>AP025065.1:14682940-14763980 GCA_036186865.1 Eustoma russellianum
AATACTTACCATAAATTGTTGATTCATTTTTATGATGAAAATTCAAAGAAAAATGGTAATGATTTGAACTTTATCCCCATGATGCACATGCTGAAAATTCAGCATGGCAAGAATGTTATGGCCAAAATTTTAAGCATGGATTTGGAACACTTTCTTTGTCTTGCAATTTATGATGTATCTCTTGATTTATGGAATGATTTTATGATTGATTTTTTGGCACATGTTAAAGTGTATATCTCAGATTTTTTCCATGTCATCATGATGACAATGTTGAACCAATAAGGAGGTGCCAAGTAAGCGAAGACTAAATGATCATCCAATAAGAAGATGCCAAGTAAGCAAGGCCTCGTCACAATGATGTCTTACACTCTCTCAAGGACTTAAAAGACAATTTTCAAGAGGGGGAAACATACCTAAGGGGACGGCTGCAAGGTTAAAAGAAAAGAGAAGAGAGCAAACAAAAATAACAACAAGCATTGCAATTCAAAGAGATCAAAAAGCCTAGCTCTTCTTCTTCTACATCTTCTTTCTTTCTCTCTTCTTGTAAAGCCTATTGTTTTCATATCTTTCAATCTTGAATAGGCTTGAGATAAACCACCATTCATATATCTTTGTAAAAGATTGATCAAGGTGTGATCAATCTTCACTCTAGCAAGGTGGTGGTGTTCGTGAGAATTGTACTTGCAATACAAGGTTTGTAAAGGGTTGGAGTTAGGTGTAACTCTATTAACCCTGTGGTAAGGTGTACTGCGTGTGTGTGATTAGTGTGAACCAAGGAAGGTGTTCCTTGAAGACTGGAGTAGGTTGTTTATAACCGAACCAGTATAAAATTCTTGGTGCCATTTACTTTCTGCATTTACTTTTCAGTTACTGCACTGATTATCCTTCTTGTTTGCATTCGTAAAAATAGTTAACGAATTTCAAAAATCACTGAAAATTTCCAGAAAGATACTCACACGTTCTAGGGTTATTTTGGCACAAGTTTCAACCCTTTTGGACAAGTATAAGTCAATCAAACATCAAAAGTTCTGAGACTAGTGCAGTCTGATTTTCAGACTTGCAAAGGTTGAGACTTTGATTGTAGTTGACCTACTTCCCAAAAGAATTTTCCAAAAATGTTTCAACCCATTTAAATATAGTATATAAGGAGTTAGTGGTCAAATTTTCAGAGCATTTGGACGTTCACACAAATAGGAATTAATTTTTCAAAACCATCTATCGGTTCTGGCAGATTTACACAATCTGATTACCAACGGTTTTTGAAGGGGTTACAGGTTGAATTTTAATTTGAAATTTTTAGGGGATCCCTCATAACATCTGAGGCTAAGTTCTCTCAAAATTTCATAATTTTTGGAGACCTCTAACCTAGTTTTAAAAACGTTTTAAAACTGGTCCTGAAAACAGAATCTGTTTTCAGAACTTGAATTGTTCAAGTTTAAAGAAATTTTACAAACCACACTTTCCGCACCATCTATTCAACCCCCCCCTTCTAGTGGTGCCTTGCAGATCCTACAAGTGGTATCAGAGAGCAGGAACACTCACTTCAAGGAATCCAACGATTCAGTGAGATGGCAACCACAAATCTCAAAACCGAGCAAGAAGGTATGTCGAGCCAAAGGCCTCCACTTTTTGACGGTGAGTCATTTATTCAATGGAAACTTAGGATGAAGCTTTTTCTTATGGCTATAGATATAGATCTTTGGTCAATCATTGAAGATGGTCCTTATGTCCCATCTAAGGTATCCACCGTAGACGGAGTCACTTTAGAAGTTGTTAAAACTAGACAAGAATATACGAGTGATGATAAAAAGAAACTTAGTATGAATGCTAAGGCCATGCAATTGCTTTGAAATGGATTAAGTAAGAGTGAGTCTAGTTATGTATCAAACTGTTCGAGTGCACAAGAAATGTGGAGGATTCTAGAAATGAAACACGAAGGCACGAGTCAAGTAAAAGAGTCAAAAATTAACATGCCCATGTCCACACTTGAGTCTTTTAAATTATTGCCCAATGAGTCTATTGTAGATATGGATTTTCGTTTGACTAACATCTACAACTCTCTTGAGTCTCTTGATAAGGCTTTTACTACGCAGGAAAAGGTGCAGAAAGTCCTACGAAGCCTTCCTTCTGAATGGGACCCTAAAGTGACTGCGATAGAAGAAAGCAAGGAAACTAAATCAATAAAGATGGAAGAACTAATCGGTTCACTTAAAGTTTATGAAAGTAAACTCACCATTCGGAAAACGGAATCATCTAAACAAGGTAAAGCTATTGCTTTTAAATCAAATGAATACGTCTCCCCTCCCTCCGATCACGTAGATGATAGTGATTCCGAATCGGATAATGATGACCTAATTTTATTGGCTAAAGGACTAAGAAAATTTATGAGAAGGTCACTTAGAAATAAAAACAAGGGCACTACAACTAAGAGAAATAAAAACAAGTCAAATGATAAAGACATTAAATGTTATGAATGCGGCAAACTCGGACACTTATCATATGACTGCCCAAACAAAGAAAAGCAAACTACTAAGTACCCTGACAAGGAGCGGAACAAAAATAGACTCGTCTCAGAACCCAAACAAAGGAAACGTGCTCTAAAGGCCTCCACCTGGAGTGATTCATCGGATTCTGAAACTGAGACCGAAGAGGTGACCGCTCAAGTATGCTTTGCTTCCAAAGCATCTAATGAGGTAACATCTGATTCTGACTCTGACTCTGAACCTTCTTATGATGATCTTTTTAGTCAGTATCTAGAATTGCATAAATTACTAAGACTCTCGCTAAAGAAAAGAAATGATTAATTGAAGACAAGAAACTGTTAGAATCTTCTAACGAGAATCTTGTCGTTCAATTAAGCGATTCAAAGAAAGAGTCTTCATGCATCATCACTGCATTAAAAACCGAGATTTCATCATTAACCACTCAAAATAATGAAATGAAATCCGAGATTTCAAATTTGAAATCAAGGAATACCGATTTAGAGAAAATGATGAAACAATTTGATACAGGGTCCAACATGCTGCATCGCATCATATTATCACAAAAGCATGACAGTGACAAAACTGGACTGGGATACGTTGATACTAACGAAGTATCAACCAAACCAACCAAGTTTGTTGTGTCTAAGAAAGTAGACACCCCTAAGCCGCAAGTGGCGTCTAAGATGACGCAAAAAGCGCCCCCTTCCTCACGCCCCACTTCTTCATATCATGTGAAATATAACATTGTATCATATAGATATGAAAAGAGAAGAACAATGCATACACGAAATACATATCATCCACGCACTACGCACACACACACAAGGACATATCAAAAGCGTCCTTCATTCAATGAGTATAGAGGAGTCCTTGGGCAAAGGCCCAAAGTGCATGCACCACATGTCTATTATATTGCACCTTCATCTACATTCTTGCCATTTGATAGACCGAGAAGGATCACCCAAGTATGGGTACCGAAAGGTACCTTTACCAAAAGGTGATTAACTAACTCGAAAGGACCCAAAATTAAAAGGGTACCTAAATCACCTTTTCACATTGCAGGGAGACCACACTTCGAAAGACACATCAATAAAGTGGTTCCTTGATAGTGGTTGCTCGAGGCACATGACGGGTGACCCGAGCTTGTTCTCCAAATTAAAGAAGGTCACAAAAGGCGGATCCGTGACGTTTGGAGACAACATTGAAGGCAAGATCATTGGAAAAGGTACGATTGGTAATCCGAACACACTCCAAATCTCCAACGTATTTTTGGTAAGCAACTTATCCTACAATCTTCTTAGCATTTCTCAATTTGTTGACAATGGTTTTAATGTGTGTTTTACTCACCCTTATTGCAACATAATAAATAAAAATGGAGAAACCGTTTTAAAAGGAAAACGAGAAGGCAATATTTTTACGCTATCTATGGATGATGTAGTAGACGCTAAAGTTAAGTGTTTTATGTCAAATGAACCCAATGTGAATTTATGGCATAGACGTTTAGGACACATTGGCATTTCCACACTAGAAAAACTTCAATCGAAAGAACCTAGTACGGGGATTGCCTACGCTTGATTTAGACAACTTTCAGTTGTGTGAATCTTGCATAAAAGGCAAACAAACACGTGAGTCACTTAAGCCGAAAAATGAAATAAGCACGACTAGAATATTAGAACTATTGCATATCGATTTGTTTGGTCCTAGTCGCACTACAAGCCTTGGTGGGCGTCACTATGCATGCGTAATTGTTGATGACTTTTCTCGTTACACTTGGACTTTATTTCTTGCACATAAGGATGATAGCGCCGTTGAGATTGCTAAATTAATTAAACAACTTGAAAATCAATACGGTGTAAATGTGAAAATGATAAGAAGCGATAGAGGCAGTGAGTTTAAAAACAAAGAGATGATTTCGTTTTGTGAAGAAAAAGGAATTAGACATGAGTTTTCGCCACCTAGAACTCCACAACTAAATGGAGTAGTAGAAAGAAAGAATCGTACATTACAAGAAATCGCTAGAACTATGCTTTGCGAAAATAAATTGCCTAGATTTCTGTGGGCGGAAGCCGTAAATTGTGCATGCTATATTGTAAATCGCCTATCTATAAGAAAGAAAATAAACAAGACGCCTTATGAGATTTTGAATGATCGCATGCCTAAGATTGACTATTTTCGTGTGTTTGGATGCAAATGTTTTGTCTTGAATACAAAAGATAATTTAGATAAATTTGAATCCAAATCAATTGAGTGCATTTTTGTTGGATATTCTATAAATTCAAAGGCATATAGATGTTATGATCCTCTCACTAGACAAATTATAGAATCTATTCATGTTAAATTCAATGAATTTGGTGAGATTGATAAAGATAAGGAATATGACGATGATTTTGAATTGAAACCCGTTTTGAATGAAGATAATGATTCTTTTGATATGCATGATATGAATGAGACACTAGAAATGCATGATCATATAGAAATGCATGATAACTTAGAAAATAATCAACCAAGATGGCATAGAGATCACCCACATGATCTCATCATAGGCGACCTCACTCACGGTGTGCGACCACGTAGAAGAATCACTTCGGATGAAATAAATGAATTTCATGCTATGATTTCTGAAATTGAGCCCAAAAATGTGCATGATGCTTTGAGTGATTCATCTTGGATTGATGCTATGCATGACGAACTTAATCAATTCGTTAGAAATGATGTATGGGATTTAGTGCCACGACCACAAGATAAGACTATTATAGGCACAAAGTGGGTATTTAGGAATAAAATGAATGAAGAAGGAAAGGTTGTTAGAAATAAAGCGAGACTTGTTGCACAAGGATATAATCAAGAAGAAGGAATTGACTATGATGAAACATTCGCACCCGTAGCACGTCTAGAAGCTATACGACTATTACTTGCTATTGCTTGCATGAAAGATTTTAAATTATATCAAATGGATGTAAAAAGTGCTTTCCTAAACGGATTCATACAAGAAGAAGTATACGTGAAGCAACCACCCGGTTTTGAAGATTTGAAACATCCAGATCACGTGTACAAACTAAAGAAGGCACTATATGGCCTAAAGCAAGCACCGAGAGCATGGTATGATCGTTTTGCTACTTTCCTTTTAGAAAATAATTTTAAACGTGGTACTATAGATAGTACACTATTTTTGAAACAAGAAAAATCAGATTTACTTATTATTCAAATCTACGTAGATGACATTATTTTTGGCTCTACCTCACATAGACTTGTTAAAGATTTTGAAAATTGCATGAAATCTGAATTTGAAATGTCTATGGTTGGTGAACTTAATTATTTTCTTGGCTTGCAGATTAAGCAAACGAGTAAAGGAATTCATATAAGCCAAGCAAAATATGTTAATGACATGATCAAAAAGTTTAATTTTGAAAATTTGAAACCATCCCCCACCCTTATGAGTGTCACTACTAAATTAGACAAAGAAGAACATGGTAAAGACGTTGATAATGGATTATATAGATCTATGATAGGTTCTTTGCTATATTTAACTGCTAGTAGGCCTGACATCATGTTTAGTGTATGCATGTGTGCTCGTTTTCAAAGTCAACCTAAGGTGTCACACTTAAATGCGGTAAAAAGAATATTTCGTTATATTAAGCACACACCCACCTTAGGTATTTGGTACGATAAGGATTCTACATTTGACTTACATGCTTACACTGATGCAGATTATGGTGGCTGCAAAATAGATAGAAAAAGCACGAGCGGAACCTGCCAATTTATAGGAAATTCCCTTATTTCATGGTTTTCCAAAAAGCAAGCAAGTGTTGCTTTGTCCACTACTGAGGCTGAGTACATGGCTCTTAGCCTTTGTTGCACACAGTTGTTGTGGATAAAACAACAACTTTCGGACTTTGGAATTACCGTAAATAAAATTCCTATATATTGTGATAGTATGAGTGCAATAAATTTGTCTAAGAACCCCGTGTTACATTCTAAGGCTAAGCATATAGAAGTACGCTATCACTTTCTTCGTGATCACGTTAACAATGGTAATATTCTCATAGATCACGTACGCACAGAATCACAAGTAGCGGATATATTTACAAAGGCCTTAAATCAAGCCACATATGAATCTCTTCGCTCTAAATTAGGCATGATTTCCTGTTGATATAATTTGATTTGACATTATTTGATTTACTTTCCTTTTTGACAGTAATCTTTTGATTTACTTTCCAAAATAAAGGGGGAGAGAAAAGCATGATTTAAGGGGGAGGAGAGACACTGATTGATCTAAATTGCACAAATCAAGCGGGAGCCGGGTTTGAAATTTGAAATTCAAATTTCAAATTTGCGAACAATTCAAGGGGGAGAGATAGCATTTAAATCATGTACACAAGTTGTTTTGAAAATCATCAAAAGGGAGAGATTGTAGAGATAAGGGGGTTTGAGTGATTTCAAAATAAGTGACTTAAATGTGTGTGTATATATATATATAAACGTGCACAATATATATATACGTGTACACGAATGCATGATATCTTGCCTTATTTAGCTTATATATTATGTTGCCGTACTAACGAGCTATGAAGCATTAAAGCTTACATCATATGACAAACATTTGTTGTGTTTATGCAATTTTCAGGTGCCACCATTAATGAACTAAACTAGTACATTAAGTGAAGTACTTAGTTTAATAAACTAAGTAGTTCATTAAAGGAAGCTACATTTGGAAAAGGCACAAAGGCAACAAGGCTAAGGAAGGAAAGTCTTCTCCTCCTCACCATCCTTTAATGCACACACATATACACATATATATCACATATATTTTCAGAATTTTTAAATAAAGGCACATACACATGTATTCCAACGTACTACCGATACGTTATGTATTTTACGTACGTACGTTAACGTCACACCACTATACTTAACTCATATTTATGAGTATATTCAGGTCTTATATCATATGATATGAGATATGGTGATGACAAATTAAATACGACACGATAAAAGGTTCTAAACCAAAATTTGTCGTATCGGGCGAATACCGAAACTTCGCCAACGTGTCACGTACTTGCCATAAATAAATGGCCAGCCCCTATACTTCAAAAATCATAAATAATTTCGTGCACATGACCATATGTTCAGCCAAAAATACTTTCCATGTTGGCGCACACAAATTACTCCACATTAAGGCCAAAATATGAAGATTCCAAGTTTAATTTTGTCACATGCTAATGGTACCACTTTAAACCAGCCAAGTGCTGAGATTTAAAGTATATATTATATATATTATGTATAACATAATATATATAACATGTGCAAAAGTTGGAATTTAAATTAGAGAAAAATCGGGTAATCGATAAATATCGAAAATTCGGTTTTCTACGCACATAACATGGAACGTTTTTCTTGTACAACATGTGACACGTATCTAGACACTTTTTACATATGATATACATCTTAAAGTGTTCTAGAAAATTAAATTAAGGGCTGATTGGAATATTACATGTGTGTGTTATTAAATGTGCACTATTTTACAAAGTTAGCAAAAATAAATTTCAGCACATGTATACATATCATCTAACGCCCCTACAGCTGATTTGGAGCACATGTGGAGCTTTGTTGGCATCTTGATTGGTCAAGGATCAATCATACAATATTGGTAAATTGAAGAGAGAAGCTACAAATGGTAAGAATTCAAATATATCTCACTTATGTCACATGCTGAAAATTTCAGCATGTTGAAACAAGGCTGGCCGATTTTTTGCTATTCAATGTGACATATTTTGTCAGTCTCTTATTAAGTGATTGATTAGAAGAAGATATGGTAAGGTTTTGAATATTATTTAAAATAAATAAATAGTGATATTCTACATATCACATGCTGAAAATTTTTCAGCATGTGTACAAGTTGTATGGCCGAATTTGAAGGCTTATTTGTGTCCAAGTTCATTTCTTAATTGGTAGCAATACTTACCATAAATTGTTGATTCATTTTTATGATGAAAATTCAAAGAAAAATGGTAATGATTTGAACTTTATCCCCATGATGCACATGCTGAAAATTCAGCATGGCAAGAATGTTATGGCCAAAATTTTAAGCATGGATTTGGAACACTTTCTTTGTCTTGCAATTTATGATGTATCTCTTGATTTATGGAATGATTTTATGATTGATTTTTTGGCACATGTTAAAGTGTATATCTCAGATTTTTTCCATGTCATCATGATGACAATGTTGAACCAATAAGGAGGTGCCAAGTAAGCGAAGACTAAATGATCATCCAATAAGAAGATGCCAAGTAAGCAAGGCCTCGTCACAATGATGTCTTACACTCTCTCAAGGACTTAAAAGACAATTTTCAAGAGGGGGAAACATACCTAAGGGGACGGCTGCAAGGTTAAAAGAAAAGAGAAGAGAGCAAACAAAAATAACAACAAGCATTGCAATTCAAAGAGATCAAAAAGCCTAGCTCTTCTTCTTCTACATCTTCTTTCTTTCTCTCTTCTTGTAAAGCCTATTGTTTTCATATCTTTCAATCTTGAATAGGCTTGAGATAAACCACCATTCATATATCTTTGTAAAAGATTGATCAAGGTGTGATCAATCTTCACTCTAGCAAGGTGGTGGTGTTCGTGAGAATTGTACTTGCAATACAAGGTTTGTAAAGGGTTGGAGTTAGGTGTAACTCTATCAACCCTGTGGTAAGGTGTACTGCGTGTGTGTGATTAGTGTGAACCAAGGAAGGTGTTCCTTGAAGACTGAAGTAGGTTGTTTATAACCGAACCAGTATAAAATTCTTGGTGCCATTTACTTTCTGCATTTACTTTTCAGTTACTGCACTGATTATCCTTCTTGTTTGCATTCGTAAAAATAGTTAACGAATTTCAAAAATCATGAAAATTTCCAGAAAGATACTCACACGTTCTAGGGTTATTTTGGTACAAGTTTCAACCCTTTTGGACAAGTATAAATCAATCAAACATCAAAAGTTCTGAGACTAGTGCAGTCTGATTTTCAGACTTGCAAAGGTTGAGACTTTGATTGTAGTTGACCTACTTCCCAAAAGAATTTTCCAAAACTGTTTCAACCCATTTACATATAGTATATAAGGAGTTAGTGGTCAAATTTTCAGAGCATTTGGACGTTCACACAAATAGGAATTAATTTTTCAAAACCATCTACCGGTTCTGGCAGATTTACACAATCTGATTACCGACGGTTTTTGAAGGGGTTACAGGTTGAATTTTAATGTGAAATTTTTAGGGTACCCTCATAACATTTGAGGCTAAGTTCTCTCAAAATTTCATAATTTTTGGAGACCTCTAACCTAGTTTTAAAAACGTTTTAAAACTGGTCCTGAAAACAGAATCTGTTTTCAGAACTTGAATTGTTCAAGTTTAAAGAAATTTTAAAAATCACACTTTCCGCACCATCTATTCAACACCCCCCCCCCTTCTAGTGATGCCTTTCAGATCCTACACAAACATCACATACAAGTCCAATTAAGCAAGATTAAGGCCTCACCATACAAGCCACCGTGCTGTCCTGTTTTTCAGTTTTGCACCGTGACATTCGCCTTAATTGTTACCCCATAAAACAGTAATTTCAAGACAATTATCTACATGGACGTGTTTATCTATGTCTTAGGTAAATAGCATAAAAATTTCAAGGAAATCCAATATGTTTAAGAGGGTCATTTAATTATCTTTCTCAGACTAGGTGCTTGCAAGAACTGCAATGACCTATTCCTACTAAAAATTTCACCATGGTCAAACCACAAGTCCTTTTACTGAAATTCCACCTCACAAATTTACTACACATGTAAGGATACCATCATATCAAAATTTAGCTAAATTGCACGCTCTTAAAGTTCATTTTCAGGCCAAACAATTCGCTACTCAAAACTGTCCAGTTCAGTAAATCTGCCTTTCATCACCTTTTCTTGTTCAACACTTTCCAACTAACTTTATTTCCCTAAAATAACTTACTAACCACTAAATACACACTTTAACATAATCATTCTAAGTCTCATAATATTCTTTAGGCTACACATGAACCATGCAAAAAAAGCCTTGCAATTTTACACATAGCACACGCCATTTTCATACATTTTACACCTCATCAAGTCTATTCTTAACAAGACTAATTCATTTATCAAATAATCACCACAACAGCCCGTATTTTGTGTATAGTAGATCTCATGTCACATTTAAGTTTGAGCACAAACATATCCATATAGTAAATCATTCAATCATGCCAACACTTTTCTTTAAAACAACTAAGTTCTCATGTTTGGTACTTAGAATATTCAACTAAGATTCATATCTTAGAAAAGGCTAGTCATTCAAGCATACACTTCACAAATAAGTCAGATTGCTTAGAGTATACTTGCCTCTTTGAGCTTAGAACTTTCCCTAGCTTGAGCCTTGGTGGAAATGGAGTAAGGTTTCCTCCAACTTCTCCACATAGCCCACGGTTTTAAAGAGAAAATGCAAGTAGATATTAGCTACTACTTAAATGTATAAAAGAGCTAGATTGAGGTTATGTTGTCTTACCAAAATAGAGTTCAAATGGGGATTGAAAGAGATTCAACCCACCAAGATGCTAGCACCACCTAGTACTTGAAGAATCTTCACCGAGTGATCCTTTGAAGGTCACGGTTTTGTAAGGAAAAATAAGTAAGATGTGAGCCTTACAATTTAAAGAAAGTGGAATCCACTTTAGAAGCTAAGATGTAACTCACCTAGATGGAACTTGGAGCTTGGAGATGAAATTGATCTTGAGACTCCCTTAGCCAAGCTTGCCGTAGGATAGTATTGGGGAGTAGCCTAAGTGTTTAATGAGTCTTTAGTGGTTTGCTTGGGTAAGCTCTTGAGAGTGTTGAGAGTTGGGGATGGAGGGAAGCTTATAGGACTTCTTGAAAATGGTTTCTTGCAAAACCAAGAGGAATGTGGTCGACGGTTCATAAAGGAGAAAGGAAGAGACCTTTCATTGCATGGAACAACATTATGAGGTGCAATTAGTGTTTTGCATCAATTACTCCTAGGGTTACTTTTGAGGTTCGGTTAAGAAAAAGTAATTAGAGTTGTTGATAAAGGTCCTCATGGCTTAACCATGGTATTATACCCGGCGGTTGGGGTCTTAGGGTGGTGCTTTTATTTACTACTTAGTAGCTCCTTTATTCTTTAGTTGCTTTTGAGGATAAATTAAGGTAAAAAGGTCCCTAAAGTTGTTTGTTAAGGTGTTAATGGTAAAGGTGATCCCATTAGTCTCCCATTGCTTTCTTACAACGGCCTTAAGGGTAAAAACGGACAAATCACCACCATAAAGTTATTACTACATGTTTAAGGCCTTTTAGAATTCCCTTAAGAGACAAATAAAGTGATTAGTTGAAGCATTAAGTGAAAAGTGATCTCATGGTTGCCTTATGATTGCAATACCCGGCGGTTGAAAAGGAAAAAGGAAGAAAACTTTTTCCTTAAACTCTTGAGACACATTTAGTAGAATACTCAATTCCATGTGTAAACTTTTAGGCTTACTTTTAAGAAGGCTATTAAAATCTAGTTGACTTGTAAGGATTTAGAGTATTCTAGAATTTCCAAAACCCTTATGGCCGAAATTTCTAAAACTCTTGGGAGGGCAAAATTGTCATTTCACACGCTTCATAAGACATACTTAGAGTGTTATACCATTCCTTATAGTCTTCACTTTAAGGAAATGTAATTAAAGAAGAGATAATAAAACTTAATAAAATACACTTGGAAGAACTAACATTTTATTAAACCATTTCATACGAGTCTTTAGTACATAATGATTTTCGTTGGGTACAACATGTAGTCCTCTTATAAGGCTCTTTATAGGTAATTTTTCAATAGTAGAAATACCTATATAGCCTAATCGTATATGCCACAAGCTTACATCTAAGTCATGTGATACAAAGCACTTAATTTTAGCGTCTAACATGTTGTTTAAAGGCAAGGTGTAAATATTATCATCTCTAGTTCCTTGTAACACAATTTCTCCTTTACTATTGGTTATATCACATGAACTGAGAAGAAAAGAAACATAATACCCACAACCAATTAATTGAGAAATACTCAAGAAGTTATAGGATAGATTACTTAGTAGGAGTACATTTTTTTTGAAACGTGTCCGGATCTCAAACCGTTCATTTGCCAACAACTTTGCCTTGGTTGTTGTCACCAAATGTCACATTTCTTCCATTCTTTAATTCTTTCAGTTTGATGAATAATTTGGGATTCTCTGTCATATGTCTCGAACATCCAATATCTAAAAAACACTTGGTGTTTAAATCCTTTTGCTTTATCTTCTTATTGTCTTCCTTTTCACAATTGTCCTACAAAGAAGATAAAGTTAGATATCCTTTATTTGGGTCCTTGAATGTTAGAAACAAGTTCATTGTTTATATACCCTTTGGGTATGCAAACTTCGATGTACCTTTTTGGCACATATTTTAGCATTGTAAGTTGATGAATAAAGAGGATTTGCACATACTTGACCATTCCATTTAAATGGAGATGTATTTTTCATATATGTATTATTCATTGGCATAAATGTATTATAATTTGGCCAATTTTTTCAAAAAATATAACGCATAGGGGCTTGATTCTTAAATAGCACTCTATACAAATAGTCACGTGTTGTATTTGCATTCCTTTAAGCCTTGAAAGGGGAAAACGTAAGATGTCCATATTTAGATTTATATGTAATATAATGGGCTGAATGCATTGTATTTGGTTTAGGCATATTTGCATGCATATTTGCATGATTTCATGGTGTTCTAGATGCCAAGCTTTTCTTCAACACTTTTGTGTATGTGCGTGTAACAACCTTAGGCTTAGAAGAAGTAGTAGGTAAAATATGTACATTCGATTTAGTTGCATCTTTTGCACTATATGGTAATTTCGAACTAGATGAAACAAAATTAGTACTTTGCCTAACTTGTCATGTTTTTCTTTATATCCTAATCTCTTTTTCTCATTTCCATACTTTTGTGAGGATATCAGTGTCTATGACATGTTTGTTCCAGATTTAAATTGTTCTAATATTTTCTTTAAGTCTAGTTTACATGATTTAAGTGTAGATATTTCATTTTCATAACCATGCACATTGATTTTTAATATGCTATTTTAAGTTTTTAAAGTTTGTTCATTTTTTCTATGTGACTCAATTTTATTTTTCAATGAGTCAAGAGTATTAGAGGAGTCTTATTTAAAAGACTCTAATTGATGACAAAAATCCAAGTTGGACGTCTTCAACTTGTCATTTTTTTGAATTAGTTTCTCTCCTCTTTTGTTAGCTTTTCACAATGAGCATGCATTTTCATGAATTCCTCATGCATTTCATCGAAAGCATTTCAGTATGAAAATCAAATTCTAAAACGGATGTTATCTTGTTTGAGACAAAACACACTTGAGCTTCCTCGTTTTCTGAGTTCTCGGATTCTGAATTTGAAGAATCGCTCCACATGCTTGCCTTGAGTGCATTCTTTCCTTTCTTTGCCTTAACGTCCTTTGGCCTTCTCCTTTGTCCTTCCTTAGTTGGTTGAGTGTTTTTACTTGGACAGTCATAAGATATATGACCTTTTTATCTGCATTTATAACACTTAAGCTCTTTATCATACCGTTTATTATTGTTTTCATTCCTACTTGGTTTTATGTTCTTAGATTATATCGTAAAAGAAGTATTAGATTTAATTGGACGCTCATTGAAAAATTTTCCAAGTTTTCTAGCGATTATTGTTTAGGCGCCTCAGCCTTCCTTTGATTTAATTTTGCCTAATAGACTTTAAATGAGCCGATTAGTTCATCTATTTTTATAATTGACTTGGTTTCTTATGTTGTTGTAACCTTTGGATCTCATTATGTGGGGGGACTTCTAAGAACTTTTTGTAACTTCTTCTTGTTGGTGAAGGATTTCCCTAAAGGACCCAAGTGCATTAAACATAGTAGTAAGCCTTCAATCCATAGAGACTATGGATTCGTTTGATAGCATTTTAAAGCATTATAACTTAGACATCAGTGTTGTGTATATGTTTGAATAATTTTCAAAAGCATGATTTTATTAAGTGTTAAAATACTAAAGAAATACCACTTTATATTACGAAAATATCAAGTTTAACCACTATTCACCTCCCCCCTCTTCTAGTGGTGTTTATGCAAGTGTTACGGTCCAACAAGTAGTATCAGATCTAGGTCAACACCACATTAGGTAGACAAAAAGTTAGAAGCAAGAAGCTTGGAGCCTTCGTATTAAAGGTAGTCTATTCATTCAATATGGCATCCATCCCTCATAAAGGTAAGTTAAAAGGTATGTCCATGCAATGCCTTCCATTATTTGATGGCGATAGTTTTGTTCATTGCAAACTAAGAATGAGGCTATTCTTAATGGCTATAGACATTGATTTATGGTGTATAGTTGAAGATGGTCCATACATACCAATGAAGGTTGTACAAGTAAATTGAGTAACACATGAAGTTAAAAAGTATAAAAGTGAATGGTCTAGTGAAGATAAGAAAAGAATGTCTTTGAATGTTGAAGCTATGCAACTATTATTAAATAGTTTTAGTAAGTCAAAATCAAGTTATGTTTCAAATTGCAATAGTGCCTATAATATGTGGAAATCTCTTGAGTTAAAATATGATGGCACTAGTGGAGTAAAGGAGTCTAAAATTAACACATGATGGGACTAGTGGAGTAATGAAGTCTAAAATTAATATGCTTCTGTCTAAAATTAGGATGTTTTAAAATGTTTCCAAATGAATCCATAGTGTTATGACCAAAACATTTTGAACTAATTGTTACACGCGGATTTAATACCAAGTAGTCTATGGGTATAACGACCTTTTGGAATTAAATTAACTGAAGCGTGTCGAATTATGTCTAAGTAATATTATAGTTTATGAAGTTGTTATATATATGCATAGGATGCAAAAATAAGATAATGTAAACAAAAGTTACCGTAGGGTAGTAACAAAAATAAATAAATAAAAAAATAAAAATAAGGTAGTGGATAATAACCAAAATAAAATATATAAATGAATAAAAAATAAAATAATATATATTAACTAGTTTAGATAAGGGTGGCAAATAGGATAAGGATAAAAAATTTAATTAAAAAAAGACATGAATGGGGGGTGTAACCGCCCCTCAAATCACGCATTACGGCGATTAAATGGGGAGGTTGAGGGAATCACTGGAAAAATATATAGAGGAACGCTTATGACTGGGAGAAGGGTGTAGAGAAAAAGGGGTTTGAGTGATTTCAAAATGCATGATTTAAATAACGTGTTATAAAGAAATGCATGACATATTTTATGACATAACACGTTGTTGCATGAAAGTTGCCTTATATAGTTCATATATAATTTTGCCGTGCTAACGAACCATGAAGCTTTAAAGCTTATGTCAAATGGCAAACATTTATTGTGTTTATACTATTTTCAGGTGCCACCATTAATGAACTAAACTAGTTCATTAAGTGAAGTACTTAGTTAATTAAACTAAGTAGTTCATTAAAGGAAGCTACATTTGGACAAGGCACAAATGCAACAAGACTAAGAAAGGAAAGTATCCTCTTCCTCCTTTAACCACATATATACACGCCTACATACATATATAAATATATATATTTTCAGATTTTTGTGAAAAAGGCACATACACATATGTTCCAACGTACTACCGACACGTTATATATTATGTACGTACATCAACGTCACACCACCATACTTAACTCATATTTATGAGTATATTCAGGTCTTATATCATATGATATAAGTCATGGTGATGACAAATTAAATACGACACGTTAAAAGGTTCTAAACGAAAAATTGTCGTATCGGGCGAATACCGAAACTTCGCCAACGTGTCACGTACTTGCCATAAATAGATGGCCATACCCTACACCTCAAAAATCACAAAACGTTTCGTGGGTATGATGATAGTCATAGCCATAAAATCATTCTATGTTGACACATACAAATCACCTCACATTAAGGCAAAATTGTGGAGATTCCAATTTCAATTTTGTCACATGTCTAGGCGCCACTTTAATCATCCTTATGAGCTGAATATTAAAGTTTATATTATGTATATTATGTGTAACATAATATATATAACATGTGCAAAATGTTGGAATTTAATTAGAGAAAAATCGGGTAATCGATAAACATCGAAAATTCGGTTTTCTACGTACACAACACATGGAACGTTTTTGGCACATCATACGACATGTATCTAGACACTTTTTATACATGTCATACATCATAAAGTTTTCTATAAAAATAAATTAAGGGCTGATTGGAATATACCATGTGTGTATTATTAAATGTGCACTATTTTACAAAGTTTGCAAAAATAAAATTCAGCACATGTATATACATATCATACACGCCTATACAGCTTGATGGAGCCTATGAGTGGAGACTTGTTAACATATTGATTGGTCAAGAATCAAGCATACAATGTTGGTGACTTAAAGAAAGAAGCTACAAAAGGTAATATTTCAAATTTTGTCACAATTGTGACACATGCTGAAAATTCAGCATGTGCACTAAAGTGTTTGCCGAATTTTACATGATTATGGCTCATATTTTGTGTCTTGATTAAGATGGATTAATTAGAAGACAATTTGGAAGTGTTTTAAATATTTTATGGAATAAAGAAAGTGATATTCTTGGATATCACACATGCTGAAAATTTCAGCATGTGTGCAATGCATCTAGGCGTTTTTAAGGCCTTGTTATTGTCTAGTTTTTATCCCATAAAAGATGAAAATATCTTCTACTAAATGGTGATTCATTTTTAAGAGATAAATCAAAGCAAACATGGCAACATTTTGAAAAGAATACCCATGTATCACATGCTGAAATTTCAGCATGCAAAGTCTCTTAATGGCCGAATTTTTATGCCTTTTTGGCGAAAAATTATCTTGCTTAATTTATGTGATGATCTTGGAATTTATGGTAATTATTCTATGATGATTTTGGAACATGTTTTTAGTGGAATTCTCAGATTTTCCTAGTCATCAAGTGATGACAATATTCAACCAATCAATGAGTGCCAAGTAAGCAAGAGTTTAATGATCATCCAATGAGGAGGTGCCAAGTAAGCAAGAACATGTCACAATGATGCAACATATTCTCCCAAGGACTTAGAAGATCATTTTCAAGAGGAGAAGGACCCAAGAGGGGGCGGCCAACATTGTTAAAAAGAAGAGAAGAAAGTCAAACAAAAGTAAGACAAGCCTCACAAGTTCAAAAGTACAAAAAGAGTCTTCCATTCCCTTCTTCTTCTACATCTTTCTTTCTTCTTCCTAAAAGTCTATTGTACTTACCTTCATATACTTGAATAGGCTTCTCTTAGACCACCACATATTCTCTTATCTTTGTAAAAGATTGATCAAGGTGTGATCAATCTTCAATCTTGCAAGGTGGTGGTGTTCGTGTGCATTGTATTCATCATACAAGGTTTGTAAAGGGTTGGAGTTGGTGTGTAACTCCATCAACCCTGTGGTAAGGTGTTTTTGTGTTGTGTGATTAGTGTGAACCGAGGAAAGTGTTTCTCGAAGACTGGAGTAGGTTGTTTATAACCGAACCAGTATAAAATTCTTGGTGTCATTTACTTTCAGCACTTATATTCTGTTTCAGTACTATTTATCCTTTTTGATTAAGTTCGTAAAAATAGTGAATGTTTTTCAAAAATTACGAAACTTTTCCGAATCATATACACACGTCTTAGGGTTAATTTGGCATAAGTTTCAACCCTTTTGGACAAGTATTAGTCAATCAAACGTCCAAAGTTCTGAGACTAGTGCAGTCTGATTTTTAGGCTTGCAAAGGTTGAGACTTTGATAGCATTTGACTAACTTCCCAAAAGAATTTTTCAAAACTGTTTTAGTCCATTTAAATATAACATAGAACGGGTTAGTGGTTAAAATGTTAGAGCATTTGGAGTTACGTATAAATAGGAGTAAAATTTTCAAATCAGTCTACCGTTTCTGGCAGATTCGCGCAATCTGACCACCAACAAATTTTCAAGGGGTTATAGGTTGAATTTAGATCTAAAATTTTTAGGAGACACTCATAACATCTGAGGATAAGTTTTCTCCAAATTTTAAAAATTTTGAAGACCTGCAACCTTGTTTTCAAAACGTTTTAAAACTGGTCCTGAAAAGAGAAACTGTTTTCAGAAGTTGGGTTTTTGGTTCAAACTAATTTTAAAAACCACAATTTCTGCACCCACTATTCAACCCCTCTTCTAGTGGTGCCTTGCAGATCCTACAATTGGTATCAGAGCGCAGGAACACTCACAACAAGAAGATCCAACGATCTGTATGAGATAGCAACCACTAGCCACGAAACCGAGGAAAAAGATATGTCAAGCCAAATGCCTCCACTATATGAAAATGAGGTAAATTCTGATTCTGACTCGGATTCTGAACTATCTTATGATGATTTATATGTTGAATATCTTGAATTACATAAGTTTGCTAGAACTCTTGTAAAACAAAAAAAAACGGTTAATTGAAGACAAGAAATTGTTAGAATCTTCTAACAAAGATCTTGTGTCTCAATTAAACGATTCAAAAGAAGAGTCGTCATGCATTATAAATTCATTAAAGTCTAAAATTTCATCATTGACATCCGAGAACACTAAATTGAAATCCGAGATTTCAAACTTGAGTTCAAGGAATGCGGATGTAGAGAAAATGGTGAAAAAATTTGACACGGGAACAAACATGCTAGATCACATCATTTCTTCACAAAAGCATGATAGTGACAAAACCAGACTAGGATACGTTGAGAAAAGTAAGTCACTAAATAAACCAACCAAATTCATTCCATCTAAGAAAATAGATGCATCAAAGACATATGTGGCATCTAAGAAGACGCCTAGACCTTCTTCTATGACATCTTATCGTGATTCTTCTTCACATCATGTAAAATATAATTATGTGCCATATAGATATGAGAAGAAACAAGTGATGCATACGCGACATTCATATCACAAAAATGCATCTAGATCACGCCCCGTGCATGCAAACCAAACTGCATATCAAAAACGAAAACCATACTATATGCATGATGGGATTCTTGGCCAAAGGCCAAACGCATCTGCCCCTAACGTATATTATGTTGCGCTTTCATCACCTTTCTCACCTTTTGGAAGACCTAGAAAGGTCACCCAAATTTGGGTACCAAAAGGAACATTTTCAAAGGGTTGAATAAATAAACCTTACGAACGCGCATTTGATACTATATAAAATGCATGATTTTTTTCATCTTTACATGCGCTTTTGATTGTCTTTCCAAAATAAAGGGGGAGAGAATGCATGATTTAAGGGGGAGAGAGAAAGATTAATTTCATAAATCAAGGGGGAGCGAATTTGAAATTTGAAACTCAAAAGTTGAATTTATGCACGATTGAAAGGGAGCGACAAGATTTAAATCATGTATGTAGGTTATTTTGAAAATCGTCAAAAGGGGGAGATTGTAGAGAAAAAGGGGTTTGAGTGATTTCAAAATGCATGATTTAAATAACGTGTTACAAAGAAATGCATGACATATTTTATGACATAACACGTTGTTGCATGAAAGTTGTCTTATATAGTTCATATATAATGTTGCCGTACTAACGAACCATGAAGCTTTAAAGCTTACGTCAAATGGCAAACATTTGTTGTGTTTATACTATTTTCAGGTGCCACCATTAATGAACTAAACTAGTTCATTAAGTGATGTACTTAGTTAATTAAACTAAGTAGTTCATTAAAGGAAGCTACATTTGGACAAGGCACAAAGGAAACAAGATTAAGAAAGGAAAGTCTCCTTTTCCTCCTTTAACCACATATATACACGCCTACATATATATATATAAATATATATATTTTCAGATTTTTTGAAAAAGACACATACACATATGTTCCAACGTACTACCGACACGTTATATATTATGTACGTACGTTAACGTCACACCACCATACTTAACTCATATTTATGAGTATATTCAGGTCTTATATCATATGATATAAGTCATGGTGATGATAAATTAAATACAACACGTTAAAAGGTTCTAAACGAAAAATTGTCGTATCGGGTGAATACCGAAACTTCGCGAACGTGTCACGTACTTGACATAAATAGATGGCCAGACCCTACACCTCAAAAATCACTAATATTTTCGTGGGTATGATGGTGGTCACAGCCATAAAATCATTCCATGTTGGCACACACAAATCACCCCACATTAAGGCCAAATTGCGGAGATTACAATTTCAATTTTGTCACATGTCTAGGCGCCACTTTAATCAGCCTTATTAGCTGAATATTAAATTTTATATTATGTATATTATGTGTAACATAATATATATATAACATGTGCAAAAAATTGGAATTAATTAGAGAAAAATCGGGTAATCGATAAACATCGAAAATTCGGTTTTCTACGTACACAACACGTGGAACGTTTTTGGCACATCATACGACATGTATCTAGACACTTTTTACATATGTCATACATCTTAAAGTGTTCTAGAAAATTAAATTAAGGACTGATTGGAATATAGCATGTGTGTATTATTAAATGTGCACTATTTTACAAAGTTTGCAAAAATAAAATTCAGCACATGTATATACATATCATACATGCCTATACAGCTTCATGGAGCCTATGTGGAGCCTTTTTGTCATATTGATTGGTCAAGAATCAAACATACAATGTTGGTGACTTAAAAAAGAAGCTACAAAAGGTAATATTTCAAATTTTTTCACAATTGTGACACATGCTGAAAATTCAGCATGGGCACTAAAGTGCTGGCCGAATTTTACATGATTATAGCTCATATTTTGTGTCTTGATTAAGATGGATTAATTAGAAGACAATTTGGAAGTGTTTTAAATATTTTATGGAATAAAGAAAGTGATATTCTTGGATATCACACATGCTGAAAATTTCAGCATGTGTGCAATGCATCTAGGCGTTTTTAAGGCCTTGTTATTGTCTAGTTTTTATCCCATAAAAGATGAAAATATCTTCTACTAAATGGTGATTCATTTTTAAGAGATAAATCAAAGCAAACATGGCAATGTTTTGAAAAGAATACCCATGTATCACATGCTGAAATTTCAGCATGCAAAGTCTCTTAATGGCCGAATTTTTATGCCTTTTTGGAGAAAAATTATCTTGCTTAATTTATGTGATGATCTTGGAAGTTATGGTAATTATTCTATGGTGATTTTGGAACATGTTTTTAGTGGAATTCTCATATTTTCCTAGTCATCAAGTGATGACATTATTCAACCAATCAATGAGTGCCAAGTAAGCTAGAGTTTAATGATCATCCAATGAGGAGGTGCCAAGTAAGCAAGAACATGTCACAATGATGCAACACATTCTCCCAAGGACTTAGAAGATAATTTTCAAGAGGGGAAGGACCCAAGAGGGGGCGGCCAACATTGTTAAAAAGAGGAGAAGAAAGCCAAACAAAAGCAAGACAAGCCTCACAAGTTCAAAAGTGCAAAAAGAGTTTTCCCACCTTCTTCTTCTACATCTTTCTTTCTTCTTCCTAAAAGCCTATTGTACTTATATTCATATACTTCAATAGGATTCTCTTAGACCACCAAATATTCTCTTATCTTTGTAAAAGATTGATCAAGGTGTGATCAATCTTCAATCTTGCAAGGTGGTGGTGTTCGTGTGCATTGTATTCATCATACAAGGTTTGTAAAGGGTTGGAGTTGGTGTGTAACTCCATCAACCCTGTGGTAAGGTGTTTTTGTGTTGTGTGATTAGTGTGAACCGAGGAAGGTGTTTCTCGAAGACTGGAGTAGGTTGTTTATAACCGAACCAGTATAAAATTCTTGGTGTCATTTACTTTCAGCACTTATATTCTGTTTCAGCACTGTTTATCCTTTTTGATTACGTTCGTAAAAATAGTAAACGTTTTTCAAAAATTACGAAACTTTTCAGAATCATATACAAGTTTCAACCTTTTTGGGTTAATTTGGCACTGTCTTAGGGTTAATTTTCAGATTTTTTGTGAAAAAGGCACATACACATATGTTCCAACGTACTACCGACACGTTATATATTATGTACGTACGTTAACGTCACACCACCATACTTAACTCATTCACACGATTTTCAACAAATATATATATATATATATTCAGATTTTTTTAAAAAGGCACATACACATATATTCCAACGTACTACCGACACGTTATATATTTTACGTACGTATGTCAACATCACACCACTATACTTAACTCATATTTATGAGTATATTCAGGTCTTATATCATATGATATAAGTCATGATGATGACAAACTTATTACGACACGTTAAAAGGTTCTAAACCAAAAATTGTCGTATCGGGTGAATACCGAAACTTCGCCAACGTGTCACGTACTTGACATAAATAGATGGCCAGCCTCTACACTTTAAAAATGGCCACAAATTTCGTGGCTTACATGGTATGTGCAGCCATAAAATCATTCCACGTTGACACACACAAATCACCCTCAATTAAGGCTAAATTGTGGAGATTCCAATTTCAATTTTGTCACATGGTTAGGCGCCACTTTAGATCAGCCTAAGTGCTGAATATTAAAGTTTAATTTATGTATATTATGTGTAACATAATATATATAACATGTGCAAAAAATTGGAATTTCATTAGAGAAAAATCGGGTAATCGATAAACGTCGAAAATTCAGTTTTCTACGTACACGTCACATGGAACATTTTTGGCATGGCATATAACATGTATCTAGACACTTTTTACATACTTCATACATTCTAAAGTATTCTAGAAAAATTAATTAAGGGCTGATTGGAACATACCATATGTGTATAATTATATGTGCACTATTTTACATAGTTTGCAAAAATAAAATTCAGCACATGTATAAATTATTGAACACGCCTAGACAGCCATGTTGGAGCATATTTCCTTGTCACATTTGTAACACATGCTGAAAATTCAGCATGTGTAGTCTATGGCTGGCCGATTTTCAACACTAGATGAACCATATTTTGCTATCTTGAATTATGTGGATTATTTGAGAGATAGTACGGAAGTGTTTTGAATATATTATGGAATAAATAAAATGATATCTTTGAATATCACACACGCTGAAAATTTAAGCATGTGTGGGAATGTACTTGGGCGAATTCTAGGCTCTATTGATGATCAATTTTTATTCCAAAATTGATAAGAATGTTATGTATTAAATGATGATTGATTTCTTCTTTATTTGTAAGGAATAAATCAAAACAAACTTGGCAACATTTTGAATAAAATGCAAATGTTACACATGCTGAAATTTCAGCATGTGAAAGAGGTGTAATGGCCGATTTTTGCATGGCAAGTTGGAGAAATTTGTCTTGCTAATTATGCGGGATGATTATATGCTTTATGGAAATAATTTTATGGCTAATTAGCACATTCTTTTTAAGGTTTATTTTCAGATTTATTTAGTCATCAAATGATGACAACTTCCATCCAATCAATGAGTGTCAAGTAAGCAAGAGCTTAATGATCATCCAATGAGGAGTTGCCAAGTAAGCAAGAAAATGTCACAATGATGCAGTACATTTTTCCAAGGACTTAGAAGATAATTTTAAAGAGAAGAATGAGCTTCAAGGGGGGTGGCCATATGGAGATAAAAAGGAAAGAAGAGAGCAAACAAAAGACAAGAAAAAGCTTACAAGTTCAAAGTGAAAAAACGTTTCACACTCTTCTTCTACTCTTTCTTTCTTCTCTCTAAAAGCCTATTGTACTCATATTCATGCATTTGAATAGGCTTCATATAGACCACCAAATACTCTCTTTATTGTTGTCAAAGATTGATCAAGGTGTGATCAATCTTGCACTTGCAAGGTGGTGGTGTTCGTGATCGTTGTATTCTCATACAAGGTTTGTAAAGGGTTAGAGTTGGTGTGTAACTCCATCAAACCTGTGGTAAGGTGCTATTTTGTGTTTTGTGATTAGTGCTAACCGAGGAAGGTGTCCTCGAAGACTGGAGTAGGTTGTTTTAACGGAACCAGTATAAAATTCCTGGTGTTATTTACTTTCAGCACTTACTTTCAGTTTCAGCACTGTTTATCGTTTTTAATCATGTTGGTAAAAATAGTTAACGTATTTCAAAAATCACGAAACTTTCCATAATCATAGCCACACGTCTTAAGGTTAATTTGGCGCAAGTTTCAACCCTTTTGGACAAGGATAAGTCATCCAAACGTCTAAAGTTCTGAGACTAGTGCGGTCTGATTTTCAGGCTTGAAAAGGTTGAGACTTTGAACGTATTTGACTATCTTTCCAAAAGCATTTTTCAAAACTGTTTCAGCCCAATTAAATAAAACTAATAAGAGGTTATTCATTAATGTTTCAGAGCATTTGGAGTTACGGACAAATAGAAATTAATTTTTCAATTCAGACTACCGTTTCTGGCATATTTGCGCAATCTGACCACCAACAATTTTTCAAGAGGTTAGAGCTTGAATTTTAATCTGAAATTTTTAGGAGATACTCAGAACATTTGAGACTAAGTTCTCTCCAAATTTCAGAATTTTGGAAGACCTGCAACCTAGTTTTCAAAACGTTTCAAAATTGATCCTGAAAACAGAAACTGTTTTCAGAAGTTGGGTTTTTGGTTTAAAACTATTTTAAAAACCACATTTTCCACACCCACTATTCAACCCCCCTTTCTAGTGGTGCCTTGCAGATCCTAAAAATGGTATCAGAGCACAGGAACACTCACAACTAAAGGATCCAACGATCTAAGTGAGATGGCAACCACAAACTTCAAAACCGAGCAAGAAGGTATGTCCAGTCAAAGGCCTCCTCTCTTTGACGGTGAGCCTTTCATTCAATGGAAGTTAAGAATGAAACTTTTCCTTATGGCAATTGATATTGATCTTTGGTCAATTATAGAAGATGGTCCATTTGTTCCATCAAAATTATCCACTATAGATGGAGTCACACAAGAGGTCGTTAAGCCTAGACAAGAGTACACTAGTGATGATAAAAAGAGACTGAGCATGAACGCTAGGGCTATGCAATTACTTCTAAATGGACTAAGTAAAAGTGAATCTAGCTATGTTTCAAATTGTTCTAGTGCTCAAGAAATGTGGACAATTCTTGAAATGAAACACGAAGGCACTAGTCAAGTAAAAGAGTCCAAGATCAACATGCTTATGTCCACACTCGAGTCATTTAAATTATTGCCAAATGAATCTATCGTTGATATGGATCTTCGCTTGACTAACATTTACAATTCTCTTGAGTCTCTTGGCAAAGCCTTTACTATGCAGGAAAAGGTACAAAAGGTCTTGCGAAGCCTTCCATCCGAGTGGGACCCTAAAGTAACGGCCATGAAAGAAAGCAAAGAAACTAAATCGATTAAGATGGAAGAACTAATTGGATCACTTAAGGTATATGAGAACAAACTCACCATAAGGAAATCGGAATCATCATCAAAAAAAGGTAAGACTATTGCATTTAAATCAAATGAATACGTCTCTACTTCTTCCGATCACGTAGATGATAGTGATTCTGAATCAGATAACGCCGACTTAATTTTATTGGCTAAAGGCTTAGAAAATTCATGAGAAAGTCATTTAGAAACAAAACTAAGGCTACTTCGACTAAAAGAAATAAGAACAAGACAAATGACAAGGATGTTAAATGTTACGAATACGGTAAACTTGGACATCTATCATATGACTGCCCTAATAAGGACAAGCAAACAAACAAACACCCTGATAAGGAACGAACCAAGAATAGACTCGTCTCAGAACCTAAGCAAAGGAAAAGAGTTCTCAAGGCCTCCACTTGGTGTGATACATCTGATTCCGAGACTGAAACAGAAGAGGATACTGCACAAGTATGCTTTGTGTCCAAAGCATCAAACGAGGTATCATCTAACTCTGATTCTGACTCTGAGCCTTCTTATGATGATCTTTTTAGTCAGTACTTAGAATTGCATAAATTTACTAAGACTCTCGCGAAAGAAAAGAAGCAATTAATTGAAGACAAGAAGATATTAGAATCTTCTAACGAGAATCTTGTCGCTCAATTAAACGATTCAAAAGAAGAGTCGTCATGAATCATTAATGCATTAAAGACAGAGATCTCATCATTGACCATGCAAAATAAGGAAATGAAATCCGAGATTTCAAATTTGAAATCAAGGAATACAGACTTATAGAAAATGATGAAACAGTTTGATACAGGATCTAACATGCTAGATCGTATTATTTTATCACAAAAGCATGACAGTGATAAAACGAGATTAGGATACATTGAAAAAATGAAGTATCCATTAAACCAACCAAGTTTGTCTTGTCTAAGAAAGCAGATACTCCAAAAGCAAATACGGAGTCTAAGATGGCGCAAAGACCCCCTATCCCCTCATCTCGTCCTACTTCTTCTTCATATCATGCGAAATATAATTATGTGCCATGTAGATATGAGAAGAAACAAGTGATGCATACACGACGTTCATTTCATCCATCTAGATCACGCACTACGCACACCAACACGAGGACATATCAAAAACGAAATCAATATGATGCATATAAAGGAGTTCTCGGCCAAAGGCCCAAAGTTCACTCACCACATGTCTACTACATTGCACCTTCATCTACATTCTTGCCATTTGCTAGACAGAGAAGGATCACCCAAGTATGGGTACCGAAAGGTACTTTTACTAAGAGGTGAGTAACTAACTCGTAAGCACCCAAAATTAAAAAGGTACCTAAATCACTTTTGTACATTGCAGGGAACCCACACATTAAAAGATACATCTATCAAGTGGTTTCTTGACAGTGGTTGCTCGAGGCACATGACTGGTGACCCGAGCTTATTCACTAAATTGAAGAAGGTCACAAAAGGCGGATCCGTGACCTTTGGAGACAACAATGAAGGCAAGATCATCGGAAAAAGTACAATTGGAAACCCAAGCTCCCTTCAAATCTCCGACGTCTTCTTGGTAAGCAACTTATCTTATAATCTTCTTAGCATTTCACAATTTATTGATAATGGTTTCGATGTGTGCTTTACTCGTCCCTATTGCAATATCATAAATAAAAATGGAGAAGTAGTGCTAAAAGGAAAATGGGAAGGAAACATCTTTACACTTTCTATGGATGATATGGTAGACGCTAAGATTAAGTGTTTCATGTCAAATGAACCTAACTTAAATTTGTGGCATAGACGTTTATGACACATGGCATTTCTACACTTGAAAAACTCCAACGAAAGAACCTAATACGAGGATTGCCTACACTTGATTTAGACAACTTTCAGTTGTGTGAATCTTGCATAGAAGGCAAACAAACACGCGAGTCACTTAAACCTAAAAATGAAATAAGCATGACTAGAGTTTTCGAATTATTACATATTGATTTGTTTGGTTCTAGTCGCACTATGAGTCTCGGTGGACGTCATTATGCTTGTGTTATTGTTGATGATTTTTCTCGTTATTCTTGGACTTTATTTCTTGCATATAAGGATGCTAGTGCCATTGAGATTGTGAAACTAATAAAACAACTTGAAAATCAATTTGGTGTAAATGTGAAAAAGATAAGAAGCGATAGAGGCGGTGAATTTAAAAACAAGGACATGATTTTGTTTTACGAAGAAAAAAGAATTAAACACGAGTTTTCACCACATAGAACTCCACAATTAAATGGAGTAGTAGAAAGAAAGAATAGGACATTACAAGAAATTGCTAGAACCATGTTGTGCGAGAATAAAATGCCTAGATTTTTGTGGGCAGAAGCCGTAAATTGTGCATGCTACATAGTTAATCGTTTGTCAATTAGAAAGAAAATAAATAAGACGACTTATGAGATATTAAATGATCGCATGCCTAAAATTGACTATTTTCGTGTGTTTGGTTGCAAATGATTTGTGTTAAATACGAAAGATAATTTGGATAAGTTTTAATCTAAATCAATTGAATGCATCTTTGTTGGATATTCTGTGAATTCAAAAGCATATAGACGTTATGAGCCTCTCACTAGACAAATTCCAGAATCCATTCATGTGAAATTTGATGAATTTGGTGAGATTGATAAAGATAAAGAATATGACGATGATTTCGAATTAAAACCCGTTTTGAATGATGATGATGGCCATTACAAGAAATTGATTATGATGAAACATTTGCTCCCGTAGCACGTTTAGAAGCTATACGACTTTTACTTGCCATTGCTTGCATGAAAGATTTTAAACTCTATCAAATGGACGTGAAAAGTGCATTCTTAAATGGATTTATACAAGAAGAGGTATACGTGAAACAACCACCCGGTTTTGAAGATTTAAAATACCCCGATCACGTGTACAAACTAAAGAAGGCACTATACGGTCTAAAGCAAGCACCTAGAGCATGGTATGATCGTTTTGCTACTTTTCTTTTAGAAAATACTTTTAAAAGAGACACTATAGATAGTACTTTATTTTTAAAACAAGATAAATTGGATTCACTTATTATTCAAATTTACGTTGATTACATCATTTTCGGCTCCACTTCTCATAAACTTGTTGAAGATTTTGAAAATTGCATGAAATCCGAATTTGAAATGTCTATGGTTGGCGAATTGAACTACTTTCTTGTCTTTCAGATTAAACAAACGAGTAAAGGCATCCACATAAGCCAAGCTAAATATATAAATGATATGATTAAAAGGTTCAATTTTGAGAATTTAAAACCATCACCCACCCCTATGTGTGTCACTACTAAATTAGATAAAGATGAACACGGTAAGGATTTTGATAATGCTTATATAGATCTATGATTGGCTCTTTGCTATATCTTACTGCTAGTAGGCCTGACATCATGTTCAGTGTATGTATGTGTGCATGTTTTCAAAGTCAACCTAAGGTGTCTCACTATAATGCGGTGAAAAGAATATTCCGATATATTAAGCACACACCCACCTTAGGCATTTGGTATGATAAAGATTGTGACTTTAATTTGCATGTCTACATTGACACTGATTATGGTGGATGTAAAATAGATACAAAAAGCACAAGTGGACTTGCCTATTTATAGGAAACTCTCTTATTTCATGGTTTTCCAAAAAGCAAGCAAGCGTAGCTTTATCCACTACTGAAGCTGAGTACATGGCACTTAGTCTTTGTTGCACACAATTACTATGGATAAAACAACAACTTTCTAACTTTGGAATTACCGTAAATAAAATTTCTATATATTGTGATAGTATGAGTGCAATCAACCTATCTAAGAACCCCGTGCTACACTCTAAGGCCAAGCATATAGAAGTACGCTATCACTTCCTTCGTGATCACGTAAGTAATGGTGATATTGTCATAGATCACATAGGCACAGAGGCACAAGTAGCGGATATTTTTACTAAGGCATTAAATCAAGCCACGTACGAAAATCTTCGTTCTAAATTAGGCATGATTTCTGCTGATTTGATTTGATTGTCTTTCCATATTTACATGCATTTTTGATTGACTTTCCAAAATACAGGGGGAGAGAATGCATGATTTAAGGAGAGAGAATGATTTAAGGGGGAGAGAGAAACTCATTGCATAAATCAAGGAGGAGCGAATTTGAAATTTGAAATTCAAAATTTGAATTTATGCACAATTGGAGGGGGAGCGACAAGATTTAAATCATATATGTAGGTTATTTTGTAAATCATCAAAAGGGGGAGATTGTAGAGAAAAAGGGATTTAAGTGATTACAAAATGCATGATTTAAATAAACGTGTATTAAATAAATGCATGACATATTTCATGACATGACACGTTGTTGCATAAAACTTGCCTTATATACTTTATATATAATGTTGTTGTACTAATGAGCCATGAAGCTTTAAAGCTTACATCAAATGGCAAGCATTTGTTGTGTTTGAACTATGTTCAGGTGCCATCATTAATGAACTAAACTAGTTCATTAAGTGAAGTACTTAGTTAAATAAACTAAGTAGTTTATTAAAGGAAGCCATATTTGGAAAAGGCACAAAGGCAACAAGTTGAAGAAAGGAAAGTTCTCCACTCCCTTATATCACACGATTTTCAACATATATATATATTCTGATTTTTTTTAAAAAGGCACATACACATATATTCCAACGTACTACCGACACGTTATATATTTTACGTACGTATGTTAACATCACACCACTATTCTTAACTCATATTTATGAGTACATTCAGGTCTTATATCATATGATATAAGTCATGGTGATGACAAACTTATTACGACATGTTAAAAGGTTCTAAACAAAAAATTGTCGTATCGGGTGAATACCGAAACTTCGCCAACGTGTCACGTACTTGCCATGAATAGATGGCCAGCCCCTACACTTCAAAAATGGCCAAAACTTTCGTGGCTTACATGGTATGTGCAGCCATAAAATCATTCCATGTTGACACACACAAATCACCCTTAATTAAGGCCAAATTGTGGAGATTCCAATTTTAATTTTGTTACATGGTTAGGCGCCACTTTAGATCAGCCTAAGTGCTGAATATTAAAGTTTAATTTATGTATATTATGTGTAACATAATATATATAACATGTGCAAAAAGTTGGAATTTAATTAGAGAAAAATCGGGTAATCGATAAACGTCGAAAATTCGGTTTTCTACGTACACGTCACATGGAACATTTTTGGCATGGCATATAACATGTATCTAGACACTTTTTACATACTTCATACATTCTAAAGTGTTCTAGAAAAATCAATTAAGGGCTGATTGAAATATACCATATGTGTATAATTATATGTGCACTATTTTACATAGTTTGCAAAAATAAAATTCAGCACATGTATAAACTATTGCACACGCCTAGACAGCCATGTTGGAGCATATGTGGACCTTTTTTGGTATCTTGATTGGCCAAGAATGAAGCATACAATGTCGGTGACATAAAGAGAGAAACTACAAAAGGTAACATTTCAAATCTTGTCACATTCGTAACACATGCTGAAAATTCAGCATGTGTAGTCTATGGCTGGCCGATTTTCTACACTAGATGAGCCATATTTTGCTATCTTGAATTATGTGGATTAATTGAGAGATAGTACGGAATTGTTTTGAATATATTATGGAATAAATAAAATGATATCTTTGAATATCTCAATTGCTGAAAATTTCAGCATGTGTGGGAATGTACTTGGGCGAATTCTAGGCTCTATTGATGATCAATTTTATTCGCAAATTGATAAGAATGTTATATATTAAATGATGATTGATTTCTTCTTTATTTGTAAGGAATAAATCAAAACAAATTTGGCAACATTTTGAATAAAATGCAAATGTTACACATGCTGAAATTTCAGCATGTGAAAGAGGTGTAATAGCCGATTTTTGCATGGGAAGTTGGAGAAATTTGTCTTTCTAATTATGCGGGATGATTATATTCTTTATGGAAATAATTTTATGGCTAATTGGCACATGCTTTTTAAGGTTTATTTTAAGATTTATCTAGTCATCAAATGATGACAACTTCCATCCAATCAATGAGTGCCAAGTAAGCAAGAGCTTAATGATCATCAAATGAGGAGTTGCCAAGTAAGCAAGAAAATGTCACAGTGATGCAATACACTCTTCCAAGGACTTAGAAGATAATTTTCAAGAGAGGAATGAGCTTCAAGGGGGGCGGCCATATGGAGATAAAAAAGAAAGAAGAGAGCAAACAAAAGACAAGAAAAAGTTTACAAGTTCAAAGTGAAAAAAACGTTTCACACTCTTCTTCTGCTCATTCTTTCTTCTCTCTAAAAGCCTATTGTATTTATATTCATACATTTGAATAGGCTTCATATAGACCACCACTTACTCTTTTTATTGTTGTAAAAGATTGTTCAAGGTGTGATCAATCTTGCACCTGCAAGGTGGTGGTGTTCGTGATCGTTGTATTCTCATACAAGGTTTGTAAAGGGTTGGAGTTGGTGTGTAACTCCATCAACCCTGTGGTAAGGTGCTATTTTGTGTTTTGTGATTAGTGCTAACAGAGGAAGGTGTCTTCGAAGACTGGAGTAGGTTGTTTTAACCGAACCAGTATAAAATTCCTGGTGTTATTTTCTTTCAGCACTTACTTTCAGTTTCAGCACTGTTTATCGTGTTTAATCACGTTAGTTAAAATAGTAAACGAATTTCAAAAATCACAAAACTTTCCAGAATCATAGTCACACGTCTTAAGGTTAATTTGGCATAAGTTTCAACCCTTTTGGACAAGGATAAGTCATCCAAACGTCTAAAGTTCTGAGACTAGTGCAGTCTGATTTTTCAGGCTTGCAAAGGTTGAGAGACTTTGAACGTATTTGACTATCTTCCCAAAAGAAGTTTTCAAAACTGGTTCAACCCAATTAAATAAAACTAATAAGGGGTTAGTCATTAAATTTTCAGAGCATTTGGAGTTATGGACAAATAGGAATTAATTTTTCAAATCAGACTACCGTTTCTGGCAGATTTGTGCAATCTGACCACCAATGATTTTTCAAGAGGTTCAAGGTTGAATTTTAATCTGAAATTTTTAGGAGATACTCAGAAAATCTGAGACTAAGTTCTCTCCAAATTTCAGAATTTTTCAAGACCTGCAACCTAGTTTTCAAAACGTTTCAAAACTGATCCTGAAAACAGATTCTGTTTTCAGAAGTTGGGTTTTTGGTTTAAAACTATTTTAAAAACCACATTTTCTGCACCCACTATTCAACCCCCCTTTCTAGTGGTGCCTTGCAGATCCTACACTCCAGTCTTTGAGGACACCTTCCTCGGTTATCACTAGTCACAAAACACAAATAACACCTTACCACACAGGGTTGATGGATTTACACACCAACTCCAACCCTTTACACACCTTGTAAGTGATTACAACGATCACGAACAGCACCACCTAGCGAATGCAAGATTGATCACACCTTGATCAATCTTTTACAATAATATAGAGAGTATGTGGTGGTATATATGAAGCCTATTCAAATGTATGAATATGAATACAATAGGCTTTTAGAGAGAAGAAAGAAAGAAAGTGTAGAAAAAAGGAGATGAAAACGTTTTTGATATTGAGAATTGTAAGCCTTGTCTTGTATTTTTGTTTGCTCTCTTCTTTCCTTTTTATCCACAATGGCCGCCCCTTTGCTACCTCTTTCTTCTTTTGAAAGTTATCTTCTAAGTCCTTGGAAGAGTATATTGCATCATTGTGACATTTCCTTGCTTACTTGGCAACTCCTCATTGGATGATCATTAAGTCATTGCTTACTTGGCACTCATTGATTGGATGGAAGTTGTCATCATTTGATGACCAGATAAATCTGAAAATAACCTTTAAGAACAAGTTCCAATTAGCCATAAAAGTGTTTTCATAAGTCACATAATAATTCCACATAATTAGCAAGACACAATATCTCCATTTTCCTTCATAAATTTCAGCCACATGCTTCTCCACATGCTGAAATTTTCAGCATGTGCTTTATCAAGACTTATTCAAATTGTTGCCAAGTTTGAATTAGATTAATTCCTTCAAAATAAAGAAGAAATCAATCATCATTTAGTACATAACATTTCTACTAATTTTGGAATAAAATTAGTCATCATGGAGGCCATAAAATCGGCTATATGCATTACACACATGCTGAAATTTTCAGCATGTGTGATATTTAAAAATATCACTTCATTATTTCTATAACATCTTTAGAACATTGCCATTTTATCTTTTTTTAATCCATTTGATTCAAAGAAGTAAATATGGCACAATTAATAGCAAAAATTCGGCCACTCTAATGCACACATGCTGAAATTTTCAGCATGTGTAACAAATGTGACATAGTTTGAAATGTTACCTTGTGTAGCTCCTTTCTTTATGTCACCAACATTGTATGCTTCATTCTTGGCCAATCAAGATGCCAACAAAGCTCCACATATGCTCCAACAAGCTGTAGTAGCCGTGTGATGTAGCTTGTGCATGTGCTGAATTTTATTTTTGCCAACTTTGTAAAATAGTGCACAATAATTATACACACATGGTATATTCCAATCAGCCCTTAATTGTTTTCTCTAGAACACTTTGCAGAGAAAAAGGGGTTTGAGTGATTTCAAAATACATGATTTAAACATGTTATAAAGAAATACATGACATATTGCATAAAACTTGCCTTATATAGTTCATATATAATGTTGTCGTACTAACGAGCCATGAAGCTTTAAAGCTTACATCAAATGGCAAACATTTGTTGTGTTTGAACTATTTTTAGGTTCCACCATTAATGAACTAAACTAGTTCATTAAGTGAAGTACTTAGTTAATTAAACTAAGTAGTTCATTAAAGGAAGCAATATTTGGAAAAGGCACAAAGGAAACAAGTTGAAGAAAAGAAAGTTCTCCCTCTCCTCTCCACACATATTACACGCCATTATACACACATATATATATATTTTCAGATTTTTTGAAAAAGGCACATACACATTTATTCCAACGTACTACCGACACGTTATATATATTTTAAGTACGTACGTTAACATCACACCACTATACTTAACTCATATTTATGAATATATTCAGGTCTTATATCATATGATATAAGTCATGGTGATGACAAATTTAATACGACACGTTAAAAGGTTATAAACCGAAAATTGTCGTATCGGGCGAATACCGAAACTTCGCCAACGTGTCACGTACTTGCCATAAATAGATGGCCAGCCCCTACACTTCAAAAATGGCCAAACATTTCGTGTCTTTCATGATATATACAACCATAAAATCATTCCATGTTGGCACACACAAATCACCCCACATTAAGGCAAAATTGTGGAGATTCCAATTTCAATTTTGTCACATGGTTTAGGCGCCACTTTAAGACCAGCCTAAGTGCTGAATATTAAATTTTAATTTATTTATATTATGTGTAACATAATATATATATAACATGTGCAAAAATTTGGAATTTAATTAGAGAAAAATCGGGTAATCGATAAACGTCGAAAATTCGGTTTTCTACGTACATGACACATGGAACGTTTTTGGCATATCATATAACATGTATCTAGACACTTTTTACATATTTCATACATCTCAAAGTGTTCTAGAAAATTCAATTAAAGGCTGATTGGAATATACCATGTGTGTATAATTAAATGTGCACTATTTTACAAAGTTTGCAAAAATAAAATTCAGCACATGTGCAAAGTCATTTCACACGCCTATACAAGCTATGTTTGAGCTTATGTGGAGTATTGTTGGCAACTTGATTGGTCATGAATGAAGCATGCAATGTTGGTGACTTAAAGAAAGGAACTACAAAAGGTAACATTTCAAATCTTGTCACAATTGTGACACATGCTGAAAATTTAGCATGTGTGCTAAAGAACTGGCCAATTTTATCCCCTTAATGAGCCATATTTGGTTGTCTTGAATCATGTGGATAATTGGGAGATAATTTGGAAGTGTTTTAAATATTCTATGGAAACAAATAATGTGATATTTTCAAATATCACACATGCTGAAAATTTCAGCATGTGTGGATGAATGTAGGCTGATTTCTAGGCCTTATTGGTGACAAAGTTTTATTCCAAAATTGATAAAGATGTCTTGTACTAAATGGTGATTCATTTCTTGGATTAAATCAAGTTAAAATTGGCAATGTTTTGAATAAAAGGTGAATGTTACATGTTGTACCCCAACGATCATGTACCTAAGACTATGATTAAGTAAAAGCGATGATTCCTTCTCGAGCATGTTACTAAGTCACATTTGTCGCTTCTTATTCAAATCCTTTAAGTTCCTTTAGGACGAACACTAAATAGTTATACAAGCGAAAACTACGAGGTGTGTAATACCCCTTGTGGAAACGGCCAAGGGTCATTGATCACCCTTGAAGTAAACTAGTTCTTATACAAACATAAAAACAAAGATTAAAATTAAAATTTAATTAAATAAATAATATTGTAAATCATATAGATGTGGGGTAGGATAAATGTGAAATGACCAAAATACCCCCAACACCCCCTAAGATTTCGGCCAAGGCATGAAAAGTCTCTAGAACCCTCTCCATAATTCTATTTCATGATTAATAATTAAAATATCAAATTACTTGGAATTAAACAATAAAATAAAGAAAGCATGCAAAGGAAGAAATGATAAAATAAACAAGCATGGAGACAAAAGCTTACAACCTAGAGGCCTAAGGCTTGCTTTTCTCTCCCCTCCCCCATGCGCCGGATTCCCCTCTCCAAACCCCCCATCATGATTTATTTTAAACTAACCTAGAAGCTTCATTTCACTCCATCTTGAATTTTCTCTCAAACCAAGCCAAGACAACACTTAGAAGGTTTTCCATTTCCCTCACACCCCCCATCCGGTTCCTTCATCTTGGAGCTAGAAGTTCAACTCCACTCTCATCTCCAAGCTCAAGAAGCATCTAGGTAAGCCTCCTTTCAAGTTTCTTAAGAAAATTTTCCATGTCAAATAGTGAAGCTCACATGGGTGTTGTTTCCTTCCCAAACCGTGGCCTCCATGCTCAAGGGTGAAGATCTTCAACACTCCTAGGTGAAGCTATCTAGCTACACTTGAAGCTCCATTCCAAGACAACTTAGGTAAGATGTTTTGGCCCCAAATAAAACTCTATTTTTCACTATTTAAGGAAGACTAATCTTTTCCTCCCTCTTCTTCAAAACCGTGTATACAAGGGAGTAGGAGGAGAAGGTTTCCAACTCAACTCACTCCAAACCAAGCAAAGGCAAAAACTTTGGCTTGAAGAGGCAAGTATACACTAATCTCTCATGATTTACCTAAAGGATTAGTGTCTTGAATGGTTAAAGTTTCAAAGATGTGATCTTTAGTGGTATCCTTTAAGTTTAAGATTGTATCTTAGTCATCTCTTAAGAATAATGTCTTGCATGTGGGTTATTGTGTCCAAGATGGTGTTATTTCCTACATGCAATATGGTTTGAGGCTGATTTAGAATAATACAAGGTTAGTCTAAGTAAGCTTAGACAAGATTAACTCTTGGATGCAATTTTGAAGGTCCTAGGAGTGCATGCATGTGATAGATATGATGATAGCTTGGTTAGATACCCACAAACTGTTTATTGTGATGCAAAGGTGATTTTATAACAAGCATGCAACCTGGAAATTTATGTCACAATGGAGTATAAGTGTTAACCAATGACCTAGTGCAAAAGAACAACATGAATGGGTGTATTTGACTTTAACCATGACAATATATCAAAGTACTGGAACTGGGCAGAATGGGTGACACATTCAACGACTTTAGAACTGGACTTCCAGACCTTCAATGAATCTAATTTTTGGCACAATGTTAGTCCTATGAGTATAGCACGATTGAGAGTTGGAATTTCGTTAAAATAAGCTAAGGATTATTTTTAATAAATCATGTGGTAAAACTGCTCCAGCAGAAAATTCTGGAGCAGGGCAGAATTGGTTCCTGAGTTGAACGAATTTAAAAAGGGCCTTTTGAAGCTTCAATAAATCTGGTCTCCTTCACAGAGCTAGCCCCATACGTGTAGAAGAAACGCCAGTTGGAATTTTGTGAAAATAAGTTATGGTTGATTTTTAACAAAATAATTGGTGAGACTGCTCAGGCTGTAAATTCTGGAACATGACTGGATGATGTAACGTTTTGCATGGCCTGAAAGGAGACCTTGTAAATATTCATAAGGGCTAAATTTCGGTGTGATGACTTCATTATGTGTATAGGAAATGTACAAGTTGGAATTTTTGAAAAAGGAGTTGTGTAGAATTTTTAATAAAATATTTACTAAAGCTGCACAGTCTGGAAAGCTGGGAACTGGCAGAACAGAACACCATTTTGTCTTATCCGAAAAAGGGACTTTGTGAATATCCATTAAATCTGGTTTTTGGCATGATAATACCACTATGAGTCTAGAAGACATGCCAGTTGGAATTTCAGTAAAACAAGTTCTAGATTATTTTTAATGAATTAATTGGTAAAACTGCTCAACAGAAATTACTGAAAACACCCTAAAACTTGTAACGGCTTTCCAGGCTTAGAAAAGGGACTTAGAGACATGAAAATGAGCTGAATTTCGGTAGGACACTAGTCCCACGTGTTTATGACGTATCCGAGTTAGAATTTCTGGAAACGGAATTACGGAATTACCACAATTGAATTTTTAGTAAAGTTGGTCAGCCAGCCTCAGCACTTGTAATAAATCGTAAAGTAGGTAAGTAAGCCTTTTTGGTTATTTAAACTAATTCCCATTTCTACGGCTTATATCTATGACTTCACCTAACGTACTTGTGACGAAAAAGGCTAGCCTAACCGTCCTATATAAATAAAGTACGAAATATGGAGTTATTCGTCCAAATCCATGTACGTTAACATGTTATAAGGAATGCATATGATCGGTTGTGTCATGGCTTGCATTTCATATCACGGCATGTATCATGCATGATCACGAACCTGATTTTTCATGGGTTTTATGATGCAAACAAGTTTTACAAGTGATTATCTTTCGTTATGCATGAAAAGCTTTTACGGTCCCATATTTTAAAGAAAGCTTCATGATTCCTTTGCCGGCCAAGCATGCGACTAACCCGACTCCAGACCCGGGGTTAATTGGTCTGATGATATGATATGTTCTTGACCCGCTCAGATCCGGGGTTAATTGATCTGATATCTGTTCTGGACCCGCTCAGATCCGGGGTTAATTGATCTGATATCTGTTCTGGACCCGCTCAGATCCGGGGTTAATAGATCTGATATCTGTTCTGGACCCGCTCAGATCCGGGGTTAATTGATCTGATATCTGTTCTGGACCCGCTCAGATCCGGGGTTAATTGATCTGACACTCTGTTTTTTTATGACATGACCTTTTATGGGACCACACTGATGTTTTGACACGACATGGCATGACACCATGCATTGCATTGCATATTGCATAACTCATTATCACGTTAATATGTGGAATGATACAGCTAAGGACTTAATAAGTCAATAGTGGTTAGCGCTGTCTAGAATTATGCCTAGTCCGTACCTTCAGTTGATTTCAGGACTTAAGACAGGTATGACTTGCTATTCTAAGGTTTATGTTGTTACATTCACGTCCTAATTCTTTATGTATGTCATGGTCGTTTATTGTATCCTTGCTGGGTGATTTTTATCACTCACACTTTATTTTTCCCCCCCAGATAATGCCAAGATAGAGTGGATTGAAGATGAGCCGAGGGTCCCGTATCCGTAGGCGTGAAGACATGAAGGGAGATGAACTTAAGGACTTTTGTGCTACTCGGATGATTGTATTATGACTACGTTGGTACTCTGTGGGATGTGACTTTGATGTTTGTGTGACTGCTACTTTTGGGGACGTAGTTATTTCGTAATGCATGTTTAATTTGGAAGTTTTTAATTCTGCCTAAATTTTACTGTCATGTTAAATGTCAACATGGGAATCCATGACTTATATTATGGATTTTCGTATGTTACGCATGACGCTTTGTACTCTCCTTAGTGAAGTACGGCGGGTGCACCGTATCCGGACGAGGCCGGGTGCGGGGCGCTACATTACACATGCTGAAATTTCAGCATGTGCAAGATGTGATTATGGCCAAAATTTTCATGCCTTCTTGGAGTTATTTGCCTAGCTAATTTTGTGTGATGATCTTATGAATTATGGTAATTATTTTATGATGATTTTGACACATGTTTTAAGTGTTATTCTCAGATTTATCTAGTCATCAAGTGATGACAACATCCAACCAATCAATGAGTGCCAAGTAAGCAAGAGCTTAATGATCACCCAATGAGAACATGCTAAGTAAGCAAAGACATGTCACAATGATGCCATATACTCTTCCAAGGACTTAGAAGATAATTTTCAAGAGGGGAAGAGCATCCAAGGGGGGCGGCCATAATGATAAAAAGGAAGGAAGAAGGGCAAAACAAAAACAAGAACAAGTCTTGCAATTTGAAAGATCAAAACATGTTCTAGCCTTCTTTTCTACACTCTCTTTCTTTCTTCTCTGTAAAAGCCTATTGTACTTACATTCATATACTTGAATAAGCTTCATATAGTCCACCACATATTCTTTATCATTGTAAAAGATTGATCAAGGTGTGATCAATCTTGGACTTGCAAGGTGGTGGTGTTCGTGAGCATTGTATTCACATACAAGGTTTGTAAAGGGTTAGAGTTGGTGTGTAACTCCATCAACCCTGTGGTAAGGTATTATTGTGATTAGTGCTAACCGAGCAAGGTGTCCTCGAAGACTAGAGTAGGTTGTTGATAATCGAACCAGTATAAAATTCTTGGTTTCATTTACTTTCAGCACTTACTTTCAGTTTCAGCACTGTTTATTGTTTTTGATCACGTTCATAAAAATAGTAACGGATTTCAAAAATCACAAAACTTTCAGGAAATATAGTCACACGTTTTAAGGTTCTTTTGGTGCAAGTTTCAACCCTTTTGGACAAGTATAAGTCATTCAAACGTCCAAAGTTCTGAGACTAGTGAAGTCTGATTTTCAGGCTTGCAAAGGTTGAGACTTTGATCGTATTTGACTAACTTCCAAAAAGAATTTTTCAAAACTGTTTCAAACCATTTAAATATAACTTATAAGGGGTTAGTCTTTAAATTTTCAGAGCATTTGGAGTTACGTACAAACAGGAATTAATTTTTCAAATCACACTACCGTTTCTGGTAGATTTGTGCAATCTGACCACCAACGAATTTTTAAGGGGTTAGAGGTTGAATTTTAATCTGAAATTTTTAGAAGAAACTCATAACATCTGAGGCTAAGTTTTATCCAAATTTCAGAATTTTTGAAGACCTGAAACCTAGTTTTCAAAACGTTTTAATTCTGGTCCTGAAAACAGAAACTGTTTTCAGAAGTTGGGTTTTTGGTTTAAAACAATTTTAAAAACCACATTTTCCGCACCCACTATTCAACCCCCCTTCTAGTGGTGCCTTGCAGATCCTACACACTTTAAAATGTATAGAGTATGTAAAAAATGTCTAGATACATGTTATATGTCATGCCAAAAATATTCCTTGTGTCGTGTTCGTAGAAAACTGAATTTTCGACGTTTGTCGATTACCCGATCTTTCTCCGATTAAATTCCAAATTTTTACACATGTTATATATATATTATGTTACACATAATATACATAAATTAAAATTTAATATTCAGCACTCATGGCTGATTTAAAATGGCGCCTACATGTGACAAAAATTGAATTTGGAATCTCCACAATTTGGCCTTAATTTGGGGTGATTTGTGTGTGCCAACATGGAATGATTTTATGGCTGTATATACCATGTAAGCCATGCAATTTGTGGCCATTTTTGAAGTGTAGGGGCTGGCTATCTATATATGGCAAGTACGTGACACGTTGGCGAAGTTTTGGTATTCACCCGATACGACAATTTTTGGTTTAGAACCTTTTAACGTGTCGTAATAAATTTGTCATCACCATGACCTGAATATGCTCATAAATATGAGATAAATATAGTGGTGTGACGTTAGCGTACGTTCGTAAAATATATAATTTGTCGGTAGTATGTTGAAATATATGTGTATGTGCCTTTTTATAAAGAATCTGAATATATATATGTATGTAATTTTTCGGATGCAGGTCTTCTTCTCCAGCGATTCTGCCTGGCGGGCGGCGTAGCCGCTGCTCGCAAGCTTCTCTCCGGCTCCCTTTGACTCACTTCTCCCTCTCTCATCTTCTTCTACATTACCCAATCCTTCACCCACAGTTTTCATTATGGCGGTCGATTCAAACAATATGGCGGCGCCGCAAATCACACCCGATCGCTTCTTTGTGTCGCTTTTTACGGCTCCTTCAACGCAAATATAACCCAAACCAATCCAGAAATTCAAGGGCAGTCCAATGATTTTATTCACAGATGAGGAAGTTCAATCCCTTGCCGCCCCATACCGTTTCACATTGGTTGGTACGTTTTGGTATGGACGGCCACTGATAGCAACAATCCGTGCCGCCATTGACAGAATTGGTTTCGCAGGAACCGTCAAGGTCGACCTTTTAGACTCTACACACATTGTTCTCCACTTCGATCACGAGCAAGACTATACTCGGTGTTTTACCCGCCGGGGCTGGATAATCTCTGGAAAGCAAATGCGAATCACAAAATGGACGCCAGATTATGATCCAGCCATTGAAGTACCTATCGTTCCCATATGGGTATCTTTCCCGGGACTCCCAATTCATATGCAGCGAAAAGATGCGATCTTTCAAGTTGCGTCCATGCTGGGAGAACCTTTGAAACTCGACGCCACTACAGCAACGTTGAACTGACCTTCAGTTGCGCGGGTTTGCATTGAGTTGGACGTTTCTAAAGAATTGTCGCAAAGAGTTTTTATTCAGACATCATCATGAATAATTACGCAGAATGTTGAGTATGAAGATCTTCCCCACTATTGTGCAACTTGTTACCGTCTCGGTCACGTTGCCTCAGACTACGGAAAACAACCTGATAATATTGTGCCGCCTGCGGAAAAAGAAACTGCACCTTTGGACAACCCTAAGGTACATCCCTCTGACAAGAACAAGAAACAACGCTGGACCCCCAAAAAGTTGCCCCCTTAACTGATCAGCCTACAGTCCCATCAGAGAGAGCAATACCAATTCCAGTATCACCAGAAATGGTCATCGCACAAGCAGTTTCAGACGCACAGGACATTTCTAGACTAAAAGGAGTTGACGATTGTCTTTTAGGAGATTTACCGGGGACATCAGTGTTGTTCTCTCACTCGGATAACGAACAAGAACCCTCATTAGCAGGCAATTATTGGATGAACACGAGGAGAGACAATGCAATGATATCGCAAACTTAATTGAAGCAACATATGATGATACACAGGCGACTGGCCATGCAAACATTGCTACAGAGCCTACAGATGATGATCCTCCCCCTAACAATCCCAGCCAAGGGCCGCGCATATTAAGACAAAACCCTCCCACGTCTCCCTGTCTAACCAGGTTACGTGCAGCGCACATCTCTGACTCTTTTGATGTTTTATCCCAATGAAGATCTTGTTGTGGAACGTACGTGGAATACGTAATTCATTTAATAGATTATTTTCATTAGTTCGAAAACACAAGGTTTATATCGTCATCGTCATTGAACCGAAGCTGCGTTCTACTGCCTTACAATTGTATCAATTAAAGCTTGGTTTTTCTAAATCTACCTCTGTATGTAACGATCAAATCTGGTTTTTTTTTTGGAAGGATACACTTCTCAAACTGGAAGATGAACAACCTGGACACCAACATCATTCCATGAAGTTTAGTTGGCTTGCCACAGGAGAATATTTTTGGTTGACGGGAGTATACGGACGCCATTCTATGATACAACGGCGTATTTTGTGGGAGGAATTGAGACAATTTCATATGGCAAATACTACTCCATGGCTCGTCGGTGGAGATTTTAACACATTTAGAACATTAGACGAACACCGTGGCAGGTCGAACCCATCATTGCGCACATTGCAAGATTTCAATGATTTCATTCAGCATTGTCAGTTACAAGAAATTTCATTTCAAGGAACCAATTTCATGTGGTTTGATGGGCGTGGATTCGAAAGAGTATGGCGGCGTCTTGACCGTTTTTTGAGCTCATCTTCCTTTTCGGATTTATTCTCCTACACACAAATTCAACATCTATCTCGACCAACTTCAGATCATGCACCTTTACTATTGATATGTGATACTGAATCCCCGCGAGCCCCATCTCTTTTTCGCTACTTAGACGTGTGGACAACACATGCAGATTTTGATGAATTTGTCACACACAGATGGCAATCATACTCAAGAGTTGGTGGAATATGGGGATTACACCGCAAACTATCTCTCCTTCGCAAAGACTTGAGACAATGGAATAAAGATACATTTGGAAATATATTTGGTGCAGTTTCTCTTGCCGAAGCCGAGGTTAAATCGGCGGAACAAGCTTATGATGCTAATCCTACGGACTCCTCTCGAGCACTATATCATAAGAGAATGGCCGAATTGAATATTGCTCAGAAACGTGCCTTCCTATACTGGAAGCAGAAGGCCAATGTCAAATGGTTAAAGGATGGCGACGCCAAGACCTCCTTTTTCCATAAAACGGTTAAGCATAAGAGATGTCGTCAGCTAATTCGCAGAATTCAAAAACCGGATGGTACTGAGATCGACCAGCCTTGTGATATTAAAGATGAAGCTATTCGATTTTACTCTACTCTCTTCACTGAAGAACCAGTTTCGGATTGCGATTTAATTCTGCAGCACATACCATCTCTGATCACAGCAGAAGACAATAGCGCCTTGAAGGAGATCCCATTACTTCCTGAAGTTAAAGCAGCAGTTTGGGAGCTGCCCCTGGAGCGCCGCTGGACCGGATGGCTACCCAGGGTCATTCTACAGGCATTTCTGGCACTTGATTCAGCATGATGTGCATAAGGCAGTTCAAAAATTTTTTTTGGGTATTTGAATGCCAAAAGCGATAGCAGCAGCATCTATCATCCTTATCCCGAAGGTGAGCAATCCCCAAACTTTTGCAGTTTACCGTCCAACTAGCCTAATAATAGTACATGCATTAATCCCTTTGTCACATGGTATCTAGTTTGAACATAAGTCATGGTCAGCGTCATACTTATATTTGTCAAAAATATGATTACTTGATCTCTAAGTAGACTGATAAAACAAATGATACTGATCACACTATCAATTCATTTGAGCAAGGCCATGCATTTCACATTCTCACTAATCGAGGGGCCCAAATATATCTCTCTCAAAAGAGAGGGACAAATTCTATCTTGATTGTTCAATATCCTCTACATAATTTCTATCACATTCAATCATGACCTTTATTATTATCCAGTTACGGATAACGTTTGATCATGTCAAAATATAATAGTCCTTATGTTGGAAACTATGACAATCTCAAGTCAAAGGATTAAAACATGACTGTCATGAGATTTACTTATGACGCTAATCCATGTAGTAATCTCATGATGGGTCTATCCAATACACTGTTCTCTAACAAGTATCTATGAGATTGATTTGTATCACCATACACATAATCATCTCATGATTATCAAATCAATACTCATACTGATTATAAATTATTTTATCTCTATAATAATATTGAATCAGGGACATATATCAAAATTGTGTAATATACTAACCAAGAATAATGATAATAAAACCTCTTTATTAATAATAAATGTATAACATAAAACATCCAAATCATGGTCTAAGGCACATACACTAACAATCTCCCACTTGCACTAGGCCTACAAATATCTGAGACCCATAGTCTAGTGTGCTGATCATGCTTGACCCGTGAGAGAGGCTTAGTCAATGGATCCGCTATGTTATCGTTTGTGTCAACTTTGCATATCTTGACATCTCCTCTATCGATGATGTCTCGAATGAGATGGTAGCGTCTGAGTATATGTTTAGATCTCTGATAAAACCTAGGCTCTTTTGCTTGTGCTATGGCACCATTGTTGTCACAATAAATGTCCACAGGATTTGCAATAATAGGTACCACTCCTAGCTCAGTGATGAACTTCTTCAACTAAACTGCTTCTTTAGCTGCATCTGATGCTGCTATATACTCATCATCTGTTGTAGAATCAGCCACAGTGCTTTGTTTTGAACTCTTCCAACTAATAGCTCCACCATTCAATGTGAATACCAAACCGGACTGCGGTCTGAAATCATCTATATCGGTTTGGAAACTAGCATCTGTGTAACCATTTACAACTAACTCGTCATCCAAACCTCTATAAACCAAGAATACATCTTTAGTCCTTCTGAGGTACTTAAGAATATTCTTGATAGCTGTCCAGTGAACTTCACCGGGGTCAGCTTGATATCTACTCGTTGTGCTCAATGGATATGAGACATCTGGTCTAGTACATAACATGGCATGCATGATCAATCCTATAGCAGAAGCATAAGGAATTTTATTCATTCGATCTCGCTCATCAGATGTCTGAGGACATTGATTCTTGCTAAGATGAATGCCATGAAACATAGACAGGAATCCTTTCTTGGACTCTTGCATGTTGAACCTCTTCAACATTTTATCTATGTATGTACTTTGACTCAAGCCTATTATCCTTTTAGATCTATCTCTATAGATCTTGATACCAAGGATATAGGTAGCCTCACCCAAGTCTTTCATTGAGAATGAATTCCCTAACCAAGCCTTAACCTTTTGCAAGGTAGGGATGTCATTCCCAATAAGCAATATGTCATCCACATATAACGGTTAAGCATAAGAGATGTCGTCAGCTAATTCGCAGAATTCAAAAACCGGATGGTACTGAGATCGACCAGCCTTGTGATATTAAAGATGAAGCTATTCGATTTTACTCTACTCTCTTCACTGAAGAACCAGTTTCGGATTGTGATTTAATTCTGCAGCACATACCATCTCTGATCACAGCAGAAGACAATAGCGCCTTGAAGGAGATCCCATTACTTCCTGAAGTTAAAGCAGCAGTTTGGGAGCTGCCCCTGGAGCGCCGCTGGACCGGATGGCTACCCAGGGTCATTCTACAGGCATTTCTGGCACTTGATTCAGCATGATGTGCATAAGGCAGTTCAAGAATTTTTTTTTTGGGTATTTGAATGCCAAAAGCGATAGCAGCAGCATCTATCATCCTTATCCCGAAGGTGAGCAATCCCCAAACTTTTGCAGATTACCGTCCAACTAGCCTAATAATAGTACATGCATTAATCCCTTTGTCACACGGTATCTAGTTTGAACATAAGTCATGGTCAGCGTCATACTTATATTTGTCAAAAATATGATTACTTGATCTCTAAGTAGACTGATAAAACAAATGATACTGATCACACTATCAATTCATTTGAGCAAGGCCATGCATTTCACATTCTCACTAATCGAGGGGCCCAAATATATCTCTCTCAAAAGAGAGGGACAAATTCTATCTTGATTGTTCAATATCCTCTACATAATTTCTATCACATTCAATCATGACCTTTATTATTATCCAGTTACGGATAACGTTTGATCATGTCAAAATATAATAGTCCTTATGTTGGAAACTATGACAATCTCAAGTCAAAGGATTAAAACATGACTGTCATGAGATTTACTTATGACGCTAATCCATGTAGTAATCTCATGATGGGTCTATCCAATACACTGTTCTCTAACAAGTATCTATGAGATTGATTTGTATCACCATACACATAATCATCTCATGATTATCAAATCAATACTCATACTGATTATAAATTATTTTATCTCTATAATAATATTGAATCAGGGACATATATCAAAATTGTGTAATATACTAACCAAGAATAATGATAATAAAACCTCTTTATTAATAATAAATGTATAACATAAAACATCCAAATCATGGTCTAAGGCACATACACTAACAATCTCCCACTTGCACTAGGCCTACAAATATCTGAGACCCATAGTCTAGTGTGCTGATCATGCTTGACCCGTGAGAGAGGCTTAGTCAATGGATCCGCTATGTTATCGTTTGTGTCAACTTTGCATATCTTGACATCTCCTCTATCGATGATGTCTCGAATGAGATGGTAGCGTCTGAGTATATGTTTAGATCTCTGATAAAACCTAGGCTCTTTTGCTTGTGCTATGGCACCATTGTTGTCACAATAAATGTCCACAGGATTTGCAATAATAGGTACCACTCCTAGCTCAGTGATGAACTTCTTCAACTAAACTGCTTCTTTAGCTGCATCTGATGCTGCTATATACTCAGCCTCTATTGTAGAATCAGCCACAGTGCATTGTTTTGAACTCTTCCAACTAATAGCTCCACCATTCAATGTGAATACCAAACCGGACTGCGGTCTGAAATCATCTATATCGGTTTGGAAACTAGCATCTGTGTAACCATTTACAACTAACTCGTCATCCAAACCTCTATAAACCAAGAATACATCTTTAGTCCTTCTGAGGTACTTAAGAATATTCTTGATAGCTGTCCAGTGAACTTCACCGGGGTCAGCTTGATATCTACTCGTTGTGCTCAATGGATATGAGACATCTGGTCTAGTACATAACATGGCATGCATGATCAATCCTATAGCAGAAGCATAAGGAATTTTATTCATTCGATCTCGCTCATCAGATGTCTGAGGACATTGATTCTTGCTAAGATGAATGCCATGAAACATAGACAGGAATCCTTTCTTGGACTCTTGCATGTTGAACCTCTTCAACATTTTATCTATGTATGTACTTTGACTCCAGCCTATTATCCTTTTAGATCTATCTCTATAGATCTTGATACCAAGGATATAGGTAGCCTCACCCAAGTCTTTCATTGAGAATGAATTCCCTAACCAAGCCTTAACCTTTTGCAAGGTAGGGATGTCATTCCCAATAAGCAATATGTCATCCACATATAAGACCAGAAACACTACTGCACTCCCACTAACCATCTTGTAAACACAAGGTTCATCTTCATTCTTGATGAAACCAAAGTTCTTAACTGTTTCATCAAAACTATGATTCCAGCTTCGTGGTGCTTGCTTTAATCCAAATATGGACCTTTGAAGCTTGCAAACCTTCTTTGAATTCTCAGGATTTACAAAACCCTCAGGTTGTGTCATGTACACATCCTCGAGTAAATTTCCATTAAGGAAAGCATTTTTGACATCCATTTGCCATATCTCATAATCATAGTATGCTGCAATGGCAAGGAGAATTCGAATAGACTTAAGCATATCAACTGGTGAAAAGGTTTCATCATAGTCTATACCATGAGTTTGCTTGAAACCTTTAGCCACAAGCCTTGCTTTGTAGGTTTGCACATTTCCATCCATGTCAGTTTTCTTCTTGAAAACGCATTTGCAACCAATAGTCTTAATATCCTCTGGAGGATCAATTAAAGACCAAACTTGGTTGTCAAACATGGATTGCATCTCAGAATTCATGGCTCCAAGCCATTTATCTGAATCTGGACCTGACACAGCTTCCTGATACGTAGTAGGCTCATCTTGATCTATGAGCATAACTTCACTATCATCAGTCACAAGAAATCCATATCTCTCTGGTTGACGATGTATCGTATCAGATCTGCGTTGGACTTGTATTACATTTTCAGGCTCCACAACTGTTTGTGGTTCTGAAATTGTCTCTAAAGACGGTTCAATGATATCTTGTGGAACTTGACTTTCCTCAAGTTGTACTATACTCCCACTAGTTCTCATCACAAGAGCAACACAATTTCTCATTCTTAATCACTCAACAATTCAATATTGTCCAAGGGAAGCAAATTCAGCAGCACATCGGTTAGCAAGATACGGCTATCATTCAGAAGGAATGACAATCTACAGTACTCCTCAAGAATTGCCGTGTGAAGTAAGAGGCACAATATTCAAGGACCATCAGATGCCGGTTTTCAGAGGTTAATACATGACGGCCATATTTCTATATTGTTGTCAGTGTTCCATAACACAGACAACATGGGTGCATTTCTTTTTCCTACCTTTGTTTATTCTACACGATATTCTTTGTGCCACCAGTCGATACACTCATATTTGTTTGTCATTTGCGCTGGCATTTGCTTGGCCACGGTGCATACTCACGGGGGATACCATGAGGATCACATCTACATCACACATCGGGGCATCATCCACTCCCAGCGGCAATCATCGTAATTTGTCGTCTTGGCTCAACTTAGGCCAAGACGACTTCGGTATGGTTTGGGATCCATTAAGCTCATACATTTCTATTTTTATTGTGTTACTCCTAACTGCCCTTTTCCTCCTTCATGAGGTACATGGAACATTCGTCGCAACATCATCACACATGGTGACTCATCAGCTCCGGACTCAAGACACGATTTCTGGCGCATTACCAATGCATCTCCCCACGCGATTTCCTACTTGTATTCATTAGCATATAAGCGAGACGTTATTACCAGTCATATAAATATGTACGCTTTTTCCTTCGCCAAGTTTTTTTCCACAAGGGTGGTTTTCTTTGGCAAGGTTTTAATGTGGCATATCATATATGACTGAGAAACGTCATTATTAGCACTTTGTTCCATTTATTTTCGTACTTTTATTGTTGTAATATGGTTTTCCTCCGCCACAAGTGAGGTTTTTTAATAAAATATATCATTTCGATAATTTTTTTTATCAAAAGCAACTTTATTAAAGATTGGCCTCACTTATGGTGGAGGAAAACCTTATTACAATCATCAGAGTATGCGAATAAATGAAATAACGAAATAAGGATATCATATCTCCAGTCGTATATGATATGCCGCATTAAAACCTTGCCAGGTAAAACCACCCTTGTGGATTAAACCCTAGCGAAGGAAAAAGCGTACATATTTATACAACTGTCATTGATATGTTGCAAATCTGAATTTGAGTACAAATGTGCGCCGTTTATTGATGGTGATGCGGGTCGAGTTTGCCAGTTGAAGCCGTAGAAGTCGTTGTCTGAGCTTGTCTTGTCCGGGAAATGCTATACCTCAGAAGAAATCCAGAGAGAAGTTATACCAGTGATAGAAAGAGTCCAAATATATTTAAATAGAGATGTCAAACACATACCGATGTCGCCCTGGCAAGGGTGTTACCAAGGCGACGCTATTATGATATGAAGCTGTAGCCGATGTGCCGCTGTGTCCGCTAGTGCCGGATGGAAAAATCTCGCCACCAGTATATATAATCCCATCCATGTGAAATGAAGGATTAATAGGCAGATATGAAACACCTGGAAACAGTATGAAGGACAAGCCAAAGGATAACAATACATACCAGGCCTGCCTGAATCCCGTAGGATGCAGGCAGGGAGATTATTGAAACGCCAATCCATGTGGAAGACTTTGATTTATCAAACAACACGCAATTGAACAGAAGAAAGATCTAACAGGATAGCAGATCGCACTAACGCTGGAAGAGTCTGTGATGAATAATAGTGCGTGATTGGGTCCAGCATTGCATGTTGAGACAAATAATGAGCCGCCATATTAGCCTCTCGGTAAATGTGATGATAATCCAGTCGGTGAAGATGAATAAGCGTGTGAAGTAGCTGCAGATAATAGTTGCCATGAACCATCTGAGGGCGGGTCAACCGAGAGATCATTTGAGCACAATCTGATTCCAATGTGATGTTACGATATAGAGGAAGAAAATATAGAAGACCGAATAATGCTGTCTGAATCTCCGCATTTAGTGGTGTAGTTGAGGGTAACCTAAACGAAACTGCTCCCACACAAGAGCCCATGTGGTCCCGCAATATTGCGCCCCCTGCGGCATAATGTCTGCCAACTGCCGCATCTGTATTCCATTTTAATTTACCTGAGGGTGGATATAACCAGCGAATCATTGAAGCCCGTGGAGATGTCAGCGATGGAAGCCAAGGGAAATAACATCTAGGATCAGCCGCTAGTTTTGTGCCCGATACTTTCTTGCACCAAATAGTAATATCATATCTAACAGAGGCCTGAAGGGATGCCATTGTAAGATTCCTTTGCTCTCCGTAAACTAATGATGCATAGCCTCGCCAAATATTGTATAATATGATCGCTGGAATGATTATTTTGAAAGTCCCAAAGAGAGACGAAAAAGATGAACGATACTACCAAGCCAGTATATATTGGCGCAGATGCAAGGATGATGGCGGAGGACAGTGTAATTCCCCAGAATAATAAATCCATAATGAACGCACATGTGAGCAATGCAGAAAGATATGATCTATTGTAGCAGACGCACCCTTACAGAATGGACATTGAGTTGGTTGCGAGGTAATATACCTGCCAATATAATCCTCGAATGGAAGCGCAGAATGGAAAAGTCTCCATAAGAAGATTTGAATAACTGGTGAATGCTGTTTATACCAAATGAACTTTGCCGAGAGGACATGTGGATGAGGTGTGCGGCAAGCATCATACGCACTACGCAATGAAAATTCCCCTGTTGGTGTGTGTAACCATGTAAGATACCGCCCTTGGCCAGCAGACTGTGATGTACAGAAAGGATGTATACGGCAAATAAGCTTCCAGATTGGAGAATCTGGTAATCGAGGTAAATAATCCTGTCGTTGTCCATACTTTGCGTGCATATATTTGCTCCAAAGTGTGGAGTTATGTTGATATGACCACCAAATTCGACAATGATAAGCTTGCTGTAACGTGTTGAGGTTTCGAATCCCCAAGCCACCTTCCTCCTGAGGTGCGCAGATAGCACTCCAAGATACCCAGTGGTATCTTCGTCCCCAATAAAAAGACGCCATTTTTCGATGTATGATCTTAATTACAGATTTAGGCAGCCCACCAGATGCAAGAATGTGTAATGGAAATGTTGCTATAACAGAGCGTAATAAAACTAAACGTCCAGCAGATGAAAGCAATCGGGAGTGCCATCCATGAAGTTTGTCATCAATATGTTGCAACAAAGAAACACAGTATCCGGCACGAGAAATACCTTTATGTAAATAGGAGCCAAGATATTTGAAAGGTAAAGAAGTGCATTTCATGTTGATAATGTCCTCTAACTGCCGCCGCAGTCGGGAAGATATATTAGCAGATGGAATCAGACTGCTTTTTTAGAAATTGACTTTCTGCCCAGATGCCTCTTCGTAGTGAGTAAGGAAGGTATGAAACCGTCTGAGGTTATTCTGTGTACCGCATAGAAATATCAATAAGTCATCTGCATATGCCAAATGTGTTATTGTAAATGGAATGTGCCCTAAACGGAAAGGTTGCAGTTGGCCAACTGCTGTTAATGCTTTAAGTCCTCTACTGAATCCCTCTGATGATAAAATAAACAGCAATGGAGATAAAGGATCTCCTTGTTTTACTCCTCTATGTGGCCGAAATATTGAAGAAGGCTGACCATTAATGAGAACTGCTAATGTAGTAGCCCTCAAGTGGTTAAGAATAATGCGGATGAAAAAATCAGAAAAGCCGAAAGAGTACAGTAATTTTTCCAAGTATTCCCAACTGACTCTATCGAAGGCTTTCATCATATCAAGCTTTAAACATACCTGTGAACCACTCCTATCCATCATGTGTATCATTTCTCGAGCCAGAAGAACCTGTGTCGAAATGTCTGAGCCTGGAAGAAAACCAGTTTGTTCCGGAGATATTAAACGTGGAAGCAAAGTACTCAAGCGACTAGCAATGATACGTGTGCACACCTTACTCAAGAAATTAGTTAAACATATAGGTCGATAATCACTGAATGTAGTAGGCGACTGCTTCTTCGGGATCAATGTAATTAACGCAGAAGCCATCACCTTTGGTTGTGGGATACCGAGGAAAAATTCTTGAACTGCTATTACCACATCAGTATGAATAATAGACCAACAGGACCGATAAAACTGACCATTAAACCCATCGGGTCCAGCTGCACTAGAAGGATCCAAATGCCAAAACGCATCTTTTATTTCAGGCTCCATGGGTATTTGCGTGAGTAGCATATTATCATCCGAAGAAAGCACACGTGGAATATGGCAGAGAATATCATCATAATTACGCGTGCGCTCCCAGTCAAATAAAGATGTGTAAAACGATACTGCTTCGGCCATAATTTCAGTCGGTGTAGAACACACGTCGCCATTCGCAGTGTGTATTTGTTGAATCTGTAATTGCAATCGCTTTCCTTTAACAATAGAATGAAAATATCGGGTATTGGCGTCACCCTCTTTTAACCATCGGACACGAGATTTTTGCTTCCAAAATTTCAATTCATATAAGGATGCTTGAAGATAATCCGCTTTGGCTTTATGATAAACAATTCTATTCGCTTCCGTAGGGGACGCATCCCAGGCATTCTCCGCATGTGTAAGTGCCGATTCAGCCTGCTGGACGTTTGAAAAAATATTACCAAAGATCTCTTTGTTCCACCGCTGGATGTCTTTCTTTAGACGGAATAATTTGGAATAGAATCCATACATGCCTCCCGTAGTTGGATAAGCAGCCCAAGCGTTCTGTACATAAGCATGGAAATCCGGATGTAGTAGCCAGGAGTCCAAAAAGCGAAAAGGACGACGTCCACTGTGTTGATTTTTTCGGCATATAAATAACAATGGTGTATGATCAGATGTGATACGTGGCAGATGAGTGAGCTGAGAATCTGGAAATGCATCCTGCAAAGCCGAATCAATAAACAACCAGTCTAATCTCCGACGTACCCTTCCCAACCCTCTGCCATCTGTCCATGTGAACTTAGGCCCATGGAATTGGGGTGACATCAAAGAACACGACTCAATGCAGTCATTAAAATCCTGTAATGCTGAAAGTGAGGGTTGCGAGCGGCCTTCATGATCAGACAAAGATCGAAATGTATTAAAATCTCCTCCAACAATCCAAGGCAGTGTAGATGTTTCTGAGAATGTACATAAAGAATCCCATAATGCACGGCGTAGTAGGAGTGTATGTTTGCCATAGACTACAGACAGTACCAGCGAAAACTGCATTGGCCGAAAAAGCAAAGTAAAGTGTATCACTTGATCATCATCCTGTGTCGAGATCAACTGAAAGTCTGAGTCACGCCAGAAAAACCAAATACGGTCTGATTGCGATGAAAAAGAATTCGAAAAACCAAAATCTAATGCAAAGTGATTAATACTGCTAGACGGGTGTTTAGGCTCTATCAAAGCTAGTAAATTTAAACGATGCTCTCGAATTAACTGATGCATTCTAGGGAGGGAGGCACGCATGCCTCTTATATTCCATATCATAATATTCATTGAGAAAGAGTAGTGTTACTTCCCTGAATCGCATGAGACGTACTGCGTGTGAGCACAGTAGATGGAGGCAACGGAGGAAGATCCTTTCGAGACCGACGTTTCCGACGTGGAACGACAGGAATAAATACCGCTGAGTCTGTTGTGTCTTGCAACCGCGAAATAAGAATATCCGTGTCTGCTGTTGGTGCCATTAGATTAATACGACGGACAACCTCATCCGGGACAGTCAAATCATCAGAGGGGTGTTCTTCGATGGGAAGATCATTATCCGAAGAATGGCCTATATCACAAGTATCGGAAACATCCTGCAATGTATTGTTGCCAGGATCTAGGTCGTCCTCCACATTTACTGGGGCGGCCGATAAAACACAAGGAGGTTGTGATACTGGAGCAGGCATTGGTTGATCCACTGAAGTTATGATAGGCGTCTCCGATGGTTTTGTCTTCACGGGCGTCCAACGCTGCAGTGGACGGCGTGGTGGTGGGGGAGGCGGAGGGGGAGGCACATTTGATGTTTTTTGTGGTGGGCATGAGTCTGCAACATGGCCTAATCGTCTGCATGTTGTACCAAATAACGGCAAATCCTCATATTCCACAGCCTGCAGGATAAAACGATTCTTTGCCTGCAAATATATTTTTTTGGGCAATTCTTGCGAAACATCAACTTCCACACAAACCCTAGCAACTGACGGTCTTAAGCCATCTAAAGTGGCAACATCCAGTTTGAGGGGGGAACCAAGCGGTCGAACTATCTCAAAAAGTGCCTCTTTATGATGGAGATGAATAGGTAAACCAGGCAATGCAATCCAGACAGGAACAATAGGAACATCAGTGGCTGGATCAAAGTCCACCGTCCATTTTGTAATACGCATGTGACATCCCGAGATATGCCAGGATCGACGATAAAAGCAACGCAAGTAATCAGCCTCATTCTGGAATTTTAGCAGTATATGAGTTTGATCAATTAGTGTAATCCGGAGATCATGATGAAAGCCAATTTTCTCAAAAACGTCACGTATAACCTTTAATGGGGGACGTCCATACCAGAATGTACCCACCAAAGAATATTTGAAGGGTGCAGCAAGGGCATCAATTTCCGAATCCAAGAAAGATATTAAGGGGATACCTTTGTATCGCGATACTGTCTTCGGTGAGATGTTGATCTTTTCGGCGGTAGTGGTGCCTGCGACTACTGCCGCAAACGATTGCGGTGGATTATCCATATTGATGAACGATCGTGAATGAAACAATGCAGTGCAATTGTCTGAGAAATAACCGAGTTCAGGAATTGAATCACGGTAGTGGAATGAACAGCGCTCACAGCAATAGAGTGAATGGCGGCGGCGGCTAACACCGTCGGATTACGTTTGCGGCTATATCATTTCGATAATATATATATATATATATATATATATATATATATATATATATATATATATTAAATGGCATGTGATATGAGGGAGAAGAAGACTTTCCATTCTTCAATTTGTTGCCTTTGTGCCTTCTCCAAATATATCACCATTTAATGAACTACTTAGTTCATTTAACTAAGTACTTCACTTAGTGAACTAGTTTAGTTCATTAATGGTGGCACCTGAATATAGTTCAAACATAACAAATGTTTGCCATTTGATGTAAGCTATAAAGCTTCATGGCTCGTTAGTACGGCAACAATATATATGAACTATATAAGGCAAGTTTCATGCAAAAACATGTCATGTCATAAAACATGTCATACATTTCTTTAATACACGTTATTTAAATCATACATTTGTAATCACTCAAACCCCTTTTTCTCAACAGTTACCTTGTGTACCTCCTTTCTTTATGTCACCAACCTTGTATACTTCATTCTTGGCCAATCAAGATGCCAACAAAGCTCCACATATGCTCCAACAAGGCTGAAGTGGCGTGTGATGTAGATTGTACATGTGCTGAATTTTATTTTTGCCAAATTTGTAAAATAGTGCACAATAATTATACACATATGGTATATTCCAATCAGCCCTTAATTGTTTTTTCTAGAACACTTTAAAATGTATAGAGTATGTAAAAAGTGTCTAGATACATGTTATCTATCATGCCAAAAATGTTCCATGTGTCGTGTTCGTAGAAAACTGAATTTTCGACGTTTGTCGATTACCCGATCTTTCTCCGGTTAAATTCCAAATTTTTACACATTTTATATATATTATGTTACACATAATATACATAAATTAAACTTTAATATTCAGCACTCATGGCTGATTTAAAGTGGCGCCTACATGTGACAAAAATTGAATTTGGAATCTCCACAATTTGGCCTTAATTTGGGGTGATTTGTGTGTGCCAGCATGGAATGATTTTATGGCTGTATATACCATGTAAGCCACGAAATTTGTGGCCATTTTTGAAGTGTAGGGGCTGGCCATCTATATATGTCAAGTACGTGACACGTTGGCGAAGTTTTGGTATTCACCCGATACGACAATTTTTAGTTTAGAACCTTTTAACGTGTTGTAATAAATTTGTCATCACCATGACTTATATCATATGATATAAGACCTGAATATACTCATAAATATGAGGTAAATATAGTGGTGTGATGTTAACATACGTTCTTAAAATATATAACGTGTCGGTAGTACGTTGGAATATATGTGTATGTGCCTTTTTATAAAAAATCTGAATATATATATATATATATATTAAATGGCGTGTGATATGAGGAAGAAGAAGACTTTCCATTCTTCAATTTATTGTCTTTGTGCCTTCTCCAAATAAACTACTTAGTTCATTTAACTAAGTACATTACTTAGTGAACTAGTTTAGTTCATTAATGGTGGCACCTGAAAATAGTTCAAATACAACAAATGTTTGCCATTTGATGTAAGCTTTAAAGCTTCATGGCTCGGTTGTACGGCAACATTATATATGAACTATATAAGGCAGGTTTCATGCAAAAACGTGTCAAGTCATAAAACGTGTCATGCATTTCTTTAATATACGTTTATTTAAATCATGCATTTTGTAATCACTCGAACCCCTTTTTCTCAACATGGAGATCCCAGAATCTTGGTTCAATGGGATAACTAAGTTATGAAGTTTCAATGAGCACTTACTCATTCTGTTAAATAGAAGTGTTGTCTGCAGAAAAGTGAGGGTAGGCTGATGCTTTTAACGGTTCCTATATATTGATATATCAAGTGAGGTATGACAGAATACTCTTGATAGAAAAACCTATGTAAGTGTGCAGTGTGGCCGCTTCTATGAGAATTTTGCAAGGCAAGAGTTCTCTAACACACTTTCTAAAGCCAGGTGGTTCATGGACAAAATGAACACAATCATAAGAACCAAAAAAGTGTTAAAGGAAATGTTGTGTGAGTACTGTTGTCTAGGTTCACAATAAAACTTGGTTAGTTCAAGACATCAAATTAGCGAGTGGATCCGGTAGTATATCACTAAGAAAGATTCAAAGCCATAAGCTACCTGTTTTGATGCAATATTTTTTTTGTCTGACTTCTCCGTAGAGTCTGCATATGCATTTGCATTAATTCCCATTCATGTTGGGGATTGTTGGAGAAAATAGAAAGAAATTTAATTTGGGTCAAGTTACAAACTGTGGCTAGCAACGTACTTTGGATAGAGTTATGATTAGTTTCATTAATGATGAGTAGAAACTAATGAGTCCTTAATTATCTGCGTGACGAGTACATAATTTTAGGCTTTTGAATCATTCAATTCCGATACCGGGTGAATGAGAAATTAATGCTCAAAGTGAAGGGGAAAATCAGCTCAGCTAGCCTGTGTATGGGCATGGGCTCAGGTTGCATACTGAGCTGCGGACCGATGGGCTCAGGTTACGGACTGAGCTGCAGACCTGATGTGCTCCGGTTGCAGACTGAACTACGGCATGATGGGCTCAGGCTGTAGGCGGGGCTGCTGGCTGCAGACTGTAGGTGGATCCTGCAGCTAGCATGTCGGATCCTATCAGCTCGGAAGGAAGTTTGTTAAATTTAAACTTCTTCAGGTTGTTGAGATTGGCTAAGGTTTAAGTTTAAAAAGTTGTTAAGCTTTAACTGTGCTGAGCTGACCTAAAGTTTTTATCATCGGGAGGCTCAGATTGAATAGTTATCTGATCCTACAGCTGTGGACAGACCTGATGCGGTTATCTGATCCATGGGTTTAGGCCGAGTAGGTATCTGATCCTACGGCTGTGGCTGAATTGGCTGTAACAAACTGACCTCAGGTTTCACCTATAAATAGTAGGCCAAACTGACCTCTGTTGTAATCATTCAGAAATCGGTCAAAAAAGCAATCGAGTTTCTTCTCTTCTCTCTAAAAAATTCCTCTGCATAAATCAAACAGATAATCACTTCTTCTCTGCACACATTTGCATTTCAAGGACATCATATAGGTTTGTTGAGTTCATACGTTGCAGTGTCGCTCGTCTGAACTGACTTTGTTGTAGCATGTGAGACGATTGCTCCATCTGGTTAGGCACAGTGTACCGGAGCAATACGTCTTAATGACAGAGTCCTGGACTCACCTTGGATCTCTGCTCAGCTGAGCTATTGAATTTATTGCCGAGCTGAGCTCTATTGTGTGCTGAGCTCAGCTGATCGAGTGATAGCGCATCACTGTTGTTGTAACCGAGCTGACCTCTACTTTGTGATGAGCTCTGCTGTTTGGCTGAGAGCATTCGTTGTTCTGCAGCACTGTAGTGCTGAGCTCTGCTAGTGTGTTGAGCTCGGCTGAAGCAACACAAATGTTGTTCTGTTGTGCTGAGGTGCCGAGATTGGCAGGTCAGCCATCAATCTAGAATGCAAATACAATTGCGTTGACTGGACTGATATGATCTGAATGATCAATCTGACTTCAGTTTAGCTTGTTTGGAGGGCTGATAGCATAACACTACTGTTCTGAAGTGCTATTCTACTGGGGTTGGCAGGTCGGCTGACTATTCAGAACGCAAATTCAATTGCGGTACCTGGACTGTATTGACCTGGCAGGTCGATCCGACTTTACTTGAACTCGGTAGATCGGCCACTGCTTTATAAACTGTACAGAAGTCAATTTTTTTGACTTCAATTTATTTCCAACAATATTTTTATTTGTCTGATATATTACATCACCCCATATCAAACTTTCCAAGAACTATTCTTTAAATGCTCGGGCGACGTGAAAAGATGAGGACAGGTCGACATGTTCGGCAGAACTGAATTGTTAAATGAAATAGAGTGATTGAGAAGAGATGGGCGGTAATAGAGACAGTCCCCCCCCCCCCCCCCCAAGCTGCTGGTGGCGGCATCGTGGTGGTTAAGACACGAATTTTAATATTCCACACGACTTTTATGAAAAAGATATTTTGTCACTTGCATCATTAGTTATCTGATAAGTTTATTTAGTGTAAGTTTCAGATATATCCGAATCTTTTTAAGACCATTTTGTGTTATTGGGTCATTTTGTTATGTTTTTGGAACTTTAATTATTTCAGAATAGTTATTAGTTGTTGTTTTATATTGGATAGCCTTGCTTGCTTTTTATATTTTATTGCGGGTTTAGGAGATGAGATCCAAATGTTTAAAGATAAGAGAGCTCATATGGATCAAGAGACCCCAAGTTTTGGATTATGAAGATCCTTTTGAGGGCAAATTAGGCCCAACTACAGATAATGGGGACGAGACTGCTTTCAGTCAAACGTTAAATTAACAATTGTTTTACGGTACACTCTTTTGCTGGGTTTTCAAAAATAGCCTTACGCAAAATCGCTGGCAACTACATCTCTTAACTTGTACTGTTCATTTTTGTTCCTCTTTATTCCGTGGCCGTTCTTTCTTTCTTTTTCTATTTTTTTTGATATTTACCATTGTATTTGATTCTTTTTCCACATGTTTAATCAAACGTCAAGATCCAGATTATGGTTATAGAGTGTTTATAACGGTTCAACAAGTAATCACTAGAATCATCGTGATCAAGTAATGTGATACTTACATTGTCTAATTCTCTATCATCTATCACCTTTGATTATGTTTATTTTACATAGTCTCATTTTATATCAGTGTAGAACGTAGTCTCCGTGGTCCCATATCTACATTATCTAACTGGGTTTTTTATGTTGATATTTATTGTGCCACCACTATCATCCCTTATGTTTCTGAATACTAAAAACATAAGAAGTAAATACCCAGTGTGCTTTGTAAGAAATTAACAATTCACTACTAATTTTCACTCCCACTTATCACGGGCATACACAAATACGATATTAATGCACTCGTATGGTTACTCTAGACTTTGGCCCTATGTCCAACGTGTTGGATTAAATTCTGTTACGTGTGATTGTGAAATAAAGCAACAACTGATATAGCGCCCGCCCAAAACTAGGTTTTCGGCCCGGTGCATCCTCCGTACTCTGCTACGAGAAGTACAAGGTGCCGGTACCTTACATGTACATGTCGACACGAATCGTAAATCGAAATAGCAAAGCAAAATAACGACAAACATATGACATGCATAATAATACAAATCGTCATAAATGCGTACACATCGTAATGTACAATGTCTTAAAATAATCTAAATACATCATGGTCAGTACTCAAAATATCCGGTACAAAACTTCGGTCTACATCTCTGCTCACGGTTGCTCTAGCTGGGGTCTTTCCTCAATGAGCAAGGCGTCAGGGTCTCTGTTCTCTGTAATGTGATAAGGCAAGTATGAGCGATAACACATAACCACCCAGCAAGTAATCCTACTAGATACATCATGTGGATCATGCATGAAGAGACGGTGTAACAAAGTAATGATAATCATAATTAGAAACATAATAAAGCGCGTCTCAATTTACAAATCAAGAGCAGAACAAGAAGATAAATAAAGAACATGCAACACAATGTCTCTATCCGTACATACTATGAGATCATTTCTCTAGAACACATCTCCTTCAGATACCTCAATACTTAGATTCTCAATCTCGATCTATGAAGCCGTCATACTTAGTCCCATCATATACATCAAGCCCCCGTACGGGTCATGTAAATGCGGTAACTCTTACTCCCCGATTCCCTTTTGCATGCTTAGAATGAACCTCGTTGTGATACCGTAAAGAAGTATAATGTGTCTAAGTATTATCTTAAATAAATTCTAGGAATTACTTAACTAACCTAATAGGTGTAAGGCAAATTAATTTATAAGTAGCACAAGATTTATTAGGAACTAATAAAAGGAAAAAAGAAAATCACACATAAGGGAAAAGACAAGGTTTGGAAGGTAATTTCACACCCCACTTACACCACCTCCTTACCCGGCCCTTCCTTTTTCTTTTTTTAAAAGAATTTCCTTCAATTTTCTATTTTCCGTCATTTGTATGTCTTACAAAAATAAGACGCTCCACTACTCATGTTATATGCAAATTACTTTTTCTTCCCCTATCTTCATAAATCCAAAAAAATTCCATCATCCCTCCCCCACTACACCATCTGGCCCCCTCTTCATTTTCCTTAAGATTTTCTATTTTTTCCTTTTATTTTTATTTCCCCTTCATCATTACAAGTCTTACACCATGTAAGATAACCAAACTCTCTTCTTTCATGCAACTTACTTTTTCTCTTCCACTATAATCACCACCCAAGGAAACTCCATCATTTCCCCCACTACTCAACATTTCGTCCATGCATATCTAAAAGGGATGACACCCTTCTTGCAAGACAAACTTAGCCATTTCAATCTCTTTCCATTCTTCACACATTTCATTCTCTCACTAAAACTGTTGTGTCCCGCCCAAAATTAGTACAACAACTAGGGTAAGGAGTGAAGCACGACGAGATAGTGAGACCTCGAGAGGAATATATCACCGGATTACCTATGGTTGTGAAGAACCTAAGGTAAGTGGCATACCTAAGCGTAAACATAAAATGAGAAAAGCAGGCTAAAATTTTCATATGAGTGCTAAAGAACTAATAGAGAAAGTATCACGTTGGCAATTGCGAGAAGTCAGACTATAACACGCCCACACACGAAGCAATAAGGGCATACATCTAGAAATGCAAATACACTACAAATGAGCCTAACTAAGCCATGATAAATTAGGAAAAGTACGTGGGTATGCATAGGTGATACATGTATATATACACCCATAAACGACTCAAGGAATATACGCACGACTGTAGAATAATTTTCAAAGGAATATATTATGTGTACGTGCATACACTTGGTATTATCAAACATAATGAATATTTCTTCCTAAGGTTTATGGCTTATTTTGAAAAGGAAGCATAGATATATGATTGCGTGCGTGAGTACATGTACATAAGAGTTATGAGGGATTTCGGAGGGCTATGAGTACATATATATATATACCGGTCACATGCGTGAAAGTGTAGCCTAGTGGATTTATGGAAAAACATTCAACTAATTGGAATATGAGGCAAATACATATGTACACACACTTATAGGCATTAATAAGGGAAGACATATACAAGGAATTGTACCCATGTTTCGGCTAAGGGTTCTAGAGGGAATGAATCAATATGTGCAAGTCTAGCAAAAGACCTTGCATGAACATTATGGATAGGAGGTGTAATGAGTTGGTTAGGAGGATGAGTGCCATTTAAAGGGAGTCCTTCCATCTTCCCTTGGGAACCGCCGGCGGCCTCACTAAAGGGAGGAATTTAATTCCTTCCTTGATACAAGAAAACCTTTCCCCATACAATTGAATGTAGTGCATTCAAGAGATTAGCTTTCAAACTAAGGAATGGTTCCCCTTCCCTCTCTATGAGCCGGCGGGAATAAGGGCAAAAGGGAAGTCCAAGCCTTCTTCAACCTTAAATTATCTAGGTAAGACCCTTTTATACTCTTGGTAAATTATGTATTAAAGAGAAGGAAAAACCCATAACCTTCCTCTTGTGACAAAACCGTAGGGTTCCACGGTTTTGTCACAAGAAACGTGTCTATCCGTTTACGCCATGCATTATGCCATCGTTTGCACGTCACATGTCATTACATTGCATCATCGTCACGAGCATAATTTACAGCATGTCTTTTATGAGAAAGAAAGATGAAAAGCGTTTTCAAAAGATGATTTTGAAAAGAATGATTTCCCACCAGTACCGTGTGTGAGTATGAACTTGGCCAGTATGAACCTGAGCAGATCCAGGTTAAGTGATCTGAGAGTATGAACCTGAGCAGATCCGGGTTAAGTGATCTGAGAGTATGAACCTGAGCAGATCCGGGTTAAGTGATCTGAGAATATGAACCTGAGCAGATCCAGGTTAAGTGATCTGAGAGTATGAACCTGAGCAGATCCGGGTTAAGTGATCTGAGAGTATGAACCTGAGCAGATCCGGGTTAAGTGATCTTAGAGAATGGCCGTGCATGCCCGAAAAATAATAGGCCTGATGATGAGAATGATGATGATGACCGTGAGGGCCCGGAAGAGAATAGACCTGGCAAGTATGATGACGTTACCGTTCCGAATCCGGGAGTAATAGATTCGAAGAGGAGAAGTTACCGCCTCAGATCCGGGAAGATAGATCTGAACACTCTACTGTTTTACGATGACGATGATTTTAAAGAAAACATGGAAGAGCATATTTCATTTCATCATGATGCATCACATGAACATATGCATACTTGTTGCATTTATGTAGCGACTCAGAAGCTTTAAGTTGTGACGACACGGTAGACCCTAAGTGATGATTCTTATTGTGTTTTTCATTAATAAGTTACAGACCTTAATGTTATATGCTGCTTCGATTGGTGATTTTACTTAAGTTATGATCTTGTCACATTAAGCGATGATCCTTATCGAATGTTGGACGAAGGACAGGTATGCTTCTAAACCAAATATTGTTTGGGGTTCGGTTCTTGTTCGCACATTCCATTTAACTCGTGATTATTATAGTATACTTTCTGGTGACATTGTCACTCACCCTATTTTTCTCTCCAGAGGTGGCAGGAGACAAAGTAGAATGGATTGATGACGAACCTAGGGTTCCCTACCCGTGAGTGCACTAGAGGATGGCCAGGATTAGAAGACCGAACTTGCCAGCTTTAAGGAAATGACTGAGTTGTGTAATGGGGTTGGAAAACAATTTACTTTTGTCGCTTTCTGCTACAATGATGTGGGTTTTAAACTTTAAGTGGTTATGATGACGTTTTAAATTTGAAGTTTTAAATTCTGTCACGGTTTCGTTTATTTGTTGCGCGTAAGCACGAAAATCCATGTATTGCTATCATGGATCACGACGCATATGGATGACGCCTAGTACTCTCCTTAGTGAAGTACGGCGGGTGCACCGACTTCGGCGGGGCCGGGGTGCGGGGCGCCACAAAAACACTCTCTCCTCTCCCTTCTCTCTACAAAATTCAAGTCTCCCATCCTCATTCTTCCCTCTATCCATGAGCACCCAAGGCAATAGAAAGGGAATTTCTTCAATTTTCAAGAGAAGAATCAAGTATCCATCCACCATAAACATCAAGGTAAATGTAGCGCCCCGCTCCCGAGCCCTAACATCGGGAACAGTGCACCCGCCGTATCTCACTAAGGAGAATACAAAGCGTCGAATCAATCTCTTACTTGTCAAAATGACGTAGAAATTTTTTTCGCAGAAACGTAAACCATAACATATATTAAACTCCAATAACCGCCATTACACTGCTAAATAAAAACTCTGGGAATAAAAGTAGTAAAGTAGTATGTGGAAAATCCTCAAAGTATAAATAAAAACAAAACAGCTGCAGAGTCCCCTCATATCCTAGCTGCAGCTTTCAACTAGCCCACTCTGCTATGTCCGTCCCGTCCTCAACGAAGATATGCTCATAGTCCTCATCCGGCTCACCTGGGAAGTAGGGGTGAGTGACAGAAATCACCCAGTAGATGCCCACCTCAAACAAATACAAAAGTACATACCGAAATGATATAGCCACATAGCACATAGACATGATATAACCACATAGCACATAAATATAAGATAACATGCATAGGATAAAGTAAATGCGGTAAGTAAAGCACTCCACATAAAAATGCACAAGTACGTGATGCATGCTCAATCAACGTGTCACACGCAACAAAGTCATGTCACACATAATGCCGATATCCATACCGTACAATGCATGAACACGGGTCCTACTGAGCGGCTGCAGGTCGTACACCCTACAGTCACCATACTGAGTGTGCGTGGCCGCGCCACCGCACACCATCTTGAGTGTCGTGGCCCCGCCACCGTACACCATCCTGAGCGCCCGTGACCCGTACGTCACGACCCGCCATCAATGCAATGCACGTGCCATGTATGCAAAAACACAATCGTCTGGGGCCCGTACGCCCATCCTCAAAAACTCCGGCACTCAATATTTAGTTTTGTAAATTTTACAAATATTTGAAATTTGTTATTTAGCATTACCCTTATTTTTCCTTAGCTTGTATTAATTTTCTACTAATTTTCCCTATTTTTCTCTTATTTAATTCTATTTATTACTAATTATTTTTAATTACTTACATTTACCAAAATTTACAAATTGAGTGAAAATAATTTAATTTTAACCTTTTATATTTTCTGGAATTTATTTAGAATTTTCTAATAATTAAATATATTTTTCTCAAATTTTAAACTCATTTTAATTAATTATTTATTGTTTAATCATTTCAGAAATTAATTTCAGTTTTTTTTTTTAAATTTTCGGTCTGGGCCGGCTTGCTACCTGGTCCGGTCCGGCAGCCAGGCCGGTCCAACAGCATTTTCCTTTATTTTTTTATATTAAATTATATTTCCTTCTAACCTTCATAAAATCTTCGTTTTAACTCCGATTGACCTCAAACCAGTTGCGTTGGACTCGTTATAATGAGACGCATCTTTTGAAGGTAGACACGTTATCACGTGTCCAGACTCAGGGGCCGCGCGTGGGCCCCACGCGCCACCCCCTGAAACGCGTACGTCAGACCTGTTTTTTAGAATTTCAATCCAATCTCAACCTATTCCGGGCTAGATGAACCTATTCTAAAGTCAAAACATATTTTTAAGGAGTCTAATACTGAGAAAGTTGCACAATTTTGATTCCAATCCTAACCCTTTTTATCAATTTAAGAACACACATATAGAAGACAACTTCCACCTATGAAGATCATGCCTTTTCAACAAATCCGATTATACCTTCATATAAACAATTTAAAATCCCACCAAACACATGCAAAATCAATTAACATGCTCTCATTTAAACAATTAAAGGAAACAGAACACATAGTATATACATTAAGGCATGCTTGAATCGTATTCCTTTGAGGGAGAAGAGGCACCTACCTCGTTTGACGCTAGAAATGAATAGATTTGACAGATTGGATCTTGTGTTCGGGGTCTCGCTAGCCTTCTTCTTCTTCTTTTTCTTTTTTTCTCTTTCTTTTTTTTTTCATTTCTTTTCCTCCCTCACTGTCGTTCTCTCTTTTCTCCAGAGGAAGGCGTCGTTTTTTTTGATAAGGGGTTTGGGGAATTTTATTTTGATTAGGGGAGAGATTTTAGGGATTTGATAGAGAAATTTTAAAGAAAATAGGATAGTGTAATTATCTTGAATAATTTAAATTAGACACTCTTCTTCCTTTTCTTTTATCTTTATCCTACATTATTATTATTATTATTATTATTATTATTATTATTATTATTATTATTATTATTATTATTATTATAAATCACGGCTGTAACATCCTACCCACCTTACAACAAGTTTCGTCCTCGAAACTTGACGTACCTTATTCGAACAGGTGTGGATATCTCTCTCGCATATGCTCCTCGAGCTCCTAAGGCGCTTCGCGCTCTGTATGATTGGTCCACTAAACTTTGACGTAAGGGATGACTCGGTGTCTCAATGCCTGGTCCTTGCGATCAACGATCATGATAGGAGTCTCTTTATATGTGGTGTCTGGTCAAATCTTCAACGGTGGCGCATCTAAAACCTGGCCCAGGTCCGGTACATATCTCCTCAACTGAGGAACATGAAATACGCTGTGCACCTGAGCCAAGACAGGGGTAACGCTAATCGATAGGCTAAGGTACCGACCCTCTCGAGTACCTCATATGGACCAATGTAGCGAGGCCTTAGCTTACCCTTCAAACCAAGTTGTGAAACCCCCTTCAAACACCTACATTAGGCGCTCTATGTCACATTAGGCGCCTAATGTAGCGTTCAATGTGTCCTGAAGCTTCCCCGGACACTTCGAACACCTACATTAGGCGCTTCATGTCACATTAGGCGCCTAATGTAGCGTTCAATGGCACATTAGGCGCTTCATGTAGGCGTTCAATGTCTACGGCACAACCTCGAACACTTCGAACGCCTAGTATAGGCGCTCTATGTCACTTTAGGCGCCTCATGTGGCGTTCCAAGTATACTGGAAGTCTTTTTGACCCTTTAGGTGCCCTATGTATGTGTAGTAACTTTATACACTTCCTTTGAACATAAAATGCAAGGGTATTGGAGGTATAATTGAGGTGTAGATGGTAAGTTTGATCAAGTAGGAATAAGATTGAATCCTGAGTGATTTAGTAAGACGGATGGACTTGGAAAGATACGAACATGGAGTGTTTGAGGTGCAAGACCGTATACTTGATATGTAAGATGTGTGTGTGTGATACGTTTATTATCTTCCATTGCTCATAAATTACAAAGTGTTTTGAAAGTGTGCTAGAGTTGTAAAAATTAAGTGTGAATGAGTAGGGTTAAGTATGAATTCGAAGTGGATTCGTGATACGAAAGGGCATGAAGTGGTATAAATGAGGTGTATTTGAGTTGTAAACGTTAAGTGTGAATGAGTAAAGTTAGGTATGAATCCAAAGTGAGTTAGCAATAACGAGCATGGTTAAGTGTGAACTTGAGATGATTTCGTAATACGAAGGGACGTGAAATGATACGAGCAGGATGTGATAGAGGTTCAGGACTTTGTACTTGATATGTAAAGTGTGTGTGCACGTTTACACGTTTGATATGATGTTACATAAGCATTCTGCATCATGACATGGGCACTTGCATTGATTTGAGAATTGCTTTGCGAAAGAACATGTGTTTACAAGAAAAGTTTGAAGTTTTCGAAAGATAAGATGGCTACTGGTTGATCACAGGGTATAAAAGTCACGCCTGTGAAAACAGGGTATAAAAGCGTGATCTGTGAATCAACAGCAGGGTATAAAGTATTTTATGGGGCCGTGGACCTATCAGCACAAAAAATAAAGTTATTTTATGGGGCCGTGGACCTATCAGCACGGAAAACAAAGTTATTTTATGGGGCCGTGGACCTTTTAGCACGGATATATGATAATGGGGCCGTGGACCTTTCAGCACGGGGTATAAAGTTATATGTTATGGGGCCGTGGACCTTTCAGCACGGGGTATAAAGTTTTGTTTGCTGTGGACTGATCACCCACAGGGTATAAAGTTCTGCTACGCGAAGAATATGATATGTAAAGTGATGAAATGTTTTATGAAATGACATGCATGACATGTTTATGAAAGAAGACATACGCATGGGTGTTGTGTGTGATTTTAAAGAATTCATGCATCATGATACACGAAGCATAAGACTTGATATGCATGAAACGTGGCTAGTTTATGACTTGCTTATGTGATATGTTGTTTTAATACATGTTTGTTCTTGTACCCGTGTACCGTATATGTGCTTTATCTGTTTTGAGGAAATCTTATTAAGATGTTATTTGTTAACCCGAGCACCTATATTTTGGGCAATGATTTATACACTGGTGACTCGTCGTGTGTGATTCCGTAAGGTGTATAGACGAGTTTCTTGCTGGCGATAATTTCGCTAAGAACAGATACTCTATTCCTTTCCAGGTGAGCCAGAATATGAAATGATATTTATCGAAGACGATGGCGAGTGGGTTCAGTGGGATGATGGACATGGAAGTAGATAGATGGTTGCTTACTTTCTTTACGTTGGAAAACTCAATGTTTATTATGCTGTACTGGAGGATAAGTTAGACAGTTGTCTGAACACCCTTTTAGTTCCGCTGTACTTTCTGGTTGTATTAATGATGATAAAGTTTTAAATTTGATGACGTTTCCGCTGATTTATCTTACGTCGTGAATGATGTACATTTGATCTGCTTTGACGCTTCGTAGTTCTCGTAGCAGACTACGGCGGGTGCACTGGTTCCGATGACAGTATCGGGCCGAGGCGCTACAGGTGGTATCAGAGCCTAGGCTTCAGATCTATCTCGGAAACTTAGGTTTATGATCTTATAGCAAATTAAGATGTGATTTTCCCTTAAGTTTGACCCTTAGGTATAAGTGATGATTTCCTAGAGTATAAGTATGATCTGGGTTGGGTGTGTGCGAGCGCGTATATTATTTAAATTTCTATAATAATTTAAATTTCAGACCCCATTGATCTCTGGGACACAATTCTGCGATATGCCTCTCTGCAGTATTACGTGCCCGAGATAGAAAGCTTAGACAAGATAAGGGCGTCCGACAGGCTGAAATAGGGTCGGATGATAGTGTCGGAGTATGCCGACTGTTTCCATGCGTTGGGTTAATTCGCTCCTACGATTATGTAAGATAATCGCTTAGAGATGATGAAGTTCGAGCGAGATTTGTTCTCAAGAATCCAGTCCGCAATTATAAGTGCTGGGAGGAGAACCAAAGAGGACATGATGGACATGTGCTTTCACGTCGAGAGTGATTTCCGCAGAGTGGCGGTAGGAGATGGCCGATGCAGGATACTCTGACAAAGGTTAGAGATCAAAAGAGGAGAGTGGAGTTGGTGATAGGCCATAGGAGTTGCTGCATTGCAATAAGAGTCATGATGGGAATGTGGGAAGTTGGCAAGAGTATGTTACCAACACAGACCGGTGGGTTGTCTCATTAGAGATTTCCAGAGATGAGGAAGAATGCTCGGGAAGAGGCGACTCAGCAGCCGAGAACGAATACAGCGTCCATGTTATGACTGATGCGGATAACTAAGAAGCTATCGACGAGTATGAGGTACAATTTTAGTGAATAAGATATTGGCCAATGTACTTTGCAATAGCGGAGTGAAACACTCTTTCATGGCAAACGGATGCGTTAAGCGCCTTTATGGTTCACCGGAATAGTTAGAAACTCAGTACCGTGTCCAAGCACCCAAGAACAAATTATGATTTTACACAACACTTACTATCGATTGAAGCAAGTGTCAGGAAAGAATCATGAGATGGAAGATGTAATCTTTGAAGGGGTTTGGCGTTGCCGTTGAATCAAAGAAAGTTGAAGTTACCACCGATTGGTCTAGACCATGGATGTCATCGATGTGCGGAGTTTCTTGGGTCTAGCTAGTTATTAGATGAGGTTTGCCGAGGGATTTTCGATAGTAGCAATGCCTCTCAGTCGTCGTACTCAAAAGAAGTCCAAGCTTGAGTGAACGGCAGAATGTGAGAAAAGCTTCACGGAGTTTAAGAAGAGATTAACCACATCTCCAGTATTGGCTCAACCCTCTGGAACTGAAGGGTTTGTGACCTATAGTGATGCGCCAAAAAAAAGGGCTTAGGTACGTAAACTGTAACATAGGTTATGATTTTCCATCCAAATCAAGTTTAGTTTGATACTTCACTTGTAGGTTGTGTTTTGGTACAACACAAACGAGTTATTGCGCATACTTCGAGATAGCTAAACATGAGGCAGAAAAAATTGTGGGAACAACTAAAGGACTACGACATGACCATTAATTACCATCCCAGAAAAGTTAATAAAGTGGTAGATGTATTAAGCAGAGAATCTAACCATGCGCGACACTCATCACTTGAGAGAGAAATAGAAGAATTTGGCTTGAATTTGGTTGACTCTATGGTTAATGTTTTTGCATTATAGACCGTCATCTCAAGTTTGATGAATTAGGTGAAAGAAGCTCAAAAGAAGAATAAGACTGTGGGTGATATTGCTTGGAAACTGAGGCATAGTCAGGTTGATGGATTTCATACCAATGAGGATGGGCGCTTATGTTTAGAAAAAATGTGTGTATGCCTGATTTAGATGAGCTAAGGAAAGAAATATTGCAAGGGGCTCATAGCTCAAGGTTATCGATATATTCTAGTAGCACCAAAATGTACAGGGATCTATGACAATACTATTGGTGGTGTAAGATGAAGAGGCATATTGTGGAGATTTGAGGGATGTCTAGTGCATCAGTAAGTGGAGATAAACACCAACGTCCAGGTGGATTATCGATGCTGTCGGAGATAACAGAGTAGAAATGTGAATGTGTCACAATGGACTTTGTGACTGGTCTACCGAGAACAATAAGTGGATATAACATGATTTTGGTGATTGTGGATCGGTTGACCAGGTCTACACATATTCTACCTGTCTCGAGGGAAGCATCTCTCGATAAGTTGGTAAATTTGGATATGGTCAACATTGTCAGCCTGTATGGTGTTCCCATGAGCATAGCGCCTAACCGAGACCAACGGTTTACTGCCAAGCTCGGGACAGTATTTTAGAGAGCCATGGGGACGGAATTAAGGTTAAGTACAGTGTATCATCTCCGAACCAATAGACAATCTGAGCGGACTATTCAGACCCTAGAAGACATGTTGGGGACATGTGTCCTAGACTTCAAAGGAAGTTGGGATGGAATGATTAAATTAATGGAGTTCTCGTATAATAGCAGTCACCACCATGCAAGTGACGTAGTTTTTTTTCGAAGCGTTGTATAGAGGGAAGTGTAGGTCCCTCGTTTATTGGATGAAGTTGGTGTGAGGACCCTCATAGGATCTGAGTTACTTGAGAAGACGTTAGAAAATGTGAAAATCATTCAAGATAGACTTAAGACGGCTCAAGACCACAGCAGACGTTGGACGGATGCCAGGCGACGGCCTTTGGAGTTAATGTAGGTGAAAAGGTCTACTTGAGATTATCGCCTACAAAGGGTGTCATGCGGTTTGGAGTAAAAGACAAGCTAAGCCCTCGCTTTGTTGGTCCCTATAAAATACTGGAGAAAGTGGGAGCCTTGGCTTATCGGTTAGCGTTACCTCCAGTGTTGGCGCAAGTTCACAATGTATTCCACGTGTCACAATTAAGGAAGTATGTGACGGATCCAAGCCATGTACTTGAAGCTCAACCTCTGGAACTTAAGGATGATGTTACATACGAGGAGATACCCGTGAAAATTGTAGACCGAAAGGACCAAGTGTTGAGGAAGCGAGTGATTCCGTACGTAAAGGTCCAGTGGAGCAATCACACAGAGCGTGAGGCCACTTGGGAACTCAAAGAACAGATGCGAAGAAGTATCCTCAACTCTTTGACTAAGTGCGTAAGTTTCGAGGACGAAACTTTTTGTAAGGGGATGGAATGTTATACCCCGTGACTTTTAAGCACGACTTTTAATATTTAATGGTCAACCTTAAATGCAATTTAAGTAATGTCGTAGGATTGAGACTTAGTTACATAAAATATAGGAAAACAAGATAAAGGGGTTAAAAGTAGAATTAAAAGTAATTAAGGGAAATTACCAAAATAGTCCCTACTAAGAGATAAGGGAGTTATACAATACTTAGTATAACTCCCCATCATCTTGAGAGGGTCCGTTATAACATCAAAAGGAGAGGGCAAAACCGCTGGAGAGAAAGGAAAGGGAGAGAAGAAGAAGAGAAGAAGAAGGAAAGGAAGAAGAGAGAGGCCAATCTAGGTGCAATCCTTACCGAAATTCTGCAGTAAATCCGTAAGCTTAACTAGAAACAAAGACAAGTAATCTTTCTATACGCTTTACGCAAATTTTGATACTTTAGGCCCTATGTTCTTACAAAGAGAAAAATTGAATCACACATTAGTAATCTTGTCTTGCCTATGTTAAATGCTTTATTCTATGTAAGTTTTGTTTCTAGTTGCGTAAAGTCTTGTTCTTTGGGCCATATTTCTGAAAATAGTTGTGTGGTGCTTTGTTGGTTGTCAAGCATGCCCATGAAAGTGTATATTTTGATGTGGTTATTGTCTTGTTCTATTCTTGTGTTGATTGTCTACACTTAGACGTTTGAGAGTAAGTGCAGGGAATTGAAGGATGAGTGATGGCATTGTTGTAGACTTGTTGTGTTGGGAATGTTGATGATAACTTTTGAAGGTGGTGAATGATTGAAGGTTAAGAGTGGATATTGTTAGACATAACTAAGCATCAATTCATGATTAGATGTGTGTTAAGAACGATGAATCTAGATGGTAAGATGGATCTTGAGAGGCTTAACATGAAAGGGTTGAAGGAGGAAGATGATGGGAGGAAGTTACTGCAGGAAAACTGCAGTTTAGAACCGTCAGAACACTTCGAACACCTACATTAGTCGCTCTATGTCACATTAGGCGCCTAATGTAGCGTTCAATGTGTCCTGAAGCATCCCCGAACACTTCGAACACCTACATTAGGCGCTTCATGTCACATTAGGCGCCTAATGTAGCGTTCAATGGCACATTAGGCGCTTCATGTAGGCGTTCAATGTCTACGGCACAACCCCGAACACTTCGAACGCCTAGTATAGGCGCTCTATGTCACTTTAGGCGCCTCATGTGGCGTTCCAAGTATACTGGAAGTCTTTTTGACCCTTTAGGCGCCCTATGTATGTGTAGTAACTTTATACACTTCCTTTGAACATAAAATGCAAGGGTATTGGAGGTATAATTGAGGTGTAGATGGTAAGTTTGATCAAGTAGGAATAAGATTGAATCCTGAGTGATTTAGTAAGACGGATGGACTTGGAAAGATACGAACATGGAGTGTTTGAGGTGCAAGACCGTATACTTGATATGTAAGATGTGTGTGTGAGATACCATTATTATCTTGCATTGCTCATAAATTACAAAGTGTTTTGAAAGTGTGCTAGAGTTGTAAAAATTAAGTGTGAATGACTAGGGTTAAGTATGAATTCGAAGTGGATTCGTGATACGAAAGGGCATGAAGTGGTATAAATGAGGTGTATTTGAGTTGTAAACGTTAAGTGTGAATGAGTAAAGTTAGGTATGAATCCAAAGTGAGTTAACAATAACGAGCATGGTTAAGTGTGAACTTGAGATGATTTCGTAATACGAAGGGACGAGAAATGATACGAGCAGGATGTGATAGAGGTTCAGGACTTTGTACTTGATATGTAAAGTGTGTGTGCACGTTTACACGTTTGATATAATGTTACATGAGCATTCTGCATCATGACATGGGCACTTGCATTGATTTGAGAATTGCTTTGCGAAAGAACATGTGTTTACAAGAAAAGTTTGAAGTTTTCGAAAGACAAGATGGCTGCTGGTTGATCGCAGGGTATAAAAGTCACGCCTGTGAAAGCAGGGTATAAAAGCGTGATCTGTGAATCAACAGCAGGGTATAAAGTATTTTATGGGGCCGTGGACCTTTCAGCACAGGGTATAAAGTTATTTTATGGGGCCGTGGACCTTTCAGCACGGATATATGATATATGTAATGGGGCCGTGGACCTTTCAGCACAGGGTATAAAGTTATATGTTATGGGGCCGTGGACCTTTCAGCACGGGGTATAAAGTTCTGTTTGCTGTGGACTGATCACCCACAGAGTATAAAGTTCTGCTACGCGAAGAATATGATATGTAAAGTGATGAAATGTTTTATGAAATGACATGCATGACATGTTTATGAAAGAAGACATACGCATGGGTGTTGTGTGTGATTTTAAAGAAGTTCATGCATCATGATACACGAAGCATAAGACTTGATATGCAAGAAACGTGGCTAGTTTATGACTTGCTTATGTGATATGTTGTTTTAATACATGTTTGTTCTCGTGCCCGTGTACCGTATATGTGCTTTATCTGTTTTGAGGAAATCTTATTAAGATGTTATTTGTTAACCCGAGCACCTATATTTTGGGCAATGATTTATACACTGGTGACTTGTCGTGTGTGATTCCGTAAGGTGTATAGACAGGTTACTTGCTGGCGATAATTTCGCTAAGAACAGATACTCTATTTCTTTTCAGGTGAGCCAGAATATGAAATGATATTTATCAAAGACGATGGCGAGTGGGTTCAGTGGGATGATGGACATGGAAGTAGATAGATGGTTGCTTACTTTCTTTACGTTGGAAAACTCGATGTTTATTATGCTGTACTAGAGGATAAGTTAGACAGTTGTCTGAACACCCTTTTAGTTCCGCTGTACTTTCTTGTTGTATTAATGATGATAAAGTTTTAAATTTGATGACGTTTCCGCTGATTTATCTTACATTGTGAATGATGTACATTTGATCTGCTTTGAGGCTTCGTAGTTCTCGTAGTAGACTACGGCGGGTGCACTGGTTCTGATGACAGTACGGGCCGGGGCGCTACACACACCCTAGCCCATTCTTCAAGGCGTCGCCGTAGATGATAAACCCTTCAGTGTCAGAGGGCTGTGCCAATAATGGTGCAGTCGTCAACCTCCATAAAACTTTTCTCACACTCGGAGGTCCATAGGGATTTGGTCTTCTCTTTTTTTTCTGAGTCAATCGACTCAGAGGTGCTTTGATATTTGAAAATCCTTCCATGAATTTGCGATGATAACCGACAAGGCCAAGAAAACTGCGTAGCTCAGTTACATTAGTAGGTCGGAGTCATTCTGTAATCGCCTCTATCTTGTTTGGGTCAACAGAAACGCATTTCTCAGAAATCACATGGCCTAAGAAAGTCACACTCTCTAACCAGAACTCGCACTCGCTGAACTTTGCATATAACTTTTTCTTCCTGAGAGTCTCCAATACCTCCTACAAGTGTTCAATATGTGTCTCCTCATCAGGTGAATACACCAAGATCTCTCGATGAACACTACTCCGAAATGATCCAATTTCTCCCTGAACACTGTGTTCATCAAATCCATAAAGACCGCAGGTGCATTCGTCAGTCCAAAAGGGGCATTACAAGAAGCTCGTAGTGCCCGTATGGAGTGCGGAATGCCGTCTTTGCTATATCCTCCGCCTTAATCCTCAACTGATAGTCGCCTGATCGGAGGTCGATCTTCGAGAACACTCTGGCACCCTTCAACTGATCAAATAGATCGTCGACCCTTGGTAGTGGATATTTATTATGTATTGTGATCTTATTAAGCTCATGATAGTCGATGCATAGCATCGGACAACCGTCCTTCTACTTCACAAATAATACTGCTGCCCCTAGGGCAAAACACTAGGTCTGATGAACTTCCGGTCCAGCAACTCCTACAACTGTTCCTTGAGCTCCCTTAACTCTGCTGGTGCCATCCTGTATGGCGCCTTCGAGATCGGTTCGGCTCTGGGTATAAGATCGATCTCGAACTCTGCTTCCCTGCTCGGTGGTGAACCTGGTAGCTCATTAGGGAAGACATCTTTAAATTCTCGTACCACCGGAATGTCCTCCCCTTTGCTTTATGCTGCTTCTAACCCTGTGGTGGAGGGGCTTGTAACCGGTGTAGGACACTCTCTAGCGTAATGTCCCAGGTTGCCACAATTGCAGCAAACTTTTTGAGCTCTCTAGCACTGACCTGTGTGCGAACGTCCACACTGTGTACATACTGGAGGTGGCAGTCCATCTGCCTTGAGTGGCTGTGCCGCCGTCGCTGCGGGACCCTCAGTCATCAATGGTCGAGACGCCGATCCCTGTCTCTGCTGTGGTGGTCTGAAAGATTGTCCGGTCAGATGGCGATGCAGAATCTTCATCCATCTCCCTGATCTCCCAAGACGGAACTCCTCTCGCGGTCTCTTAGCCCTGCCAACCGCTGCAACCCTCTCGAAATCACCCTTGACCTCAAGACACACCTCCAACAACTCTTCAAAAGTTGTAGGCTGGGTGCAGATGATCAATGACTAAATGCAAGAGCTCAAGCCGGTCTTGAACTCCAGCATCTTCTCTTTCTCGTTATCCATGGTGACAGGCATGTATCTCGTAAGTGCATGGAACCTCTCAAAATACTCGTCCCCAGTCATAGATCCCTGTGTCAGAAGCTCAAACTTCGTCATCCACCTTTGAATGACACTTTCAAGAATATAGTGCTTCTGGTACTCCTCCCTGAACCGGGTCCATGTCGGCGGTGGAGTCAGTCTGCGTGCCACGCCCCGCCACCATTGCTCGGCATCACCCTCTAAGAATGGTACAACCACATCAACCTTCAGGCCATCCAGAACCTGCATCAACCTCAATTGCTCATACACATTCTTGAGCCAGATCTCTGCTCCTCTGGTCGTGGGGTACCCCTGAACATAGGTATCCGATAGTTCTGCATCTCCGGCAGAAAAATCGAAGCCCCCTAGGGTGGTTGTGCTGGTGGTGACTGCTGCTGCTGCTGCTGCTGCAGGTGAGAGCCATATGTATCTGCTGTTGGGCCACCAATGTAGTCAGCGTGGCCAAGGTATCTGCAAGGACCTGAGGAATGGTCCCCTGACCCTGCTGACCATCGCCGTCGTCTCCTTCGTTTCTAGCTGGCGGCTCGCGTCGTAGAGGCATTATTCGGAGTTTGAGTTCATAAGACGGATACAGATTAATCAAGAGTAAGTTGAAGGATTGGAAGCTGAAAGAATGGTAATTAAATAAGGAAAGTTCACCATCGGCACACACCTCCCATAATACGATCATAACTTAAGTCTAAAATCATCACTTAAGTCTACTTTGTTTATTAGGGGCAAAATTGTCATTTCGCAAAAGATCATAACTTATGTCTATTGGTCTAGTTAATCCTGCGTTTCCGAGGCAGATCTGAAGCCTTGTCTCTGATACCACCTGTAGCGCCCCGCTCCAGAGCCCTAACATCGGGAACAGTGCACCCGCCGTATCTCACTAAGAAGAATACAAAGCGTCGAATCAATCTCTTACTTGTCAAAATGACGTAGAAATTTTTTTCGCGGAAACGTAAACCATAACATATATTAAACTCCGATAACCGTCATTACACTGCTAAATAAAAACTCTGGGAATAAAAGTAGTAAAGTAGTATGTGGAAAATCCTCAAAGTATAAATAAAAACAAAACAGCTGCAGAGTCCCCTCATATCCTAGCTGCAGCTTTCAACCAGCCCACTCTGCTATGTCCGTCCCGTCCTCAACTAAGATATACTCATACTCCTCATCCGGCTCACCTGGGAAGTAGGGGTGAGTGACAGAAATCACCCAGTAGATGCCCGCCTCAAACAAATACAAAATGTACATACCGAAATGATATAGCCACATAGCACATAGACATGATATAACCACATAGCACATAAATATAAGATAACATGCATAGGATAAAGTAAATGCGGTAAGTAAAGTACTCCACATAAAAATGCGCAAGTACGTGATGCATGCTCAATCAACGTGTCACACGCAATAAAGTCATGTCACACATAATGCCGATATCCATACCGTGCAATGCATGAATCCGGGTCCTACTGAGTGGCTGCAGGTCGTACACCCCATAGTCACCATACTGAGTGTGCGTGGCCGCGCCACCGCACACCATCCTGAGTGTCGTGGCCCCGCCACCATACACCATCCTGAGCGCCCGTGACCCGTACGTCACGACCCGCCATCAATGCAATGCACGTGCCATGTATGCAAAAACACAATCGCCTAGGGCCCGTACGCCCATCCTCACAAACTCTGGCACTCAATATTTAGTTTTGTAAATTTTACAAATATTGGAAAGTTGTTATTTAACATTACCCTTATTTTTCCTTAGCTTGTATTAATTTTCTAGAATTTTCTACTAATTTTCCCTATTTTTCTCTTATTTAATTCTATTTATTACTAATTATTTTTAATTACTTACATTTACCGAAATTCAGAAAATGAGTGAAAATAATTTAATTTTAACCTTTTATATTTTCTGGAATTTATTTAGAATTTTCTAATAATTAAATATATTTTTCTCAAATTTTAAACTAATTTTAATTAATTATTTATTGTTTAATCATTTCATAAATTAATTTCAGATTTTTTTTAAATTTTTGGTCTGGGCCGGCCTGCTACCTGGTCTGGTCCGCTGGCCATCCGGTCCGGTCTGGCAGCCAGGCCGCTCCAACAGCATTTTCCTTTTTTTTATTTTTTTATATTAAATTATATTTCCTTCTAACCTTCATAAAATCTTCGTTTTAACTCCGATTGACCTCAAACCAGTTGCGTTGGACTCGTTATAACGAGACGCATCTTTTGAAGGTTGACACGTCATCACGTATCCAGACTCAGGGGCCGCACGTGGGCCCCACGCGCCACCCCCTGAAACGCGTACGTCAGACCTGTTTTTTAGACTTTCAATCCAATCTCAACCTATTCCGGGCTAGATGAACCTATTCTAAAGTCAAAACACATTTTTATGGAGTCTAATATTGAGAAAGTTGTACAATTTTGATTCCAATCCCAACCCTTTTTATCAGTTTAAGAACACACATATAGAAGACAACTTCCACGTATGAAGATCATGCCTTTTCAACAAATCCGATTATACCTTCATATAAACAATTTAAAATCCCACCAAACACATGCAAAATCAATTAACATGCTCTCATTTAAACAATTAAATGAAACAGAACACATAGTATATACATTAGGGCATGCTTGAATCGTATTCCTTTGAGGGAGAAGATGCACCTACCTCGTTTGAAGCTAGAAACAAATAGATTTGACGGATTGGATCTTGTGTTCGGGGTCTCGCTAGCCTTCTTCTTCTTCTTCTTCTTTTTTCTCTTTCTTTTTTTTCATTTCTTTCCCTCCCTCACTGTTGTTCTCTCTTTTCTCCAGAGGAAGGCGTCGTTTTTTTATAAGGGGTTTGGGGAATTTTATTTTGATTAGGGGAGAGATTTTAGGGATTTGATAGAGAAATTTTAAAGAAAATAGGATAGTATAATTATCTTGAATAATTTAAATTAGACACTCTTCTTCCTTTTCTTTTATTATTATTATTAT
>AP025065.1:14763990-15026469 GCA_036186865.1 Eustoma russellianum
TATTATTATTATTATTATTTTAAATCACGACTGTAACAGTAAAGCACTCTTCTATCCTTCCTACACCTCCTACTATCATTCATTCTTCAAAGGCTTCACAACCTCTCCTATTTTAGGCCATAACCGAGAGCTTCTTCAAGGAGGTAGAAGGAGTTATCTTAGTTGAGCAAATAGAAATCTTCATTCTATTCAAGGTGAGAATCATTTAGAATTTGTTCTAGTATATTCAGACTCTCATTTATTTCATGAAAAGACTAATTTTTTCCTTCTTCTTGGCCCTTAAGGCCGCGTGTACTCCAAGCGAAGTCAAAGAATCAATCTTGTGTTTTAGGTGTAAGATTCAAGTACCCAAGGCAAGTATTCTTCTTAGATTGTTCAAGAATGTTTAAAAAGGAGTCTCTTATGTTAATAACAAAGAATGGATCATGCATGCATATGTGAAAATGAAGCTTCTATCACTAAGTTATGAAAAGTGTACTTGCATGTTTAGATTGTATATGCATCTGAATTTTTCTTGTATAATTCATGAATATGGTTAATGTGGTCTTCAAATTGGACTGGCATGACAAAAATTCTTGGGTGGACAGCCCTAGGGGACATGTATAACCTAGGAAATGAAGGGAAAACATGCAAGTCTCATCTTTTATACAAAATAAAAGCAAATAAGTACACTTTCTTGAAAAGTGCACTAAGAACTTCTTTAGAACAACAACTCCTTATGTGCATGTAGGAATGACTATTAATGTCTCATATTTGCATGATTATGACCATATTATAGCATGTCTATGGTACAATATAAAATATATTACAATGCATGTCACAAAAGTTTCATCTTTCAGAACCAACATCACCATCAATGTTTGCCTTCCATGATGAGGCTGTTTTGAGCCTTCATCAAGGCCATCGATTCATCAACATCATCATAATATGTATCTTGATGACCATGGTCTAAGAAGGTGTTTTTACATGGGTGTTGTTCTCCTATGGACTTGCATGTAAACATAACACTAACATCATTATGATAAAAATGTTATGACCATGCTTATGCTGTGTAATTTTGTTTCAAGTATGACATGTTGAAACCATTACATTTATGCATCATCTAAGTATGTCTAACTATGTTAAATCATGGTATAAAGAAATGTGCTACTTTTACAACTTGCATGCATGCAACAAGATGGACAAATCCAAGGTGTGTGAGAGCATGTCACTCTTGGCCAAAGGGCCTTTTTGATACCAATGTGATGACTTTATTTAAAGGCTTATGTTCCTATGATTATATGTATAGAAGTACACGGTATATATGATAATTCCTTGAATGAACAAATTAATAATTATGAAAAAGGATAAAGTACAAAAAGGGACTGTTTTGGCCCATTGACCGAAACTTACACCTTAAGGGATTTTTGGTCATTTCCACTTCAAGAATGATGACATATGGGCTGTTTTGGAAAATTTTAAATTTATATGAGAATGAAATGTATTAATCACATAAGAATAATGTCAAGGTGCCATTAGGGGTTGTTTAATCACCCTAAAACTGAGAAACTTAAAAGAATGGCAAAAAGGGCAAAAAGGGACAATTTACATAACACATGATATGACCATTAATCAAATAAGAAACTTTAGGAGCTGAGTGTTGTATGACCTTGGAACCAGTCCAACAACCAAACATTATCATACGCATATTGACATCATGATTTCAAAACCAATGAATTTTATTTACGCACACGTTTACGAAATGATTATTGCAAGAAACATTTTTAAAGCTTTCGAGATTAAAAAATCATACCACGAGACGAATGATTCCATACGACTTATGCATGTATCTGTGGTTGAGTGTAACACCTTGTCCGGGACAAGGGATCTCTGCCTTTTTGTTACATCTACGACGTTCTGTATGGTGTTCTGCCTGATGTCTGGTCTAGGGGGAGGATATCAGGGGCAAATGACATTATGATTGACTATAACACCGCGTCCGGGACTCGGGGTCTTAATCATAACGTGTTACCGTTAGTCCGAAGTACGCATAATGTAACACTATGGTTGGACCATTGGAATTCATAGACGGTACTGAAGGCTACTCAGGAAATCATTTGGCATGTCGTGGGTACCATTCTTATGTTATGAAAAGGGCTATAGCCAACTCATGTTTCTGTCAAGTTCATGATTACCCGAGATGATATGTTTTCTAAAAATATTACTATGCATGCATCATGAACATGTTCCATGAGCCCTTAATACCCTTAAATCATGATTTCCTTTATACACTGTCAAGTATGGTCAAGCAAGTATATAAAACTAAACCTACAAGACTGTACGCAAGAATGATACATATTATATGCTAAGGTAGAGGTGTTAAATAATGTGTCTGTTTGATTCACGATATTGTTTCTCTGGATCTGTTCTATAAAGGTTTATTACTTACATGTTAATGTATATATCTGGATTATTGTATTGTTTATCTATGTTGAATTCTTTGGTTATTATTTTCGCGCATGATAATTATTCTGTGTTCCATTGTATTATCTCTACTACCCTAGTCCCCATGTATGATCCACTTGATGAATCTAGACGGAAATACTTGCTGAGCGATTCGTTATCACTCACCTCTTTATTTTACCATGCAGACCCACAGGACCCTAAGCCAGAGTTCATAGAGGATGAGCCTCGAGACTAGGTTTGGAGAGCTGATTAGTAGACTGTCAGGACAGCTTTTGTATTTTGATATTCAGCTTTGTATATATGGTATTTTATATTGATGATGTATCTATGACACAACTTAGGATGTAGTAGTTCGTATTTACGCCGATGTTTCATTTCTGTCTATTTTATGATGCTTTCGCTGTTTGATACATGTTTATGATGATGCGCATACAGATGTTATTGATGCCTTGTACTTCTCGTATCAGAGTACGACGGATGGACCGTGCCGAAAGCCTAGTCCTGGGCGAGGCACTACAGGTGGTATCAGAGCCAAGGCTACAAATCCATAGCAGGAAACATAAGATAAACAATGACGAGTACGCATGCTATGATCTTAGAGTTTAAGATTGATCTTAGATTGAGTGAGCCAGCTTTAGAATAAGATCACTAGAACAGTTTAATAGGATCTAATCCCTAAACATGAATAAAACTTTAGCTTAGAAATTTTAATGTTTAGGTTGACTGATGGTGTGAAATAACTATGTCGATAGAATGTCTTCAATACCACGAGGTAGACCACGTGCAGATAGATCAGCACGGTTACCCCCACCAGATGAGGATCCAGCGCCACCACCACCCAAGTAGGTTCCACCTTCACAGGTGCAGGGTATCGGAGGTATTCCGCAAGCATTCTTTGACGCTATGATTCAGTTAGCGCAGACAATTGGGAACGCTCAGGATGCACCAGCACCGCCACCTCAGCAGCCTCAACCATAACGAATGGGCACCAGATATTTCTTTGGAGAACTCAAGAGATCTTGTGTGCCAAGATTTGAAGGAGGTCCTGACCCATACGAGGCAGAAAAATGGTTGGATCAGGTCGAAAACTGCTTTGACTTATTGAAAGTATCAGATGAGGTCAAGGCTCAGATTATTCACCCGTTTCTGATTGGAGAAGCCAACCGATGGTAGAAAACAAATATTCAACCGTTGGCCACACCTGTGGCTTGGGATAGATTTGTAGGCGATTTCTGGAAATTTTATATTCCGCCATCTTTGACCATCAGAAAAATTGGTGAGTTTGAATCTTTGAAATAAGAGGCTGGTATGACTGCTTTTGAGTATGCAAACCGTTTCATGGCTCTGAGTCGATACGTTCCTTCTGTTATGGCAGATGAAAGACTTAAAATGATAAAGTTTGAACGGGGATTGAGCTCGAGGATCTGAACCTGGATTGTAAATGCAAACCGAGTCAATTTCGGCCAGTTGTTGGACACATGCTACCGGGTTGAACAAGATATCGCCTGGAGGGATGAGGAAACTCAGGGAAAGAGGCCTCAAACCATTAAGGATGGACTGACGGAATAGCGAATGAAGTTTCGGAAAAGATCAGGCGGATGGCCCCAGCATTAGAATCAACAGCAAAGTCAGAAGCAACTTCCACTTCAGCAACAACAGAATCAGATGCAGCCGGCATTTCCTAAATGCCGACCTGTGAGAAGAATCATCCTAGAGAATGTCGAAAGGGAAGCAGAGCATGTTTTGGGTGTGACAAGATAGGGCATATGATCGGAGAGTGTCCTAAGAGGCAAAAGCAGTAACAGGGAGGATGTCCCCAAGCTAATGTTCGGGTTCATATCATGACCAATGCTGAAGTAGAAGAAGCGCTCGACGTTTTAACATGTATTTTTGGTTGTGTTATTTTAGCATAATTAACATTGTCTGTTAGTTGTTACAACGTGCTATTTATATGTGTTGGAAATTCATGAGAGAGTATGATGTGTTAACATAGAAATTCTATACATGCATTTGAATGGATTCAGGTACGATGTTAGTAAATAACATACCCGCGATGTACTGTTCGACAGTAGTGCAAGCCACTCTTTTGTATCAAGAAGGTTCGCTAAGAACCTAAACATCTGCCCGACTTGGTTGGAAACACCCTATAGGGTTCAGGCAGCTAGAGACCACATCATAATGTCTCACCATTTGTATAAGAATTGTGGAATAAAAATGGAGGATCAGCACTTTTGATACAGATGGGGGATTTCGACGTAATTCTGGGTATGGAATGATTGTTTCATAACCATGCTCAGATCGATTGCCGAAAGAAGCAAGTAGTAATTCGACAACTGGTACAGGAAGAGGTTATCTATCAAGGTAATGGTAAGCTGAGAAAAGCTCCGAGAAATGTGTATTTGATAGCCATACAGGCTTTTTGAGTAATTGAGAAAAGAGACACGGGATTCTTAGTATATGCTTTAGGAGCTGAGTTCGAGGCACCAACAATGAACAACATTCCAGTAGTCCAAGAGTTTCCAGAAGTATTTCTTGATGATTTATCGGGTTTGCCACCAGGACGGAAGATCGAGTTTGAAATTAACGTGATGCCTGGAGCGGAACCAATCTCTAAAGCTCCTTATAGAATGGATCCAGCTGAGTTAAAGGAACTGAAAGAACAATTACAAGAGCTAATCGATAAAAAGTTTATTCATCCCAATGTGTCACTGTGGGGAGCCCGGTGCTGTTTGTAAAGAAGAAAGATGGAAGCATGTGGTTATGTATAGATTACAGAGAGTTAAACAAGATTACTATTAAGAACAAGTACCCTTTGCAATGGATCAATGACCTATTTGACCGATTGAGAGGGGTGACTATATTCAGCAAGATCGATCTTCGATCTAGGTATCATTATTTAAAAATCAAGGCCAATGACGTACCAAAGACTGCTTTCTGAACCCGTTATGGCCATTATAAATTCCTGGTGATGCTGTTTGGACTGACTAACGCCCCAACAACATTCATGGACCTCATGAATATAGTGTTCCCCGAACAGCTAGATAAATTCGTAGTGGTTTTTATTGATGACAGTTTAGTCTATTTTCCAGATAAAGAGACTCATGTCGAGCATTTGTGAAATGTTCTGAGCATATTACAAGAAAAATAGTTGGACGCTAAGTTCACCAAATATGAGTTTTGGCTGCGAAGCCTTGACTTCCTGGGACATGTTGTCTCAGAGGCAGGCATAACAGTGGATCCCAAGAAAATCGAAGCGATTACGGAATGCCCCCGACCAACTAATGTCACTGAGGTTCGAAGTTTTCTGGGGCTAGTGGGATATTACAACAAATTCGTCGAGGGATTCTCCAAGATAGCGGTACCATTGACCAAAATCACGCAAAAGAAGACAAGGTTCGAATCGACTGCTGATTGCAAAAGAGCTTATCTGAACTTAAGCAGAAGTTGACAATGGCCCTAGTGCTGGCCTAGCCAGTTGCTCGAGAGCGTTACGTAGCCTACAGTAACGCAACTAGGAAAGGCTTAGGATGTGTACTGATGCAGAAAGATCAAGTTATTGCCTATGCGTCTAGACAGCTCAAGCCATATGAGCGAAATTACCCAGTGCATGATCTGTAATTGGCCGCTGTAGTATTTGCACTGAAAATTTAAAGGCATTACTTGTATGGGGAAAGGTGTAAAGTATATACGGATCATAAAAGCTTGAAATACTTGTTCACCTAAAATGAGTTGAATATGAGGCAGCGCCGATGGCTGGAATTGATTAAGGATTATGATGTGCCATTCATTATCCTGGTTAAAGCCAACAAAGTAGCAGACGCGTTGAGTCGAAAATCCAGTCATGCGAGACAGTCGTCTCTAGATTGAGAAATGGTTGAATTCAGATTAGATGAAGTTGAATCCATCGCCAACACTTTGGCAACATCAATAATTCACCGACCCTGGTTGACTGAATAAAAGGATTCTCAGCAAAAGGATGCTGAGTTTTCAAGGATTTCTGACAAAGTTAGGCAAGTACCAGTAGATGATTTTCAGTTGTGTGATGATGGTAGTTTGTGGTTCAGGAAACGACTGTCGATGCATCCCGGAGCCATCAAAATGTATCAGGATATGAAACAGCGTTACTGGTGGGATGGAATGAAACGACAAATTGCGGAATATGTGGAGCTGTGTTTGCTATGCCAACAAGTGAAGGCGGAGCATCAGAAACCTGCTGGACTTATACAACCGTTAGAAATACCTGAATAGAAATGGGAACATATCACTATGGATGTCGTCGTGAGACTTCCACAGACTCGAAGTTGTAGTGACACCATATGGTAATTGTGGATAGACTTACCAAAACCGCACACTTCTTACCCATGACTGTTCAGGCGTCGATGGAGAAGCTGGTACAGATGTATATGGATGATATCGTGAGTTTGCATGGAGTACTGATGAGCATAGTTGCGACAGGGATCCATGATTCACTTCAAGGTTTTGGATTGCGTTTCAGCGTGCAATGGGCATGAAGATACGAATGAGTACGCATTTCACCCGCAGACCGATGGAAAGATTGAGAGAACAATACAGACGTTGGAAGATATGATATATGCATGTGTATTCGGTTTTTGTGGCAGGTGGGATAAATCCGTGAGGCTGATGGATTTTTCATATAACAACAGCTACCACAGCTTTATTAGAATGGCAACTTTCGAAATGCTGTATGGGCGGAAGTGCCGGTCACCACTGTATTTGGATGAAGTATGTGAGAGAGCCATTACTGGACCGGAATTGGTGGAACAGACTAAGGTTAAAGTTCAGATAATTCGTGAGAGGTTAAAGATAGCCCAAGACCGTAACAAGAACTGGACAGACTAAAAATGTTGATCTATTGAGTTTGAGGTCAGTGAAAAGGTGTATTTGAAGACCTCACCTATGAAAGGAGTTAAACGTTTCGGTATTAAAGGAAAGCTGAGCCCTTGTTTCATTGGACCATACAAAGTCTTGGAAAAGGTCGGATTAGTAGCATATCGGTTAGCCTTACCACATTCGTTGTCACAAATACATGATGTGTTCCATGTATCCCAGTTGAGGAGATATGTACATGACCCGAGTCATGTATTAGAACATCAGCAGCTGGAAATTCAAGATGGCGTTTCTTATGGAGAGGAACCAGTGTGTATTTTGGATCGGAAAGAGCAAGTGTTGCAAAGCAAGTCGATTACATTTGTAAAGGTTCAGTGAAGTAATCACACCAAACGGGAGGCTACTTAGGAGCCAGAGCGAAAAATAAGAGAGCAATATCCTCAGCTCTTTGATTAAGGTATGTAAGTTTCGAAGCCGAAACGTCTTATAAGGGAGGGGGAAATGTTACACCCCGACTCCCGTTACATACTTAGGATGAACCTCGTTGTGATATCGTAAAGAGGTATAACGTGTCTAAGTATTATCTTAAATAAATTCTAGGAATTACTTAAGTAACCTAATAGGTGTAAGGAAAATTAATTTATAAGTAGCACAAGATTTATTAGGAACTAATAAAAGAAAAAAGAAAATCACACATAAGGGAAAAGACAAGGTTAGGAAGGTAATTTCACACCCCACTTACACCACGTCCTTACCCTGCCCTTCCTTTTCCTTTTTTTTTGAAAGAATTTCCTCCAATTTTCTATTTTCCATCATTTGTATGTCTTATAAAAATTAGACACTCCACCACTCATGTTACATGCAAATTACTTTTTCTTCCTCTATCTTCACAAATCCAAGAAAATTCCATAATCCCTCCTCACTACCCCATCCGCCCCTCTCTTCATTTTCCTTAAGATTTTCTATTTCTTCCCTTTATTTTTATTTCCCCTTCATCATTACAAGTTTTACACCATGTAAGACAACCAACCTCTCTTCTTTTATGCAACTTTTTTTTCTCTTCCACTATCATCATCACCCAAGGAAACTCCATCATTTTTTCCACTACTCAACATTTCGGCCATGCATGTCTAAAAGGGATAGCACCTCTTCTTGCAAGACAAACTTAGCCATTTCAATCTCTTCCCATTCTTCACACATTTCACTCTCTCGCTAAAACACTCTCTCCTCTCCTTTCTCTCTACAAAATTCAAGTCTCCCATCCTCATTCTTCCATATACCTGTGAGAACCCAAGGGAAAAGAAAGGGAATTTCTTCAATTTTTAAGAGAAGAATCAAGTATCCATCCACCATAAACATCAAGGTAAAACACTCTTCTATCCTTCCTACACCTCCTACTATCATCCATTCTTCAAAGTCTTCACAACCTCTCCAATTTAGGCCATAACCGAGAGCTTGTTCAAGGAGGTAGAAGGAGTTATCTTAGTTGAGCAAATAGAAATCTTCAAGCTATTCAATGTGAGAATCATTTAGAATTGGTTCTAGTACATTCAAACTCTCATTTCTTTCATGAAAAGACTAATTCTTTTCTTCTTTTTGGCCCTTAAGGCCGTGTGTACCCTAAGCCAAGCCAAAGAAGCAATCATGCTCTTTTGGATGTAAGATTCAAGTACTCAAGGCAAGTATTCTTCTTAGCTTCTTCAAGAATGTTTAAAAAGGAGTCTCTTATGTTCATAACAAAGGATGTGTCATGCATACATATGTTAAAACGAAGATTCTATCACTAAGTTATGAAAAGTGTACTTGCATGTTTAGATTGGGCATGCATGTGAATGTTTCTTGTATATTTCATGAATATGGTGAATGTGGTCTTCAAATTGGACTTGCATGGCCAAAAAAATCTTGGGTGGACAGCCCTAGGGGACATGTATAACCTCTAAAATGAAGGGTAAACATGAAAGTCTCATATACAAAATGAAGGCAAATGAGTACACTTCGATGAAAAATGCACTAAGAACTTCTTTACAACATCAACTCCTCATTTGCATGTAGGAATGACTATTAATGTCTCGTTTGAATATTTTCAAAAGTACATTTGCATGATTATGATCATATTATAGCATGTCTATGGTACAACATAAAATATATTACAATGCATATCACAAAAGTTCCATCTTTAAGAACTAACACCACTATCAACGTTTGCCTTCCATGATGGGGCTGTTTTGAGCCTTCATCAAGGCCATGGATTCATTACATCATCATGTTGTGTATCTTAATGACCATGGTCTAAGAAGGTGTTTTTACATGGGTGTTTTTCTCCTATGAACTTGTATGTAAACATAGCACTAACATCATTATGATAAAAATCTTATGACTATGCTTATGCTATGTAATTTTGTTTCAAGTATGATATGTTGAAACCATTACATTCATGCATCATCCAAGTAAGTCTAACTATGTTAATTTATGGTATAAAGAAATGTGCTACTTTTACAACTTGCATGCATGTAACAAGATGGACAAATCCAAGGTGTGTGTGAGCATGTCACTCTCGGCCAAAGGGCCTTTTTGATACCAATGTGATGACTTCATTTAAATGCTTATGTTCCTATGATTACATGTGTTTCACCCACCTCCTCTCTGTTATGATTTTATTGCGCATCGTAAGTGTTGTTCTCTAATTGGTTGAAGGAAAAGTTCGCATAACCTAGGACCATACATAATAAACAAACATTAATCACCCTAAATGATTAATTAAACAATATAAGTGTAACACCCAAATATGTCCTAGCTAGATTGGGAGAGAAAATTTCCTAAATTGCCCTCCCTAAAATCGGTCCCTATCACACAAACGACAAGGGAGATATGTTTCAAGACTCCCTTGGGTATTACAAAAGCATGCAAAAAGTTGTCTGGCAAGAAAAGAAAAATACATAGAGAAGCAAAAGAGCTTCCACCTCTCATCATTCTCATTAGCATGCCTAGAACAAAAATAAATAAAGAAATTAAATATATCTACACTTCCTCTCATAGAAGTTTTAGCCGGGGCACCATGGAAGGAGAGGGGAGAAATCTCAATCATTTCATAGAGGCACTATTCACTTATAAATCAAAAGGGAGTTTGATTTGCAGGTGCACATACACACTCCTTTGCACTTAGACCACCAAGACTCCAAATACCTTCTCCCAAGAGGCCATCCACCCCTTCTAACTCACCAAGAAGAGAGATTCTTCATTCTCTAAACCATCTTCAAGGAGAGAAGTAGCCATTTCCTCCTCCTTGTAGACTAAGCCGAAAGTTTGAGGGAAAATAAAGAGGAAAAAAAAGGCTATAAGAAGTCAAGACCAACACTTTCTACCTTGTGTATCTAGGTAAGAATCTTCAATTTCATGTTTGGTTGACAACACTTATGAAAATGTAGAAAGAAGACTCACACTCTCTCTCTCCCTCTTGCCAAGGGCCATACGGCCTCACCATCATAGGTGAAAGTCCCAAGCTCTCTAAAGAAGGAATCGAGACTCCTCAAGGAGGAACTAAACTCTTGGAGGATTGAGTTAAGCTTGATAGGCAAGTATTTCTACTTGGTTCTACTAGAAAATGTATTTGAACCATCCTTAAGTATTTTTTTGTTGGATTAGGACATGCATGTAAATTTAAAGATGACTTGATTGGCAGCTCTTAATAAAGAACGGAATTTTTAAGAAATGATAAGTTATCACTTGTTTATGTTTTTGGAAGTTAAGTCATGAAGCTTGGAATGATTTCACCAATTAGCTAGTCGAAGAAGAAAGTCTAGGAAGGGGGGAGGGGTACGGGCCTTCCAAACAGGAGGCTCACTCCAAGTTTTACAAGGCAAATAAATTGGAAAATGAAGAATGTTGCAATATGTAGTGTCAATCCTATGCTTGAAACAAAAATGATGTCTGGTACTACTCTTTGGGGGCTTCTCGGTTGGGGCAAAGCCAGGAGAGAGAATATTGCTTTTGTTTCTTTCTACCAATTAGACAGCATTTAAATGATAGATAGTAGAAAGTTGTCAACAAAGAAAAAAAGGGAAATAAACAATGGCAAAATGGTTGGGTGTACAGGGGAGGGTACGGTTTGGGCTTATGGTGGGAGAAGAAACTTTCATTATTAAAAGAAGCAATGGTGCACCCTTTTTAGGTAGCACTTGAACAATGATAAAATATATATAAAAAAAAGGGAACAAAGATGTGTATGCCCAGTAGGGGTACACGGCCTGGGGGGAGGGGATTGAAAAATGAAATTTAGTTGGCCTTAAATGGTTATTACATGATAAAATAGTGTTCGTTTGCGCAATCTACACAAAACAGTCCACTTTGGTAAATAGACTACCTAAAATGTGACCAAATTGCACTAGGATGATAATTAACTTGTATTACTAAAGATTAGTTAGGCTCACCACTGTTGAGGGCTGTTTTGGGAAAAAATTCGGAGGTACTGAGTGCCATTGCACAAGTTGAAATTTTCAACTTCAAGAATATAATTAAAACTACTCCGAAGAATTAGAAAATGACCCACTCTCAAAAGGATACCATAAAGTTAATACATATGATAAACTCGGCACACTACATCATTGCATTCTTGTCACATGATCGTGTTGTTTTAAAAACAAAATAGGATAGAAAGAAGTTTAAAAACCCGTATCGAACAACTGTCACTGTGGATGTTAACAATATTGTTTTGTATTGGCCTGTGCGTAATTCCTCTAGTAGGTTGCCGGGATATTGTATTGTATTGGCCCATACGTAATTCTTCTCGCAGGTTGCCAAGGTAACGTATTGCAGAATTACTCGTATTTGACTTGTCGTTCATACGGAGAAAAAGAAAAAGCCATGGCTATTTTATTTTATGGTATTGTATTGTATTGTAGTGTAATGTTTTGTCATGTATCATACCGCATTGCATCGTACAGCATTACCAATTAGAACCATAGTAAGGGTAAAGTTTTCTTTTATATATATATATATATATGCCTTATAGTATGGCCGTCGGCACACATATCATAAGGTATGTGATTTCATTATTAGAAGTTACTGCAAGTACTTACTCATCGTTCAGATATATTTCCTAGTAGACCAATGGGTCTACTTGCTGGGTGATAACATATCGCTCACTCTTTCCTTCTTTATATTTTTCAGAGCCCCGTGAGTGCGAGGTAGAGTTCATCGAGGATGAGCTGCAGCAAGAATATCCATGAGCGTAGGAATGGACATGGCTCTTTAGACCCTTGCTTTTGAAGATGCTTTGTATAACGAATTGTTGGTACTATCATTGGGTCTGTATTTTGAGAACACGCTATGATATATGATGATGGGAGTTGAATGTTTCAGTTGTGATTTTGTCATACTTCCACCATTGTTATGATGTTTTATACAGTCGTCCATGGCGTATCCATAGAATCATACAGGTATTGCATCGACGCCTTATACTTTCCTCAGTGAAGTACGGTGGGTGTACCGTACATGGGCATAGCCCGAGTACAGGGCGCTACAGGTGGTATCAGAGCCCGAGGCTCCAGATCCATGGCAAATGTAGAAACCTAAGTGTTGATCCTAGAACTCTTAAGTAACGATTATAGATATAAGACGAGATTTTAGTACGAGAGAGATAAGGTTGGCCTTAGTATAGGAAAATTAGAATGTAATAAGGATTGCCACTGAAGTGAGTTTCTCATTGAGTAATGAACGTAAATAACCCTCACCACTGAAGACTTGTAAGCGATTTTTGGAATAAATTAAAATAAGTCTTAACTCAACTCATAGAATTCTCCTAGGGATCGGGGTAGCTAAAGTCAGTACTCGTATTCTTTATGCCCTATTAAGTGTTACTCATTAGCTAATTATATCATGTGCATATAACCTAAAGAATTGTGCAAGTGCAGATGCCACGTTCACATGGGAGATCCACCAGGGCTCAGCCTGCTTTGCCTGCACCACAGGCGCCTGCCCCACCTCACCCTCAGGGGCCAGTTCCACCGCCACCACCACGTGGGCCAGCTACACCACCACCACCACAGTATGGACAGTTTCCACTGCCGCCACCACCAAAACAGTATCAGCAGCCACCGCAAGGACCATACCCACCTCCGTAGGGGCAGTATTATCCTCAAATGCCTAACATGAAAGCTTTTCAGGCCTTTTTCCAGACGATGGCACAGGTCAGGCAGGCTATGCTTCAAAATCAGGCAGCCCTCCACCTCCGCCTCATCAGTAAGAGCCACAGCTAGAACCCCTGTTCTGTTTCAGAGAAATGAAGAGGGAGAGGGTCCCCACTTTTGAAGGAAATTCTGTTCCGAACGCCGCAGAGAAATGGCTAGATGAGATCAAAAACTGTGTCGAGCTAATTCAGGTGGCCGAGGATATGAAGGTGCAGGTCATTCGGCCTTTCTTGATTGGGGAGGCCAACCAGTGGTGAAAAACAAATCTACAGCCCCTACCCCAACCGATCCAGTGGACTCGATTCTTGGAAGAATTTTTCAAGTTTTATATTCCTCCATCTGTGACAATAGTGAAGATGAGCGAGTTTGAGGCGCTTAAGCAAGAAGCTGGTATGGCTGTGGCTGATTATGCTAGCCGGTATGCAGCATTGGGAAGGTATGTTTCCTCCACAATGAATGATGAAAAATTGAAGATGCTCAAGATTGAGAGAGATATAAATCCACGCATCCGCACCAGCCTCGTCAATGCAAATCCTAAGAATTTCGAAGAACTCCTAGATACGTGTTATCGGATAGAGCATGATATCATCCGGAGAACTAATGACGCTAAAGGTAAAAGACCTAGGGAGACAGATGAGGAGTAAGCAAGAAGGTGGAATAAAGCAGCTAAGAAAGGTGCAGCTCGACCTCAACGCCAGTTCAGGACACCACAGCAATTAAAGCAGGAGAAACCTCAGACACAGCAGCCTGCTATTCGTCTGTGTCCCACTTGCCAGAAACTGGATGTTGGTGATTGCTTATGTAAGACCAGAGGTTGTTTCAATTGTGGGAAAACTAGCACCGAATTAAAGACTGCCTTGAGCTGAAGAAGCAAGCACAAGAGAAATCAGCCCCGACCTAATGCCAGAGTGCATATAATGACAGAAGCAAAAGTCGAAGAAACTTCAGACGTTGTTACAGGTACGTTTAAATCAGACATCATAGTTAATGTTTTACGTTTCTCTATGCTTGAATGAATAAATGCTTCAGGTGTAATATTAGTGTGCCAAGTGCCAGCAAATGTGTTGTTTGATAGTGGCGTAAGCCACTCCTTTGCATCTAAAAGGTTCACTAAGAACCTAAATAGATGTCCCCTCTGGTTAGAGACCCCATATCAAGTACGGCGGCTGGCGATCAAGTACCAGTATCACACAACCTATACAAGAGTTGTGCGGTGGAAATGGGAGAACAACATTTCGAAGCTGACCTGATTCCAATTCCGATGGGAGATTTTGACATCATCTTGGGCATGGACTGGCTGTTTAAAAATCATGCCCACATCGACTACCGTGGGAAGCGAGTGCTTATTATGGACCCTACCCGCATAGAAATTTTGTATCAAAGAGATGTTAAACTGAAGAAGATTCTAAAAAATATTTATCTGACAGCCGCTCAGGCCTATCGAGCTTTGAAGAAAGGAAGTGATAGATTTCTGGTGTATGCTCTAAGCGCAGAACAAGAATTGCCCTCACTCGAGCAAGTTCCAGTGGTAAGAGAATTCCCTGATATATTTCTTGATGAACTGCCGGGTTTGCCACCCAATCGCAAAGTAGAATTTGAAAGAAAATTTATTCTGGGGGTAGAACCCATCTCAAAGGCCCCCTATCGAATGGCACCTGCTGAGCTAAAAGAGTTGAAGGAACAATTGCAAGAGTTGATTGAAAAGAAGTTCATTCGTCCTAGTGTGTCTCTATGGGGTGCGCCCGTACTCTTTGTGAAAAAGAAAGACGGAAATTCGCGCAACTTAACAAGATAACAATCAAAAATAAATACCCACTTCCAAGGATTGATGACCTATTTGATCAGCTACGAGTAAGTAATCTGATTTAAATCATTATTATGGAATCATGATACGTATACCAATATTTGAACTAACTCCATTGCAGGGGGATAGGGTATTCCGCAAGGTTGACATAAGCTCCGATTATCATCAATTGAAGATAAAGGCAGAGGATGTGGAGAAGACTGTTTTTCAGACTCGTTATGGTCATTACGAGTTCCTCATGACGCCCTTCAGATTAACCAACACACTGGCTGCCTTCATGGACCTGATGTATACGATCTTTCGAGAGCAGTTGGATTAGTTTGTAGTGGTATTCATTGTTGATATTCTGATCTATTTACCGGACGAAGAATCGCATGCTGAACATCTGAGAACTGTACTGAGCATACTACGCCAGAAAAAGTTGTATGCGAAATTCAACAAGTGTGAATTCTGGTTGTGCAGCGTGACTTTCTTGGGCCACACAATCCTGCAGATGGTATCTCGGTTGACCCTAAAAAGATCAAAGAAATAACCGAGTGGCCCAGACCAACCAACATGACTGAAGTCAGAAGTTTTCTGGGGCTTGCAGGTTACTACCGCAAGTTTGTCGAAGGATTCTCTCAAATAATGGTTCCACTTACAAGGCTGACGCAGAAGAAAACTAAATTCGACTGGACCCCTGACTGTGAGCAAAGTTTTGCAGAGCTCAAGAAGAGGTTAACCACTGCCCCAGTCTTGGCGCAGCCATCCCAGGTGAAAGGTTTATTGCATATAGCGACACCTCCAAAAAGGGGCTAGGCAAGGTTTATATTGAACTGCTGTTACGAATAAGCAAGCAATTACTAAACGTGTTAACCTTCTGTTGTAGGATGTGGACTTATGCAGAAGGATAGAGCGATTGCATACGCCTCACGGCAGCTCAAGCCTTATTAACAAAATTATCCCGTCCATGTCTTGGAATTAGCTGTGGTCGTCTTCGCCCTAAAGATATGGAGGCACTATTTGTACGGCAAAAACTGTAAGATCTATACCGATCATAAAAGCCTGAAGTACCTCTTCACTCAAAAGGAACTGAACATGAGACAACGGCGATGGCTGGAGTTGATTAAAGACTATGACATTCAATATCATCCAGGAAAGGCAAACAAGGTGGCAGACACTAGGAGTCAGAAATTGAGCCACGCCCGACAGTCTCCACTCGAAAGAGAAATGGCATAATTTGGACTCAATACCGTGGATTCTGTTGCTAATGTTCTCGCCACACTAATTATCACCCTATCGCTAGTTGACCGAATTAAGGAAGCTCAGAAAAATGATGGTGCGTTGATGAAGATCATGAGCAGATTACAGAAAAGCCAAATGATGATTTCCAAATCCGAGATGATGGCAGTCTTTGGTTCCAAGGCAGACTCTGTGTACCTGATGATGATGCTCTCATGAATGAAGTATTAAAAGAATCTCACAACTCGCAATTGTCAATCCACCCTGGTGCAAACAAAATGTACGACGATCTAAAGAGAAATTATTGGTGGACTGAAATGAAACGGCAGCTAGCAGAATATGTGGAGTGATGCCTTGTATGCCAGCAGGTCAAGGCCGAACATCAGTGACCCGCAGGACTGATACAGCCACTGCAAGTTCCCGAATAGAAGTGGGACCAAGTGACCATAGACTTCATTACTAGCCTTCCCAGGACCACAAGTGAAAATGACACGATATGGGTGATAGTTGATCGTCTCACCAAATCTGCTCGCTTTTTACCCATGACCATTCGTTCATCGATGGAGAAGTTGGAGACTATGTGCATGGATGAAGAAGTTAGTTTACACGGAGTAACTATGAGCATTATCTGTGACCGAGACCCCAGTTTCACATCGAGATTCTAGACCGCCCTACAACAAGCTTTAGGCACTGAGATCCGGATGAGTATCGCTTTCGACCCTCAAACTGATGGACAGTCAGAACGGACCATATAGACTCTCGAAGATATGCTGCGGGCGTGTGCGTTAGATTTTAAGGGTAGCTGGGATAAATCGGTGAAGCTGGTCGAATTCTCCTATAATAACAGTTATCATCGATCGATTGGCATGGAACCGTTCAAGGCATTGTATGGCCGTAAATGTCGATCATCTCTGTAATGGGACGAGATTGGGGTGAAGACATTATTGGGACTGGAATTGGTAGAACAGACGCTTGAAAAAGTTAAAATTATCAAAGAGAGACTAAGGGCCGGACAGAACAGAAGCTAGATTTGGGCCGATACCAAGAGACGCCTAGTCGAGTTTCAAGAAGGTGAAAAAGTTTATCTGAAGGTGTCTCCAGCCAAAGGAGCGATGCGATTCGGTATCAAAGGAAAATTGGGCCTGAGATTTGTCAGACCGTACGAGATACTAGAGAGGATCAGAGTAGTAGCATATCATTTGTCACTGCCTCCAGCCCTATCGCAGCTGCACGATGTTTTCCATGTATCACAGCTGCGCCGGTACATACGCAACCCGAGTCACATCTTAGATGAACAACCTCTGAAAATCCAAGAAGACGCTACTTATGTCGAGGAACCAGTTCGGATAGTGGACTATAAGGAACAAGTACTACAGAAACGCTCAATCCTATTTGTGAAAGTGCAGTGGCATAATCATTCTAAACAAGAAGCGGCTTGGGAACCAGAGCAATGTATGCGAGAGAAGTATCCCCATCTATTCCATAAGGTACGTAAAGTTTCGAGGACGAAACTTTTTATAAGGAGGGGAGGATGTTGTACCCACCTCAGCTCTATTACGATTTTATTGCGCATCGTGAGTGTTGTTCTCTAATTGGTCAAAGGAGAAGTTCGCATAAGCTAGGACCATATGTAATAAACAAACATTAATCACACTAAATGATTAATTAAAAAATACAAGTGTAACACCCAAATATGTCCTAGCTAGGTTGGGAGAGAAAATTCCCTAAATTGCCCTCCCTAAAATTCGGTCCCTACCACACAAAAGAGAAGGGATGTATGTTTTAAGATTCCCTTGGGTATTACAAAAGCATGCAAAAGTTGTCTTGCAAGAAACGAAAAGTACCTAGAGAAGCAAAAAAGCTTCCACCTCTCATCATTCTCATTAGCATGCCTAGAACAAAAATAAATAAAGAAATAAAATATATCTACACTTCCTCTCATAGAAGTTTCAGCCGGGGCACCATGGAAGGAGAGGGGAGAAATCCCAAGCATTTCATGAGGCACTATTCACTTATAAATCAAAAGGGAGTTTGATTTGCACACGCACATACACACTCCTTTGCACTTAGAACATCAAGACTCCAAATACCTTCTCCCAAGAGCCCATCCGCCCCTTCTAAACCACCAAGAAGAGAGTTTCTTCCTTCTCTAAACCATCTTCAAGGAGAGAAGTAGCCGTTTCCTCCTCCTTATAGACCAAACCGAAAGTTTGAGGGAAAACAAAGAGAAGAAAGAAGGCCATAAGAAGTCAAGACCAACACTTTCTACCTTGTGTCATCTAGGTAAGAATCTTCAATTTCATGTTTGGTTTGCAACACTTATGAAAATGTAGAAAGAAGATTCACACACTGTCTCTTCCTCATGCCAAGGGTTGTACGCCCTCACCACCACACGTGAAAGTTCTAAGCTCTCTAATGAAGGCATCAAGACTCCTCAAGGAGGAACTAAACTCTTGTAGGATTGAGTTAAGCTTGATAGGCAAGTATTTCTACTTCTTCTACTAGGAAATGTATTTGAACTATGCTTAAGTATGTTTTTGGTTGGATTAGGACATGCATGTAAATTTAAAGATGACTTGATTGCTAGCTCTTAACAAATAAGAGAATTTTTAAGAAATGATAAGTTATGACTTGTTTATGTTTTTGGAAGTTTGAGTCATGAAGCTTGGAAGGATTTCACGAATTAGCTAGTTGAAGAAGAAAGTCTAGGAAGGGGGAGGGGTACTGGCCTTCTAAAACAGGAGGCTCACTCCAAGTTTTACAAGGCAAATAAAGTGGAAAATGAAGAAAGTTACAATATATAGTGTAAATCCTATGCTTGAAACAAAAATGAAGTTTGGTACTACTCTTTAGGAGCTTCTCGGTTGGGGCAAAGCCAAGAGAGAGAATATTGCTTTTGTTTCTTTCCACCAACTAGACAGTATCTAAATGATGGATAGTAGGAAGTTGTCAACAAAGAAAAAAGGGAAATAAACAATGGAACAATGGTTTGGTGTACAGGGGAGGGTACGGTTTTGTCTTATGTTGGGAGAAGAAACTTTCATTATTAAAAGAAGCAATGGTGCACCCTTTTTAGGTAGCACTTGAACAATGATAAAATATATATAAAAAGGGGAAGAAAGATGTGTATGCCCATTAGGGGTACATGCCTGGGGGGAGGGGATTGAAAAGTAAAATTTAGTTGGCCTAAAATGGTTAATACATGATAAGATAGTGTTCTTTTACACAATCTACACAAAACAGTCCACTTTGGTAAATAGACTACCCGAAATGTGACCAAATTGCACTAGGATCTGTTGAGGGCTGTTTTGGGATGAAATCCTGAGGTACCGAGTGCCATTGCGCAAGCTGAAATTTTCAGCTTCAAGAATATAATTAAAACTGCTCCGAAGAACGAGAAAATGACCCACTCTAAAAGGATACCATAAAGTTAATAAACATGATAAACTTGGCACATTACATCATTGCATTACATGCATCTTGTCACATGATCGTGTTGTTTTAAAAACAAAATGGGACAGAAAGAAGTTTAAAAACCCGTATCGAACAACTGTCACTATGGATGTTTACGTTATTGTATTGTATTGGCCCGTGCGTAATTCCTCTCGTACGTTTCCAGGATATTGTATTGTATTGGCCCATGCGTAATTCCTCTCGCAGGTTGCCAAGATAATGTATTGACTAATCGCTCGTATTTGACTTGTCGTTCATACGGAGAAAAAGAAAAGGCCATGGCTATTTTATTTTATGGTATTGTATTGTATTGTATTGTATTGTAGTGTAATGTTTTGTCATGTATCATACCGCATTGCATCGTACAGCATTACCAATTAGAACCGTAGTAAGGGTAAGTTTTCTTTTATATATATATATGCCTTATAGTATGGCCATCAGCACACAGATCATAAGGTATGTGATTTCATTTTAAGTAGATGTTACTGCAAGTACTTACTTATCGTTCAGGTATATTTCCTAGTAGACCAACGGGTCTGCATGCTGGGTGATAACATATCGCTCACTCTTTCTGTCTCTATATTTTTCAGAGCCCCGTGAGTGCGTGGTAGAGTTCATCAAGGATGAGCCACAACAGGAATATCCATGAGCGTAGGAATGGACGTGGCTCTTTAGATCCTTGCTTTTGAAGATTCTTTGTATAACGAATTGTTGGTACTATCCTTGGGTCTGTATTTTGGGAACACGCTATGATATATGATGATGGGAGTTGAATATTTCAGTTGTGATTTTGCCATACTTCCACCATTGTTATGATGTTTTATACAGTCGTCCATGGCGTATCCATAGAATCATACAGGTATCGCATCGACGCCTTGTACTTTCCTTAGTGAAATACCATAGGTGTACCGTACATGGGTGTAGCCTGAGTACGGGGCGCTACAATATGTATAGAAGTACATGGTATATATGATAATTCCTTGAATGAACAAATTAATAATTATGGAAAAGGATAAAGTACAAAAAGAGACTGTTTGGCCAATTGACCGAAACTTACACCTTAAGGGTTTTTTGGTCATTTCCACTTCAAGAATGGTGACATAGGGGCTGTTTTGCAAAATTTTTAAATGAAAATGGGAATGAAATGTGTTAATCACATAAGGATAATGTCAAGACACCATTAGGGGCTGTTTAATTACCCTAACCGATAACCTTAAAAGAATGGCAAAAAGGGCAAAAAGGGACACAATTTACATAACACATTATATGACCATTAATCAAATAAGAAACATTAGGAGCTGAGTGTTATATGGCCTTGGGACCAGTCCAACAACCAAGCATTATCATACGCATATTGACATCATGATTTCAAAACCAATGAGTTTTATTTATGCACACATTTATGAAATGATTATTGCAAGAAACATTTTTAAATCTTTCAGGATTAAAGAATCGCGTACCGGTAGACAAATGATTACATACGACTTATGCATGTATCTGTGGTTGAGTGTAACACCTTGTCCGGAAAAAGGGATCTCTGCTTTTTCTGTTACGTCTACGATGTTCTGTATGGTGTGCTGCCTGATGTCTGTTCTAGGGGGAGGATATCAGGGGCAAATGACATTATGATTGACTATAACAGCGCGTCTAGGACTCAGGATCTCAATCATAACGTGTTACCGTTAATCCGAAGTACGTATGATGTAACACCATGGTTGGACCATTTGGATTCATAGACGATACTGAAGGATACTCGGGGAATCATTCGGCATGTCGTGGGTACCATTCTTATGTTACGAAAAGTGCTATGTTTCTGTCAAGTTCATGATTACCTGTGATGATATGTTTTCTGAAAATATTACTACGCATGCATCATGAACACGTTCCATGAGCCCTTAATACCCTTAAATCATGATTTCCTTTATACATTGACAAGTATGGTCAAGCAAGTACATAAAACTAAACCTACAAGGCTATACGCAAGAATAATACACATTATATGCAAATGTAAAGGTGTTAAATAATGTATCTATTTGATTCACGATATTGTTTCTCTGGATCTGTTTTGTAAAGGTTAATTACTTACATGTTAATGTATCTATATGGATTATTATGTTGTTTATTTGTGTTGAATTCTTTGGTTATTATTTTCGTGCATGACAGTTCTTCTGTGTTCCACGGTATTATCTCCACTACCCTAGTCCCCATGCAGGATCAACTTGACAAATCTAGGCGGAAATACTTGCTGAGCGATTCGTTATCGCTCACCCATTTATTTTACCTTGCAGACCCACATGACCCTGAGCTAGAGTTCATATAGAATGAGCCTCGAGACTAGGTTTGGAGAGCTAATTAGTAGACTGCAAGGACATCTTTTGTATTTTGATATTCAGCTCTATATTTATGGTATTTTGTACTGATGATGTATCTATGATTCAACTTCGGATGTAGTAGTTTGTATTTATGTCGATGTTTCATTTTCGCCTATTTTATGATGCTTCTGCTATTCGATATATGTTTATGACGATGTGCATACAGATGTTATCAACGCCTTTTACTTCTCATAGCAGAGTACGACTGGTGCACTGTGCCGAGACCCTAGTCCTGGGCAGGGCGCTACAGTAACACTACGATACGATGTCTGATAAAGCCATGTCATAGAACTTTTATAACGATAAATGATAAATCAAATCGGCGTCATAAACTGTCCATACACAGTAAAATAACGCCGATGTCATGAATTTTCCGTACACAGTGAAAATCATACTGATGTTATAAACTATTCGTACACAGTAAAATAATGCTGAAAACATGAACTGCTCGTACACATGGAAAACATACTGATGTTATAAACTGTCTGTATATCGTAAAATAACATCGAAACCATGAACTGTACACTGTAAAATATACATCAAGGCTATGAACTGAAAAACATTTTGTGTAATGCAACATATATGCACATGCCTCCATTTCCATCCCATACGAGATGATGCCATGGAGTGTGATAGCCCTCACGATATTGAACTTGAGGGAGTTCGTTATTATGAGACCCTATTTAAAGCTGGCACTACTTCTCATTATGAATCTATACTACAATATATTCCTACCTTGGTCTCGGATGCGGATAATGCACAACTTATGGCTATGCCTACATTACATGAGGTGAAGCAGGCAGTATGGGATCTCAGCCCTACCAGTGCTGCTGGCCCTGATGGATTTCTGGGATCATTTTATCGTCTCTTCTGGCCAGTCATTCATATGGATGTACATAAGGCAGTCCAAGAGTTTTATCTAGGAGTTAGCCCGCCAAGCAAAGTAGCAGTAATGCTTATAACTCTCATCCCTAAGGTATCGAATCCAAATAAATTTGCTGACTATCGGCCAATCTGTCTTACTAATTTTCTTGCCAAGGTAATTACTAGATTGTTTTCTGCGCGGTTGGCAAGCTTATTGCCGCAACTGATCTCAAAAGAGCAGACAGGTTTCATGAAGGGAAGACATATAACCGAACAGATCTTGTTGGCCTAGGAAATGGTTCATGTATTGGATCGACTTGTACGAGGCAGCCATGTTATTATCTAGTTGGACTTGGCAAAGGCATTTGATAGGGTATGTTATTTCATCCACGATTGGTAAGAATACTGATGAATGACCTAGCCACCACAAGATGCTCAGTATTGGTAAATGGGAAGTCGACTGGCTTCATTTCGGTGTCACGGGGTGTCAAACAAGGCGACCCATTATCCCCTGTTTTATTCGTTCTCGCGTCAGAGGGCTTCTCACGCAGCCTTAAGGCCCTTTTTTATTCAGGACAGTTATCAGGCTTTCAGACGGGACGAGTCCCGCAGATAACTCACTTTGGATTTGCAGATGACTCGTCATTTTTCTCAATGGCTCTATTCGTAATTTAACTCGATTTCGACATTTTCTGGAGACATATCAGCAAGCATCTGGACAGCTTGTGAATCTTCATAAAAGTCAAGCTAGTGGTGGGTGCATGAGTTTCTGGCTCACGTGTTTCATAGGTGTTAGGTATGAGTTTAGCTTCTTTGCCTATCAAATATCTTGGCTCATATCTATATAAGGGTATTAATCGTGCAGCATATTGTGTTCCTATACTGGCACATTTTGATGCTAAACTGAATTCATGGTCGGAAAAACTTCTCTCTGTGGCTGGTCGACTGACTTTGATTCGACATGTTTTATGCTCCATGCAATACATATCATCGCTAGTTCACGGTTGCCGTAGAGTGTAATTCCAACGATTGGAACTTCAACGGAAGGATCATAATCCAGTGTCCACTTGGTGATGCACATATGCTTTCCGGATATCATCCAAATGCGATGCAAAAAGCAACGAAAATAATCTTTCTCTTGATCAAAATGGAGAAGAACATGAGTTGCATCTAGTAATCTAACCTTTACAGTTCGCAAATGTACGCGGCGGCACCGAAGTCGAGTCTGGTGGCTGAGTAGGGTTCAATGTGTCAGCAAGTAACATGGCTGCGGAATTGCAATGATCAGAGCAATGAGAGGGATGACCGAAGAATGGAAGGGAAGGATAGCAAGGAAGGAAGCACCAGCGAGCAGCAGCCGTCGCCAGGCCCTGGAGAGCACTCCAGAGAGAGGGCAGCATTGTATATCCTCTATATATATACACACACATATATATATACATATATATATGTATATATATACTGCACAAATATGTATCCATATCATAACATAAGCTATTTTTCTTATAAAAAGTCTTTTTGACGGTATTTTATATATATCTATATGTCAACAAATGATATTTCCATATTATACACATATGTGCTTACAACATAATGATGACTTATTTAAGCCCAAAATTTTATGTGTGACGGCATATTTTTTTATTAAAATAGCACCAGGTCTCCTTATTTTATTAGGAAAAAACTCTCACTTATGGTGGAAGAATACCGTGATTACAAATAAAGTCGTAACATAACCGAATGAAACTACTCAATGGACGAAACTCATTAATCCATGTACAACAATGGGTTGGGAAATGTTCAAATGCGGTATGATATGCCTCATAAAACCTTGGCAAGCAAAACCACCCTTGGGGATAAAATCTTACACGGAGGAAAAAGAGTACATATTTACTGCATTTGAATCAATAAATAGATACGTATTATTCTTCCCCAGTGCATCCAGTGCATCCAAAAATTGATAAGCATCATGTGAGGCAGCAGTGTTGTCCATGACTGTCAATGCAAAAGCAAACATATAGCTATTAGAAAGCAGTGCAGACCAAAAATATCGGAAAACCCTGTAAAATACATAGTATAAAGTCGTACCATGTCTGCCTGCATCCCTTAGGATACATGCAGAATGTGTCAAGTATAGCCAATCTATTTGGAAGACATTGTCACATCTCCGATGGATAATAGAAATCATGCATGCCGAAGTTTTCCTGTTGACATATCCAGCCATACACAACCACACACCAAAGGGTGAAGCGTATGACACAAGTAAAAACATGTCCGAGGGTGTAGCAGTCCTTGCTGTGCTAAATAGTGGGCTGCCATGTTCGCTTCTCTATAAATATGCTGGAAGAGAAGCTGCTATTGACGCTGTAAAGACTGCAGCATTCGCAGGTGGTAGATCCCTGAATTAAAGGTAGGATTACAAAGAGATGTATTCAACTGTGAACAATCTGACTCCAGAATAATGTTTCGATGCAATGGCAAAAAATAAAGCAAACCAAATAATGCAGCTTGTATTTCAGTGATGAGCGGAGTACATGGTGGCAAACGAAATGAAATGGTCCCAATGCATGCGCCGGAATGATCTCGTAAGATAGCCCCTCCTGTTGTATAAAACCTCCCTACCGCCGCATCAACATTTAGCTTCAAACAACCAAAAGGAGGAGATAACAATCTTACCATCTGTGCCCGTGGGACCTTAAGAGGAGGCAGTAAATTTAAGTGCTAGACCAAGCTAAATCCAGAGGCAAGTTTTGTACCATCAAGTGTTTTACCCTATAAGTAAATGTCAGAACGTATTACTACCATAAGCGATGTTGTGGTATAATCCTTCGTATCACCATAAATCGAAGAAGTGTATGCATGCAGATATTAAAAACAATAATAGATGGAATCACAATTTTCATTACCCCCAATAATGTATTCCATGTAGACCGATACCACCAAGATAACAGGTATGGCCATAGGCTCATAGAACCAGGAGAATGATTATGTAGCTCCGATGCATAGAAAGCACAAATATGTCGAATACAATCACAATGAAAAAATACATGGTCCACTGTAGCCGATGCTTGCTTACAAAAAGGACATTATGTGGGCATAGCTACGGTAAACTTACATATGTAGTCTTCAAATGGTAATGCTTGGTGATAGATGTGCCAAAGGAAATTTTTGATACTGGGGTTATGATGTTTAAGCCAAATAAACTATGCCGAAAGAAAAGTTGGTCGTTGAATGCGACAAAGATCATAAGCAGACCGCAAAGTAAACTCTCCCGACGCAGTAGCTGCCCAGATCAGATTTGTACCTTGTCGTTGATTATTATTATAACAAAAGGCACGATATCAGCAAATAACTTCCAAATGGGTGAGTCTGGAAGACGTGTATGTATTTAGCATGAAGATAATTACTTCAAAGGTGTAGTGTTCTGCTGATAGTGCCACCAAATACGACAGAAATATGCCTCCTGCAAGGTACAAAGATCCCGAATACCTAGACAACCTTCAGAACAAGGGGTGCGAATGATGAACCATGCAACCCAATGTCGTCGCGGCTCCCAATGGCCATTTTCCTTTCAATAATTTTAATCACAGACTGTGGTAATCCTCCTGCAGCAATAATATGCAATGGTAGGGCAAAGATAACATAGCACAACAAAAGAAGTCTACCTGCTGGAGAAAGCAATCGATTATGCCAACAATGCAACCGATGATCAATGTGTTCCAGAAGAGTCGTATAATATCGTGCCCGGCTAATCCTTTTGTGCAAGAAAGAACCAAGATAACAAAATGGTAAACATGTTGACCGCATACCAATAATATCCTCATATCACCTCCGACACTGTAAAGATGTAGAGGATGAAGGGATGAAGCTACTTTTAATGTAATTAACTTTTTGTCCAGAAGCTGTTTCATAAGCTGTCAGAAAAGACTGAAATCTACTCAAAGTTCAAACAGTGCCATGTAAGAAAACCAACAAATCATCCGCATATGCAAGGTGTGTAATGTGAAATAGGACTCGCCAATCCGAATCGGCTGCAAGACACCAGTCGCCACCAGAGATTTTAAACCTTGACTGAAACCTTCTGAAGATAGTATATATAACAAAGGAGATAATGGATCTCCTTGTTTGACTCCCCTATATGGCCAAAAGACATGTGAAGGAGATCCATTTATCAATAATGCAAGGCGTGTGCTACATAAATGATTTAGGACAATCCGAACAAAAAAATCTGCAGAGCTGAACTTCTTTAGCAACAATTCCAAATATTCCGAATTTACTCTATCAAATTCTTTCATTATGTCAAGCTTTAAACATAACTGACTGCCACCTTTATCAAGCATATGTATCATCTCGCGAGCCAATAAAACCTGTGTCGAAATATCCCGGCCTTTTAAAAAGCCAGTTTGTTCTGGCGATAATCGAGTCGTAATAATACGAGTACAAATCTTTCTCAAAAAAATATTTAAACAAATTGGCCGAAAATCACTAAAGGTACGAGGTGAAGATATCTTGGGTATTAGCGTAATTAACGCACTAGCCATCACCAAAGGCTGTGGTACTCCAAGGAAAAACTCCTGCATTGCCAAGACATATCATTATGAATAAAATGGCAACGTGTGCGGAAAAAATTACAATGAAGCCTGTCCGATCGTGCTGCACTTTGTGGATCTAAATGCCATACAACATCCTTTATTTCTGATTCTTGCGGAAGAGCAATAAGTAAGGCATTGTCTTCTACAATAACTAAATGAGCGATGTGCTGGAGGATCTCGTCATAATTTCTTGTATCTTCTTTTGCGAATAAATTTGTATAGAAAGAAACTGCCTCACTCTGAATAGAATCAGATGAAGTGCATAGCAAACCTACGAATGAATATATCTGTTGATACGGTGGCCCTTAACAACCGAGTGAAAATACCATGTATTATCATGACGATCCTGAAGCCATTGAACCCGAGCTATTTTGCTTCCAAAATTGCATCTCATATTTAGAAGCCCGTATATATTCAGCCTTTGCTTGATGATATAAAGTACGATTAATTTCAGAGGGGGATCCTACTATGTCTCCGCCCGTCGGACAGCTGCTGCAGATTGTCCCACATATATACATCACTTAAATGTATGCATCAAAAATAAAAAGAAAACCCTCTTATGGCCGTGTGCCAACACATGTGCATACATATATATTTTTCAATTATACCACATATAATAAAACATGAAAACATATATTTTACATATTCTTGATAGAAAAATCTTGAACATATATCATGGATGATCCAACTTAATATGAACATAATATACATAAATCTTTGAAAATTCATGAAGGATCTAGGAACAGTACTTGCCTTAGTTCACCTTTCTTACACTTAAGATGATGATTCCTCACTTGGTTTGGAAGAAAAATATTTTCTTCTTCCTCCTTGTGGAGTATGGTTTTGGGAGCCAAGATGAAGGGGTTATTAAGCAACTTATGGTACTAAAGAAATGGAAAAGCTTAACTTAACCTCATGAAATTCTTACCTTGTTATCCTTTGATTCTTGGCTCAACAACCTCCTTGGTTCACTTCTTAAATGGAAGAGGGGTTGGAAACTATTCTTAGGTGTGTGAAGAAGAGATGGAGAGAAGAAGACTTCTTCCTTTGTCTTTGTGGAAGTCACGCTCAATAAGAGCAAGAATAAGAGAAGTTTGGATGTTGGAGTTGTCTTGGAGAGAGAAGAGAGAATATAGGGAAAATGTAGAGAGGTTTGGAGTGGAAATGAAGAAAGAAAACAAAGGGTTCCCCCTTAAGTGAGCTTCGGCTGAAGGAGAGAGGGAGGGGGGAGAGAAGGAAGAAAGGTAAAAGATTGATGGAATAAGATAGAAGTGGGTAAGGGTTTAGGAAAGTGAAGTGAAGAATTGGCTAAAGGAGAAAATTTTCTCCTTTCTTGTCTTGTGTGGCGGTCAAAAGGAGAAAGAAGGACTAAGTTTGAGTTGTTTGAAAGATGCAAGAATAGTGTAAGAAAAGGTGTAAAAAGTTGGAAGAAAAATGAGGGTGGTTGAAGGTGTAAGAAGGTGGAGTGTGGGAAGAAGGAAACAATTGAATTTCTCCCCCTTTTTCTTGAGTTTCCTGCCGTGGTTGAGGGGAGAGAAAGGGAGAGAGAGAGTTGTGTGAAATGATGAGGGTTTGGCTGCTTTAGGTTGTAGGGAAAGGATGAAGTTGAAGTAGTGTGTAAGAAGGAAGAAAAAGAAAGGTCTTGTCTTGTTTTTCGGGGGTTGGGGCCGTCCTATAGGAGAAAAAGAGGGAAGGGTTTTGTCCTATTTGCCATGTAGGATAAAATGGGAGAAAATGTGATAATTGAGATAAAAGTAGGCAGGGTTTTGTTGTGTAGTGGAAGACAAAATAGAAGAAGATAATTTCCTCTTTGGTGCCTAGTTGGTTGGTATGGGGGTTGGTAGAATAAGACAAAATATTATCATTTGGTTTCTTACAGCTTTATACTCTCATTTTGCGTATGATGATAGTTTCTTGTAACATGTAATTTGGTATTCTTCCGCCACAAGTGTGGGTTATATAAATAAAATTGCTATTTTTGGTTAAAAAAATATTATATAAAGCTATTTTATTTTATTAAACCTCGTTTATGGCGGAGGAAAACCATATAACATCAAGGTTCATGATATGAAAAAAGTGAATGTAGAGAACTAATGATTGTCAGCCCCAAATCATATATGATATGACGCATTAATATATATATATATATATATATATATATATATATATATTCCTTTTTCTTTTCTTCTAAGTTGTTTATTATGTCCTACTTTCTTTTTCTTTTATTTATATGGTTCTAATTTTTTGTGTGATGTATTTTATTGGATATAATCTACATCTATCGACTTAGGTTGCTACCGACTAATTTATTTAACCCTATTGTATGCTCGAAAATATTTGATACCTAGTTTTCTCGTATGTCGATATATCTGTTACCTTATCGTTTGGTTATTTCTCCGAGCATTTCTAACCCCGATATGTATTACCGACGTCTTACTACCCCCTCATTTAAATTTTTATTCCAACGAAATTTTATCGACAACGCACTTGTGTTCTATCCATTTCCACTGGCCTGGAATTACGGGTCATAACATTCTCCCTCCCTTATAAAAAGTTTCGTCCTCGAAACGTTGGGGGTTATATTGACCTTACCATTAAAAATTCACATGCTTAGTTCTAGCGTCATCGCTTAATCGTAGATCATCCAACTTAATCTTCATCGACTCATGACAAGATTTTTCCTTAGGTTCCTATAAAGGCACACTTCATATTAATCTCCTTAGGGTATTCTAGCACCTCATATTTCTGTACGTTATGCTAACTTTCATACTTCCTTATTTCAGCCGCTAACCATAATATGTTTAATATTAACTATTATCAACCGATATTCCATCATTCTACTTGGATTCAACTTACACCTACAAATTCTATCTCGATAAATCGACATTCCTCTAAATTCATAGTTAATCCCCGATATGTAATGATTTATTATGTAAGCTTATTGCTATGAATTTATATCTCTAATGCGACTAATATTTTGACCTACTCTGAAATTTCTAAATTCATCGTCTTAACCCTAAATGTACCATTTGTACAACTTATTTACCAGACCCTAACTGTTATAATTCTTATAAATCGTTTCTTATAACTATATATCATACTTTAACATTTTCATTTTACTGCACTAAATTGTCTCTTAGCAGTAATAATTCGCATTTAGTCCGTAAACAAGATGCTGACACTGATACACTGGCTGTGATTAAATTGCATAACTATGCATATCTGCCATGATATCTGGAGCATCGAGAATTTCTACATTCGCCATCACATGAACTCAGGCATTGGCCTGCGGGCGATCACTCCGCTGCTGCACGTTTCTCTGCTGTCCATCCCTTGGCACTGGACAATCCTTCATCATGTGACACATCCTTCTGCAGTTAAAGCATGCAATAGTCTTCAAACGGCATGCTCCGATGTGCAACTTCTAGCAAGTAGGGCAACGAAGAATATCTGGCTGAGGTCCAGCCCTGTACTATTATGGCTGCTGAGGATGCTGAAACTGTGGCTGCGGGGCTTGCTAAAACTGTGGTGTCCGCTGTGGCTGCTGTCGCGGCTGAGGTCTGCCCTTGAATCCCTTCTGCATCCTGGCCCATTGTCTGGACCAATCACCTCCCATATCTTGTGGCCTCTTGCCCTTCATTTTCGCATCTCTTCTTAGAATATCGCACTCCACGCGATAGCATGCATCCAGTAGCTCTCCAAACTTCTTCAGATTTGCATTCATTATCCTAGAGCGGGTACGTGAATGTAAACCTCTCTCAAACTTGTCCATCTTCAGCTGGTCGTCCCCCATGATGGATGGGATATATCTCCCCAGAGCGGTAAACTGGTTGGCGTAATCAACCACTGTCATGCCAGGCGCATGCACTAAAGATTCAAACATTCCTATCTTCTGCAAGGTAACAAAGGGAGGGGTAAACAGGTTCCCAAGTGGTTCCCAAGTGACTGGTGCTGGCAAATGTTGTAAGCTCGTACTCCACCACTGATTGGCCTAGCCAATCAGAAAAGGCTTGATAACCGGAGCTCTCATCTCCTCTGGTACCTAAATCAAATCTAAGTTATTTTGTACCTCTTTTAGCCATCTCTCGGCTATGTCCAGATCACATCCACCCTCAAAATTAAGCACTCGGGTCCTCTTCAGCTTTCTATAGAAGAACCAGGTTCTTTGCTACGGGAGTGGCAGCGGCGACGGTGATTATTATGATTGTTATTCCCAGCGGCCTGCCCAATCAATACCAGAGCCTGAGGTACCGCCTGATGAAAATCCTCCTGGTACGGCTGCTGCTGCGTTGCGGGTACGGGATCAGTGTAAGATTGTAGTAGCTCTGCTGGTGGAGGAGGAGGTAACTGGGCCTATTTTTCGGTGTGAGGTCTACCTCTCGGTCGTGGTTGTGAAGACATCTAGTATGCATTTTATATCAATGCAGCCATTACAAATACTTACTGAAAATATTTATTCAATTTATTTTCCATATTCTGATACATTATTTCTAATTATTAGAATTTTTACTGTATCCATCTATTTCTTAATAAAATAAGGTTATTTTGTCTATTAACCCTAATTCATTTTAGTCAACTTAGACTAAGGCTGAACTCTCTGTCTAAAATCATTACTTAAGTTCTAAAATCATCACTTAAATTCTAAGTGTTTACTTACTGTTTCTGTTGTGGATCTAGAGCCTTCGCTCTGATACCACCTGTAGCGCCCCGCCCGAAACTAGAGTTTTAGCTCGGTGCACCCGCCATACTCTGCTATGAGAAGTACAAGATGCCGATACCATACATGTGCATGTCTACATGAATCGTAAATCGAGATAGTGGAAGAAAAATAAAGACAAACATACGTATGCATAATACTACAAATCGTCATAAATGCGTACACATCATAATGTACAATTTCTCAAACTAATCTAAATACATCATGGTCAACACCCAAAATATCCGGTACAAAACTCCAGCTTACATCTGTGCTCACGGTCGCTCTTGCTGGCGTCCTTCATCAATGAGCAAGGAGTCAGGATCCCTATTCTCTGTAATATGATAAGGCAAGTATGAGCGATAACACATACTAGCCCAACAAGTAATCCTACTATATACGTCATGTGTGATGATGAATGAAGAGAACGTGTAACAAAGTAATGATAATCATAATAAGAAACATAATAAAGAGCGTCTTCATTTACAAATCAAGTGCTTAACAAAAAGATAAATAAAGAATATGTAACACAATATCTCTATCAGTACATACTATGACATCATTTCTCTAGAACACATCTCCTTCAGATACCTTATTGCTTAGATTCTCAATCCCGATCTATGAAGTCATCATACTTAGTCCCATCATTTACATACATCAAGCCCATGTACGAGTCATGTAAATACGGTAACACTACGATGCGATGTCTAATAAAGCAATGTCATAGAACTTTTATAACGATAAACGATAAATCAAAGCGGTGTCATAAACTGCCCGTACATAGTAAAATAATACTGATGTCATGAACTGTCCGTACATAGTAAAAATCATACTGATGTTATAAACTAATCGTACACAGTAAAATAACACCAAAAACATAAACTGCCCGTACACAGTGAAAACATATTAATGTTATAAACTGTCCGTACACAGTAAAATAACATCGAAACCAATGAACTATTCGTACACAGTAAAACATACATCGAGGGCATGAACTGAAAAACATTTCATGTAATTCAACATATATGCACATGCCTCCATTTTCATCTCATATAACATGAATAAATACTCCAATAATTCTCATATCATCATACCCTTAAAGTTCATTATCTATCCACTTAATCTATAACTTAAATCAATAAATTCCCATCTTCTTTTTTGCTTCATGAATTCGGCCAGACCACCCCTTTTATGGTATAAATCTATCCATCGATATATTCTTAAAACATCCATCTTATGCTTAATATAAAGAGTCAAAAACCCTAATTTTCCTATTCGTTCCATATACATTTATATTTCATACAAATAAACATAACTAACCATAACTTGTATCATTCTTCATTTTATATGCATTTATATCCATATACATGTAGAGGGCTATTTATTCTATATCAATTGTGTATATAATTCGTATAATTGTATGTATGTACCAAATGTCCTCTTTTGGCTGAAAACAACATATATTTTTTTAGACAAATATATAAGATTTATTACAAAATGCCTCGCTTATGGCGGAGGAATACCATATTACAATGAGTCATCATACGAAAATAGGTAATGCAATGAGCTAATGAGTGCTAGTTTCCATTCGCATATGATATGCCACATTAAAACCTTGCCAAGTAAAACATCCCTTGTGGATAAAACCCTGGTGAATGAAAAAACGTACATATTCATGCGTTTGGAATGTTTAGCCAATATAACACAATGAAGAAAGAAACTCTGCTGATGAGGTGGAGTCCTCAAGGAAAGCTTGGTGTAGGCAGTCATCGTAGCTGAACATCCAGAGAGCAATTCCAGAACAACGTTGTGTTGGTGAATCAAATGCGCCTCGCAGTCAAAGCAATAAAGGATAGATGTAAGCAGCATGCTGTCAAAAAATGTAACAATATGTCGTAGGAGATAGCAATACCCATGTTGCCTTAATTCAGTGTGAACCAAGGTGTTCCATCCATATGTTGCCTTTGTCCTCTATGAAGTAGCAAGTGATCCGCAAGCGTGTGTCTCCGTCCCGTGTGAAGGATGCAACTCAGCAATGTCCATTGTTTCCTGTGTTGTATGAAAACACAGGCAACCATTTGCGTATTTCGCCAACACATAGTGAGACTATGTTCAATTTCGGAAGGTAGGCAGCTGCACATCCATGAGAATTGCACCCCTGACCTCACAGGGAAGGCTTTGGAGTTTGTGAAATTTTTTGCAGCGTGATACCCATGTCGGGCAAGCATATGTGATGTTGTGTTTGCTTCCCTTGAACAGTACTGAATTTTCCCTTGACAATAATACTTTCATGTTCTTACGCGTAATGCAGCAGTGCAAAGGTCAACGTTAATAGCTCTGCTTGCAACAGACTAACTGAAGGCAACGCAAAGCAAACCGCCGAAACAAATTGACCCTGATCATTCCGCATGATAGCACCTCCCGCAGCCTGGCACCGGCCTACTGTCGCATCAACATTTAGTTTCATCTTCCCCGATGGAGGCAACTCCCATCGTATAATTCGCAATCGCTTTGTCCACAAGGGAGGGGAATAGGCCAAAAGTTTTTTCACCAAATTGGATTGTTGTGTACTCCTTCCAAATTGTCTATGTGACAATTGATGGTATGACAACTCTTAGCTGGCCTGTCATCGTTGTGGTGTTGGATTGGCACCACCAGTGGTATAAATGGGCTTTGATAGTGCGGCTATTAGGCAGCAGTCCCGAGAAAATGATGGAGATTTCAGTCCATAATGGCCTAATGTAGGGGCAGTGAAGAAAAAGATGATCTTGCATGTCTGAACTTTGGCGGCAAAATGCGCATTGCGAGGGAAATATCGTTTGCCAACATCGTAAATTATCAACTAATGGCAGGGAACGCGTCAAAAGTCTCCATAGAAATAGGCGCATATCTGGCTGAGAGTGTGACCACCAAATATAGCGAGATTCTGAAAAATAATCTTCCGTGGATGAAATAGTGGCATAAGCTGATTTTAATGTGAATTGTTCATTAGCATCTTGTAGCCAACGTATGGTATCTGATCCATGCTCTACCTTCAACTCCATGAAGTTATGGATGCTACACAAACGCTTCTATATCGGAGAGTCATAGATATGTGAATAAATAGCTGGTTGAGCACCATATCTATTTTTACAAAATTCTGCCCAAAGCGTAGAAGAGTGAAAAATTTCCAGCAGAGTTGGCAATCACATGCCTTCTGTAAATGCAGCAGACTACAGATACCTAATCCTCAAGCCTCAATGGGCAGGCACAAGGATGGCCACGATCTCCAATGATATTGCCCTTTCTAAAGAAATGACGCCATTTTTCTATGCAGAACATCTATTACGCTTTTTGGCAAGCGAGATCTCACAATGTTATGTAGAGGCATGGAACTCAGCACATGCTTTAATAAGACGACAATTTATGGCTATAATGACAGCTTAGCATCGAAGTGAGAGATAAGAGATGTACAGTACCTAAAGCGGTTGATGCCTTTATATAGAAAAGACCCAAGATATTTAATGGGCAGAGAAGATAATCGCATACCCAATATTGAAGCTGCGCCACTAGATACCCCTCAGCCTACCACCACCTGACTCTTCTGATAATTGACAAGTTGTCCTGAAGCCTGCTAGTATACTGTTAAGAAAGTGCGAAACTTCAACAAGTTGTATGATTGGCTATTTAAAAAGACCAATAAGTCATCCGGAAAGGCCAAATATGAAACACAAGGAACACGACCTGCAGCAAACATTTTATTGAACCCGACTGTGCTAATGCCTTCAACCCGCGAGAGAAACCTTAAGAGGATAAAATAAACAACAATGGCGACAATGGGTCGCACTACTTCACGCTGCGACCTACTAAGAAGGGCTCTGTTTGTTTACTGTTAATGAGGATTGAGCAACGAGTAGCCTGCAAACTGTTCATCATGAATCTAATCAGTCTGGTACCAAATCCAAAGCGCTGTAGAAGTAGTTCAAGATACCGCCAACTAACTCTATCAAAAGCTTTGGCCACATCCAGCTTGACCATCACATGGCCGCCTCTGGTGCGCTTATCCAATAGATGTACCATTTCTTGCACTAGAAGCATTTGCTCCGTGATGCCTTGTCCCTTCACAAGACCAGATTGCTCTGGCAAAATTAGTCGAGGCAATAATCTACCCAGCCAAGTAGCCATCAAGCACGTATTGACTTTAGAGATAAAATTTGCCAAAAAGATGGGCCTGAAGTCTCCAAATGTCTGCAGATTGGACACTTTAGAAATCAAAATGATGGTGGCTACAGCAACCGTCTGTGGCATCCTCACTCCTAAATAAAATTTTTGGACTGCTTTAAGAACATCTAGATGTATAACCAACCAGAAATGTCTATAAAATGAACCCGGGTAACCATCTGGACCATCTGCGCTGGATGGGCTGAGGTCCCAGACCGCCTGCTTAATCTCCTCAAACGTTGGCATTGCTAGCATCATATTGTTATCTTCCAAAGTAAGAAGCGTCGGTATGTACCGAAGTATCGGCTCATAATCCAGTCCTTGTTCTTCTGCGAAAAGAGACGAAAAATCAAGAGATGCTTCCGCAGAGATATCATCATCGAGCAAGCATTCACTGCCATCCTGGTGCAAGATTCGACGGATAATTTGGCGCCTTCTTTTGTCTTTAACTGTGTGATGATAGTAGGATGTATTAGCATCACCATCCTTAAGCCATTTCACATTTGCCTTTTGCTTCCAATATAGAAATGCCTGAGATTGCGCCAATTTTAATTTAGCCAGGCTATGATGATATCGTTATCTACACATCGGTGAAGGATCATTATCAAACTCTTTTTCATGAATAGATATATCATCCTCAGCCTAGGCCACCGCATAAAAAATATTACCGAACACCTCCTTATTCCATTGTTTTAACTGTTGATGCAAACGACGTAGCTTATTCGAGAGACCCCACATACCGCCCACCGTCGGGAAAGACTGCCAATGGTGTTGGACAAACGCATCAAAGTACGGATGCGTGGCCCAGACATCAAGATATCTGAAAGAGGTTGGACCCCTGGGTCCTTCAATCTCACAAGTCAAATAAAGCGGTGCATGATCAGATGTAGCACGAGCAAGATGCTGCAATTGTGTAATCAGAAATAAATCCAAAAATGATTGAGAGCACAAAAAACGGTCCAACCGCCATTGAACGCGACCCAAGCCACGACCGTCAGACCATGTATATATAGATCCCTGATATAATACCTCCTCTAACTCACAGTTTGTGATGCAATCATTAAAATCCTGTAATGAGAGCAAGGTTGGTGTTGACCTGCATGGTGCTCGTCCAAATAATGAAACGTGTTAAAGTCACCTCCCACCAGCCAGGGTAGAGATAATGTAGAATGAAACAGTTGCAAATCTACCCAAAGTGGGTGTCTTGCTGTAACAGAATGCAGCCCATATACTGCCGACAACCAAAATATATCCCCCGTTGCTAACCACTTTAATTGAAAAGAGTGATTTTGAGGCCCCTCCAGTTCTCCTTCCAGAGAAAATAAAGAGTCCTTCCAAAAAAAATATGATTACCACAGGTAGCTAAAGATTTTGAGAAGCCAAATTGTAATTTGTAATATATTAATAAAGAAACCCTGGCCTTTGGCTCTATAAGGATTAGTATGTGTAAATGATAATGCATGTTCAATGAATGAATACGCTGCATTGAGATACGTATACCCTGCATATTCCATATCAATATCTTCATTAAGATGGATTGTCAAAAGAGCTAGAAGGTTGTATTGCACGTGACCTGGTGATACGCGGAGATGAGGGGACAGTATGTTGACACGGTGCAGAATTCTTTGAGGGGCGCCCTCTGGAGCCGTGGATGCATCGCTACTTGATGCTATCAAACGACTTGTATCAATGAATGTCGCCTGAAACCAATTGGCCATTGCATCATAAAGACTCTTGTCGTTCTCATCAAGTTGGCTAACATTAAGCGGAAGAATCAATTCACTATCTGAGAGTGCAGCTACATCAGGTTGCATGGGAAGATCACCCACGATGCAATCATCCACTCCACACAAACGCGTTATATCTGGCGTATTAGTGACTGACCCCAATACACAGAGATCAGACGAGGAAGGCAATTCAAATGACTTAGGCCAGGGCCATCGGGAACAGTAGGAAGCAACGATGTTGTAGGCAAAGGTACTTCTGTAAGCTCAATGGAGTCCTTTGGTATGGAGATCAGAGGATGCTGGTTTTTCTTAGGAGTCCGTCGTTATTTTTTCATCCTCAGAACGACACAGACGGTTAGATGATGGAGGCAAGTAAGATTTAGGTTAACCACAATCAGTTAGCGCATGACCTAGGCGGAAACAACCAGAACAGTGTGACGGGAGTCCCCCATCTTCAACCTGCTGCATGATGACCTTGTTGGGACCTTGAATATATACTCGTTGCGGCAGCTCTTTAGAGACGTCCAATTCCACACATATGCGTGTGACTGACGGCCTAACTGCTGTCGTCGTTGTCGTATCAAGTTTCATTAAGGTTCCAACCATACGAGCGATCTGAAAAAGGGCGTCTTTTCTATGATAATGAATTGGAATGCCTGGAAAAGACACCCAAACTAGAACAATGGGTACTTCAATAGCCAGATCATAATCCGGTGTCCATTTCATAACTCGCATATGCTTTCCCGAGATCATCCAGCTTTGTCGAGAGAAGCAGCGCAAATAATCCTGCTCTTGATCAAAATGAAGAAGAACGTGTGTGCTATCAAGAAGGCTTACCTTTACCGATCCCATAAATCCAATGCGATCAAACCGCTGAGCGAATTGTTGCGAGGGGGGCCGGCCATACCAAAAAGTGCCCACAAGCGTAAAACGGAACGGTGCATCCAATGATATAATTTTTTCCTCCATGAATGTGATCATTGGGCTGCCCTTGAATTGGTGTATCTGTTCTGAAGCTATGGGTTCAGGTGCAGAATGAAACAACGACACGAATGTCCTTTGCGGACCGAAACTACGCAATCCGGGATCACCTGGTTTTGCGGTGGCGATTATGCCACCGTGGCAATGTTTATAAAAGAGAATATTATTAAGAAATCGCCTCACTTATGGCGGAGGAATACCATAGTACATCGTAAGAAGAACTGTCATCCTACGAGAAATGATAATATAGAGCAGTAATAAGGTCCAATCTCGAATCGTATATGATATGCCACATTAAAACCTTGCATAGTCTAACCACCATTGTGGATAAAACCTTGGCGAAGGAAAAAGAGTACATATTTATTCGAGTGGAGAATTGGGAAAAATCAAAATGGAAAATATTACATAATTGATAAGGAAAATCATCAAAGCCGAGTTGAGCATCCATGCGATGTAATGGCAGAGTCATTTGATGAAGCCATGTAAGTCCAAGTCGTTTAACATTGCAACTGTGATGGATGGCCGCTAATGGCTGTAAAGATCTCCAATGTCGTACGAAACTCGAAAAAGCATAATAGGCATTAGTATATGTCTGAGGGGGAAGAGATAAAGGAGTACTAGGAGGGTTAAGATACATGCCCACATTGCCTTGGACTCGGTGAGGCCAAGGCAACATGATGGAGGAGATGGCCAACCCTAATGGGAGACTGATGGCTCCTTGCACGATCAATTGAGTCAACAGCAGGGAATAGATCATGTCCACCACTCGTGCATAAAAATAGTGTAGAGTGAGATCATCACAAATGGATGCAGGCAACCACCGATAATATTCGCCAACCCAATAGGAGACCTCACAAACGTAATGCAGGCACTGTAATATCCAATGCTGCATAGCCCTAACCTCTGGAGGAAGATGAAGGAGTGAGGTAAAAAGACGTAAACCAGCTGTGCGATATCTATGGCAAGCTAGTGTATTTGCCGCTGTATTTGCTTCCGTTGGGCAGTATTGAATTGTGGCCGCGTTTAGCCACAAAAAAATTGTGCCCCACTACGTCTCGTGACCAAATGTGCCTGTATACCGTGTTATATTGGTTAAAGCCGAGAGAAGACCAAGACAATCAGTTTCAATAACAAGCTGATTATGGTGTGTGCCATAATAAAGTAACGACATTGTGAGTTCCAAAAGCTCAGCCCACATGGGAGTGGTAGGAGGCAATGCAAAACATACGGCTGAGACAAAGACACCCTGATCTTTTATGAGAATAGCCCCGCCAGCCGAAAGATGTCGTCCTACAGCCGCATCAATATTCAGTTTTAACTTTCCAGAAAGTGGCAGCCCCCAGCGGACTATCTACATGCATTTCGAACGCAGATGAGGAGAGAAATATAGATCAACCAAATGTGGGACATTTTGAGCAAATTTTCTTCCATTCACAGCAGAGCACCATCTTTAAACATTTGTACGAACCCGATAGTAGAGATGTTGATATGAGAAGTTTTCTGAACCAAATCTAATAGATGCATATTCTTTCCATATTTCCAAACCACCACCGATGGGACTACAACACATAATTGACCCTGCATATTGACGACCGAAGATCGTTGCCACCAGCAAGCAAGATATCCCTTAATAGTGCGATTTTGCGGCATCAGCCCAAAAGCAGAATAGAAATTTCCCTCCATAAAGCAATTATCATGGGGCATAGCAAAAAGATGTTATCCTCCATATCTGAATCTTGCTGACAGAATGCACATTGTGATGGAAGAATCGACATCCAACGTCGCAAATTATCAACTAACCGCCAGAAAAAAACACGCATGCCTGGATGTGTGTTGGGCCACCATAAATATCATGAATAAGAAACAAAGCAGTAGGCTGAGAAATCTCTTGATATGCTGATTTGATTGAGAATTGGTTATTAGAGTCTGGTGTCCAGTGTAAGGTCCCATGCACTGTATCTATTTTAGTTTGCATAAATTCATAAACCCGACAAAGACGTTTCCAACCTGTAGAATCATAAATATGAGAACATATCGTTGAACGAGATCCATACTTTTGCCTTCAAAAGATTGCCCATAATGAATGCTCATGATGATATTTCCACCATAGTTGGCAGGCATACGCTTTCTGCAAATATAATAAATTACGAAGTTCTAATCCACCCGAGTGAGTTGGAGTGCATACAGAATCCTATCAACGCCAATGATATTGACCATTCCAAATGAAATTGGCCATTTTTCTATGTAACACATTAATAACACCTTTTGGCAGCCGAGAGCTTGCGATAATATGTATGAGTATGGTATTGAGAACATATCGTATCAAGACAAGTCTTTCTGCCATGGACAGTAACTTAGAGGACCATCCATTTATTTTTGCATCAAAATGTTGGAATAGTGGTTCACAATATGAAGCCCTGTTGACACCTTTATATAAAAAAGAGCCAAGATATTTGATTGGCAAGGAAGCGACCCTCATACCTAAAACTTGAGATGCACTGTGTTTTGCAACTGATGCTCAACCACTATTTGACTTTTATGGTAATTGACTGGCTGTCCAGATGCATTTTGATAAGCCATCAAGAAGTCTCTGAATCTCGCTAGACCTCTACCTGTGCCATTGAGAAAAATTAATAAATCATCAGCAAATCCTAAGTGGGAGACTACAGGCACTCTACCTGCATTAAAACCTCGAAGTGTACCTGCTGCCATCATGGCCTCCAAGCCACGGGAAAAGCCTTCAGATGCTAGTATAAATAACAATGGGGACAAAGGGTCACCTTGCTTCACACCGCGACCCATCGAGAAAAAACCCATCGTTTTTCCATTAATAATAACCGAGCAACGATTGGAGCGAAAATTGTTCAACACAATACGTACAAATCTGGGATGAAAACCCATTTTAACTAAAACCTGCTCTAAATATGTCCAACTTACTCGGTCGAATGCCTTCGCCATCTCTAACTGAACCATAACATTTCCCCCTCGTGTGGGACGATCAATAACATGAATCATCTCTTGTGCTTAGAGTATTTGCTCTGTAATACCTCTTCCTGCCATAAAGCTTGCTTTTTCTGGTGAGATTAATCTTGGCAGCAAACCAGAGAGCCACGTAGAAATTAGGCGAGTGATTACCTTAGAGATGAAGTTTGCTAAGAAAATCAGACGAAAATCGGCAAACTTTCTTGGTGTTTGCCTCTTTGAAATCAACGTAATCATCACCAAGGCTATTTGAGGAGGAAATCGAATTCCCAAGAAAAATTCTTGAACATCCTTAAGGACATCACCTACTATTGTCGTCCAAAAATGTCTATAGAAAGAACCAAGATATCCATCTGGGCCAGCCGCACTGGAAGGACTAAGATCCCATACTGCACACTTGACTTCCTGTAACGACTACATCGCATGCAAAGCTGTATTATCCTCCTCCAAGAAGACTTGTGGAATATATTTCAAAATGGGTCCAGTATCACCCAACGCCTCTTCAGAGAATAAGTTCTGGAAATATGTAACTGCTTCCACTTCGATATCCACATTAGTGAAACATTCGTCTCCATTTTCTCGATTAATTTTCCATACACTTTGGCGTCGTCTTCTATCCTTGACTGTTTGATGATAAAAGGAAGTATTGGCATCACCTTCTTGAAGCCACTTTACATTTGCTTTTTGCTTCCAGTACATCAGAGCCCTCGATGGTGCAAGACACGCAGCTTGGCCACACTGCGATGATAGAGCTCTCGGTCACGTCTAGTAGCAGAAATATCATACTCATATTCGCATCTAATCATCTGTTCTTCTGCTTTTGCTACTGCATCAAAAATGTTGCCAAAAACATCCTTGTTACATTGTCGAAGATGTAATTTTAACTGTCTCAGTTTGTCTAAAAAACCCCACATGCCTCTAACTGTAGGGAATGATTCCCATAGACTGCAAACTAAATTATCAAAATCCGGATGTGTAGTCCATAAATCGAGATAGCGGAAACTAGCAGTAGTAGTCTGCGTGTCATAATCACAATGCAAGAAAATGGGCGAGTGATCAGGTGTGGCCCAGTTAAGGTGTTCATTGGTCATAGCAGGAAATAAATCCAGAAAAGACATTGAGCACAAATATAAATCAAAAAACACCAAACCCGGCCCAAACCTCTTCCATCACACCACGTATATGTGGAACCTTAAAATGGGACAGCCTGTAAAGAGCAGTGAACAATTGTGTCGTTGAAATCCGGCAACAATCGTAGTGCTGGCATAGAACGCCCCTTATGCTCATGTAACGAGAGAAAGGTGTTGAAGTCTCCACCCACTAGCCATGTAATATCCATCGAACTATGCAAATCCTTTAAATCAGTCCACAGCGGACGACGAGCAATGACAATATGCATTCCATAAACTGCAACAAATGAGAAAATATCCCCTGTGGCTAGACATTTAAGTTTGAGCGAATGATTCTGGACTCCAGCGCGTTCATCTTCCAAACAAAACCGTGAATCCCTCCAAAAAAAACCAAATATGATTGTCACATGCCGACACAGCTTTTGTAAAAGAAAAATTTAAATGATACAACAACAAAGAAGAGACACGTGATTTTGGTTCAATGAGAACTAGCAAATGTAAATTGTATCGTGGTATTAATGACTGGACTCTATGTTTCGAGGTTTGAATACCCTGCACATTCCATATTAATATCTTCATTGGGGTAAAACATCAAAGGAGTTAGAGAGGTGAGCTGCACGTAACCTGGTGATTCTCAGTGAAGGGGGTATTGCTTGATGCGAGAGACAGAGTATATGTGGAGGCACGCCACCCTCTTGCGAGACATTAACATCTGGTGGGTCTACAAGTGTCCTACTTGCACCAATGAATAATGCTTGAAATACATGTCATGGAGTCATAGATTTCCTTGTGTTGTGCATCCAGTCGATTGACATTTTAAGGAACAACCAATTTAGTGTCAGAGACAGAATAAATATCTGCATGTTGCGGTGGATCTCCCAACATACAGTCATCAAATCCTTGAAGTCACTCTAAATCTTGTACATTGGACACCGCGACTAGACAAATGTCAAGGGACGGTGATTGAACCATCCGTACTGGTGAAGAAGATTGATTATCATATGAATGCGCTAGGGTGTATAAAGCCGGGTGAGAGGATGGAGCTGTGACAGCTCGTAATTCAACCGTTGATTCAGGGACATTCTTCTTGGGAGTCCAATGTTGCTTCTTATCCTTAACATGATGATCAGAACATAGGATTTGTGGAGGACCACATGGCTCTAACTGATCCGGAGATGGCGGCTTTCTGCAAGCCGCAGCCTCATGGCCAAGGCGAAAACAATCAGTGCAATACGAGGGAAAATCTTCATATTCAACTGTTTTCATGAGCACTTTTGATGGGACCTGAATAAAAACCCGTTATGGCAGATTAAGAGAGACATCAATCTCAATACATACACGTGTGACGGAGGGACGGGTAACCGCGGTGGTTGTCGCGTCCAACTTCATGGGCGTGCCAATCATTCAAGCGATTTGAAAGCGAGCATCTTGCCTGTGAAAATGTATTGGCAAACCAGGAAAAGGAACCCACACAGGCACAATGGGCACTGTAGACAAAAAGGGGTTTGAGTGATTACAAAATGCATGATTTAAATAAACGTGTATTAAAGAAATGCATGACATATTTCATGACATGACACGTTGTTGCATAAAACTTGCCTTATATATTTCATATATAATGTTGTCGTACTAATGAGCCATGAAGCTTTAAAGCTTACATCAAATGGCAATCATTTGTTGTGTTTTAACTATTTTCAGGTGCCATCATTAATGAACTAAACTAGTTCATTAAGTGAAGTACTTAGTTAAATAAACTAAGTAGTTCATTAAAGGAAGCCATATTTGGAAAAGGCACAAAGGCAACAAGTTGAAGAAAGGAAAGTCTTCCACTCCCTCTCCACACGCCATTTTCAACATATATATATATATATATTCAGATTTGTTTTGAAAAAGGCACATACACATATATTCCAACGTACTACCGGCACGTTATATATTTTACGTACGTACGTTAATGTCACACCACTATACTTAACTCATATTTATGAGTATATTCAGGTCTTATATCATATGATATAAGTCATGGTGATGACAAATTTATTACGACACGTTAAAAGGTTCTAAACCGAAAATTGTCGTATCGGGTGAATACCGAAACTTCGCCAACGTGTCACGTACTTGCCATAAATAGATGGCCAGCCCCTAAACTTCAAAAATGGCCACAAATTTCGTGGCTCACATGGTATGTACAACCATAAAATCATTCCATGTTGGCACACACAAATCACCCTCAGTTAAGGCCAAATTGGGTGCCACTTTAGATCAGCCTAAGTTCTGAATATTAAAGTTTAATTTATGTATATTATGTATAACATAATATATATAACATGTGCAAAAAGTTGGAATTTAATTTGAGAAAAATCGGGTAATCGATAAACGTCGAAAATTTGGTTTTCTACGTACACAACACATGGAACATTTTTGGCATGGCATATAACATGTATCTAGACACTTTTTACATACTTCATACATTCTAAAGTGTTCTAGAAAAATCAATTAAGGGCTGATTGGAATATACCATATGTGTATAATTATATGTGCACTACTTTACAAAGTTTGCAAAAATAAAATTCAGCACATGTATATCCTTCATCACACGCATATACCAGTTATATTAGAGTATATGTGGAGTTTTTTTGGCATCTTGATTGGCCAAGAATGAAGCATACAATGTTGGTGACAAAAAGAAATGAGCTACACAAGGTTACATTTCAAACTTTGTCACATTTGTGACACAAGCTGAAAATTCAGCATGTGTAAAATAGAGCTAGCCGATTTTATTACTTAATGAGCCATATTTTGCTATCTTGAAATATGTGGATTAATTTAGAGACAGTGTGGAAGTGTTTTGAATATATTATTGAATAAATAAAGTGATATCTTTGAATATCACACATGCTGAAAATTTCAGCATCTGTGAGAATGTATGTTGGCCGAATTCATGGCCCATTGGTGATTAATTTTTATTCCAAAATTGATAAGAATGTTATGTACTAAATGATGATTGATTTTATCTTTATTTTCAAGGAATAAATCAAAGCAAACTTGGCAATAAATTAAATTAAATGAGAATGTTACACATGCTGAAATTTCAGCATGTGGAAGAGGTGTAATGGCCGAATTTTTGCATGGAAGTTGTGATAAGTTGTCTTGCTAATTATGTGGAATGATTATGTGACTTATGAAAATAATTTTATGGCTAATTGGCACATGCTTTTGAGGTTTATTTTCAGATTTATCTAGTCGTCAAATGATGACAACTTCCATCAAATCAATGAGTGCCAAGTAAGCAAGAGCTTAATGATCATCCAATAAGAAGTTGCCAAGTAAGCAAGGAAATGTCACAATGATGCAATATACTCTTCCAAGGACTTAGAAGATAATTTTCAAGAGGAAGAGGAGGGCTATAGGGGGCGGCCATCATTGATAAAGGGAAAGAAGAGAGCAAGACAAAAACAACACAAGTCTTACAAGCTTACCAGATTAAAAACGTTTTCCTCTCTTCTTCTACACTCTCTTTCTTTCTTCTCTCTAAAAGCCTATTGTACTCATATTAATACATTTGAATAGGCTTCATATAGACCACCACATATTCTATTTATTGTTGTAAAAGATTGATCAAGGTGTGATCAATCTTGCACTTGCAAGGTGGTGGTGTTCGTGATCGTTGTATTCACATACAAGGTTTGTAAAGGGTTGGAGTTGGTGTGTAACTCCATCAACCCTGTGTGGTAAGGTGTTCTTTGTGTTTTATGATTAGTTCTAACCAAGGAAGGTGTCCTCGAAGACTGGAGTAGGTTGTTTCAACCGAACCAGTATAAAATTCCTGGTGTTATTTATTTTCAGCACTTACTTTCAGTTTCAGCACTGTGCATATTTTTTAATCACGTTATCAAAAATAGTAAACGAATTTAAAAACTCACAAAACTTTCCAGAATCATAGCCACACGTCTTAAGGTTCTTGTGGCGTAAGTTTCAACCCTTTTGGACAAGTATAAGTCATCCAAACGCCCAAAGTACTGAGACTAGTGCAGTCTGATTTTCAGGCTTGCAAAGGTTGAGACTTTGAACGTATTTGACTATCTTCCCAAAAGCATTTTTCAAACCTGTTTCAACTCACTTAAATACAACTAATAAGGGGTTAGTCATTAAATTTTCAGAGCATTTAGAGTTACGGATAAATTGGAATTAATTTTTCAAATCAGACTACCGTTTCTGGCAGATTTGTGCAATCTGACCACCAACGATTTTTCAAAGTGTTAAAGGTTGAATTTTAATCTGAAATTTTTAGGAGATACTCAGAATATTTGAGACTACGTTCTCTCCAAATTTGAGAATTTTTGAAAACCTGCAACCTAGTTTTCAAAACGTTTCAAAACTGGTCCTAAAAACAGAAACTGTTTTTAGAAGTTGGGTTTTTGCTTTGAAACAATTTTAAAAACCACATTTTCCGCACCCACTATTCAACCCCCCTTCTAGTGGTGCCTTGCAGATCCTACAAGCACCTCTACGGCAGAATCATAATCCGTTGTCCACTTTGTTACCCACATATGTTTGCCGGATATCGTCCAACTTTTACGAAAAAAAATGCAGATAGTCTTTCTCATGATCAAAATGAAGCATCACATGCTTAGAATCTAGCAGGCCGATCTTAATGGTCCCAGAAAATCCAATTCGGTCAATCGCTGATCCTATGGTTGCTATCGGAGGACGGCCATACCAAAAGGCTCCCACCAATGTAAAGAGATATGGAGAAACCAAGGATTGTATTTCATTTATTGTAAACTCGATCGTTGGGCTGCCCTTAAACTTTTGTATTGGTTTTGGCATGATTGGCATAGGAGAAGATAAGAACAATGACGCATAAGATGTTGGCAGCGCCGAAACCTTTGTCGTGATTGGCGGCTGGAGGTTGGATGAAGGCGGTGGATCCGACATTGCATAACTAAGTGCAGATAGAAGAAAGGTGGTGACGAAGAAAGTGATGGAAAAGTGGTTGAGATGCGGAAGAGGGTAGCAAGAGGCGGTATCCTACCGCCCCCCGCTAGGGCGCCGCGGCTAGAGAGAAGGGTGTCATTATATATATATAATAAAATCGCTTTTATGATGTAATATGGTTTCCCTCCACCATAAGAGAGGATTTTTAATAAAATCGCTTTAAATAAAAAAAATATGTATATATATATAACTTTAAAGGACGCACGCATGAGGGCTTCTGGTGATAGACCGATGGCCTAGAGCCGCCGCTGCAATTCTTCTCCGATCTCCACTCTTTCTTCTCTTTGGTCTTCTGCTGTTTTACCTCAATTGCTGGTGACAACAATGACGGACCCTACCACGACGAACCAGCCGTTGCAGCCACCACTATCAAAGGCAGTCTCAGGGTAAGTCATGCGCCTCTTTATTTTCATCATCCCCGGCTGCAATTCCATCCAAGCCCATATAAAGATTCAAAGGCAGCCCCATGATAGAATTCTCTGATGACGAAATTTTCTCCCTGGCGGCTCCCCATCGATTTACATTGGTGGGATCTTTTTGGTATGGTGATAAGTGCAAGAATGAACCTTTCTTTGACTCTAAAGCTTCTCCTCGAAATATGGTTTAGGCACAATGAATATAGCTTCACCTTGCTTCCAAATAAGTTGAAGAAAACCTTTTGAACATAAGTCCTCCAATGAGTTCTACATAACCCAAGAAAGATACCTCCCTCTTGGATGTTTCCCTCCCCGGAATCGGACAACTCTCACAAGGATGTTCAAGCCTTGAAAGATTCTAGTCTTGATTTTGAATATGAACCAAGAAAACACAAAAGAATTACTCTTGAAGAAGAAGAAATTTTCATTGAAGGTGTGAGATTACAAAGCTTCTCTTATGTGCCTTTTATAGGCAAAAATATCACAAGACAACAAACTATCTTACAAATTGAAATAATGATTGAAAAGACTACACACTTCTAAAAACTATTCATGTAGGCACCATAAAAACTAGTCTTGCAAGTCTTGAATGATGATTTTCAAAGTAGGTCCCTCAAGTACTATTCATGGAAGTCTTTAAGGATTTGTCTTCAACTTGAAATCTTTTCTGGTTTGTGACTGATTTTTGGACATCTTCCAATCCAAACTAGGCCTTTCTCTTTCTTAGATAATTTTAGCCAATTGAGTGTAGAAAATAAGCATACAAAGTTCTCTGCATTTGACCCAACCATTGAGAAGATACATCCAAATTACTGAAGGTATGTCACAGAATTCGGTAGAAACAGTACTTACATTTGCACGCTCTTTTTGGCCACAACGAAGACCGATTTTGGAAAAGTACTAAACATAAAAGTTGTATATCGTTTTCTTATCTTTCCAACGCATCTTGAAACTATTAATTTGGCATTGTGGTTGGAGAGATACGTCAATTCTACCAAAACGAATCCTGCAGACACTCACAATCCGAGATGGGCCTAAACTAATACAACATAAACATTTAAAAAACAAAATAAAGAACACATTCTATACTAATGATATTTTAAAATGGTTCTAAAATTTCTTATGAATCATATTTAGGTTCAATAAGGTGAACCCAGTGTATAAGTTCCCTTGGCTCATCTTGCACATGTTTAAATAGGAAGGCCCCCACTTTATGCATTAGCTTCTTAGTTTTACTTCTTGTTAACAGTCCTTGATCTTGCATTTTTGTAAAATTATGTGCATTCTCATTATCTTGGCATGGATGAGGGTTATGGACCTCATCATATGGACGACCCTCTGTGGCCACCATCTGCGCCAGCATTGACCATATCAGATTCAATTCTGTGCACATCGGACTCCTTGATTCCATGCATGTTCTTTTACATTTTGATCATAAAGCCGATTACCTACGTTGCTTTGCTCGTCAAAGCTTGACAATAGCAGGGAAATATATGCGAGTGACAAAGTGGACACCTGATTTTGATTCGAAAATAGATGTTCCCATTGTTCCTGTCTTGATCTCTCTACTGGGCTTGCCCGTTCACTTTCACAGGCAGGATGCATTATTTCATATAGGCTGCATGCTAGGCATGCCCATGAAGTTGGAAGAGGTGACTTCTGCAGCCTTACGGCCGTCGGTGGCACGCTTATGTGTGCACGTTGATATTTCGCAAGATTTACCTATGCGTGTCTATATTCAAGTTTCTAATCACACTATTTTGCAACCGGTAATATATGGACAAATTCCATCGTACTGCACCACATGTAGACGTTTAGGCCATAAGGTTCTTGCCTGTGGGCCGAATGATGAGCTTGACACAAATGATTATGTTAAACCTACGGAGATATCCAAGCCTAAGGAGGTAATGCAACGGTGGACACCTAAAAAGACACAACCACAGGTTTTGGAGGAGACCCATCATTCGAATATCAGCGTCCTACTGGAGACTGCACAAGTTTCTATTCTCCACTCTCCTATTTTATTCGTAATGTTCTAGTATCGTATGCGCAGGATGTTTCTTGATTAGAGGGCATTGATGATAGCATGCTAAATAAATTGCCTGCCAATCCTGAAGTGTATTCTATTTCTGATAGTGAGCCTCAAACTGATAAAGGTAAAAATTCTTTGACTGCTATACCTTCGGATGAGGATATTTACAATTATCTTGTGGATTTAATACTTGAGACTTTTTTTGAGGGCTTTTCGCAAGATAGTTCGCCATCTACTCCTCGCACTATTAGTAATGATGGGGTATTTCTTGTTCCTCCTAAGTTGCTGCGTCGGCACCGTAGACTGCCTTTGCCGTTTTCTCCACCTGTTACTTGTTCTCGTGCAGCACTCACGAACTCTTTTGATCTGTTATCCTCCCAATGAAGATGATCATATGGAATGTTCAGGGTATTCGTACCTCTATTGATCGTATTTTATCTCTAGTTCGCCGTTATCATCTGCATCTTCTGGTTATTATTGAGCCAAAGCAAAGCTCTTCTTTGGTTAATTATCGTCTGCAATTGGGTTTCTCACATGTGGTATCTGCTTGCAATGACCACATTTGGATCTTTTAGCAGGATACTTCTTTGCGATTGGAAAGTGAACGGCCAGACATACAAAACCATTCCCTGAAGTTCAATTGGTTATCTTCAGGTGATTCATTCTGGTGCACTTTCGTCTATGGATTACATTCTATGGCAGCTCGTCGTCCACCGTGGGACGATCTAGTCTTTATTCAAAGTTCTATTGATCTACCGTGGCTAGTAGGGGGTGATTTCAATACATTTTTAATACTTGCTGAACATAAGGGTCGGTCATCTCCATCATTGCGGATGCTGTAGGATTTTGGAGATTGTGTGGCTGCCTGCTCACTTCAAGGGATCAGTTTTCAAGGATCTCAGTACATGGTGTGATGGTCGGGGGCTGGGACGTGTTTGGCAATGCTTAGATCGCTTTCTTTTCTCTTCTACTTTTTTTGAATTGTTTTCAGATGTGCGTTATCAGCATCTCAGTCGCCCCACTTCAGATCACTACCCACTTTATTTACAGTGTTTTGTTGATAGTCCTTCAACAACAGCGGCATTTCGGTACTTAGATGTTTACACAACTCATGTGGATTTTGATAATTTTTTTCGACATACGTGGCAATCTTTTAGTACTGTCAGTGGTATGCATGGCTTTTATTCAAAGCTGCGTCAGCTCAAGCAACATCTACAACGTTGGAACAAAGAGGTGTTTGGGAATATATTTGATGCAGTGGCAGTGGCTGAATCTGATGTGTTGCGACTGGAAAAGGAGTATGATGCCAATCCCACTGATGAAACACGAATGGACTATCATCACAGTATGGCTTCTTTGCGCCTTGCACAATCTCGAGCACACTTATATTTGAAGCAAAAGGCGAATATCAAATGGATGCAGGAGGGAGACGCCAATAGAAAATTTTTTCATCAAACTGTCAAAGTACGATGACGTAAACAAGCTGTTCGAAGAATCTTGAGGGAAGATGGTGTCTAGTGCATTACACCACATGATATTGAACAAGAGGCAGTTCGATACTACCAAGATTTATTTTCGGCTGACATGCCTGCCCCCTCTGAATCTCTTCTTTGCTATATTCCACAATTACTCTTGGATGAAGATAATGCTATGTTATCCGCATTGCCTGATTTATGAGAAGTCAAGCAAGTTGTGTGGGACCTAAGTCCCACTAGTGCTGCCGGCCCAGATGGCTTCCCAGGCTCTTTCAATCATCGATTTTTGGATGTATGACATACGGATGTACATAAAGCAGTTCATGAGTTTTTCCTTGGCATTCATCCGCCTAACCAAATGGTAGCCTCTTTGATTACTCTCATTCCGAAAGTTTCTAATCCGCAAACTTTTGTAGAGTTTCGACCTATTTGCTTGACCAATTTTTTCGTCTAAAGTCATTACGTGTTTATTTGCTACACGGTTGACAACTTTGCTTCTAAAACTTATATCCCCTGAGCAAGCTAGTTTTATGAAAGGTCGAGATATTACTGAGCAGATTCAGCTAGCTCAGGAAATGGTGCATGTTTTGGATTGCCTAGTAAGAGGAGGGCATGTTATAGTTACGCTAGATATGGCCAAGGCATTTGACAATGTCAACAAGATATATTTGCAATAGCTTTTGCAAAAAATGGGCTTTCATCCGAGGATAGTCCTGATCTTACTGAATAACTTATCTGCTACGAGATGTTCTATATTAGTTAAAGGTAAAGCAGTGGGATATTTTCTGGTCTCCCGAGGAGTCAAACAGGATGACCCATCATCGCCTTTGTTATTTATTCTGGCGTCCAAAGGCTTTTCGAGAGGTCTCAAGTCTCTTATGATGACTGGGGAGATAAATGGATTCCTGGCAGACAGAATACCGCAAGTGTCGCATTTGGGATTTGCAGATGATTTGGTGATATTTTTGAATGGATCTATCTATAATTTACAATGTTGCAAGCGTTGCTTGGACTCTTATCGGAAGGTCTCAGGGCAGCTAGTTAATTTTCATAAAAGTCAAGTGGTAGTGGGTGCAGGAGCCTTGGGGGCGCGGGTGTCTCAAGCCTTGCGGATGCGCTTGGCTACACTACCCATTGAGTATCTGGGGTCCTTTCTATATAAAGGTATTAATAGGTCTGCATATTGCTCTTCATTGTTGGCACATTTTGACTCCAAATTGAACTCTTGGTCTTCCAAGCTTCTATTTGTGGTGAGTCGGATAGTTTTGCTTAGATTATTATTGCTAGTTCAAGATTACCCAAGAGTGTTTTAGAGTCATTGCAACGAACGATGTCGCATTTTCTCTGGAATGGCCGTTATCATTGGCATTCCTGGGTTAGCGTTTGTCGCCCCTCTCAGTTGGGCGGTTTGGGTATCCAAAACTTGGAGCTGCTGCAGCACGCATATGATAGTCTTCCATGATGGAAGTTCCATCATTCAACTTCTTTGTGGGCGAAATATTGTCGAGCTAAATATGATCGTAGAGACTCCATTATTGCGAATGTATATAATTCGCCTGTTTGGAAGCGTATCAGCCGTATATATTCTTATATGCAGCATCAGGTCAGTTTCACGGCAGATGGACCTCATTGGAATGCTAACCCTATGGGTCAATTTTCATTAAAATTGGCCAATCAACTGCTTTTCTCGGATACTCCATCTTTTTATTATGCCAAGTATATATGGTGGCCAAGGTTGCCTAAGGAGGCGTGTGTTTTTATATGGAGACTTTGGACATGAGCATTGCCACTTTCTGATAATCTTACTGTTTGATGGGCAATTAACCCTTCCTAATGTGCTTTTTGTCTCTCATATGCAGACAAGAGGGATCATATCTTTTTATGCTGTCCAGCGATTAAGCCATTATGGCAAAAAGTTCCCGTTTATTTTTGGGCCCACTGCCCCGTCAGCCCACTATTTGTGCTTATTTGTTGCGTTGGTGGCGAGTTGCATCGCCTCACACAATGGAGGGTCCATTGAGAGCAGTTGTTCTTGCGTTGGTTACTTAGGTCATTTGGAAGGAGTATGTTTCCATACGCTTTGAAGATAGAAGATTTTCGTATGGAAGGCTGTGCTAGAGAGTACGTGATAATATATACATCTGGTGTTCGTCTACTAAGGAATACAAATTCTCTCGCTCCATTCAACACTTGATTGTACAGTCTTATTCACCCCATCTGCGTACTCGCCGCCCTAGGGTGGTTTGTTGGGAGTTACCTCCGTCGGGTAAGTTAAAGTTGAATGTGGATGCCACCGTGGGGCGCTCTTATGCTGCGGCGGGAGCAGTTTTGCATAATGATGCATGCAAGATGTAGGCTCCAACAATTCTACCTTCCAAACGTCCTTCACAAAGGATTAGACACAAGGAAGAGAACTTCCCATTGCTTCCTTAGGGAAACAAACGATAGGTTCAACAAGCAAGAACCAACACCTTAAGATGGTCGTTGATCAGGCAAACCACAATGACCCTCCTGGACGGCACCTTTAAGCAATGGCAACACCCTCAAAATGCTCAACTTTGAAGGATATTTGCTTAGGTTTTTAATGCAAAACCAAGAAAACAAAGTATCACAAGAAGTGAAATAAAAATGTCAAGATTGTATTTCATCAAAAGCTGTTTCTTCCATGCGCCCAAAGGCTATATTTATAGGATGAAAATCTCGCCCCTATCAGCCTTAAGATGACTAGAAATTATTTCAAATAAACTAGCTAACAAGTGTTTGAAAATTGGAAATTGTTTGAATTCAAAACTAAAATAAATTCTAGCTAAAATTTGAAATGCTTGTAGATTGCCACCTTCTACCATCCAGCCATTTATGATGAGTCTTTGAAGATGTTTGAGACCTGATTTGATGATGATAAAGTAGTTAGAGTTGAATCCAAAGGTTGGTTGAAGTTTGAATCCAAATTGAGTTTGAATTCGAATTGGTTTTTTGATCATCTTATCCACCTCCTTCCAGCCGTGTTTTGATGAATAATGAGGTGTTGGAAATCTGATTTGATTATGATAAAGTGATTGGAATTGAATTCAAATGATGGTTGAAGATTGAATTCAATTTGAGTTTGAATTTGAATTCAAACTTGGATTCAAATTTGATTTGTGACCTATCCTAATTCTTGTTTCAGGATTGGCGTGTGATTGTCTTCAAAATGGCTGAAATCTTTATCTTGTGTCTTCAAAATTGAGCATCAAATTGGTGTGAAGTAAAAATGTCAAGATTGTATTTGATCAAAAGTTGTTTCTTCCATGCGCCCAAAGGCTCTATTTATAGGCTGAAAATCTCGCCCCTATCAGCCGGCCGTGGAGATTGGGAATTGCTTAGGGTTTTGTTGGAGTTGAAAATGACTTGTGAAGACAAACACACGTATGACTAGCTGGATTTAAAGCATGAAATCAATCACAATGTGAATCACAAGATGCATACATTCATCACCAACTAAAAGCTTCAGTAGCAACAAGATCATTTGAAACCGAGGTGGCTTTATAGGCTGATGGTTGTAGTGTTAAAAAGAGAGCTGAATGTAACCTAAATGCAACAAACCCTTACTTGTTTCAAGTTTGAATGGCACAAATCAGATGTGACGCCAAAGTTGAAAACAAAGTGACACTTGAATGATGACTAACAAGATGCAGCAAAATGTAAGGACTCAAAAATAATCTTGGACGTTTTTTTATACGTCAGAGACACAAATGATGTGAAGAATGGGGTAGAAGAAAGACTCAAGACTGGACTTGAAATGAATAGACTTAAACGAAAAGAAAATGATAGAAGACGATGGAATGGGCTGAGCCAAAACATATTTTGAGGCATCACTATACACAACATATTTTTCGCCAGGAATGGGCTGAGCCAAAACAGGGACGGACGTCAACTTTGCTTTTATCTCTGAAAAGCTCCTTTCACAATCAGTGTTCCAGTCAAACTTTGTTTTCTTCTGTGTCAATCTGGTGAGAGGAACAGCTATCCTTGAGAACCCTTCAACAAACTTTCGATAATACCCTGCCAGTCCAAGGAAGCTTCTCACTTCTGTAACTTTAGTTGGTCCGGGCCATTCCGTATGTAGGATCTGCAAGGCACCACTAGAAGGGGGAGGGGGTTGAATAGTGGGTGCGGAAAATGTGGGTTTTAAAATTGTTTCAAACCAAAAATCTAACTTCTGAAAACAGTTTCTGTTTTCAGGACCAGTTTTGAAACATTTTGAAAACTAGGTTGCAGGTATTCAAAAATTCTGAAATTTGGAGAGAACTTAATCTCAGACGTTATGAGTATCTCCTAAAAATTTCAGATTAAAATTCAACCTCTAACCCCTAGAAACATTGTTGGTGGTTAGATTGCGCAAATCTGCCAGAAACGGTAGTCTGATTTGAAAAATTAATTCCTATTTAACCGTAACTCCAAATGCTCTGAAAATTTAATGACTAATCCCTTATTAGTTTTATTTAATTGGGTTGAAATAGTTTTAAAAAAATTCTTTTGGGAAGTTAGTCAAATACGTTCAAAGTGTCAACCTTTGCAAGCCTGAAAATCAGACTGCACTAGTCTCAGATCTTTGGACGTTTGGATGACTTATCCAAAAGGGTTGAAACTTGTGCCAAAATAACCTTAAGACGTGTGGCTATGATTCTGGAAATTTTTATGATTTTTGAAATTCGTTTACTATTTTTAATAACGTGATGAAAAATGATGCACAGTGCTGAAACTGAAAGTAAGTGCTGAAAGTAAATAACACCAGGAATTTTATATTGGTTCGGTTAAAACAACCTACTCCAGTCTTCGAGGACACCTTCCTCAGTTAGCACTAATCACAGAACACAAATAACTCCTTACCACAGGGTTGATGGAGTTACACACCAACTCCAACCCTTTACAAACCTTGTATGTGAATACAACGATCACGAACACCACCACCTTGCAAGTGCAAGATTGATCACACCTTGATCAATCTTTTACAACAACAAAGAGAGTATGTGGTGGTCTATATGAAGCCTATTCAAATGTATGAATATGAGTACAATAGGCTTTTAGAGAGAAGAAAGAAAGAAGTGTAGAAAGAGAGACTAGAAAACGTTTTTGATCTTGTAAGCTTGTAAGACTTGTGTTGTTTTTGTCTTGCTCTCGTCTTTCCTTTTATCAATGATGGCCACCCCCCTTAGCCTTCCTCTTCTTCTTGAAAATTATCTTCTAAGTCCTTGGAAGAATATAATGCATCATTGTGACATTTCCTTGCTTACTTGGCAATTCCTCATTGGATGATCATTAAGCTCTTGCTTACTTGGCACTCATTGATTGGATGGAAGTTGTCACCATTTGATCACTAGATAAATCTGAAAATAAACCTTAAAAAGCATGTGCCAATTAGCCATAAAAGGGTTGCCATAATTCACATAATCATCCCACATAATTAGCAAGACAACTAATCACAATTTCCATGCAAAAATCGGCCATTATGTCTCTTTACATGCTGAAATTTCAGCATGTGTAACATTCACATTTTATTCAAATTATTGCCAAGTTTGTATTTGATTTATTCCTTGAAAATAAATAAGAAATCAATCATCATTTAGTACATAACATTTCCACTCAATTTGGAATAAAAATTAGTCACCAATAGGGCCAAGAATTCGGCCACATGCATTCCCACACATGCTGAAATTTTCAGCATGTGTGATATTCAAAGATATCACCATATTAATTCGATAATATATTCAAAGCATTGCCATAACATCTTTCAATTAATCCACATGATTCAAGATAGTAAATATGCCATCATTTAGTGTAAAAATCGGCCAGCCTAAGACAACACATGCTGAATTTTCAGCATGTGTCACAAATGTGACAAAGTTTGAAATGTTACCTTTTGTAGTTCCTTTCTTTATGTCACCAACATTGCATGCTTCATTATTTTCCAATCAAGATGCCAACAAAGCTCCACATATGCTCCAACATGGCTGAGCTAGGCGCTTATGATGAATATACATGTGCTGAATTTTATTTTTGTAAACTTTGTAAAATTGTGCACATATAATTATACACATATGGTATATTCCAATCAGCCCTTAATTGATTTTTCTAGAACACTTTAGAATGTATGAAGTATGTAAAAAGTGCCTAGATACATGTTATATGCCATGCCAAAAATGTTCCATGTGTCGTGTTCGTAGAAAACCGAATTTTCGACGTTTGTCGATTACCCGATTTTTCTTCGATTAAATTCCAACTTTTTGCACATGTTATATATATTATGTTACACATAAAATACATAAATTAAACTTTAATATTCAGCACTTAGGCTGATCTAAAGTGGCGTCCAACACGTGACAAAATTGAATTTGGAATTTCCACAATTTGGCCTTAATTGAGGGTGATTTGTGTGTGCCAACATGAAATGATTTTATGGCTGTACATACCATATAAGCCACGAAATTTGTGGCCAATTTTGAAGTGTAGGGGCTGGCCATCTATATATGGCAAGTATGTGACACGTTGGCGAAGTTTCAATATTCACTCGATACGACAATTTTTGGTTTAGAACCTTTTAACGTGTCGTAATAAATTTGTCATCACCATGACTTATATCATATGATATAAAACCTGAATATACTCATAAATATGAGTTAAATATAGTGGTGTGACGTTAACGTATGTACGTAAAATATATAACATGTCGGTAGTACGTTGGAATATATGTGCATGTGCGTTTTGTTAAAAAATCTGAATATTTTTTTTTATAAAATGAAATATTTTATTAAGATAAGCCCTCTCTTTTGGCGGAGGAATACCTTATTACAATAACGGAAGATGGATACAATAAAATATGTGATTATCAACATCCATATAATATATGATATGCCGCATTAAAACCTTGTCAAGTAAAACCACCCTTATGGATAAAACCTTGACGAAGGAAAAAGCGTACATATTTATATATATGAAGTGTTGATATACACCATCGGACAAATGAAAAACATAATAATCCTGTGAGTTGCACCAATGCACTAGAATGCGTATCATGCCATGTAACTCCGTCCGGAAACGATCTGCTGTTTGAGCACCTCTCATGTAATCGGGTGGTATATCCGTGCCAAGCCAAAATTGCAGCCATGCAAAAAAGAAAATAGTTACGGAGCAGAGCAGAAATAGTAGATGGGATGGATGGCTGGAAAAGCAGTATGCGATGACCATACCACGCCTGCCAACACAAACTAATGTGCCGGCAGCAAATACAAGACACGCCTGCAGATACGTCTCGCCTATGGATACGACAGTCGTGTGACTCCGGAGCCAGAGGAACCCATCATCGTGTTGGCAGGAAACATATGTCATGTAATCATGAAAAATATAAGTGGGCAAAACAATGTGTACCGCTATCCAACAGTTGAAGAGAATGTAAATCATACCGAGTCTGCCTGTACACCAAGTACAGGCAGACAGTACGCAAAACCGCCAATCCTGATGAAAAATGTGCGTTGAACCAGCTTGGTAGCCGCAACTCAGGGGTGCAGTGGAATGGATCCGCCAAGCAACGCGTGTGGATGATAAAAGAATAGTGTTAGTGCTGAGAATTAAGAAAATGTAGCAGCATATCGACGGAAGAGAAATCATACCACGCCTGCCCGTAACACTAATGACACGGGCAGAACAAACCGAGATTCGCCAATCCATTAGGAAGACCTGATCATCAACCTGCGCGCAGGTTAGCTGACGTGAGATCGAGAAGTAGTGATGCACGCAACAAGGCTGGGAGAGTATGACTGTCGAAATATCCTGTCTCTGAGCAAAGCATTGCGTGCTGAGCTAAGTAGTGAGTTGCCATATTAGTTTCTCGATATACATGAGTGATCTCCAATCCATGTGACTGCAGTAAAGAGTGTAGGAGGCGCAGATGATAATTGCCAAAAATTCGCTGCGTGGTATGTAGTCGCGACACCATATACGCACAGTCGGATTCTATCATAATGGAGCGGCAAAATGGTAGAAAATATAAGAGACCGAATAAAGTTGCCTGGATTTCTGCCATCAGTCGTGTGCACGGTGGCAGTCGGAAGGATATGGAACGCACACAATCCCCATGATGATTCCGCAAAATTGCTCCCCCCGCAGCACATCTAGCACCGATGGCGGCATCCACATTCATCTTGTGTCTACCTGAGGGCGGGCATTTCCATTTAACAAGTTTAAGGCATGGTGGGCGAAGGCGTGGAATCCAGGAATGAGAAAGTCTTGATCCTGCTGAGAGCTTGGATCCCTGTATCTTTTGAAACCACACATTAATGTCAAAATGTATAGCATTCCGCATCATGTTGGTCGAAAATGATGTTGAATCTCCATATGTGAGTTGAGCATAGAGCTTCCATATGTTTGAAACTACGATAGCTGGTACAACAATTTTCAAAACTCCAGAGATTGATGATGTTGAGGAACGATACCACCATGATAATAAATATTGCCGTAGGGTGGGCACTGCCGGCAGTAGACCGTGTAGTTCCGAAGCAAAAAAGGCCCAAATCGGAAGGATGCGATCGCAGTGGAGAAAGACGTGAGCTACTGATGCTGAGGACTGCTTACAAAAAGGACATTGCGTAGGGCACATCACAGTGTAGCGTCCAATGTAGTCCTCAAAAGGCAAAGCAGAATGAAATACCCGCCATAAAAATAATTTTGTGGATGGAGAGTGATGCTTGAACCAAATAAATTTTGCCGATAGTTGCATGGAGATAGATGTCCGGCAAACATCGTATGCAGATTTAAGAGTGAACTCACCTGTAGAAGATGGCGTCCACGAAAGGAAATGACCTGAACCAGTTGTATGGGATATACACGTGGGATGTATGCGACAGATTAGCTTCCATACCAGCGAGTCTGGGAGGCGCGGCACAAAATCACCTCTTCTGCCATACTTCATATGCATATAGCTACTCCACAAAGTATCATTTTTATGGTATGTCCACCATATTTTGCAATGATATGCTTGTTGTAGCTGGCTAAGATCCCGAAGACCTAGACCCCCTTCATCAATGGGATGTGTAAGTTTGGACTATGATACCCAATGATGACGGTTGCCCCAAAAGAAAGAAGCCATTTTTCTATTAATATTTCGGATGACTGATTTAGGTAAACCACCGGCTGCTAAATTATGCAATGGGAGAGCAGCAACCACTGAGCGCAGCAGGACTAAATGGCCAGCATGTGAAAGGAGCCGGGTATGCCACCCGTGTAAACGATCGTCCATGTGTTGCAACAGGGAGGTGCAGTACCTTGCTCTATTAATTCCTTTGTGTAGATAGGAACCTAGATACCGAAAAGGAAGAGAAGAGAGCCTCATACCAAGAATATCCTTAAAGATGCGTATCTGATGTGAGGCAACATTTGCTGAAGGGATGAAATTGCTTTTGTGATAATTAACTTTTTGTCTAGATGCTGTTTCATACTGAGTTAAGAATTCACGAAAATGCTTAAGGTTTCGCTGTTTGCCTCGGAGAAAAATAAGTAAATCATCAGCATACGCCAAGTGTGTGATAGCAAAGGGAATACGCCCCAACCGAAAAGATTGGATGCGTCTTGCTGCAGTAAGTGACTTTAAGCCCCTGCTAAAACCTTCAGATGACAATATAAATAACAGCGGAGACAGTGGGTCGCGCTGCTTTACTCCACGAAATGGACGAAATGGTGGTGATGGTTGCCCATTGATTAAAACTGATAACCGAGTGGCACTAAGATGATTAATAACCACCCGTATGAAAAATTTTGAAAAGCCAAATTTACCCAATAAAAGCTCCAGGTATTCCCAGCTTACCCTGTCAAACGCCTTAATCATGTCTAACTTCAAGCATAACTGAGATCCCCCTTTATCCATCATATGTATCATCTCCTGTGCCAATAATATTTGTGTCTAGATATCATGTCCCAGTAAGAATCCTATTTGCTCCGGTGACATTAACCGTGGCAAGAGCGTCCCGAGGCGCGTGGCAAGTATACGAGTACAGACTTTACTCAAGAAATTCGTAAGACAAATTGGGCGAAAGTCACTAAATGTTTGTAGAGATTGAATCTTCGGGATCAATGTAATCAATGCACGGGCCATTACTGTTGGTTGCGGAACTCCAAGAAAAAACTCCTGTACTGCCTTTAGAACATCCGAATGTATAATATTCCAGCATGAGCGGAAAAAAATACCGTGAAAGCCATCTGGTCCTACGGCACTCTGAGGATCTAAGCTCCACACAGCTGTCTTTACCTCCGAATCTGACGGAAGTTGAGTTAGCATAATATTGTCATGCTCAGATAGTAAACATGGAATGTGCGTAAGAATCTCCGAGTGATCGTGTGTTGCCTCCCGTGCAAATAAAGCAGTGTAGAACTCAACGGCAGAAGCCATGATATCATCCGGATTATTAAGTAGAATGCCCTCAGGGTTTCGGATTTGCTGTATTTGAAGCTGAGAGCGTCGACTTTTAACAAGGGAGTGAAAATACCTTGTGTCAGCATCTCCTTCGTTTAACCATTTAACCCTTGCCTTCTGTTTCCAGAACTGCATTTCATATTTTGCGGCAAGCAAATAATCTGCCTTGGCCTTATAATAGGCATGCCGCCTATCCTCCGTGGGCGATTCATCCCAACGGCTTTCTGCATGATTCAACAAATCTTCTGCATGTGTCAGATTGTTGAAAATATTTCCAAAGACATCTTTATTCCATCTTCGTATATCTTTCTTTAAAGCAAATAATTTTTGATAAAAACCATGCATTCCACCCGTTGTTGGATAAGCTTGCCAAGCATTTTGTACATAGGGTAGAAAATCCGAATGATGTAGCCATGCATCCAATGCCGAAAGGTGCGACGGGATGGCGGTGATGTCAGTTTACATATCAAAAGGAGTGGAGTATGATCAAAAGTCGTCCGAGGAAAATGAGTTAACTGCAAGTTTTCAAATCGATCTTGAAACATAGAGTTAACAAAAATCCAATTTAATCTTCGTCGAACTCGGCCAAGGCCCCTGCCATCCGCCCATGTAAACCGGGCCATGAAAAGGAGGGCCATAAGAGAACAGTCTTTGATACACTCATTGAAATCCTGTAATGATGTCAGAGCTGGGGTGGATCTGCCACTATGATCCTCCAGAGATCGAAAAGTATTGAAATCACCCTCCACTAGCCAGGGTAACTGCAATGTGTTATTGAATTCACACATAGATTGCCAAAGGACATGACGCTGAGAGGGCGTATGTTTCGCATAGACCAATGAAAGGACAAAAGTATATTGTAACGGTAATGACTGTAATGTAAGATGGACCACCTGATCCTTGTCCTGCATGGCAAGCAAATGGAACTCATTATCCCGCCAAAAAAACCAAATATGCTCAAACTACGAAACATAAGTCTGTGTGAAACCAAGACGTAAGCCATATCCCATTATTTGTGACGGAGTATGTTTAGGTTCAATCAAAGCAAGTAAATTTAATTTATGTTCACGAATCAAATCACGTAACCGGGGCAGAGAGGCACGCATGCCTCGAATATTCCATATTAATATATTCATTGAGTAAAGGTGGAGGAACTTCCCTGAATAATGTGCGAGGCACTACGTGTCAAGATGGTCGATGGCGGCAAAGGAGGAAGATCCTTGCGGGAACGATGCTTACGGCGTGGGACCACAGGAATAAACACAGCATCCGCCGGAGGGTCCTGCAAGCGCGAGATCAGCAATTCATCATCCGGCGAGGGCTGCATGAGCTGCATGCGGTGGGTCACATCTATAGAAACCATCGAGATATCTTCTACAAGTGTGTCAGTAGGCAAATCAGTGTCAGACGCATGCCCAATCTCAGGTTGTGTGGTATCAGCTAGGAGAGGTAAATCCGCCGCATCACAGAACTCGTCCTGCAGCGAAGCATCAGGAGCATGGTCAGTAGGCAACTAGACAGCATCATCTGAGTCATGGTCTGCGTCATCCAGATCGTCCGGAACGTGTGATGGATCAACTATCGATAAAGGAGGCTGTGCACTTTGAGCCATAAATCCTTCGATATTTATGGGGAGGTCCTTAGGGGCTTCAACATCAACGATTCCCTCATGTGCTGAAGGAGTTGCGGCTGATTTACGTTTAACAGGGGTCCACAGCGATTTGGGCTGACGAACGGGGGGAGGCGGAGGAGGTGGTGGTGGAATACTCGATTCTCCTTTGGATGAACAATCAGCGAGTGCATGTCCCAGTCTGCGGCAGTCAGTGCAGAATAAAGGTAAATCTTCGTAAACAATGGTCTGCAAGATTAAACGACCTTTGGCTTGTAGATATATTTTTTGCGGCAAATCCTGAGATACATCAATCTCTACACACACCCGAGCTACCGACGGACGCAGGCCCTTGGAGGTAGCCACGTCTAGCTTGATTGGTAAACCAATGGAACGAACGATTTCAAATAAAGCTTCCTGCTGATGAAGGTGTATCGGCAGTGCAGGGAGGGCAACCCAAACCGGCACGATAGGGACATCGGAGGATGGATCAAAATCAACAGTGCACTTCGTAACCCTCATGTGGCAACCAGAAATATGTCAAGATCAAAGATAAAAACATCGCAAATAATCCGCCTCATTGTTAAAATTCATCAAAATATGTGTTTGATAAATAAGAGTAATCCGAAGGTCATGATGAAACCCAATCTTCTCAAAGACTTCGCGTATAACCTTTAATGGGGGATGATCATACCAAAAAGTACCAACTATGGAATACCGAAAAGGAGCAGCAAGCACATCAATTTCTGAATCAAGGAAAGATACCATTGGAATACCTTTGTAACGAGTCGCTGTCTTCGGCGAGATGGTGATCAATGGAGCGGCTGATCCGGCCACTACTGCGGCGAATGTAGGCGCAGCAGCCATTGCGCTGGATCTAAAAAATCTGAATATATATATACATATATATATATGTGTGTGTGTGTGTGTGTGTGTATATATGTATATGTATAATGGCGTATGGAGAGGGTGGAGAACTTTCCTTTCTTCAACTTGTTGCCTTTGTGCCTTTTCCAAATATGACTTCATTTAATGAACTACTTAGTTTATTTAACTAAGTACTTCACTTAATGAACTAGTTTAGTTAATTAATGATGGTACCTGAAAATAGTTCAAACACAACAAATGCTTGCCATTTTATGTAAGCTTTAAAGCTTCATGGCTCGTTAGTATGACAATAATATATATGAACTATATAAGGCAAGTTTTATGCAAAACGTGTCATGTCATAAAATATGTCTTCTTTAATACACATCATTTAAATCATGCATTTTGTAACCACTCAAACCCCTTTTTCTCTACACCGTAATGGCCTCAATTATCTTGGGATCCACAGAAATCCCATCTTCTGATATGACATGGCAAGAAATGAAACACTCGCAGCCAGAACTCGCATTTTCTAAATTTCGCATATAGGCGTCTTTCTCTTAAAATATTCAGAACTGTCCTCAAATGGGCTGCATGAGTTTCTTCATCTGGTGAATAGATCAAGATATCATCTATGAAGACCACTACGAACTTTTCTAACTGATCCTGAAAGACTTGATTCATGAGGTCCATAAAAGTGATAGGAGCGTTGGTCAAACCGAATGGCATGAAAAGGAATTCGTAGTGTCCATAGCGTGTTTTGAAAGCAGTCTTATGAGTGTCTTCAGCCTTAATCTTCAATTGGAAATATTCAGATCACAGGTCTATCTTATTGAAAACCCGAGATCCCTGCATTAAAATACTTTAGACAGGGTTTTGGAAAATTTAAGCCTTAGTTGAAATAAGACTTGTTAATTACGTACCCTGAGTTGGTTGAATAAATCGTCGATCCGGGGAAGTGGGTACTTATTCTTTATGGTGATTTTGTTAAGTTCCTGGTAATCGATGCATAAACGCATGCTTCCATCTTTCTTTTTTACAAATAGCACAGGGGCACCCCAAGGTGAAACGCTGGGGCGAATAAGCTTCTTCTCTAACAGCTCGTGCAACTGCTCCTTTAGTTCTTTCAGCTCCACAGGTGCCATCCGATAAGGTGCTTTCGATATGGGTTCTGCTCCTGAAACAAGGTTTATTTCGAAGGCAATTTCGCGGTCGGGGGGCAACCCGGGTAATTCATCAGGGAAAACATCAAGGTATTCGTTAACAACAGGAACTTGAGTAAAGGTGGAACTCACTTGCTCAGCACTTAGGATATAAACAAAGAATCCTTCATGGCCTTTCTTCAATACTCGGTTGGCACGAGCCGCATTAACATATACCTTCTTGAATGGTTTCTTCAACTTGGCTCCTCCTTGGAATGATACTTCATCTCGAGCTGGGTCCTTGATTATAACTTGCCTACTCCGGCAATCAATGTGAGCATGGTTCTTCGAGAGCCAATCCATTCCAAGAATTACATCGAAATCACTCATGGATATGGGGATTAAATTGGCTTCAAACCGCTGATCATCAAACTCGAGCGCGCAATTTCTGAAGATATGATGAGAGACAAGCACCTGATCATCGGCTGCTTGTACTCTATAGGGTGATTCTAACCAAACTGGGTTATGATCAATATTCTTAGCAAACTTTCTGGAGATAAATGAGTGGCTAGCGCCACTGTCGAACAATACATTCGCGGGCATGCTACATACAAAGAAAGCTCCTGAATCATGCATATTTAACTAAGTAACAATATAGGCATGCGTAAGCAAAACGTATTTAAGGCATAAAACTTTAAACCATACCAGTCACTACGTCTGCCGTCTCCTCGACATCTGCATCTGTCATAACGTGCACCCTTGCATTTTCACGCAGTCGTTGGTTCCTTGGTTGTTGCTGCTATTGCTGGGCTCCTCTGTCTGGGCAAACTCTAATCAGGTGGCCATCCTTACCGCATCCAAAACACTGTCTAGTCTTCCATCAACACTCACCCATATGTCTCTTCTGGCACTGAGGGCACACTTGTATAGCTGGCTGCTGGGGTGGAGCTTGATTCCTTTGTTGATTAGCTTAATGCTGCTGGCGGCGCTGATTCTGACCCTGTGAATTCCCTTGACGAACAGATCCTCTGAAGTTCTTCTTGGCTACCTTTCTAAACTTCTCATTTCTAGTCGATTGCCTTTCCCTTTTCTGTCCCACATCGTCTCGACGAATGATATCTCTCTCGATCCTATAACAAGCATCCAAAAGGGCTCCAAAATTTATAGGATTTACATTTACCAACCATGTTCTAATCCTTGGGTTCAACCCTCTTTCAAATTTCAACATTTTTGTCTCTTCATCATTCATAGTAGATGACTGAGATCTTCCCAATGCAATAAACTTATTGGCATAATCTACAACGGCCATACCGGGCTCTTGCTTTAGTGATTCAAACTCATGCCTCTTCTGCAACTTCACTGACGGAGGAATGTAGAACTTATGGAATTCTTGCAGGAATCTTTCCCAGTCAATTGGTCTTGGCAAGGGGTGTAGGTTAGTCTTCCACCATTGATTCGCTTCACTTAACAAGAAGGGCCTCATGGCTTGAGCTTTCATCTCATCAGGGGATTGGATTAGCTCAAAACAGTTCTCGACTTCATCTAACCACTTCTCAGCTATTTCCGGATCTGGCTTTCCCTCGAATGGTGGTACATTAGCCCTTTTTAACTTCTCAAAATAGTACTGGGCATCTCTCACTGGCTCACGTGGCTAGGACGGAGCATTGTGATGGATTAGGCCTTGACCTATCTGTGTGACCATCTAGCAAAAGGCCTAAAAGGCGTTAACATCAGGGATAACCGGAGGAATAGGTGCTTGCGGTGGTGGAGGTGGATTATTCTGAACAGGAGGATTCTGATCCTGTGGTGGCGGCGGGGAGACTTGAGCCAGTGGAGGAGGAACAGGGCCTTGTAGTTGAGGAGGGACTGGCTCTTGTGCATCTGGTCGAGCCCTAGGAGGTCTGCCACGAGGTTGAGCCATCTGCACTACGGAGTGTAAAAATTTACACAATTGTTGGGATAAAACCAGATTATTTTAGCTAAAGATCATAATTCTCAAAAGAAATTCAAATGAGGAAGAGGAAAGACATATCTTAGTATAAAGATCCAGATTCTATGGGTCAAGATTAATTATTGAATTAAATCCTAAATCCGGTCTACGTTGTCCTAGTCTAAGGCCATCACTCATCTAAAATCATGACTTAGATCAAAGATCAAACTTAGGTTTCTAGGATCATAACTTAGTTCTACGTTCTGCCCAAAATCTAGAGCCTGAGCTATGATACCACCTGTAGCGCCCCACACAAACCTCGTCCGAATGCGATGCACCCGCCATACTTCACTAGGGAGAGTACAAAGCGTCATGCATAACATGTGAAAATCCAAAACCAAGTCATGGACTACCATGTTAACATTTAAAAGAGTAGCAAAATTTAGGTAGAATTAAAAACTTTGAAATAAACATGCTTGCCGAAAATATAGGTCCAAAACATCAGTCCAACGAAACGAGGTAAAATCGGAATCCCAAAAGTTCCAAACATAGTCCATAGTACAAATATCATGTCGGCACAAAAGTCCTTAAGCGTCATCTTCTCTCGGCTTCTTGACTACGGGTATGGCACTCTTGGTTCATCATCGATCCACTCAACAATGGCATTCTTGGGCTCTGGGGGAAAAATAAAGGTATGAGTGATAAAATCACCCAGCAAGCGTACCATAAATAATCATGAAATAAATAAAGAATCATAACATGAATGCAAAACCCCATGAACCAACATTAATTCATACTTGTCCTTTAATCCCTGATCCACAGAAGATATAACCTAATCATAACTCAAATAATACTATTCTGGCATTATCATATCACTTCCTAACTTAATCGTTCTAACATGCAAAGTGCACATGAAATATGCAAGATGCAATGCATGATGTCATGTCGTGGCAAAATCATCATTTGGTCGCATAAAGCAGTCATAAAAGAAGATAGAGTGTCAGATAAATTAACCTTGGATCTGAGCGGGTCCAGAACATGTCGCCAGACCAATTAACCCTGGGTCTGGGACGGGTCCAGAACGTGTCATCAGGTCGATTAACCCCGGGTCTGGGTCGGGTCCAGAACATATCATTAGACCAATTAACCGTGGGTCCGGGATGGGTCCAGAACATATCATGTCATCATGCCTATTGACCCCAGGTCTGGCTCGGGTTATGAGCATGCTTAGCCAGCAAGGAAGTCATAAAGCATTTCTTTTGAAAATCATGGGACCATAAATGACTTACTTGCATAAAGAAAACTTGCTTACTTGAAAAGAACTTACTTGCATAAGGAAAACTTAGAGAAAAATCAGATTCGTAATGCACATGGTCATGCATGATACATGGAATGAAATGCAATGAGAGTCATGTCATGAATCATCTTAAAAATCCCTTAGGACATGACATAGGTACAATCCCATAGGCTGAAAATAACTTTCCAGCAGATCGTACTCATTTTCATTGACTCAAAATGCAATCAAGACAACTTATTCCCTGAACCTTTTTATACGGCATGCACATTATGGTCCTAGCTATCAACCATAAAAATTTCGTAACAATCCAATAAACATAAGGGGTTCAAATTCGGGTTCCAACATGACATGGCACAGCCAAACTTTCTGCTGCGTAGTACCTGTTCCATTCCGTTTCCATGACCCTTAAATCATCAATTATTCACATATGCCACCTGGAAAATAAAGCTAACATACTGGGGAATAATTTTGTTAAGCCCAAACACCATCTTCATGCCTAAACAAATAAGGATAAGCCCAAACATTATGACCCAACATTCTGTCCAGATTTCCAGAAACATTCATCCGAATTCTCTTCAGTCGTTAACCCCTTAAATGAATACTTTTAGCCAATTTCTTTACATAGAAATCTGACCCAATGCTTTAAGTGAATCTCATAAAAATTTCAAGGCAATCCAAGACCTTTAAAGTGGTTAAACAATTATTTTTCCAGAACATATACGCCCAGAATCCTGCTTTGCACAGGTTCATCTTAAGGTTCCTTTAAGATTATAAAACTAGTCTTTTTATCAATCTACCTCCACACACACTTAATATACATAATGGCCTACCATCACACCAAATTTGAGGTTGTTTGCACAATCACAAGGTTCATTTCATGGCCAATCATTATGACACTCAAAACAGTTCTGTTTCTGGAATTTTTCTTAAACCACTCCTTGTCTCTTGTCACACGCATTATTTACCCCTTCATCCTTTAATCCTACTTATTAACCATAATATTACATAGCCAAAAACATTTATTCTTATATTATAAGGTCATTATTAGGGATACCCACGGTGATGAAACAAAACGGTCCTACAAATACCAACACCATGACTAATTTCGATTTTAACCCCTATAGCATAACTTGGAACACATAGACTTCGCTTAGCACACGGTATCCAAATTTTCCAGCCATAAATCATTATGATAATAGGTCCTAAACATGCTAATAAATAAGGAAAAATAAACACCATCCATTTCCTATTAGACCTTATTAAGGCCGAACTAAACACACAAACATACTGATCCACAACTCATGATTTAACACTATTCTCAACATAGTTCATCAAGGGTGATTAGACCAACATTCTTATGGACCATAGTACCTTATTTTATCACCCATTAATGCCTTCAAATGTCTTCTAAGGCTGTTTTTCAAAAGACCCAAAAACAGTCCACTTGTCTTGTCATTTTTGCTATTTCAAGCATCATGGAACACACACCATACAAGATTCATACCATTCCTTGTTATGTTACCATTTCAGCCAAAATATAAGAATTATGTAAAATACTACATGCTAAAAAGAGGGGTCTTAACATATCCATCAAGTAACACGAGCCAAAGGGTAAACTTTCGTATTAATATTTCGTCAAAGTTCACAACTTTACTATATCATGCTTATCATGTCATCTAAAAATCATACCTTATTATGACTAAACATTCAAGTCATTAACTCCTTAAATAGATCATGAAAGTCTATAGTATACTTGCCTTTTGTTGAGTCCGAAATTCTTCTTAGCTTAGAGTGGATCAAATAGCTTGAAATCTCCTCCTACTTCACCGTGGTGTACACGGTTTTGAAGTCAAAGATGGAGATTAGCATTATCCTCAAATCCAAAGGTAAATGAACTATATTCAAGATAGATTTTCTTACCAAAATAGCTTAGTGTTGCAACCTAGCCACCAAACTATCACCACTCCTTGAGAGCTTGAAGATATCACCTTCCTTTGCTTCCTAAGACTCACGGTTTATGGGGGTTAGGGAACATCCGCTTTTAAGCTTCATGGAGAGTTAGAATGGACATATAGAGGTCTAGAATCCTTACCAATGTGGAACTTGAGTTGGAATGGTTTACATCAAGGACTCCTACGCCAAGGAGCTTGAAGATTCCTCACCTAGGGGCACATGCAAGGCCACGGGTTTTTTTGGGGAGGAATGGAGAAAAAGTGAGCTTCACAAGTTGATATCTTAGGATTAAAGGAGATGTTTAAGAGACTTTCTTACCTAGTTTGAAGCTTGAGAGTTGAAAGAGATGGTCTTGGAATATTTCTAAGAACACCTTTGGTCAAGAGGTTCCTTGAATGTTTGAATCTCTTGAAGTGTTTGGATATTGCCTTGAGAGGAGTTAAGTGGATGGTATGTGGATGGAATGGAGCTTGCTTGTTATGGAGTTAAAGGAAAATCCATGGGGGCTTCAAGGGGGTGGCCGGCCGAAATGTTAAAGAGGAGGAAGGAGATGGTTCCTTAATTGTCTTAGGACAAAATCATGGTGAGGGTTGGCTACTTAATGGCCCTTGAGAGTTTTTAGGGTTAGTTAATGGAAAAACCCTTTTTAGGTAATTGGTTGGGTTATTAAAAGAGTATGGTCCTAGATCCTCCTCTTAGGGTTGAGCCGATTTTCTTCCCCCCCCCCCTTTTTTGAAATGTTGGGAGGGTATAATTGGTATTTCACCATGAAGGATTATCCATATTTATAATTTAGATATTTACTTATAGAATATTATTTATCTTAAGGGTCCTATAAAAGGAAGAAAATAATTGGAATGTAGAAAATTGTAATTGGGAAAATAGGATTTTTATTAAGCCACTTCATATACATCGGGGGTACATAATAGTTTTACGATGGGTACAACACCTTGGGAATGAAAATGAGAACGGTTTGGTTGCTGTAAAGGGCTTGTGTGACCTCTCTTTTCTTTGCAAAATATCCGCACTTCTTTTTGGAATCGCTGACACTTACGGGCGCTACCTCTTTTCCCTTACTCTCTTGTTTTTTGTTCTCACATTTCATGCATTCCACGAATTTTCTCTCAGCTTCTTTTTCCTTAGGGTCGGTCCTAGACTTAGACATGCGTTGGTGATCTTCGTGGACTTTATGGGGTGGAAGTGCATGCAATTTGTAAAGTTTGCCATTCAATTTGAAAGAATAACGATTCAAATATCCATCATATGTCACATGTCGATCAAATTGCCATGGCCTACCAAGTAAGATATGACTAGCATGCATTGGTGCAACATCACATGAAACATCATCTTTGTAACTACCAATGCTAAGAGAAATCAAAACTTGCTTATTGACACTAACTTCACCGCAATCATTTAACTATGCAAGTTTGTAAGGATGCAGATGATTAGTCATAGCCAAATTTAGTTTCTTACCAATTCGATGCTAGCCACATTCGCACAAGATCGGAATCAATGATCATAGTGCACACTTTACCATTTATCATGCAATCAATATAGAAAATGTTTTCCCTATGTTGTTCGTGATCATCTAATTTCGGATATGCATTCAAAGCTCTACGCACAACAAGAAATTCCTTAGTGTCAAAATCATCTAGTGCGCCTAGATCCTCTTCAGGTTTAGTTTCATTATCATGCTCAGATTCATTTTCATGTTCGGATCCAGTCACATATTAATTAGTCTCCTCAATTAACATGATTCGTTTTGCATTAGGACACTATTTTCCTATGTGACCACGTCCTTGACATTTATAGCATTTGATGTCTCTAAACCTGTTTGAGAGATCAGAAGAATTCCATGTATGAGCCTTTTGTTGGGCTCGGTCATCTCGCTTTTGTGTGCCTTACACACGGTTGTCAAACCTTTTTGTGGCGCTTTTTTTTGCGTGTTTGGTCTCCTATAGGCCGTGAGCTTCCCGTTCCTGAAGGATTGCTTGAAAACCTTGATGAAGATTGATTAGTACGATAAGTGGAATTGAAATTAGATGAACTACGTACCTTTAGTTGTTGTTCAATCTTCTCAGCCATGTGGACCATGGTCGTTAGGTCGAGGTAAGGTTGAAGTTCAATCCGCTGTGCAATCTCCCTGTCTAGACCATGTAAGAAACGAGCCTTCGTTGCTTCTCGGGTTCCTGCAAGTTGACCTCTCCAACAAGATTTCTAATTCCTTATAGAATTCGTCTACACTTTTGGAACCTTGCCTTAAGTTTTGCAAGCTTGTAAAAATAGAACTCTCAAAATTGTTTGGGATAAATCATTGTCTCATTTCAAATTTCATTTCTTCCCAAGTGACAATTGGAGGTTGTCTTGTTTTAGTTCTATTTCTGCACAAATTAGTCTACCAATTTAATGTGTAACCAGAAAACTCAATAGAAGCGTATCTCACCTTTTGTAATTCAGTGTAGTTGGTACAAGAAAAGATTAGATCCACTTTTGTTTCCCACTCCAAATATTTCTCCACATTACTTTTACCATAAAACGTTGGAATATTTATCTTTGTTTTTAGAAAATCGTCAAATTGTGGGAAAAGGAGGTTTTGGCGTCTTTGGTAACCACGTGGAGGGTGGTAATCAAAGTCATAATCATCATTCTCAAATGGAATGTAATCATCATTGTACCTTCTTGGAGCGTACTATCTTGGTTGCGTTAGAGGAACAAACCTTCTTGGCTCGATGTGTGGTGGTCTAAGGTTTTCATCCTCAACTTCTTTAGGTGGATGGCGTCGTGTTTGAGGCATTGGAACGGCCCTACTAGTGACTTGTCCATCACTCGTCTTGTAGCTCCGTTCAACATCCTCCAGCCTGTGTTTTATTACCTCGTTGTCATGCACGAGTTTCTTTAACATCTCCAGCATTTGTTGTCGTGTATTGTCAACAATCTCGGCCTCTTTTGACTTGATAGATGCAGAATGAGTGTTGCTCTCCATGTTTTACCTAAAGTGATCAAACAAAAACAAATAGAAAAGAACAGAAGCAAACTAACACAAGGACAAACAAACGTTAATTGATTAGTAAAAACAAAATATGAACACTCCTCTTTCTCTTCTTTCCACTCTCTTACCACTTTATTTCCTGGATAACTTGAAGTTAGTAAGATGCAAAGTGATCAATTAAGAGAGTGTCTGCCAATGCTTTTTCAAATCACAACGATCTTCACTTGTTTCTCCTTTTTGCTTTCAATTTGCACCAAATAGTATCAAAACAGGATCAAGAGAGATAGATTCAAACTTGAACTTTTCTACTAAGATTCAAAGAAATTAAGCAACCAAAATTTATGTATAAGGATGAATCAAAGATGAACTACGGGTTGCCGTGGCAATCTTTAGTTAATTTTGATTCTATGCACTTACTATCCACAAAATGGTTCAAGTCATGCAATAATCAAGCATCCAAGTGTGTGATTGGTTCAAGAAGAGCAGTATAAGGAGAATGAATATGGGGAGGATGGTTTATATATAGTGAAATGAAAGATGGTATCCAAGGTTGTCAAATTGCACCAAAAAATTTTAAGTGTTGCACAAACGTTTTCCCCTTTTTCTTTTTTCTTTTTCTTTTGTTTATCTTTCCTTTCTTGCTGTTTTCAATGCAATCAAGGTTCAGATTCTTTTTTTATTGGGGGCAGAATTGGAATTTCACGCTTTTGCCCTCAGAATTTTTGTTTTTGGGGCAGAATAGTGCAATGACTTTGAGTTGCAGTGTGCTACCTTTAATTGCAGCAAAATGACCTTGGAAGTGAGGGAAATTGGAGTTGGACAAAATTAGGGTTAGGTTTAGGGTTTTAAATTTAGGGTTTGTGTCGTTTTTGTGTCCTTGTGGGATTTGAGTTTTGGGAACTTGAATGGATGGTATATATGGCTATTTGGATTGGTAATTGAAGATATGTGTAAACACACGCATAGAATCCTCCTTGAACCTTGATTTAGCTTGGAACTTCTATGTGCCTAATTTACCTACAAAGCAAACACATAAAAACAAGGATCACAAGAAAACTAGACTAAATTCAAAACAAAGAACAAAGAACACACACGCACCATACACCTTCATAGTGTAGGCTCAATGAAGTGAACCCAATGAACCTTAGGCTCATCTTGAACATGTTTCTATAAGAAGGTTCCAACTTGATGACCAAGTTCTCTAGCCATCCTTCTTGTCATAGGACCCGTGACCTCTTGCTGGGATACTGATCCTCATCACATAATGACGCCGTGTGGCGCCCCGCACCCTGGCCCTGCCGAAGTCGGTGCACCCGCCGTACTTCACTAAGGAGAGTACTAGGCGTCGTCCATACGCGTCGTGATCCATGATACTGATGCATGGATCTTTGTGCTTTCGCGCAATAAACATGCGAAACCGTGGCAGAATTTAAAACTTCAAATTAAAGCGTCATCACAAGCAGTTGAAGTTTACAACCCACATAAATTGTAGCAGAAAACGACAAAAGCAAATTGTTTTCCCATCACAATTACATAACATCATCATCCCTTAACGCTGGTATGCTCGGTCTACTAATCCTGGTCATCCTCCAATGTATTCACGGGTAGGGAACCCTAGGCTCGTCATCGATCCATTCAACATTTCTCCTGCCACCTCTGGAGAGAAAAATAGGGTGAGTGACAATGTCACCAGCAAGTATACTATAATAATCATGAGTTAAATGGAAAGTACGAGCAAGAACCGAGCCCCAAATAATATTTGGTTTAGAAACATACCTGTCCTCCGATCAACATTCGATAAGGATCATCACTTAATGTAATAAGGTCATAACTTAAGAAAATCACTAGTTAGAGCGGAATATAACATAAGAAGACTGTAACATGCATCGACGAGTAACACGATAATCATCATCACTTAGGTTCTACAAGATCATGACAACTTAGTCTAAATACCATGTGTCGCTACACAATGACTCCATACGTGACATGCATGCATATGCACATATAATGCGTCATGATAAAATGAGAAAATGACTTTTCATGCTCTTCTTTCAAATCATCATCGTCATGAAACAATAGAGTGTTCAGATCTATCTTCCCGGATCTGAGGCGGTAACTTCTCCCCTTCGAATCTATTATTCCCGGATTCGGAATGGTAACGTCATCATTCTTTCAGATCTATCTTCCTGGATCTGAGGCGGTAACTTCTCCCCTTCGAATCTATTATTCTCGGATTCGGAACGGTAACGTCATCATTCTTCCAGATCGCTTAACCCGGATCTGCTCAGGTTCATACTGGCCAGTTCATACTCACACACGGTACCGGTGGGGAAGCGTTCTTAAAAAAACATAAAATCATCTTTCTGAAAACGCTTTTCATCTTTCTTTCACGTAAAATCCATGCCATAAACCATGCAAGTGACGATGATGCAATGTATGACATGCAATGTACAAATGACGACATAATGCATGACCTAACGAATGGGCATATTTCGTTAACATGCTGGAATTTTCCAGCTTCGTGGTGTCTACTTTTTCTTAGGAATTTCCTGCTAACATGCACGTTTTAGACCCATTTAATCACATGTACTCCTCCGTGACTGTCATAAGCGAATGCCATGCATGCGTTGCGAACTTACGATATCAATATGAGACTCATTTACTCCTTTTCATAAAACAATGCAATCTGAATTCTGAAACGACCATATTTTACTATAAAATTTATTGTGACAAATCCTTTAATCTTTTTCTGGAAATTCAAACTTCCTAACTTAATAAACTCATCGGGCTAGCATCCTGCCAATTTTTAGCCCAAAACCAATTTTCTAAGGCCTCTTTCCAGATCATGCAAAGTGTGACATAAATTCTGCCTATCTAGCATAATTCAGTGTGACCCGTTTTACTAGGAAATTAATTAAACATAAACCACAACTTATTTTGATAAAATTCAAACTGCCATCTCTCCTTCATTCATGAGGCTAGTACCATGCCGAAAATTAATTGATTTGCATACCCCTAAGGTCCATTTTTAGGCTACTAAACACATTAATTGAATTCTGTCCAGTACCACTTTTCCAGTAAGACCAATCCTAGTAGAAAATTCATTAAAAATAAACCGTGGCTCTTTTTAAGGTGATTCCAACTCTCACATTTAACAAACACATAAAACTATTAGCATACCAAAAATCAGTGGGATTGAAGGTTCCTAAGGTCCCTTTTCTGGCTTCACAAAACAGCTAAAATTTCGGTCCAGCTCCAGAATTTTTCAGTGATCATATCTTCCTCCTAAATGTCCTTGGCTCACATTTTTGTCACTATTTCTTAGCAACAATTTAAGATGAACACACACACCCTTTACGTCAGCCTCATTATTTGGAGCATACAAGAAAATGACAAACTCAAGAGTATTTTAAGCCTAACACACAACAAGATTAAACCATGTCCCCATTTCCTTGCCATAATGACATTTTCCATTTAAAACTCACCCAACCTCCTTTATCCCTTCCACCGTGAGCATTTGGTCATGAAAGGAAGAATCTTTAACACATTCAAGCCTAGATTGACACTTAAACATGCATAAGATCATCAAAGAACTCATCTTTGGAGCAAGGTGCCCCTCCTACACATTTACATACATAGGGCCGAAAGTTTTGGCCTTAAAACTCACCATTTCACAACTAAGATCGAATCTTAGACTTTTCTAGCATTCATGCACACACTTTCACATCTAAACCATAAAAAGTATAGTGTACTTGCCTTGGGAGTCCTTGGATTGGGCTCGGGCTGGTTGGTACGGGAAGCACTTCCTCTTCCCTTTTCCTATTACACACGGCATAGGCTCTTGTTAGCCATCTTTTAGACTATGTGATACTTCTTATAGGGAGAACGAAGGGTCTTACCATTTGCACCTTGGATGGATGGAAGGAGATCTCCATTTGCTTAAGTGTTCTTCTTGTTTGAAGTTTAGGAAAACTCTCCCCCTAGAGCAGTGACACCTACGGCTTGGTCAAAGAAAGGGGATATAAATTTCTCTTCTCTTAGTATGTAACTCACTAGGATTTGTGGAGGGACCTTACCTAGATGGCCTTGGAATGGTGTGGTTCTTTGGTCTTCCTTCTTGGTTCCTTATTTTCGCCGGTGTAATGAGAGGAGAGGAAGGTGCACCTCTCCTTTGAAATAGCCTTTTAAGGTTTCTTTGTTTGAATGGGTAGAGAAAGACCTTTCTTGTAACAAGGAAGGAATTAACTCCTTCCCTTGGGTTGTGCAGCCGGCGGTCCTCATGGGGAGAGGGAAAGTCCCTCTTTAAATGACCTTTAACCATCATCTCAACCACATTATTTATGTAAGATCCTTTCCTAATCTTGAATGCAAGGGTTTATCTTCCTTGGGCATGATTGGCCGAAGCGCATATATATATATTCGTATATGTTTGTATAATTATAATTATCTTTCTTTTATTTTTGTCATTTCAAGGATGTCTTCATACACAATTCATCCCGCAGCACTTTTATACCTCTGACTAATATACGTACATATATCCCTCCTGCATTTTTCCTTAATCCTTATCCATACATGTGGAACTATATATATATGTACCCGTATATATATGCACGCACGCCCATATACATTCATAGATTTAACCATATGGGTATATATTTAGATATATATATATATGACATGATTTCTGAAGATTATTTTATTGTTCTACATACACTTCTAGACCCGTATATATCAATGCATATACCTACATATTAGTCATAAGCTAGTTATTCCCTCGGTCATGCAGTTCTTCCTTCGCTATGTTTGGATCTATGGAACTCATGAATTTTACATACTAACTCTCACTTATGGTGACTCCCATACACCTATTCGTGCTTGTCTATGCACATACATATATTAGTATATTTATGTGTGTGTGTATATATATATATATATATATATATATATATATATATATATATCCCCTGCTTACACAAGTGTGTAGTGCCACTGATTCCCTGCCAAGTTAGATCTACTAGACTTTTCCAGATTTATGAAGTTGATGGCCAAGGTTCCTTGGGTCTTATCTCCAGACAATATTTATATTGGGGATGAAAGAAGAGGGTTCTCGATTTTGTTAAGGCTTACTTGGACTCATCTTCTGGAGTTGTTAATCGAGCTTATTCTTAGGGTTTCCTTGTCTATATCCTTATGGCCCATCCTGTGATGCGTACATATTTCTGGGTGTATGCCCATATCATTTGCGTATGGGCATGTTATATGCTTCGAATCCTCTTTTAAAGCTACCTAATTTACCTCCTTCCATTAGTTCTCAATTTCTCAGGTCGTCACTGGATACTTATACGCAGGTTTTGATCAGCCCCTTTTTGCTTTAGGTAGGCTAATCACCTTTCCTCCTTATTTGCTATGTTAGTTTGTAGCGGGCTACAACACGCCGGCCATTTTGTGTATGACGTGTGTTTTGCTTTGCCATTCACTTCACCAATTAGAGCTGAGTTAATGGCCGTTTTATATGCTCTAATATGTTATTCTCGAGATTACGATTGTCTTATAGTGGAGACGGATTACAAAGTGTTGCTTCATTAACTCTCGCAGCCTGACAGATTCACATGCTCGTATTTCATGGACCTGCTGCACACCATATCTTTGTTATGTATGAATTCTGCTTCGGTTTCTTATTGTCCCAGAGAGGCGAATTCTGCAGCTCATTGCCTAACCAGGTACGGTCGACATTTGGCAGGTGTCACATTATATGCAGCATTTTTTGCTTTGCCGAGGTCCGAGGTGCAGTCACTTTAGACAATTCAGTCCCTTATGTCTACCTATGAAAATGATTGCAATGCCCAAAGTCTCCCAATGGGTTGGCGCTGCTCAACAGTGGTAAGTCCTCTTTTGGTTTTTATTTACTCCCTTTGAATTTCCTATAATTCTTACTTGGTTGGGTAACGTTGTTTCACTCTCTGTGCTTGATGAGGACCGTCATCATCCTCGATTAGACACTATCACGACATGCTTTGCTGGCTGGCTTACGATGTTGTTGCCTGTGTTCATTGTGAATGCAAGCAACATGGTTATGTACATGTCCATTTCATTCCTTCATTTATATATCTCTTTGGTTATACTGATCGCTTTCTTTGTGTGGCATGAACTGTTGGAAAACCATGACACTGGGAGGCATCACTTAACGATACGGGCTACTTCAGAAGTTCTAGCATCCATTTGTATAGCATAGGATTATATTTGTTTTACTCGTTTCATATTCCGAACAATATTTCAGGCTATAGATTTGCATTTAATTATTACTTGGTGGGAGAGTCTCCCTCCTCATATGTAACCATGGTGTTCCTCCGCCAAAAGTGAGGGTATATTATTAATAAAATCCCGGACAGTATCGCCCATCCTTCTAATATATATATATATATATATATATATATATATATATATATATATATATATATATGTGTGTGTGTGTGTGTGTGTGTGTGTGTGTGTAACTTTTTTTTAAAGAGTAATTTTATTAGCAAAGGCCTCACTTATGGCGGAGGAAAACCTTATTACATCAAAAGGAAATATAACGAATAAAAATGTAGGGATCAACATCCAAGCCATATATGATATGCTGCACTAAAACCTTGTCAAGTAAAACAACCCTTGTGGATAAAACCTTGGCGAAGGAAAAAGCGTACATATTTATATGCTTGGAATGTTGTGAAGCGTTACAGTATAAAATGATAGTTACAGCAATCCACATATAATACATGGGAAAGAAAAGATGTAAAAACAGCGTGAAGTCCCGAGCATGATGGCGTGGTCCAGGTCCATATCGAAATGAAATCTCGTCAACGAGTGAAATCCGCCAATGTTGCAATTTCGTCCATGCATAAAGGAAACATGGGAGCACGTCAATGGGGAATAGGGGCCATAAGAAAAAGCAGCGGGACAAATGAATGTAAATCATACCGAATCTGCCTGTACCCAATAAAGTACAGGCAGAGAAATCACAAAAATGCCAATCCGTATGGAAGACTCAAGGAAGTCGAACTTGGTGGCAGCGGGTCATTTTGTAGGAAGACTCCAATAGAAGTGATGAGCGCTAGGCAAAGGTTTGTCGTCGGCCATACACAATGTAACAAAGGAAGACATTATTTATGTAGTGGATATTTAAGATACAACAGAAGGCCAAGAGAATGCAAAGCATACCGTGTCTGCCCGTACACACAGTGGTACGGGCAGAGTAAACAGAAGTGTGCCAATCCATATGGAAGACCAGGATCTCAACGCATGCGCAAGCTAGCTGAAGTGAGGTCCAAAGTGATTGAAGCGCGCACCATAGATGGCAGACTGTGTCTATTGAAATAGCATGTCTCAGGAAACATCATTGCATGTTGGGCAAGGTAGTGAGCCGCCATGTTGGCCTCTCTATACGTATGAGTTATTTCCAGTCGATGTAGTTGAAGTAATGTATGTAAGAGTCTGAGGTGATAGTTGCCATAGATATTTTGTGGCCACTGTAGTCGTGTCAACATTTAGGCACAATCAGATTCTATCATGAGCAAACGATATAATAGGTGGAAGTATAGCAGACCAAAGAGAGTAGCCTGAATCTCCGCCATCAGAGGTGTACATGGATGCAGGCGGAAAGAGAGCGCACACACACAGTTGCCAGTGTGATCGCGTATTATAGCTCCGCCCGCGGCATAGTTGCGGCCAACTGCTGCATCAATATTTAATTTGAGTCTACCTGAAGGTGGAGTTTGCCATCGATCAACTTGGAGTCGCGGGGGCCGAATGCGTGGGATCCATGAGAGGGAAAAAGATGGTCCTGCTGCAAGTTTGGAGCCCTGTATTTTCTGAATCCACATGTTAATATCAAATTGTATGGAAGTCCGAAGCACCGATATAGAAAAGGATGTAGAGTCCCCACATACTAACTGAGCGTAGTGCCGCAAGATGTTGTAAACTATAATCGCTGGAATGACAATTTTCAAAACCCCAAATAGTGAAGAAGATGTGGAGCGATACCACCAAGATTATAGATATTGGCGCAGGTTTAGAGATGTCGGTATTATTCCATGCAACTCAGAGGCAAAAAAGGTCCATAAATGGTGAATACGACTGCAATGAAGGAAGACATGATCCACTGTGGCCGAGTGTTGCCTGCAAAAAGGACATTGCATGGGACGTGCCACAGAGTAGCGTCCAATGTAGTCCTCAAATGGCATAGCAGAGTGAAAAAGACGCCACAATAATATTTTCGTGGGTGGGGAATGTTGCTTGAACCAAATAAATTTTGTAGAAATTAATGTTGGTCTTGAGATCCTACAGATATCATAGGCCGATTTGAGGGTGAATTCGCCTGTGGGCGTCGACTTCCATGTGAGAAAGGATCTCGTGCCAGTTGTTTGAGAGATGCAGGTATCATGAATTCGACATATTAGCTTCCAAACTGGTGAATCCGGTAGTCGTGGATGATAATATCCTCTCCTGCCATATTTCATATGCATATATTGACTCCATAAAGTGTCCTGCTACTGATATGACCACCGAATTCGACAATAATATGCCTGCTGCAACATGGTAAGATCCCTAAGTCCCAATCCTCCTTCCTCAATAGGCAAGGTAATTTTAGACCATTCTACCCAATGATGTTGATTTCCCCAATAAAATGATGCCATCTTTCTGTTGATCATTTTGATGACTGACTTTGGTAAACCGCCTGCTGCAAGAATATGAAGCGGAAGCGCAGAAATCACTGAATGGAACAGCACTAAGCGACCCGCCGAGGAGAGGATACGGGTGTGCCAACCTTGTAGTCTATCCTCAATGTGTTGTAGCAGGGAAGTGCAATATGGGGGTCGATTAATTCCTTTGTGAAGATATGAACCAAGGTACCGAAAAGGTAAGGAAGTAGCTCGCATGCCTAATATATGTTGGAATGTCCGACGTTGATGTGGTGTGATATTGGCCGAAGGAATGAAACTGCTCTTGTGAAAGTTTACCTTTTGTCCCGAAGCAATTTCATACATAGTTAAGAACGAGTGAAATCGTCTGAGATTGCGCTGTGTACCATGCAGAAAAATAAGTAAATCGTCTGCATATGCCAGGTGGGAAATGGCGAAAGGAATGCGTCCTAATCGAAATGACTGTATATGGCCAGTGGCAACTAATGATTTTAATCCTCTGCTGAAACCCTCCGATGATAAAATAAATAGCAATGGGGACAATGGATCACCCTGCTTGACCCCTCTAAATGGACGGAAAGATGCTGATGGCTGACCATTTATCAAAACTAATAGCTTTGTGGCACGTAAATGGTTGATGATAATCCAAATGAAAAAAGCTGAGAAACCAAATTTTTGCAATAACAGCTCAAGATACTCCCAACTTACCCGATCAAATGCCTTCATCATGTCTAACTTCAGGCATAATTGAGACCCCCTTTATCCAGCATATGAACCATTTCCAAGGCCAATAAAACTTGCGTAGAAATATCATGTCCAGGAAAGAATCATGTTTGCTCCAGTGATATTAACTTCGGTAATAGTCCCCCCAAATGCGTGGCAATAATACGGGTACATACTTTGCTCAGAAAGTTCGTAAGACAGATAGACCAAAAATCACTAAATGTTTGAGGAGATTGCGTTTTAAGAATCAGTATGAGTAAAGCACTAGCCATGACAGCGGGTTGTGGAACTCCAAGGAAAAACTCCTATACTGCTTTAACTACATCAGAATGTATTATAGGCCAGCATGAACGATAGAAATTACCATGAAAACCATCAGGTCCAGCTGCACTCTGAGGATCTAAACACCACACTGCCGCTTTTACCTCTGTCTCCATTGGGAGCTGTGTAAGCATAAGGTTGTCGGCTTCGGTTATCAGACTAGGGATGTGTGATAAAATAGATGAATAATTTTGTGTTGTCTCACGAGCAAATAAATCAGTATAAAACATGACAGCTGAGGTCATAATGTCATCTGGATTCGTTAGCAGTGTTCCTGACGAGTTTCGAATCTTCTGAATTCGTAGGTGTGATCGCCTACCTTTGACAAGTGAGTGAAAATACTTTGCGTTAGCATCACCCTCTTTTAGCCATTTTACTCTCACCTTTTGCTTCCAGAACTGTAGTTCATAATTAGAAGCGAGTAAATAGTCTGCTTTTGCCCTATAATATGCCTCTCGCGCTTCTTCAGTGGGATTTGCATCCCAAACAATTTCTGCGCTATTAAGCTGTCCCTCTGCATGCTTCAGATTGCTGAAAATGTTCCCAAAGATTTCTTTATTCCATCGTTGTATGTCTTTCCTTAGTGAAAATAATTTGGTGTAAAAACCATTCATGCCTCCCGTAGTTGGATATGATATCCATGCATTCTGCACATATGGGTGAAACTCTGAATGATGGAGCCATGCATCTAGAAAACAAAATGAACGACGGCCAGATGGTGCACTTAACCGACATAATAATAGAAGCGGAGTGTGATCAGATGAAACCCGCGGCAAATGAGTTAGCTGTGAATTCTCAAACACATCTTGAAATACAGAGTTGACAAAAATCCAGTCCAATCTACGTTGAACTCGACCAAGACCTCTGCCATCAGCCCAAGTAAATCTTGAACCATGATATTATGGTGACATAAGAGAGCATGTCTCAATACACTCATTAAAGTCTTGCAATGCTATTAAAGATGGAGTGGATCTGCCACTATGATCCTCAATGGATCGAAAAGTATTGAAGTCTCCTCCCACAATCCAGGGTAATTGGGATATCCCAGCAAAGTCACACAAGGAGCGCCATAGAGATTGACGTTGTAAGGCAGTATGTTTCGCATAGACTAATGAGAGTACAAAGGTATGTTGTAGTGAAATAGACTGCAAAGTGAAATGGACCACTTGATCTTCATCCTGCGTTGCAAGCAAACAAAATTCAGAATCACGCCAGAAGAACCAAATATGTTCCGACTGAGAGGCATAAAACCGCGAAAAGCCAAGACGTAAACCAAACCCATTTATTTATGAAGGAGAGTGCTTAGGTTCAATCAAAGCAAGTAAATTCAAGCGATGTTCTCTAATCAACTGTTGTAATCTAGGCAATGAGGCACGCATGCCTCGAATGTTCCATATTAATATATTCATTGAGTAAGAGTGGAGGTTCTTCCCTGTATGATGTGCGATGCGCTGCGCGTCAAAATGGTTGATGGCAGCAGGGGGTAGGTCCTTGCGGGCTCTATGTTTACGACGAGGAACAACTTGTATGAATTCAGCCTCCGCAGCCTACTCATGCAATCGCGAGATTAATATCTCTTCATCCGGCGATGGTGGTATTAACTGCATGCGACGAGCAACTTCATCGGGAACATTAGGTATGTCCTCAATATGAACATCAGCTGGCAAGTCATTGTCCGATGAATGCCCTATATCAATTTGCGCGAAATCATTTGGCATATGGTGTTCCGCAGCATCACAGAACTCATCCTGGAGATGGTCGTTGGAAACAGAATCAGGTTGCAGTGTAACATTATCAGGTTGCAGTTGAACATCATCAGCGTCACATAAATCTTCTTGAATATTAGTAGTCTCGGAAGGTTGCAGTGGGAAATTATCAGGTTTGTCAACATGAGGATCGTCTGTAGTGAATGGCTCCTGTACCGCAGGAGGTGGCACATTTGATTTCCTCTTGATCAGAGTCCAACGTGTTTTTGCCTGATGAGCAGGAGGAGGGGGAGGCGGCGGAGGAGGCACATTAGGTGTTCCCTTAGGAGGGCATGCAGCGGTTGCATGACCCAGTCTACGGCATGAGGTACAGAAAAGAGGCAAGTCTTCATAGACTACAGTTTGCAGTATTAGTCTACCTTTCGCTTGCAAATATATCTTTTGTGGCAATTCTTGAGAAACATCGATCTCAACACATACACGAGTAACGGACGGCCTCAGTCCTTCCGATGTTGCAACATCGAGTTTGATAGGCGTTCCAATAGGCCAAACGATTTCAAAAAGGGCTTCCCGACGATGGAGGTGGATCGGTAACGCTGGGAGGGCAATCCAAACCAGGACAATAGGGACGTCTGAAGAGGGATCAAAATCAACAGTCCACTTCGTAATCCTCATGTGACAACCAGAAATATTCCAAGATCGCCGATAAAAGCATCTCAAATAATCTGCTTCATTGTAGAATTTCAGAAGTATATGTTTTTGATCAATCAGAGTAATGCGTAAATCATGATGAAATCCAATTTTCTCAAAAACCTCACGTATAACTTTCAAAGGTTGCCGGCCATACCAAAAAGTACCAACCAATGAATATCTGAGTGGCGCAGCAAGAGCATCAATCTCTGAATCAAGGAAAGAAATCATAGGGATACCTTTGTAGCACGAAACCGTTTTCAGAGAAATTGAAATATTGCTGAAGGCATCGGTGCTGGCGACCACCGCAGCGAATGTTGGTGCGGTTGTCATAGCGATCGCAGAAGAGTCGACCGAAAGAAATCAGCTTTTGATAAATATCACCAGCGGCGGGAAGGGGAAATGTTGTGCCGCAATTGGTGGCGTAAAGCAGCAGTGGTTGACGGCAGCCAGCAGTGGCAGCGGCTACTGCCGCCGGAGATCATGATCGCCAGGGCTCATTCCCATTCATATATATATATATATATATGTATAACTTTAATTTCTTTTTTCTTATATTACATTCTTTAATCCATATTTTTATATTATGACCATTTATTTTCATGAAAAACATCTTTATTTTCTTATGACAAGTCATAATTTTTATTCATTTTCGTCCTTTTCTTTACTTAGGCCGAAATATATGTGTGTATACTTATATATATACATTTTTATAACATGTTTCATAGAATACATAATTCAATCATTTTCATATCTTAGAAAACACTCAAACGCAGCCATTAGCACTAGAAACACATATTAAAAAGACGCTATAAAATATACTAGACCCAAAATAAAGACAAAACAAAAACTAGACTCGATATTACGACTCTAATGCATGAAATGACCATCCTGCCCTCCCACCAACCTTTACATCTTATCATATGCATTGAAAAACTTGGACAATCAGATCATAGCCTCAATAAACATAGAAAAATCATGCATCTATACTCCTTGGCTCATCTTGTACATGTTTGAACAAGAAGCTCTTTAGTTTACAACTTCTATTTGTGCAAAAACTTCTTTGTGGAGTTTGTATGTTCAAGGCCCTTGTTTGTGAAGTTTGTATGTTTCGGGCTCCTTGAATCGCATCATTAAGTCAAGTGGGGTTTTTATTGGTTTTGTATCAAACATATTGAATCGTTAGAGAATAGCTTCAATATAATGAGTTTGCGACATAACAAGACCATCAATTATTCAAGAAATTTTAATTCCTAGAATAACATTGGCAATCCCCGTATCCTTCATATCAAAATTCAGTGTTAACATCTTCTTTGTATTCAAGATGATGTCACGAGTACTACCCATAATTAGCATGTCGTCTACATAGAGACATGCTATCACATAGGCATTTGGTGTGCTCTTGATGTACACACACTCATCACACTCGTTGATCTTGAAGACGTTTGACATCATTACCTGATCAAACTTTAAATGCCATTGCTTGGGTGCTTGTTTAAGTCCGTATAGAGACTTAACAAGTCTACGCACTTTCTTTTCTTGTCTTGGGATGACGAACCCCTCGGGTTGTTCCATATAAATTTCTTCCTCTAACTCACCATTCAGAAAGACAGTCTTCACATCCATTTGATGGATTTCTAAGTCATAGACTGCCGCAATAGCCACTAGCATCCTGATGGAAGTGATCCTAGTCACTAGTGAGTAGGTGTCAAAGAAGTCGAAGCCTTCTTTCTATCTGTACCCCTTGGCTACCAGTTTGGCCTTGTACTTGTCAATAGATCCATCTTCTTTCAATTTTTTCCTAAAAATCCACTTGCATCCGAGTGGTTTACTTCCTGGTGGAAGATCTACCAACTCTCAAGTGTGATTTTGAAGAATTGAATCTATTTCACTATTCACTGCCTCTTTCCAGAAAGAAGCTTCTGGAGTTGTCATTGCCTCAGAAAAAGATCTTGGCTCATTTTCTACCATCTAGGTTAGAAAATCTGGTCCAAATGATGTCGGTACTTTGGCTCGTTTTCTTTGACGAGGTTCCTCAGTTTCTTGAGGGGGCGTCTCACGCACTCGCTTACTAGTGCTAGCTTCTTCACTGTTTTTGTCTTTCTTTGGAAAGACATTTTCAAGGAACACTGCATTCCTCGACTCTATGACAACATTTTCATTTATCTCGGGAATGTCCGATTTGTGTACTAAGAAACGATATGCACTACTACTCGTTGCATAACCTATGAATATGCAATCAATTGTTTTAGGCCCGATTCTCAATTGTCTTGGTTTAGGTACAGCAACCTTCGTCAGGCACCTCCACATCTTCAAGTATTTGTAGCTTGGCTTATATACTTTTTAAAGTTCATATGGGGTTTTATCCATCTTCTTAGACGGAATCCTATTTAAAATGACGTTGGCAGAGAGAATTGCTTCCCCCACAAGTTCTGAGGTAAACCTGAACTTATCAACATAGCATTCATCATTTCCTTCAGAGTATGGTTTTTGCGTTTTGCAATACCATTAGATTGAGGTGAATATGGTTCAGTCCTTTGATGAATAATGCCATGTTCTTAAACGAATTCATTAAAAGATGCGTCATATTCCCTGCCTCTATCACTTCGAATTGTTTTAATTCGTTTGCTAAGTTGATTCTCAACTTCATTCTTATGATCTTTAAAAGCATCAATGGCCTCAACTTTGCTATTTACCAAATAAACATAACAGTATCTAGTGCAATCGTCGATAAAAGTTATAAAATACTTTTTACTTCCTCTTGTTTGCACAAACTTTAAATCACACAAGTCTGTATGAATGAAATCCAATGGTTCAGTGTTTCGTTCTGTTGAAGGAAATGGCGCTTTTGCCAATTTTTTCAACACATATTTGGCATTTTTCATTTATTATTATAGTGTAGTTTGGGTAATAAGTCAAGGTTAATCATTCGTTATATTGACTTGTAATTAACATGTCCCAAATGAAAATGCCATAAACAAGAAGACTCAACCATGTAAGCAGAAGAGGGAACAATTTTATTAGCCTCATTGGGCGCAACTTTCTTGGGTACAATCATCATAACATTCAATTTAAATATGTTATCAGTAAGGTACCCCTTTGCTAAAAACAAGTCATTCTTAGAAAGCGTAAATTTGTTTGCCTCAAAAAAAGTCTGAAACCATGACTGAGTAGTAGAGCACCAGATACCAAGTTCTTACGGATGTCAGGAACATGCAACACATTTTGTATGGTCAGCTCCCTTCCAGAGGTCAGTTTCAGAACCATCTTGCCCGAACCTTCAATCTTCGAGCTGTCAGAGTTTCCCATGAAGAGCTGTTCATTATTTGTTGTGGGCTCATAGTCGTTGAACATTGCCCTGTTGGCGCATACATGTCGAGTGGGCCCCTGTGTCCATCCACCATTCACGCAGATTTCCCACTGCGTTGCATTCAGTCACCACTGTGAAGAGATTCAGATCTTCCATTGCGCCAACCAAATTCGCTTTTGCTTTGGTTTGATTTTGATTCTTTTTGGGCTTACGGCAGTCACTGCCACGGTGCCCCGGTTTTCTACAGTTATAACATTTACCTGTGAACTTCTTTGCAATCTCCTTGTCCTTGACGTTCACGCCTAAAGTGTTATTCTTCTTTTTGTTTCTTGCCTTAGCAAGATGAGCCTTGGCTTGACCAAACTGAGTGGTTGGCTTTCTATCAGCACGACGATTGTCCTCCTCTATCCGAAGCTAGACAATCAAATCTTCCATCTTTATTTCCTTTCATTTGTACTTGAGATAGCTCTTAAATTCCCTCCACGAAGGAGGTAGCATCTCAATCACAGCCGCAACTTGGAAAGATTCACTGAGCGTCATGCCCTCCTCTTCCATTTCAGATACCAACATCTGTATTTATTCAGCCTGCGAAATGACAGTTTTGGAATCTAGCATTTTATAGTCGAGAAATTTACTAACTATTAACTTTTTTGTGCCAGCATCTTCTGTGCTATACTTTTTATCTAAAGCCAAGCACAACACTTTTGCAGTCTTAAAAGTACAAAACACGCCATAGATAGTATTATCCAGGCAACTCAGAATGAGATTCAAACAATAGAAATTATCGTACGCCCATGCTTCAGCACCCAAGGCATTCTGCATTTTCTGATTTTGATCCTCCACAGGTTCTACCACTCGGGGATCCTCGCTCAGAATTTTGGCCAAGCCCACTACCGTGAGATAGAACAGCATCTTTTGCTGCCATCTCTTGAAGAAACTGCCAGCAAATTTTTCCGGCTTCTCCACATATGCAGCTGTGGTAGCAGGATTCATCTGAGGCCCTTGGCTAGGTGCCAGAAGAACTGTGTTGAACGGCACACCAGCAGCAACATTCTTGGTTCCGTCAGGTGCAGACACGGAGTGTGCACCATTAAAGCCTTGAACAGAGTTCGAGCTTTCATTTTCCATTCTTGTTCAGTTCGATCAAAACGTATAGATCAGAACAGTGTCGGACATAAAAAATGGGTAGAAACAGACTGCAAATCAGTATGAACACTGCTTTGCGTAAAGAATTTGAAAAACAGTACAGAAATTAATTGGATCTGAATACGTCTTAAGATTGTTGGAAACAATCAATCCTATACCAAGACGCACCTGTTCAGTGTGTGTGCGTATGCAAACAAAAAACAATAGATCAAACTCAGGGCAAGTCGAGGACTCTGTCCTTAAGACGTATTACTCCGGTATACTATGCCCAACCGACGTTAGCAATCGTCTCCCAGGATACAACGGGTACCTGTTCAGTTGAGCGGCACTGGTGAACTTGAACTGCAGCGAACCTTCGAGTGTCCTGACTTATCTTAGACGTTATGCAGAAGTATGAAGAAGAAAGCGAAATTAGAAGATGAGTGTGTGTTTAGACCGCACACCCATCCTCTGTTTATATAGAGGGATCGGTTGGAATTCGGTTTTCGTAGATGAACTGGTGATCGTCAAATCACAACCGTAGATCAACTAGAGCCATCGGATGAACACCATCTGTCGGTTTTGGAAGGTTTAAATTACAACTGTTAAATGTAAACCGAAATACAGGATTAAATCTGGAGCGTTAGATGAAAGCCACATTCGGTTGGCAGTTAGGTCAGTTTGAATTTCAGCCGTTGGATCAAAGATGAACCTTCCGCCACCATTAGATCAAAACCGTTTGATCTTACAGATTTAGGAGGAGACGGTTTGATTCAAATAATCAAACAGAACGTTCGATTTAAACCATAACTGTTCGATTTAAACCATAACCGAACGTTTGATTTAAATACCTAATCAAAACCGTTTAATACTGGACTTGAACGATTGATTTAAACTCAACCGCGTTTAACCATTTGTACTGGACCGAACCCCTGAATCGGAAAGCATTTGGGCCGCTGCACAGCTAGATCTGAAGCCTTTAACTATTTACAAAAAATAATTAATCCAAAAGCCCAAATAAATTTTCTCCAAAAAGATAGAACAAGCCCACGTGCCCGAGCCGAGCCGGCAGGACGGGCGGGCGGCGGCGACGGCGCGCCCATGTGCGCGCGTGTGGCACTCTCTAGGACTTCCCTCCGGTCAAAAACTTCTCATTCCCAAGGGCACATCTAAAGTGTCCATTCTAGCCATTTATAAGGTGGCTAAATAAGTTCAATTGTCCAATGTGGTATTCGTCCATAAAGGTGATGTGGCCTCCTAAGAATAGGACATATCACCCACTAAATCATGTTTTTCATTTACTTTGAGCATTAATTTGTCATTCACCTGGTATCATAATTGAGTGATTCCAAAGCCTAAAATTAACTACTCGTTACGTAGATAATTAAGAGCCTATTAGTTTCCATTTTCCATTAACGAAAACTAATTATCTCAAAATATGTTGCTTAACCAATTTTGCAACTTGTCTTAATGGGCCAAAGCCCAAATTTTTAATTCCTCCAACAAAGTCCTCTTTATTAACATTAATTTTGCTTTTACGGTTTTGAAAAAGGGTCTATCTAACAACAAAGACGAGCTAGATGCGTTCTCACTCATATCCAAAACATAGAAATCCGTAGCAAAAAGCATATGGGTCACTTGGACCAACACATCTTCTACCATCTTGTGAGGAAGTATACTTGATCTATCTGCCAATTGAACCACAATCTGTGTATTTTTCAAACGACCCAATGACATAGAAGAATAAAGAGACAAAGGCATAACATTAACATAAGCACATAAATCAACCATAGATCTATCTGCTTCTTTCCTACCAATTACACAAGGAATAAAAACATACCCAGATCATAACCCTTTGAAGGGATATTCCTCTTAATCACAGGCGACACTTGCTCATGCAAAATAATTTCATGCTTCTCATTAACGGGATGTTTCTTTGTACACAATCTTTAAAAAAATTAGCACACATTGGCATATGTTTTGTCGCATCAATCAGAGGTACGCTAAACTCAACTTTACAAAATTTGTCAAACCACATTTGATTAAGTTATGGCTTAGACTACTTTTTTCCAACCCTAGAAGAAAAAGGTATATGAATACTCACATGAGGACAAGAAGACTCCGTTGACCTGACAATAGGATCAGTGTTTCCCTGCTGCCGGTGTTTGCATAACTTCTTCATGAATAACAGCATCTGGATGTGCTTAGGATCCTTCCACTTCACACACTTATTGTCCATCACAACATCATCATCACCAACAATTCCAATTCCATCATCATTACAACCTTCCAACTTATAGTCCACAAACACACATTTTTATCTTCAAACTCCTTCCTGCTTCTCAAAGTCATAGCATTTACATATTCCTTAAATTAGGCTTGGCCTGAGAAGGAAGCTTGATGGAGTTTCTAGCTTGAAGTGTGTTAAACTTTTGAGCAATTTGGCTCAATTGCCTCTCCAAATTTTCTTGTCCAATTCTACTTTCTTGTTGAAATTATATGAATGTTTAATTTGAAATAAAACCCAAAGTAGAACTTGCACCTTAGTTTTGTGGTGAAGCTACGAATTGCCTTTGAAAAGATGGTTAGTACTTTTGTGGAGCACTTGGAGGTTGTTAAGGAGGTGATTGTTGAAATTGTGGCGTTTGAGGTTGATTACCTCTCCAGCTAAAATTAGGCTGTGTTGGATTTAATTTAATAAACTCCTGAATAGGACTGTTTAATCAAATCAATGAACAAAGTAACAAAATGCGGAAAATATACTTTGCTCCTTTGATGTTGTTAATCTGAATACGTGCCCTGCAATTGCACTGGTTGATGATGAATCTGCCATGATCCAAGGATTCACCACCTCCCACCAATTGTTGATATACCCCTTGAACGGAATCAACAATTCACTGCTTTATCCGATAGAGAGGCTAGGCAGTGTGGGCTTTATAGAACAAGGTTGGCACACCCTCTCACTTTTCCCTCTCTATGGCCGAATTCTTGATGGTGCTTGATGATATGAGGAGATGAAGGCCTCCTCCTTTATATAGAGGGAGAATAGGAGAATCCTAATTGGCATATTTTTTATGGATAGAGATTCCTTTATCCCAGATACCTGGAATATACTTGATGCTAACATCAAGTTTATCTTTATCCATTATCCAATAGGAGTTCTGATGGCATATTCTTTTATGAATAGAGATTTCTTTATCCCAGAAACCTGGGGATATACTTGATACTATATTCAAGTTATATCTATCCATTATCAAATATTATCTAATATTTATTAATAAATATTATTAAATATTATTTAATATTTAATTATTGTTCCAACAATTATCTACTAGCCACACGTGTGTTGTCGCCCCTCGGGGACCAGACGTCGTAACTTTATGGTCGTTGCACTTTGAGCCCATCCATCGCGGTCTCTGACCATATGACTGTTTACATATTTGGGGTTTCCATTTAGACCACACTATACATCCACGAACATACCCGATGATCACTTAACGTGTGGATGTTTTACGTAATAATTAGTATTATTACGTGACATATGTGACATATAACATTATCATACATAACGTCCACTTTATGATTAATTCGTATAAACTTTATCAACGTGCTGTGCATCACACGTATCTCGAATTAATCCCAAAAATCTTCCACTTGGACTATGTATGTATCTTAAAGATTATATGTCACCTTTTTGAGCTCATATACCGTACGTCCTTTAGTGTGTCTTTCCTTTTCCGGTCCATCAGTAAATGTTAGCAAAAGACTTAAGCCGCACGCTGCCACATTGAATTAGTGACTTGTCCCTCTTAAATAATGATACTAACATTCCACTGAATGACATGGACACTGAAATGGATATGTAGTGTGGAATTAATATGCTAGGTGATCGTACATATTAATTCCAACTTGGCCCTCTTTAGCGAGATCAATAGAATTCAGGATGTATGTTGTAACTGCTTAATGTACATTACTTCTGCAGAAAACTTTAATATACAACCGGAATGTACATTATATTGTTTGTCTGAAATAAACAACTTTATTGAACATAAGAAAAACCTTACAGACTCCTACTATGATAAAACATCCTCAACTGGACTAAGACCCATACGGCTAACATGCTTGTGAAACACAACCGGTTCCACGGCCTTAGTCAAAGGGTCGGCCACTATGGAGTCTTTACTGATATGCTCAATACTGATCAGACCACTCTGAATTCTTTCTTTAACAACAAGATACTTCATCTCTATATATTTTGCTTTAGATGAACTTCGGTTGTTATTTGAATATAGCACCGCAGGTTTACTGTCACAGTAAATCCTCATTGGAGACGAGATAGTCTCCAATACCCACAGCTCTGTGACAAAATTACGAAGCCATATCGCCTGATTGGATGCGTGGAAGTAAGTTACGAATTCTGCCTCCATAGTGGAGAACATCAATAAGGTCAGTTTCGTGCTTTTCCATGAGATTGCACCTCCGGATAAGGTAAACACATAGCCTGAGGTCGATTTCATGCTATCATAGCATCCAGCAAAATCGGAATCTGTATCTCTAGTGATCTCTAACTTATCAGATCTCCGATAGGTCAGTACGTGTTGTTTCGTTTCTCATAAATATTTCAGCACCCTCTTTGTTGCGGTCCAATGATCCTTACCCGGATCAGAGAGGTATCTGCCTAACATTCCTATAATGAATGCCAAGTCTGGTCGTGTACATACTTGGGCATACATTATACTCCCTACTACCGAAGCATAGGGAGTATTCCTCATTTTCGAATGTTCAAACTCAGTCTGGGGACAATGTTTCAGACTAAACTTGTCTCCTCTTGCCACAGGGGTATTAAGTGGTTTACACTTATCCATGCTATACCGCTTAAACACCTTTTCGATGTATGCCTGTTGTGAGAGACCTAAGATACCTTAGATATGATTCCTCCGTATCTCAAGTCCCAACACATATGAGGCTTCACCAAGGTCTTTCATCTCGAAATGCTTTCTCAGAAAGGCTTTGGTGTCGCTCAACATGTTTACATTGTTTGTTGCAAGCAGTATATCATCTACGTAAAAGATCATGAATATGAACTTGCTCCCACTGAACTTGTGATACACGCATCCGTCAATTTGGTTTGCCTCAAAACCGAAGGAGGTAATTACTTTGGCGAATTTGAAGTACCACTGTCGAGACGCTTGCTTGAGCCTATAGATAGATTTCTTTAGTCGACAAACCATGCCTTTTGGATTTCCCACATCGAATTGATGCGGTTGAACCATGTAAATGGTTTCGTCGAGTTCTCCGTTTAGAAACGCAGTCTTAACATCCATCTGATGTATCTTAAGTTCGAAATGTGCCATTAAAGCCATGATTATCTGGAACGAATCCTTCATGGATACTGGAGAGAAGGTTTCTGTATAGTCTATGCCCTCCTTTTTGGTAAACCCTTTGGCAATAAGTCGAGCCTTATATCGTTCTACGTTGCCTTTTGAATCTCATTTGTTTTTAAATATCCATTTATAACCAACGGGTTTCGAACCTTTAGGCAACGAGACGACATCCCATACCTTGTTGTCGTGCATAGACTTTATTTCTTCTTCCACGGTCTTTATCTACTTTTCTGAATTTCGACATTGCAATGCTTGTTGGACGTTTTCGGGATGATCTTCCAACATACCAATATCGAATTCGTGTTCTTGGAGATACACCACATAGTCGCTAGGTATGTGGTTTCTCCGTTCACGAGTGGATATCCTTAGAGGCACTTGTTCTTGGGATACTTTAGGTTCCTGAACTGTATTAGACGACAATTCATCGGGTTCTTCAGTAACTTCCTCAGGGACATGAACTTGTTCCTATGGAGCGCCACAACTTGGATAAGGTATCTTAGGTGCGGGTATCGCTGATGCTATCTCCCCAAAAGATGGTTCGATTCGCATTTCTGCCGTATGTGAGTGTGCCTCATCTAACTCAATGATCTGCTGATGCAAATCATTCCCCCTTGGAACCAAAGTATCCTCAAAGAACTTTACCGAATTTGTCTCGAAAAATACTTTACTTGTGGGATCGTAGAATTTATACCCTCTCGTGACCTTTCCGAGTAACCATAAGTGTACGGTTTTGTCTTTCTGCTACACAATTCATGCTTGGTGACCCAGACATGGTGTACGGTTTTGCTTGTGCTTTTTCTTTAATCAAGAATATGTCACCATATCGCGAATAGTCGTCAATAAAAGTTATAAAATAAGAGTGGCCATTTCGAGTAACCGGATGAAATGGGCCACTAATATCGGTATGAATCAACTCTAGTGGACTATTTGTACGATTTGCATCATATCTTCGGACTTTAGTTTGTTTTCCTTTAGCATAAAATACACACGACTCTAAGTCGGTTAAGTCTAAAGGATTGAGAATTTCTGTTTTGACAAGACGTTCTATTCTGTTTTTGGACACGTGTCCTAAACGTCGATGCCAAAGTGATCCTAAATTCTCATGAGTTAATTTTTCTTTAACGTTTCGCGTTACTACATGCAAGGTTTCCTGATTTGAATCACCATTTATTGAATAAAGTTTATCAATTTCGAATATTATACCGTGACCAATCAATCTAGAAACATGATAAAGTTGAAAATTTCCATTTCCAAAATAACCGTAATATCCACTTTTATCCAATCGATAAAACAAAATAAGATTTCGTTTAAACGATGGTACCACAAAAGTGTCATGCAAATCTAGATAGAAACCGGATGTCAACAGCAATCTGAAGTAACCGATGTCTTCAACCTTTATACTGCTACCATTTCCCCAATAGACGTATCATTAATCGTCTCTTGGTTTTCCATGGCTTAGGCAACCTTGCATAGTCACAGATAGGTGAGTCGTGGCTCCCGTATCGACCCACCAAGTGGCTATATCCGAAACAAAATTAACTTCACAACAAACTAAGAATGTACCCTTTTTCTTGAGACAAGATATATAACCGATACAGTTCTTCCTTAAATGTCCTTTCTTATTGCAAAAGAAACAAGTCATGCTTTTGGGTGCGTCAATAGTAGGCACCCCCTTTTTCCTTTTGACTTGCCTTTTGCCCAGTAACCATTTCCGCATCTTTGCGTTTCTTACCACCGAACTTGGTGGCGACAGCATTCATAACTTCATGCACCCTTATGCTGCCGTTTCCACGGTACTCTTTTGAGCAAAGTTTCTTTAAGAGATTGCCAGCCTCGGCTTTCTCATTCTTTACATATCTTTGCTCGAGACCGACTAAAAATTCTTTAGCTGTCGTGGACTCAGAAATGTGTCCCCTTAAGCATTCAGGGATAATCTTTTGCATGATCACAAGACACATGCGATTTGATCGTAGCTAGCGTACCATGTGAGATTTTTCCTCACGAGTACTTTCGTCTGTTAGCACAGCTGGACGGTCTATCTGTAACGCAGTGTCTAGATCAGCAATCCCCAGAAAGATCTCAAATTGACCTTTCCATTGCCTATAGTTTGAACCGTTCATTGTAGCAATATCCTTAATGTTAGACATTATTGCTGAAAAGCAAACAAGAAACGGACTTAAATACACAACACGTGTAATTTTTAAACTGCATTAAAAACCAAATATCAAAATAGAACCCCGATTCCATCTACCAATTGTCTTCCAATATTGTTGCTCTTTGGAGTCATCCTAATACCTTCCAACAATTGGGTGTAGTGGTCAATATGACGGCTCTCCATGCACGAGTTAACCACCTTCCTTTGGGCCGATGAGTTAACTTATGCATTTAAATCTTTGCCTCCGGGCCCATTTGGGTCCACTACCATGCTCATATGTGTTTAATCACACCTTCCTTTGGGTCAGTCAATGATTGCCTCCAACACATACGTGACCTTCATGATCATAACAAAAATAGTGGCGATGATATGATTGCCACATTTTAAGGGGATCATATTAAAGCCATACATTTGTTAAGTCGCGTAACTTTATGGTTCTAAATGATCCGCAGTTTCCTGACTGACCCTTTTGCACGTACCGTGCATACTTAACCCCAACATCCGTTTGTTTTACTTAAACCAATTCGAACCAGCTTGATTCCCTTTGCGGCTCAAATAAGAACCACCTTGAACCAAGCTCGATTCTCCTTACGGTTTAAGAAAATAATATCTTTATCAATCAATTTAACAGGTGATATAACCTAATGATGGGTCACATTTAGTGTGAAATGAACCGATTCAGTAATATCCACTTGCCCTAAGGGTGTATTACCATTCCACATAATTTCCAGGCCACCGGTGGAGTCACAATGGTCTCGCTTAAGTACCGGCTTTCTTAGACAAAACTATGTGTACGGTGTTTTTATCACAACTCAATGAGTCATCTATCACGAGTATAAACCGCATTGATTGATAAGTGTTGGTTAACTCAGTCAACTTAACCCATCAAATTAACTTGGTTGAACTCGGTCAAACTGGGTCAAGCAAGATTCGGATCCTTATTGGGTTAAGTTCTTTAACTTTATTTTATTTATTTATGAACATGCATAAACATAAGGCATAAATAAATAAATAAACAAATAATTGCATGCATATAAACAAAATAATGCAATAACTAAAAATTAACATAACACTTGATTATCATTATTTTGGATTTCTTTAAAATAATAATAATAATAACATGAATTTATTATTATTATTTTCCTTAATAAACTTTGAATAATAATAATAATAATAATAATAATAATAATAATAATCAAATTATTATCATTATTATTTACTTTATTTTCTTTTAAAAGAACTTTAAAATAATAATAATTACTTATTATTACTATTTTTCTTGAATAATAATAACAATAATAATTAAATTATCATCATTATTATTATTATTTTCTTTAAAAGGAAACTTTAAAATAATAATAATAACAATTTATTATTATTACTATTTTTCTTAAAAGAAACTTTAAATAATAATAATAATAATAATTATTTACTTTATCCATAATAATAATAATAAACCAAAGAAACTGAAATTAAAATATTAAAGGGGTAGCGGCGTTTGTCGAGTCGGGCAGAATTTGCCCGCCCCAATTGAAACAACCAGCCCTTTTTTTTAAATTCTGCATCTGAATTGGGCTGAAGCCCTTCTGAACCGAATGAGGACCGAATCTGAAAACCCATCTGAACCCCTTTTTTTGTTTAAATAGCTGTTTGGGCCAAAGCTCTTTCTGTTGCAGGACCGGACTGGCCAGAAGATGAATTGCCAGCCCAATTCCCATACACCGCCAGCTCTTTCAGGAGCAAAAATTGCTCCAGAATTTTCGCCTAGAAGGAGTTGAACACGTGACCTCCTTCTTTTTGTATCAGGCGCTGGCCACTAGGCCGGCAGCCTTGAGTGCTATATTGAAGGAGGTTTTAATTTTATATTAAAGGTGAATACAGTTTCCAGAAAAAAAAACCAATATTGTCGGAAGGAGGATTTGAGCACGAGACCTCCTTGCCACTGTCAGAGGCGGTGACCACCAGGCCATCAGGCCTTTCTGGTCAAAACGGGCTTCCGTTTAATTATATATTAAAGAAAATGAAACTGCCATAAATTCCCCCTTCCTGGAACAAAAATTTCAGACTACAGGTTTGAACCTGCGACCTTCCAATCGCTGGCAATGGCGCTGGCCACCAGGCCGATGCCAATTCTAGTCTGATAGCAGGGACGTTTCTTATTTGTATTAAAACCAGCATTCCACCAGAATAAAACAACTGGTGGAAATTTAAAAACAAACGGATTTTGACCCAAAAAGTTTCGTTTTTCCAAACATGAACAGATTAACAATAATGATTCGATTTGCCCCGTTCTGATACCACTTGATAGATTTAATTTAATAAACCCCTGAATAGGACCGTTTAATCGAATCAATTGACAAAGTAACAAAACGCGAAAAATATACCTTGCTCCATTGCTGTTGTTAATCTGAACACGTGCGCTGCAATTGCTCTGGCTGATGATGAATCTGGCGTGATCCAAGGATTCACGACCTCCCACCAATTGCTGATATACCCCTTGAATGGAATCAACAATTTCACTGCTTTACCCGATGGAGAGGCTAGGCAGTGTGGGCTTTATAGAACAAGGTTGACACACCCTCTCACTTTTCCCTCTCTATGGCCGAATTCTTGATGGTGCTTGATGATATGAGGAGATGAAGGCCTCCTCCTTTATATAGAGGGAGAATAGGAGAATCCTAATTTGCATATTTTTTATGGATAGAGATTCCTTTATCCCAGATACCTGGAATATACTTGATGCTAACATCAAGTTTATCTTTATCCATTATCCAATAAGATTCCTGATGGGCATATTTCTTTATAAATAGAGATTATTTATCCCATAAAACTGGGGATATACTTAATACTATGTTCAAGTTATCTCTATCCATTATCAAATATTATATAATATTTAATAATAAATATTATTAAATATTATTTAATATTTAATTATTGTACCAACAATTATCTACTAGCCACACGTGGGTTGTCGTCCCTCGGAGACCAGACGTCGTAACTTTATGGTCGTTGCACTTTGAGCCCATCCATCGCGGTCTCTGACCATATGACTGTCTAAATATTCGGGGTTTCCATTTAGACCACACTATACATCCACGAACATTCCGATGATCACTTAACGTGTGGATATTTTACGTAATAATTAGTATTATTACGTGACATATGTGACATATAATATTATCATACATAACGTCCACTTTATGATTAATTCGTATAAACTTTATCAACGTGTTGCGCATCACACGTATCTCGAATTAATCCCAACAGGATGATCTCTCCAACCCGGTTTGTACAAATTTGAAAGTAGACACACTTGGGTTGATCATTCCTTGGTTGACTAAATGAAAGGACTTTGTTCCCTTGAAATCCTTGCTGTGCTCCATAACCTCCTATGACATGCACTTGCATTTGCCATTGATTTGTTTCCATTTGATTGTGACATTCATCTGAACCATGGCCAATATAATTACAAGGCCTACCACTCTTCACTTTTTGCCCGAAAGTAGGTGGAGTCATAGTAATTTTTTGGTTCAAATTAATTTCTTATGCCCAGTTATGGAGTTCATTTACTCTTGGATCAATATAGACGCTTGAAGTTGCAGCTTCACCAACTTTTTGATGCACTTTTCAATAAAATCACTAGAAATTCCAAACATGCATCCTTCAAAAGTAGCGGTAGCATTACAAAATCCAAATGGTATTCATTTGTAAGCAAATGCACGAAAGGGTCAAGTGAGGGTAATCTCCTCTTGATTGTCCGGTGAAATCATAATTTGAAAATGACTCGGAATAGGTATCCAGAAAGCAATAGAGTCTTTTACCTGCTAAAATTTCAATGATTTTTCAAGAAAGGGCCAGAGAGAGTGATCTTTACTTTTTACGGCATTCCATTTCCGATAATCAATACACACTCTCTATCCAGTAATATGTCACATCATCACCGTCTCTTCACTTCCATTGGGCAGCAATTCGAACACATATTTCTTTGGTACAACTTGGATTGGACTTACTCAAGGACTATCCGCAATAGGAAAAATGATCCCAACTTGGAGCTTTATGGTTTCGTCTTCGACAACTTTCTTCATTTGTGGATTCGACCTTTTTTGTGCATCTCTCTTTGTTGTGGTCCCTCTTCAAGATTGATTTTATGCATACAAAGTGAGAGAGATGCATTTGAGATCGGTAATTTTCCAACCAATGCCAGCTTTGTGGTTCTTGAGCACCACCGACACTTTTTCTTCTTGCTCCTATGTCTGTTAGGAAAAAGAATCAAATCAAATCAAGATTGATAAGGCATTATGTAATCAAATCATGTATGATTGATATTGTATTTATTGTATTACCTTAGTCACGAGTATACAGATATTATAAGTAAATACCTCATGTAAAATTGACAAGTGAATGAAATCAGAATATTTTCCTTCCATCCGATTTCCTCTCCTTCTGACATGCTATCAGAGCTTGGGGAATAATTCCTCGGGACTCAGAAAGAAATCATCCTTGTCCCCATTACATGAATCCAGCCATGGCAGAGGAAGCATCAAGCCAACCTAAAACCATGCCCGACGATTTAACCTTGCAAATTGCCAACTTGCTCAGAACTGGCCTGGGCAACGTGCCCCCAGCCGAAATGACCCCAGAGAGTTTGTCCATCGGATTTAAGTTGGACAACGAAAATTATCCCCTATGGGCCAGCCTCATGAAGAAAGCCATAGGAGGCAGAGACAAAACACATCATCTGGTTAATGAACCACCAGAGGTCACAGATCAGACATACTCTTGGTGAGAACTGTCGATCATACTGCTTTCACTTGATTGTACATAATATTGAGCCATCACTAGTGAATAGTGTTGCTCAATACCCTACAGCCAGAGCACTCTGGAATAGACTGGCCGTTGCTTGGGGAGTGGTGGCGACTCGTTTCAAGCATTTGAACTCCACAGGCGAGCGTGTACCATCCGACAGGGGGAGGACACGTTGGGGAATCTTTCGACCAGGCTACAAGGTCTTTGGATGGCCATTGACCGAAGGACCCCCAACCCAATGCAATTCGAGGCAGATATAGCAGTGTACAATAGAATCACAGCTGAGCAGCGGCTCTACCAGTTTTTGACTGCACTTGATGATAGATGTGAGGGAGTCTGCCGAGATATACTCAAGCAGGACCCTTTGCCCTCATTAGAGTCAGCATACACGTTGGTGAGAAGAAAAGCTGTCCGACCTTAGATCCTAGGAGTGGCAACTCATCCCACACTAGCGGTGACAACATCACCGGGCGACATAGGGACATGATTGACCGTAGGGACAAAATCCGGCACCAGGAGGCCATCGATTGTAGGATCTGCAAAGCGCCACTAGAAGGAGAGGGGGGTTGAATAGGTGGTACGGAAAGTGTGGTTTTTAAAACTTGTTTGAACCTAAACAATTCAACTTCTGAAAACAGATTCTGTTTTCAGAGTCAGTTTTAAAACGTTTTTAAAACCAGGTTATAGGTCTCCAAAAATTCTGAAATTTTGAGAGAAGTTAGCCTCAGATGTTATGTGGGTCCCCTAAAAATTTCAAATTAAAATTAAACCTTTAACCCCTTCAAAAACCGTTTGTACTCAGATTGCTCGAATCTGCCAGAAACGGTAGATGGTTTTGAAAACTTTATTCCTATTTGTGTGAACGTCCAAAAGCTCTAAAAATTTAACCACTAACTCCTTATATACTATATTTAAATGGGTAGAAACAGTTTTGCAAAATTCTTTTGGGAAGTAGGTCAACTACAATCAAAGTCTTAACCTTTGAAAGTCTGAAAATCAGACTGCACTAGTCTCAGATCTTTTGATGTTTGATTGACTTATACTTATCCAAAATGGTTGAAACTTCTGCCAAATTAACCCTAGAACGTGTGAGTATATTTCTGGAAATTTTCGTGATTTTTGAAATTCGTTAACTATTTTTACGAATGCGAACAAGAAGGGTAATCAGTGAAGTAACTGAAAAGTAAATGCTAAAAGTAAATGGCACCAAGATTTTTATACTGGTTCGGTTATAAACAACCTGCTCCAGTCTTCAAGGAACACCTTGGTTCACACTAATCACACACACGTAATACACCTTACCACAAGGTTGATAGAGTTACACCTAACTCCAACCCTTTACAAACCTTGTATAGTGAATACAATTTGTACGAACACCACCACCTCGCAAGAATGAAGATTGATCACACCTTGATCAATCTTTTACAAAGATAAAGAGTATGTGGTGGTCTATTACAAGCCTATTCAAGGATAGAAAGATATGAATACGATAGGCTTTCAAGAAGAAAGAAAGAAAGAGAATGTAGAAGAAGAAGAGCTAGGCTTTTTGATCACTTTGATTTTCAATGCTTGTGCTTACTTTGTTTACTCTCTTCTCTTTCCTTTTAATGTGCATGGCCGTCCCCTTGTATGTGCCTCCCCCTCTTGAAAATTATCTTCTAAGTTCTTGGGAGGATGTAAGACATCATTGTGACAAGGTCTTGCTTACTTGGCATCTTCTTATTGGATGATCATTTAGGCTTCGCTTACTTGGCATCTTCTTATTGGTTCAATGGTGTCATTATTGATGACTTGGAAAAATATGATAATTACACTTAAACATGTGCCAAAATCATCACAAATTAATTTCCATAAATCATAAGATATATCACATAAATTTCAAGACAACAATTCCTTCCTTGCTAAGCCAAGAAATCGGCCATAATGGGTGTTACCATGCTGAATTTTCAGCATGTGACACATGGTTGAATAATTCAAAATATTACCATTTTCTTTGATTTTTCATTTTAAAAGTAAATCACCAATTGATGGTAATTATTCCTATCACATGAGAAATGAATTTGGACACTATTAAGCTCTAGAATTCGGCCTACACATGTCTCACACATGCTGAAAAATTTTCAGCATGTGTGATATATAAAATATCACACTTTATTAATTTAAATAATACTCAAATCATTTCCATTTCTTCTCCCAATCAATCACACAATTTGAGATGACAAAATATGTTACATTGAAGTGCAAAAATCGGCCACCCATGTTAGCATGCTGAAATTTTTCAGCATGTGTTATAAGAGAGACAAATTTTGAATTCTTACCATTTGTAGCTTCTCTCTTTAATTCACCAACATTGTATGATTGATCCTTGACCAATCAATATTCCAACAAGGCTCCAAATAAGCTCCATCTCAGCTGTAGGTTGCGTTGGATATGTATGTGTATGTGCTGAAATTTATTTTTGCTAACTTTGTAAAATAATGCACATTTAATAATACACACATGTTATATTCCAATCAGCCCTTAATTTAATTTTCTAGAACACTTTAAGATGTATAACATATGTAAAAAGTGTCTAGATACGTGTCACATAATGTATCAAAAACGTTTCATGCGTTGTGGGCGTAGAAAACCGAATTTTCGATATTTATCGATTACCCGATTTTTCTCTAATTTAAATTCCAACTTTTGCACATGTTATATATATTATGTTATGCATAATATATATAATATATACTTTAAATCTCAGCACTTGGCTGGTCTAAAGTGGTACCATTAACATGTGACAAAACTAAACTTGGAATCTTCACATTTTGGCCTTAATGTGGAGTAATTTGTGTGTGCCAACATGGAAAGTATTTTTGGCTGAATATTACATGTAACCCACGAAAATAATAATGATTTTTGAGGTATAGGGGCTGGCCATCTATTTATGGCAAGTACGTGACACGTTGGCGAAGTTTCGGTATTCGCCCGATACGACAATTTTCGGTTTAGAACCTTTTATCATGTCGTATTTGATTTGTCATCACCATATCTTATATCATATGATATAAGACCTGAATATACTCATAAATATGAGTTAAGTATAGTGGTGTGACGTTATCGTACGTACGTAAAATATATAACGTGTCGGTAGTACGTTGGAATACATGTGCGTGTGCCTTTTTCAAAAAATCTGAAAATATATGTATTATATATGTATATGGCGTGTATGTACTAATGAGGGGAGGAGGAGAAGATTTTCCTTCCTTAGCCTTGTTGCCTTTGTGCCTTTTCCAAATGTGGCTTCCTTTAATGAACTACTTAGTTTTATTAACTAAGTACTTCACTTAATGAACTAGTTTAGTTCATTAATGGTGGCACCTGAAAATAGTGTAAACACAACAAATGTTTGCCATATGATGTAAGCTTTAATGCTTCATGGCTCGTCAGTACGGCAACATTATATATGAGCTAAATAAGGCAAGTAATAAGCAATATATCATGCATTCATTTGTATGTACTTTGACTCAAGCCTATTATCCTTTTAGATCTATCTCTATAGATCTTGATACCAAGGATATAGGTAGCCTCACCCAAGTCTTTCATTGAGAAGGAATTTCCTAACCAAGCCTTAACCTTTTGCAAGGAAGGGATATCATTCCAAATAAGCAATATGTCATTCACATATAAGACCAGAAACACTACTGCACTTCCACTAACCATTTTGTAAATACAAGGTTCGTCTTCATTCTTGATGAAACCAAAGTTCTTAACTATTTCATCAAAAAGAAGATTTCAGCTTCGAGATGCTTGCTTCAATCCATATATGGATCTTTGAAGCTTGCAAAGCTTCTTTGAATTCTCAGGATTTACAAAACCATCAGGTTGTGTCATGTACACATCCTCAAGTAAATTTCCATTAAGGAAAGCAGTTTTGACATCCATTTGCCATATCTCATAATCATAGTATGCTGCAATGGCAAGGAGAATTTTAATGGACTTAAGCATAGCAACTGGTGAAAAGGTTTCATCATAGTCTATACCACGAGTTTGCTTAAAACCTTTAGCAACAAGCCTTGCTTTGTAGGTTTGCACATTTCCATCCGTGTCAGTTTTCTTCTTGAAACTCCATTTGCAACAAATAGTTTTAATACCCTATGGAGGATCAATTAAAGACCAAACTTAGTTATCAAACATTAATTGCATCTCAGAATTCATGGCTCCAAGCCATTTATTTGAATCTGGACCTGAACAGCTTCTTGATAGGTAGAGACTCATCTTGATCTATGAGCATAACTTCACTATCATCAATCACAAGAAATCCATATCTCTGGCTGACGATGTATCCTATCAGATCCGTGTTTGACTTGTGTTACATATTCAGGCTCCACAATTTTTCAGGTTCTGAAATTGTCTCTAAAGACGGTTCAATGATATCTTGTGGAACTTGAGTTTCCTCAAGTTTTACTATACTCCCACTAGTTCTCTTAGAGAGAAACTTCTTTTCTAAAAAGATTCCATTTCGAGCAATAAACACTTTGTTCTCTGAGGGAATATAGAAATAGTACCCTTTAGTTTCCTTAGGATACCCCACAAAAATACATTTGATAGACTTTGGAGCTAGCTTATCTGACACTAATCTTTTCACATAAGCTTCACAACCCCAAATCTTAAGAAAAGACAAACTGGGTGTCTTGCTAGTCCATATCTCATATGGTGTCTTTTCAACAGCTTTAGATGGTATACGGATCAAAATGAATGCAGCTGTTTCCAAGGCATAACCCCAAAAAGATAAAGGAAGATCTACTTGACCCATCATAGATCAAACCATATCTAATAAAGTTCGATTTCTCCTTTCAAAAACACCATTCCATTGTGGAGTTCCTGGAGGAGTCAACACTAAAACGATTCTAAAATTTCTTAGATGTTGATCAAATTCTTGGATCAAATATTCACCACCTCGATCTGATCAAAGCGTTTTAATTGTCTTACCAAGTTGATTCTGTACTTCATTTTGAAAAGTTCTAAACATTTCAAATGACTCATGCTTATGTTTCACTAGGTAGACATAGCCATACCTACTGAAATCATCACTAAAAGTTATGAAATACCGAAATCCTCCTCTGCAACTAATGCTGATTGGGCCGCACATCTGTATGTAACAAGCCCAATAAGTCATTAGCCCTTTCACTATGTCTAGTAAAAGGGGTCTTTGTCATCTTTCCAAGAAAACAAGACTCGCAATTTTCAAATGATTCAAAATCAAATGAATCTAATAATCTATCTTGATGGAGTTTAGATACGCGCTTCTCATTTATATGGCTAAGGCGACAATACCACAAATATGTAGGGTTTAATTTACTTGGCTTAGTTCTCTTTGAAGATATGTTATAAATATTACTGTCATTGGAATTATCAAGGTTAAGGACATCAATGCCATTATAACTACTTGCAATACCATAAAGCAATTCATTTTTATCAAAAATAGAACACTTTTTATTTTTAATTAAAAATGAATAACCTTCATCATCCAAAAAAGATACTGAAATAAGATTTCTACTCATAGTAGGAACATAAAAGCAATTGTTCAAAACTAAGAAAAGCCCATTGGGCAAGACAAGCTCATAAGTCCTTACAGCTATAGCAGCAAGTCTTGATCTATTGCCAACACGTAGGTCCACTTCGCCCTTCTTCAACATCTTACTCCTTTTGAGCCCCTGCATATTTGTACAAAATATAAGATCCACATCCAGTATCTAATACCCAGGTTGAAGAAGTAGATAAATTAATTTCTATAACATAAATACCTGAAGATGTAGTCGCACTACCCTTTAATTTCTTCAACTCATCCAAATAAACATCACAATTTCTTTTTCAATGCCCATGCTTGTTGCAATGGAAACAAGTTCCTTCCTTAGGAACTTTTGCCTTGGGTCCAGGTTTTGGCTTAGCTTGACCCTTTGACTCTTTTGCACCCTTTGCACCTTTAGCCATACCCTTGCCTTTACCTTTCTTTTTCATTGGCTTGATATTGACACTCAATACTTGGGTAGGCTTCTTGATATTCTCCTCAGCAGTTTTGAGCACTCAGGAATGGACTTTTCCATATTATTCATATTATAGTTCATGGTGAACTGCGATAAACTGCTAGGTAAAGAGTGTAGCATCAAATCCGTGCCGAGTTCCAAACTCAGGGGATATCCAAGTCTTGCAAGGTTATCTATATAGCCTTTCATCTTCAAAAAATGAGCGCTAACAGATTCACCTTCAGACATCTTACAGTCAAACAGTGCAACAGAGGTGTCAAACCTATCATGCATAGCCTGTTGTTGGAATGCTTGTTTGAGATGCACACTCATCTCATAAACTTCTAAGTGTTCCAGGTCCTTCTGAAGTCTTGGACTCATAGTTGCCAACATAAGACATCCTATGTCATTGGAATCTTCTACATGCTTCTTATGCTTACTCCTAGCAGCAACAGAAGCATCAGCAAGAGGGGGTTCAGGGACAGGGTCATCGAGCACGTATGACTTCTTTTCTTGCTTGAGAACAATTCTCAAGTTCCGAAACTAATCAACAAAATTAGTACCACATTCTTTCAGTTTTTCCTTCTCAAGGATAGATCGCAGTGATAAGGTGAAATTGTTATTAGCAGCCATTTTTGATCTACAAAACATGCAAAGTTACACTTTATTAATAATGAGGTTAAAATTTATAAAACTCCCACTAAAACATAACCGTCTAAAGAAATATTTTAGTGAGCTAAGATCCATATTTGACTTAATTCTAAACTCAGCTTTGGCATGACGCTTAAAATTAAGTTATTTAGGTAGGTAACTTTTTTTACCAATTACATCTCATGTAACTCTTAGAATTTATGGAATAATGACATCATATATCATTGTATGTTAGATTCCCTCTAATGCCTTGGGTCCAAAACCGTTTTGACAGCCCAATTAAGTCTAACCAATTTTAAATATATGAGTAGCACTATTACTCATCCTATGTAGCTAGGAATGTTTAAAGCACATTGCTTTGACAATACCTACTTTAATACAATCCCAGTTTTAATAGGTGTTTAAGATATGGATGACATCAAGACTTAAATTATTAATGAGGGTTAAACTTAGTTTACGTCTTGCATTGCATATCATTATATCATAGCATCCTATATGCATATATAATCTATCATCCACGCATCTCATACAAAATGATAAATATGTAAACATGACATATCGTGACCAAACTAAATATGATCTTCATGTGACCAAATGAAGATCATAAAGGAAACCCTATGTGAAAGACTTCCTAGTACAACATTTGCAATGATACATATCTTCTAATCTTGAGCTCGTGCCTCCATCTCTATGGAATCCACTCATCCTTAGTATGTGTTGCCATCACCACTTTGGTAGCTTAATACATCATTTATTACAATAATAAAGAAAACCTAACTACTTGTAAAATAAAATAAAACAAAACAACAACAGCACGCAGGCCATGAAAATCCAAAATAGAAATATGACTAAGTCAATCACATAGGTCCAAAGGCCATGCTATGCACCATGACATCAAATAATTATAATATATCTTACACAAACATATTATAACAAATAAATGGGGGGGTGAATAGTGGGTGCATAAAATTTCCTTTTTAAAATTGTTTTAACCAAAAACCCAACTCCTAAAAAAAGTTTCTGTTTTCAGGACCTGTTTTGCAAGGTTTTAAAAACTAGGTTACAGGTCTTCAAAAATTCTGAAATTTGGAGAGATCTTAGTCTCAGATGTTCTGAGTATCGCCTAAAAATGTAAGATTAAAATTCAACCTTTAACCCTTTCAAAAATCATTGATGGTCAGATTGCGCAAATCTGCCAGAAACGGTAGTCTGACTTGAAAAATTTATTCTGATTAAACTGTGACTCCAAATGATCTGAAAATTTAATGACAAACGACTTTCTAAATTTATTTAATTGGGTTGAAACAGTTTTGAATAATTCCTTTGGGAAGTTAGTCAAATACGTTCAAAGTCTCAACCTTTGCAAGCCTGAAAATCAGACTACACTAGTCTCAGAACTTTTGACGTTTGGATGACTTATACTTGTCCAAAAGGGTTGAAACTTGCGCCAAATGAAACTTAAAACGTGTGGCTATGTTAAAATTTTTGTGATTTTTGAAATTCGTTTGGTATTTTTAAGATCGCGACGAAAATGATGCACTGTGCTGAAAACTGAAAGTAAGTGCTGAAAAGTAAAGAACACAAGGAATTTTATACTGGTTCGGTTAAATCAACCTACTCCAGTCTTTGAGGACACCTTCCTCGGTTATCACTAATCACAAAACAACAAACAACACCTTACCACACAGTATTGATGGAGTTATACACCAACTCCAACCCTTTACAAACCTTGTAAGTGATTACAATGATCACGAACACCACCACCAAGCGGATGCAAGATTGATCACACCATGATCAATCTTTTACAACAATATAGCGTGTATGGTGGTTTATATGAAGCCTATACAATATGTATGAATATGAATACAATAGGCTTTTAAAGAGAAGAAGAAAGAAAGGTAGAAGAAGGAGATGTTCCTACGTTTTTTGCTCTTGGAATTGTAAGACTTGTCTTGTGTTTTGTTTGGTGTCCTTCTTTCCTTTTTATCAAGAAGTGGCCTCCCCCTATGTCTTGTTCTTCCCCTTGAAAATTATCTTTTAAGTCCTTGGAAGAATATCTTGCATCATTGTGACATTCACTTGCTTACTTGGCAACTCCTCATTGGATGATCATTATAGCTTGCTTACTTGGCACTCATTGATTGGATGAAAGTTGTCATCATTTGATGACTGTATAAATCTGAAAATAACACTTAAAAACATGTGCCGATTAGTCATAAAAATGTTGCCATAAATCACATAATAAATTCCATAAAATTTACAAGACTATTCATCACCATTAAACACCATAAAATCGGCCAATTCACTTTAACACATGCTGAAATTTTCAGCATGTGCTCTATCCAAGACTCATTCAAATTGTTGTCATGTTGGTATTAGATTAATTCTTTGAAAATAAAAAATCAAATATGTTAAATTCCAAGACCTAATTTTCGGCCATATACATTCAACACATGCTGAAATTTTCAGCGTGTGTGATATTTCAAATATCATCACCATATTTCCTTAACATCTTCAAATCAATCCATTAATACTGAAGATAAATAAATCATCATTTATGTTAAGAAATTCGGCCAGCTCAAGTGCACACATGCTGAAATTTTCAGCATGTGTTACAAATATGACATAGTTTGAAATATTACCTTGTGTAGCTCCTTCCTTTATGTCACCAACATTGTATACTTCATTCTTGGCCAATCAAGATGCCAACTAGGCTCCACATATGCTCCATTAATCTGATCTAGGCGAGTGATGTAGCTTGTACATGTGCTGAATTTTATTTTTGCAAACTTTATAAAATAGTGCACAATAATTATACACATAAGGTATATTCCAATCAGCCCTTAATTGATTTTTCTAGAACACTTTAGAATGTATAGAGTATGTAAAAAGTGTCTAGATACATGTTATATGTCATGCCAAAAATGTTCCATGTGTCATGTTTGTAGAAAACCGAATTTTTGACTTTTGTCGATTACGCGATTTTTCTCCGATTGAATTCAAAATTTTTGCACATGTTATATTTATTATGTCACACATAATATACATATAATAACTTGAAAATTCAGCTCTAATTGCTGAAGTAAGTGGCGCCGCATGTGCTTAAAAAATTGAATTTGAAATCTCCACAATTTGGCCTTAATTGGGGTTGATTTGTGTGTGTCAACATGGAATGATTTCATGGATGAATATAACATGTAGACCACAAAATTTCTGGTTATTGTTAAATTGTAGGGGCTGGGCATCTATATATGGCAAGTACGTGACACGTTGGCGAAGTTTCGGCATTCACCCGATACGACAATTTTTGGTTTAGAACCTTGTAACGTGTCGTAATAATTTTGTCATCACCATGACTTATATCATATGATATAAGACCTGAATATACTCATAAATATGAGGCAAATATAGTGGTATGACGTTAACGTGCGTTCATAAAATATATAACGTGTTGGTGGTACGTTGGAATATATGTGTATAGTGCCTTTTAAAAAAAATCTGAATATATATATGTGTGTGTGTGTAAAAGGCGTGTGATAAGGAGAGGAGAAAACTTTCCATTCTTCAATTTGTTGCCGTTGTGCCTTCTCCAAATATATCACCATTTAATGAACTACTTAGTTCATTTAACTAAGTACTTCAATTAGTGAACTAGTTCAGTTCATTAATGGTGGCTCCTGAAAATAGTTCAAACACAACAAATGTTCGCCACATGATGCAAGATTTAAAGCTTCATGGCTCGTTAGAACGACAACATTATATATGAACTATATAAGGCAGGTTTCTTGCAGAAACGTGTCAAGTTATAAAACGTGTCATGCATTTCTTTAGTACACGTTTTTTAAATCATGCATTTTGTAATCACTCAAACCCATTTTTCTCAACAATTTCCCCCTTTTGATGATTTAAAAAATAATTCTAGTACATGATTTAAATTTGATTGCTCCCCCTCCAATTATGCACAAATTCAAATTTTGAATTTCAAATTTCGAATTTCGAATTTTCTCTCCCTTGATTTGTGCAATCACTCTTAATCAAATCTCAATCAATCTCTCTCCCCCTCTTAAATCATGCATTCTCTCCCCCTTTATTTTGGAAAGACAATCAAAAGCGCATGTAAGTATGGAAAGAGATATCAAATCAAATCAGCAGAAATCATGCCTAATTTAGAACGAAGATTTTCATACGTGGCTTGATTTAGTGCTTTTGTGAAGATGTCAGCTACTTATGCCTCAGTGCATACGTGATCTATGACAATATCACCATTATTTACGTGATCACGAAGGAAATGATAGCGTACTTCTATACGCTTTTCTTTAGAATGTAGAACTGGGTTCTTAGATAAGTTTATGACACTCATACTATCACAATAAATTGGAATTTGATTTACCGTAATTCCAAATTCAGAAAGTTGTTGTTTTAGCCATAGTAATTGTGTGCAACAAAGACTAAGTGCCACGTATTCAATTTCATTGGTGGATAAGGCTACGCTTGCTTGCTTTTTAGAAAACCATGAAATAAGTGAATTTCCTATAAATTGACAAGTGCCACTCATGTTTTTTCTATCTATTTTACATCCACCATAATCTGCGTCAACATAAGCATGCAAGTTAAATTCACAATCTTTATCATACCAAATGCCTAAAGTGGGTGTGTGCTTAATATATCAAAATATTCTTTTCACGGCATTATAGTGAGACATTTTAGGTTGACTTTGAAAACGTGCACACATACATACACTGGACATGATATCACGTCTACTAGGAGTAAGATAGAGCAAAGAGCCAATCATAGACCTATATAAAGCATTATCAAAGTCCTTACCATGTTCATCTTTATCTAGTTTAGTGGTGACACTCATATGGTTGGGGGACGGTTTTAGATTCTCAAAATTGAACTTTTTAATCATGTCATTTATGTATTTAACTTGGGTTATATGTATACCTTTACTTGTTTGCTTAATTTGAAAGCCAAGAAAGTAATTCAATTCACCAACCATATACATTTCAAATTCGGATTTCATGCAAGTTCGAATCTTCAACAAATTTATGAGATGTAGAGCCAAAAATGATGTCATCAACATAAATTTGAATGATTAGTAAATCCGATTTATCTTGTTTTAAGAATAGAGTGTTATCTATCGTGCCTTTTTAAAACCATTTTCTAAAAGAAAAGTAGCAAAACGATCATACCATGCCCTAGGTGCGTGCTTTAAACCATATAGTGCCTTCTTTAGTTTGTACACGTGATCGGGGTGTTTCAAATCTTCAAAACCGGGTGGTTGTTTCACGTATACTTCTTCTTGTATGAATCTATTTAAAAATGCAATTTTCACGTCCATTTGATAAAGTTTAAAACCTTTCATGCAAGCAATAGCAAGTAAAAGTCGTAAGGCTTCTAAACGTGCTACGGGTGCAAATGTTTCTTCATAATTTATTCCTTCTTCTTGATTATATCCTTGTGCTACAAGTCTAGCCTTGTTTCTAACAACTTTTCCTTCTTCATTTATTTTAGTTCTAGACACCCACTTTGTGCCTATTATAGTCTTATCTTGTGGTCGTGGTACTAAGTCCCATACATCATTTCTTACGAATTGATAGTTCATCATACATAGCATCAATCCAAGAAGAATCCCTCAAAGCATCAAACACATTTTAGGTTCAATTTCGGATATCATGGTATGAAATTGATTTATTTCATCCGGATTTATTCTTCTACATGGTCTCACACCATGAGTAATGTCGCCTATAATGAGATCGTGTGGGTGATTCCTATGCCATCTTGGTTGATTATTTTCTACGTTCTCATGCATTTCTAAGTGATCATGCATTTCTAGTGTGTCTACTTCATTATGCGTGCCATCATCATCATCCAACACAGGTTTTAATTCAAAATCATCGTCATATTCTTTATTTTTGTCAATCTCACCAAATTCATTGAACTTCACATGAATGGATTCTGAAATTTGTCTAGTGATGGGATCATAACATCTATATACTTTTGAATTCACAGAATATACAACAAAGATGCATTCAATTGATTTAGATTCAAACTTGTCTAAGTTGTCTTTCGTATTTAAAACAAAGCATTTGCAACCAAACACATGAAAGTAATCAATTTTAGGCATGCGATCATTTTCTATCTCATAGGGCGTTTTATTTATTTCCTTTCTAATAGACAAACGATTAATTATATAGCATGCACAATTTACGTCTTCCGCCCACAGAAATCTAGGCAATTTATTTTCACACAACATGGTTCTAGCGATTTCTTGTAGTGTCCTATTGTTTCTTTCTACTACTCCATTTAGTTGTGGAGTTCTAGGTGGCGAAAATTCGTGTTTGATTCCTTTTTCTTCGCAAAATGCAATCATGTCCTTGTTTTTAAATTCACCGCCTCTATCGCTTCTAATCCTCTTCACATTTAAACCATATTGATTTTCAAGTTATTTTATTAGTTTTGCAATCTCAATGGCACTATCATCTTTATTTGCAAGAAATAATGTCCAAGTATGACGAGAAAAATCATCAACAATCACACATGCATAATGACGTCCACTGGGACTCGTAGTGCGACTAGGACCAAATAAATCAATGTGTAATAATTCTAAAACTCTAGTCGTGCTTATTTCATTTTTAGGTTTAAGTGACTCGCGTGTTTGTTTGCCTTTAATACAAGATTCACACAACTGAAAGTTCTCTAAATCGAGTTTAGGCAATCCTCGTATTAAGTTCTTTCGTTGAAGTTTTTCAAGTGTAGAAATGCCGATGTGCCCTAAACGTCTATGTCACAAATTTACGTTAGGTTCATTTGATATAAAACACTTAATCTTAGCGTCTAACATATCATCCATGGAAAGTGTGAAAATATTTCCTTCCCTTTTTTCCTTTTAACACTACTTCTCTATTTTTATTTATTATAATGCCTTATGGATGAGTAAAACACACATCAAAGCCATTGTCAATAAATTGTGAGATGCTAAGAAGATTATAGCATAAGTTGCTTACCAAAAAGACGTTGGAGATTTGAAGGGTGCTTGGGCTTCCGATTGTACCTTTTCCCATGATTCTTCCTTCATTGTTGTCTCCAAAGGTCATGGATCCGCTTTTTGTGACCTTCTTCAACTTTGTGAACAAGCTCGGGTCACCCGTCATGTGCCTCGAGCAACCACTGTCAAGGAACCACTTGATAGATGTGTCTTTTAATGTATGGGTTCCCTCGTTTGATGCTTTGGATACAAAGCATACTTGGGCAGTCTCCTCTTCTGTATCAGTCTCAGAATCAGATGTGTCACTCCAAGTGGAGGCCTTGAGAGCTCTTCTCCTTTGCTTAGGTTCTGAGACGAGTCTATTTTTGGTCCGATCCTTGTCAAGGTGTTTGTTTGTTTTCTTGTCCTTGTTAGGGCAGTCATATGATATATGTCCAAGTTTACCGCATTCGTAGAATTTAACGTCCTTGTCATTTGTTTTATTCTTATTTCTTTTAGTGGAAGTAGCCTTAGGTTTGTTTTTAAATGACTTTCTTATGAATTTTCTCAAGCCTTTAGCCAATAAAATTAAGTCATCGTTGTCTGATTCAGAGTCACTATCAAAGTGATCGGAAGAAGTAGAGACGTATTCATTTGATTTAAAAGCAATAGTCTTACCTTGTTTTGATGATGATTCCGATTTCATTATAGTGAGTTTGTTTTCATATACCTTAAGTGATCCAATTAGTTCCTCCATTTTAATTGATTTGGTTTCTTTGCTCTCCTCTATAGCTGTCACTTTAGGGTCCCATTCGAATGGAAGGCTTCGTAATACCTTTTGAATCTTTTCCTGCATAGAGAAGGCTTTGCCAAGAGACTCAAGAGAATTGTAAATGTTAGTCAAGCGTAAATCCATATCAACAATAGACTCATTTGGCAACAATTTAAATGACTCAAGTGTAGACATAAGCATGTTAATTTTGGACTCTTTTACTTGACTAGTCCCTTCGTGTTTCATCTCAAGAATTCTCCACATTTCTTGAGCACTAGAGCAATTAGACACATAGCTAGATTCACTTTTACTCATCCCATTTAGGAGTAATTGCATGGCTTTACCATTCATGCTTAGTCTCTTTTTATCATCACTAGTATACTCTTGTTTAGGCTTAACAACCTCTAGTGTGACTCCATCTATAGTAGATAATTTGACAGAACAAATGGTCCGTCTTCTATGATGTACCATAGATCAATATCAATAGCTATAAGAAAGAGTTACATTCTTAACTTCCATTGATTAAAAGACTCACCGTCAAAAAGAGGAGGCCTTTGACTAGACATACCTTCTAGCTCGGTTTCGAAGTTTCTGGTTGTCATCTCAGTTAGATTGGATCTTTTTGTTGTAAGTGTTCCTACGCTTTGATACCACTTGTAGGATCTGCAAGGAACTACTAAAAGGGGGAGGTTGAATAGTGGGTACAGAAAATTTGGTTTTTAAAATTGTTTTAACCAAAAACCCAACTCCTGAAAACAGTTTCTGTTTTCAAGACCTGTTTTGTAACGTTTCAAAAACTAGGTTACAGGTCTTCAAAAATTCTAAAATTTGGAGAGATCTTAGTCTCAGATGTTCTGAGTATCTCTTAAAAATTTCAGATTAAAATTCAATCTTTAACCCTTTCAAAAATCGTTGGTGGTCAGATTGCACAAATCTGCCAGAAACGGTAGTCTGACTTGAAAAATTTATTCTAATTAAACCGTGACTCTAAATGATCTGAAAATTTAATGACAAACCCTTTTATATATGTATTTAATTGGTTGAAACAGTTTTGAAAATTTCTTTTGGAAAGTTAGTCAAATACATTCAAAGTCTCAACCTTTGCAACCCTTAAAATCAGACTGCATTAGTCTCAGAACTTTTGACATTTGGATGCCTTATACTTGTCCAAAAGGGTTGAAACTTGTGCCTAATGAAACTTAAAACGTGTATCTATGTTTTTGAAAATTTTCGTGATTTTTGAAATTCGTTTAGTATTTTTAAGATCGCGACGAAAATGATGCACTGTGCTGAAAACTGAAAGTAAGTGCTGAAAAGTAAAGAACACAAGGAATTTTATACTGGTTCGGTTAAATCAACCTACTCCAGTCTTTGAGGACACCTTCCTCGGTTATCACTAATCACAAAACAAAAACAACACCTTACCACACAGTATTGATGGAGTTATACACCAACTCCAACCCTTTACAAACCTTGTAAGTGATTACAATGATCACGAACACCACCACCAAGCGGATGCAAGATTGATCACACCTTGATCAATCTTTTACAACAATATAGCGTGTATGGTGGTTTATATGAAGCCTATACAATATGTATGAATATGAATACAATAGGCTTTTAAAGAGAAGAAGAAAGAAAGGTAGAAGAAGGAGATGTTCCTACGTTTTTTGCTCTTGGAATTGTAAGACTTGTCTTGTGTTTTGTTTGGTGTCCTTCTTTCCTTTTTATCAAGAAGTGGCCTCCCCCTATGTCTTGTTCTTCCCCTTGAAAATTATCTTTTAAGTCCTTGAAAGAATATCTTGCATCATTGTGACATTCACTTGCTTACTTGGCAACTCCTCATTGGATGATCATTATAGCTTGCTTACTTGTCACTCATTCATTGGATGAAAGTTGTCATCATTTGATGACTGTATAAATCTGAAAATAACACTTAAAAACATGTGCCGATTAGTCATAAAAATATTGCCATAAATCACATAATAAATTCCATAAAATTTGCAAGACTATTCATTACCATTAAACACCATAAAATCGGCCAACTCACTTTAACACATGCTGAAATTTTCAGCATGTGCTCTATCCAAGACTCATTCAAATTGTTTCCATGTTGGTATTAGATTAATTCTTTAAAAATAAAAAATCAAATATGTTAAATTCCAAGACCTAATTTTCGGCCATATACATTCAACACATGCTGAAATTTACAGCGTGTGTGATATTTCAAATATCATCACCATATTTCCTTAATATCTTCAAATCAATCCATTAATACTGAAGATAAATAAATCATCATTTATGTTAAGAAATTCGGCCAGCTCAAGTGCACACATGCTGAAATTTTCAGCGTGTGTTACAAATGTGACATAGTTTGAAATATTACCTTGTGTAGCTCCTTCCTCTATGTCACCAACATTGTATACTTCATTCTTGGCCAATAAAGATGCCAACCAGGCTCCACATATGCTCCATTAAGCTGATCTAGGCGTGTGATGTAGCTTGTACATGTGCTGAATTTTATTTTTGCAAACTTTATAAAATAGTGCACAATAATTATACACATAAGGGATATTCCAATCAGCCATTAATTGATTTTTCTAGAACACTTTAGAATGTATAGAGTATGTAAAAAGTGTCTAGATACATGTTATATGTCATGCCAAAAATGTTCCATGTGTCGTGTTCGTAGAAAATCGAATTTTTGACTTTTGTCGATTACGCGATTTTTCTCCAATTGAATTCAAAATTTTTGCACATGTTATATATATTATGTCACACATAATATACATAGAATAACTTTAAAATTCAGCTCTAATGGCTGAAGTAAGTTGTGGCCCATGTGCTTAAAAAGTTGAATTTGAAATCTCCACAATTTGGCCTTAATTGGGGGTGATTTGCGTGTGTCAACATGGAATGATTTCATGGATGAATATAAAATGTAGACCACGAAATTTCTGGTCCTTTTTGAAGTGTAGGGGCTGGGCATCTATATATGGCAAGTACGTGACATGTTTGTGAAGTTTCGGTATTCACCCGATACGACAATTTTTGGTTTAGAACCTTGTAACGTGTCGTAATAGTTTTGTCATCACCATGACTTATACCATATGATATAAGACCTGAATATACTCATAAATATGAGGCAAATATAGTGGTATGACGTTAACGTACGTTCGTAAAATATATAATGTGTCGGTGGTACGTTGGAATATATGTGTATAGTGCCTTTAAAAAAAATCTGAATATATATATATATGTGTGTGTAAAAGGCGTGTGATAAGGAGAGGAGAAAACTTTCCATTCTTCAATTTGTTGCCTTTGTACCTTCTCCAAATATGTCACCATTTAATGAACTACTTTGTTCATTTAACTAAGTACTTCAATTAGTGAACTAGTTTAGTTCATTAATGGTGGCACCGAAAATAGTTCAAACACAACAAATGTTCGCCACTTGATGTAAGTTTTAAAGCTTCATGGCTCGTTAGTATGACAACATTATATATGAACCATATAAGGCAGATTTCATGCAAAAACGTGTCAAGTCATAAAACGTATCATGCATTTCTTTAGTACACGTTATTTAAATCATGCATTTTGTAATCACTCAAACCCCTTTTTCTCAACAATATTGACATTCTTAATGTCACGGTAACGAATTATAGGATGTATGTATACGACGGTCTCACTAGCCCGTTAGCGGGCGGGGCTCCCGTTGCCCGGTCAGCTATGTCAATTGAAGTAGATAAATTAATTTTCTTTTCAAAGCCCTAGCATAGACGCATCAATCATATTAACAATCTTACTGTTTTTGAATACGTGTAAACCCTTATAGAAGCATCGATCGAATCAAAAGTTGTCATTCGAAAACCAAAACAGAATCATCAATCGAATTGATAATCTGCCATTCGAAACCTGAAATAGAAACATCAATCGAATTGATAATCTGCCATTCGAAACCCGAATCAGAAACACCAATCAAATTGATAATCTGCCATTCGAAACCCGAAACAGAATCATTAATCGAATTGAGAATCTGTCATTCAAAACTTGAAAACAGAATCATCAATCGAATTGATAATCTGTCATTCGAAATCCGAAAACAGAATCATCAATTGAACTGATAATCTGTCTATTTTGAATATAGATCAATCCTGACAGAATCATTATTGTACGTTTTATATCTGAGATAAACCGAATTGTGTTAATCATCACATGACAAACGAATTCTGCCATTTACAATAATCTCGGGTTATATCATCTCATGAAAACGATTTGAAAACGCCAATCTCCTCTCATCAGATGAAATTCGAATTAGTTTTTTATATATATCATGCCATACGAATTCAAACAGAAAACATATAATCACATAAGAATTATATAATCTATTTAAACGAAAACAACAAGTGGCTCTGATACCATTGTTAGGAAATCTGACAAGATTACTACAATGACGCGCAGCGGAAAAATAAAACTTGATCTCCGATTTCCTACCAAGGATCCATGTTGTTCGTTTAATTCGATGAAATAAATCAAAAACCTTACCTCTGTAGATTTGATATCTGCAGACATAGGAGGTGTGATGACACGAACACCCTATGGTGGTATCCACACGAATGCTTTCGTCCGGAGTGATAGCTCTTGAAACGGCGCGGCTGAGAACTCAATTTTTCTACAAAAACGAGTTATGTTTTCTCCGATGATTGTGTGTCATCTCTATACGAGATGCACCATTATATATACATATATGTAGACATCAAATCCGAGTCCAAATCAGATTAGTTAAGCCAATCAGAATCCATATCAGATATGGATCTTATCAAGATATTCAAAATCCATATTAGATATGGATTCATTTGTTATTATCCGATAATACATATATATATATACACATATATATATAAAAGATATATATATATATATAATCGTAAACATTAAAATAATAATAATAATAATTAATACATAATATTAATACTATTAATATTATTAATATAAGCACATACGCATTCTTGTGTGTGACCTGATAGGTCATATTAATTGGCAGTCGGTTAAATCTCCATTAAACCAACAAGTCGTAATTGGTCTCTAGCAAGACATTACGACTACCCAATTAATACGAGTAAAGTCCAACTAGCCTAATAACAGTACATGCATTAATCTCTTTGTCACACGATATCTACTTTGAACATAAGTCATAGTCGGCATCATACTTATACTTTTCAAACATATGATTACTCGATCTCTAAGTGGACTGATAAAATAAACAATATTGATCACACTATCAATTCATCTGAGCACGGTCATGCATTTCATAGTCTCACTAATCGAAAGGCCCAAAGATATCTCTCTCAAAAGAGAGGGACAAATTCTATCTTGATTGTTCAATATCCTCTACATAATTTCCATCATACTCAATCATGACCTTTATTATTATCCAGTTACGGATAACGTTAGATCATGTCAAAATATAATAGTCTTTATGTTGGAAACTATGAAAATCTCAAGTCTAAGGATTAAAACATGATTATCATGAGATTTACTTATGACGCTAATCGATGTAGTAATCTCATGATGGGTCTATCCAATACACTGTTCTTTAAAAAGTATCTATGAGATTGATTTGTATCACCATACACATAATCATCTCATGATTATCAAATCAATACTCATACTGGTTATAAATTATTTTATCTCTATAACAATAATGAACCAGGGACATATATCATAATTGTGTAACATACTAACCAACAATAATGATAATTAAACATTTTTATAATTAATAAATGTATAACATAAACATCCAAATCATGTCCTAGGGCACATACACTAACAAGGGGGCCAGGACCCAGTAAAATAAAGTAAGGGGGTGGGGGGAAACCGAGGGGGGTACAGGCGGGAGTAATGAGGATAGAAGGGAAAAAAGGGAAGAGAAAACGGGTGAGGAAAAAGGTAGATCTGAGGCTCTTCAGATCCAATCAAGCGGCGGTTTCTCTAATGCCTGAGATAACAGGTGGATATTTGACTGCGGAGCAACAGACACAATGACATACGATAAATCTGATATTGTACATCCAGTACGACCGGCGAAAACTCACACTCAAACAGCAAACGGCGGCCTCGTCCCTGTCAGGGGTGCCGGAACTGTAACCATTTCTCCAGATTTAAAATTACATAACTGTCTCTATGTGCCTTCATTATCTTGCAAGTTGTTATCGCTGAGCCATGTTGCACGCGAATTGAATTGTGCTATTCTCATGTATCTATGATTTTGCTTGTTGCGGGACATCTATATGAAGACGATAATTGGGCATGGTACTAAGCGCTGCGGTCTTTAATATGTAGATAAGGTGGCAGACAGAGGCACGACACTACTAGCTCATGGAACTACTGATCGTCAAATCTGGCTCTGGCATCGCAGACTGGGACATCCATCTATAAGTTATCTTCGATGACTATTTCCTTCTTTATTGCATAATACTGAATTCTATTTGTCATGTGAGACATGTTATCTGGATAAGAGCCATCGGACTACATTTCCTGCGAATAATACTTGGGTTGAAAATATGTTTTCTTTGATACATTCTGATGCTTGGGGCCCATCACCCTACCACACTCAAAAAGTCGTTCGTTACTTTGTTTTGTTTATTGATGATTAATCTAGTACGACATGGGTGTGTTTTCTCAAAAACAAACATGACGTGCCTGCCAGATTCGTGGACTTCTACCATCTAGTCCAAACACAGTTTAATAGCCAAATCAAAGTCCTCAGATCCGACAATGGTGGTGAGTATATGACACGTGAACTTTAGACTTTCATCCAAAACCACGGTATAGTCCACCTAACAACTTTCCCTCATACCCCCCAACAAAATGGCGTTGTTGAGCGTAAAAACCGAACCCTTATGTTTGAATCCCATGTCCCACAATACTTCTGGCTGGAAGCCGTTGCTACCTCTGTATACCTTATAAATAGTCTCCCCTCAAAAACCGTGAATCAAAAAACACCCCTACAATACTTGAAACTAAAAGTTCTCTCCCATCCAGTTTAACATTACCACCACGAATGTTCGGTTGTACAGTCTTTGTCCATATACCAAAACATACCTGGACAAAACTTGATCCATGTTCGGTTAAGTGTGCATTTATGGGATCTGTTTCTCATCAAAAAGGGTATCGGTGTTACAATCCACTTAATCATAGGCTCTATGTGATGATGGACTGTGATTTTATTGAGACCGAGTTTTACTACACCACCTAATCTCGCGCTCAGGGGGAGAAGTTCAAAGAGCCACTTGTTTGGTTGGATATCATGGAGAATACAGAAGGAGTAACTTTGACAGCTGTCCCTCCTCTACCTCCTGCCACTCTAGAGACCAATGCCTCTGAATCTACCCAAAATCTACCTTCGGATGATGTTCAGCAAGAGGCAAGTGAACCTGATCTCTGTTCTGATTCTGATATTGTGATTCATAATCCTGATCGTTCTACTAACCCTAAGACACCTGGAGAAAGTATATATGTTCTCCATTAAAGATGTACTCGAGGCATTCCTACTATCTGGTATTCTCCAGAACATACACCTTGGGCTAGTCGGTATCTGGTAGGATGTCTCGTAAGGGGGGAGGCTGTCAGAAACAACGAGAACATTCATCGTCAAACTATGTAACCATGAAATCCTAAAAACTGTGCATGAGGCGAAAAAAGCGAAGGAATGGACGGAGGCAATGAATACAGAGATTGTGGAACTAGTAAAAAACAAGGCGTGGGACAGGTGCAGACTACTAGAAGGAAAACGACCGGTTGGACGTAGGTGGGTGTTTACAGTGAAAAATAATGCAGCTGGGTCCATAGAAAGATATAAAGCCTGGCAAGTAGCAAAAGGATACACACAGACTTGCGGAATCGGCTGTGACAAGACGTTTTCCCCAGTAGCAAAGATTGACACTATTTATGTATTATTCTCAATAGTAGCAAACCAAGACTGGACGCTTCACCAATTGGATGTAAAGAATGCATTTCTTCATGGAGATCTGAAAGAAGAAGTCTACATGGAGGCTCCACCAGGATTTGTGGATGAATTTCAGGAAGGAGATGTATGCAAACCTAAGAAAGCACTATATGGGTTAAAACAATCATCGAGGGCGTGTTTTGGATGATTTAAAGTGGCATGAAGCAGTATGGGTACAGGCAGAGCAATTCTGACTATACCCTGTTCATAAAACAACGTGGAGACTTGGTAACATCTATGTAAATGGTATGATATTAACCGGGAGTGACGATGAAGAAATGTAAAGGCTGAAGGACTACTTATTTACATAGTTTGAGATGAAAGATCTAGGAGGCCTAAAGTATTTTCTCGGAATTGAGGTACTGAGGTCTAAATGAGGAATCTTTATAGCTTAGAGGAAGTACGTACTGGATCTGCTAGTCGAGACAGGTATGATTGACTGTAAACCGGCTGATACACTAATACAAGTCAACCATTGGCTGAGGATAAGACCAGAAGGGACAGCAACCGATAGAGGAAGGTATCAGCGACTTGTTGGGAAGTTATCTATTTAGCACTCACCCGACCGGACATTGCATATGCAGTGAGTGATGTTAGCTAGTTCATGCATCAGCCTCAAAAGGAACATATGGATGCAGTGAGGTGTACACAGCCACAGACTGGGATGGAAATCCTAATGACTGTAAGTCTACCTCAGGATACTTTAGATTTGTAGAGGAAACTTGGCGACATGGAAAAGTAAGAAACAAAAGGTTGTGGCATTATCAAGTGCGGAGACGGAATTCTGAGGAATCGCCAAGGGAATAATAGAGGTACAATGGATGAGGAGGTTGCTAACTGAGATTGGTTTTGTACCAAAGTGTCCAAGTCAACTAAAATGCGACAATAAGGCAGAAATAAGCATTTCGGAGAACCCTGTGCAGCACGATCGAACTAAGCCTGTGGAGGTTGACCAACATTTTATCAAAGAGAAGATTGAGGATGGAACAGTAGAACTTCCATTTGTAAAGTCAGAGGACCAACTTGCAGATATACTCACAAAAGCGGTAACCAGAAGGATGTTCTCAAACGTACTGAGCAAGTTGAGCATTGAAAACTCCACTGATCAACTTGAGGGAGAGTGTTAGGAAAAAGAATCAAATCAAATCAAGATTGATAGGGCATTATGTAATCAAATCATGTATGATTGATATTGTATTTATTGTATTACCTTAGTTAGGCGTATACAGATATTATAAGTAAATACCTCATGTACAATTGACCAGTGAATAAAATCAGAATATTTTCCTTCCATCCGATTTCCTCTCCTTCTCACAATGCCAATTTTGAACTAATTATAACTGGAAGAGCTTTGAGGATGGGGTTTGGAACAACTGGTAAGCTTCCTTCTTTGCGACCTTGAGATCATGAGTTCGAGCAGCGAAAACAGTCTCTTTCACAAAGTGTAGGGTGAGGCTGCGTACATTAGATCACGAAGCGATCCGGTCCTTCTTCGGACCCTGCGCAAACGTAGGACCCTAGTGCACCAAGAACGCCCTTTATAACCAGAAGAGTCTTGTTATCACTCAAGAAATCATACTTCAAATGTGGAGGAAGTATCTTCAATCCTAGCTTTGTGCCTTAATAACGGAAGAAAGTAAACATTCATCAGGCAAAGTTTTTTTACTCATATTGGAGAGCATACCTTCCGGTAATGATAGAGTTTGCCTCAACACTATGAACATTTTCGTGAGGAGATAAAATCTATGCCTCCATAAGTACTTCACTAAAGCTTTAAATTCCATAAAACTGTTTTAGTTGTTCTTCCTTTAACATACTAAAACATTCCTCTATACATGTTTCAACAACATTAGGAGCAATATAGAATTACAAGAAGATGGGTATTTCATGACACCATAGATATTAAATTGAAACTCCTTGCCATCAAATTCCATTGACAAATCCCCTTTATTAACATCAATTTTTATTTTTACGGTTTTCAAAAGGGTCTACCTAACAACAAATACGAGCTAGATGCATTCTCATCCATATCCAAAACATAAACTTCTGTAGGGAAAAATATATGGTTCATTTGGACCAACACATCTTCTCTTATCCTGTGGGTAATGTACTAGATCTATCGGCCAACTGAATCACAACTTTTGTGTCTCTCAATGGTCCTAGTGACATAGAAGAATAGAGAGACAAAGACAAAATTAACAGAAGCACTCAAATCAAGCAGAGCCGTATCTACTGTTGTCCTATGAATCACAAAAGGAATAAAAAAAAATGCCTGGTTCATTGCTCTTTTGTGGGACATTCCTCTTAATCGTTGCCGATACTTTCACATTCCTAATAATTTCATGCCTTTCATTAGACAGACATTTGCTTATACACAAATCTTTAAAAAATTTAGCACGCCGTATTATATTTTTTGTTTCATCAATCAAAGATTTGCTAATTTCCACCTTGCTATATTTTTCAGGACACATTTGATCAGGTTATGGCTTTAGGCTTCTTTTTTCCAAATCTAGAAGGAAAAGGGAGAGAAATACTCACATTAGGAAAAGAAGACTCCTTGCATTTGACAATAGGGTCCGAATTGTCTTCCTCCGGTGTTTGTAGAATTTCAACATCTGGACGTGCTTGGGAGCCTTCCTCTTCACACACTTTATTTTCCAACACAGCACCATCATCACCAACAATTTCAAGATCATCATCAGAAGAAGATTCATCCACATGTAGCCCACCAACATTCACATTTTTCTTCAATTTCCTTCATGTACCTCAAAGTTATAGCATTCACAGACTCCTTATGATTGGGCTTGGCTTAAGGAGGAAGATTGTTGCAGTTACTAGCTTGAAGTGCATTCAACACTTGAGCGATTTGGCTCAATTGCCTCTCCAAATTTAGTTGTCTGATTCTAGTTTCTTGTTGAAATTGCTTCAATGTTTAATTTGAAACAAAACCTAGACGATGCGTGCAAGGCGTGGCCTCCACTAATTCCACCTTTCAAATGTCCTTCACAAAGGGTTAGGCACAAGGAAGAAGACTTCCCCTTGCTTCCTTAGTGATAAAAACGTGTGGATCAAACGAGCAAGACCAACACTTCAAGATGGTCGTTGATCATGCAAACCAATATGGCCCTCCTGGACGGCACCTTTTAGCAATGGCAACACCTTCAAAATGCTCAATTTTGAAGGATCTTAACTTAGGTTTTTAATGCAAAACCAAGAAAACAAAGTCTCACACAAAGTGAAGGAAATATCAAGAATTGTTATTCATCAAAAGTTGTGTTTTTCCAATCGGCCAAGGGTCTATTTATAGGCAATAGAAAACGTCCTATCAGCATATAAAATGTCTAGAAATTAATTTAAATAAGCTAGATAACAATTGTTTGAAAATTGAAAATTGTTTGAATTCAAACTAAAACAAATTCTAGCTAAAATCTTCAAATCTTGCAAGACATTATCCTTAATGAATCTGGCCGTGTATGATGATCAAGTTGGCATTTTGAGACTTGATCTTGATGTAGATGAAGTAGTTGGAATTGAATTCAAAGGTTGGTTGAAGATTGGATTCAAATTGAATTTGAATTTGACTTCAAACTTGAATTCAATCTTTGAATTGTGATCCCATCTCTTTTGATCTCCAAGTTGGCGTGTGAGTGTATGATATGGCGTGTGGTAAGGCCTTCAAGTGGCTGAGATGTTGAATTCAAATGTTGGTTGAAGTTTGAATTCAAATTGGATTTGAACTTGAATTCAAACTTGGATTCAACATTGAATTGTGATCTTATCCTCATTATTGTTCAAGTTGGCGTGTACAAGGCTGGAAAATAAGCTGAAATCTTCTTGAAATTTAAGTCTCCAGTTGGTTGAAACTTGAATTCAAATCATGGTTGAATTTAAATTCAAGTTTATCCTCAAGTCCAAATTCAAGTAGAGCTTCATTGCATTCAAAGTGGCCGGCCTCTTGGTTGATATTTGGAGATGTTTTTGATTTCTATTTGATCAAGAGATTCCATCTTGGACACATTTGAATTTGTCTTTGTGGAGACAAACATTCTCTTCAAGACAACATTCTTTTTGTCTCCCATTTTTGTAACACACGGCTACAACCTCCTTTTTGGGCCTCCATTTTATTTGGATCTTCCATCTACCTAACTTACCTACAAAGCAAACCATAAAACGAAGATCACAAGAAACAAGACAAAAATTCAAAACAAAGAAAGCACACGCATATTTGCACACGCTCAAGGTGAAGGTTCAATGAAGTGAACCCAAAGAATCTTAGGTTCATCTTGAACATGCTTGTACAAGAAGGTGGCAACTTGGTGAGAAAATTCTCTTGCCCTCCTTCTTGTCATAGGACCTTTGACCTGTTGATGGGATCCTTGATCCTCATCGGATCCTTGATTCTCATCACTAGACTAGAACTTTCACTTGGTTTTGTGGTGGACCTCGGAATATTCTTTGAAAAGGTAGTTGGTACTTTTGTGGAACACTTAGACGTTGTTGAGTAAGTGGTTGTCAAAATTGTGACCTTTGCGGTTGATTACCTCCACTGAAATACAGATTGTAGAAATTCAAGAACTGATCATAATTGGATCGACCATTCCTTGGTTGATTAAATGAATGGACTTGATTCCCTTGAAATCCTAGTTGTGGTCCATTACCTCGCTCACACTCACTTGCATCTGCCATTGATTTGTCTCCATTTGACTAGGACGTTCCTCCAAACCATGGCCGATATAATTACAAAGCCCACAACTCTTCACTTGTTTCTCAAAAGAAGGTGGAAACGTAAGAGTTTGTTGGTTCAAGTTAACTCGTTGCATCCAATTATGGAGTTCTTCCACCCTTGGATTAATAAAAAAAGACTTGAAGTAGCAACTTCACCAATTTTTCAGGACAACTCTCTAGAAGCATAATTTCGATCTTTGTCAGCCACCTTTTGAACGAGATCTAATAATTCACGTCAGATTGACTTCTGTACAATTTGCTCTTGGAACAAAGAAGTGGCCGACTTGCCGAGGTCAGGGTAGGCTGGATAGATCCGCTAAGTTAAGACAGTTCAGATACCGCAAATGAGTTTGCGTTCTGAACAGCCAGCCGACCTACCGACCTGAACTGAACAGCACTTCCGAACAGTGGTTCTGTGCTATCAGTCCTCCAGCCGAGCTGAACTAAAGTCAGACTGATCAGATAGATCAGATCAGTCCAGTCAGTGCAATTGTATTTGCGTTCTGGGCTAATCACCGATCTACCGACCTCGACACTTCAGCACAACTACGAAAGTTGAGCTTTCAGCCGCTTCAGCCGAGCAGAGCTCAGCACGGCAGAGCTACAGGACAACAAATGTCCTCAGCCAAATAGCAGAGCTCAGCACAAAGCAGAGCTCAGCAAGACAACGATTTAGAACAACAAATGTTCTAAGCACAATAGTAGAGCTCAGCATAAAGCAGAGCTCAGCTTGGCAATAACCTCAACAGCTCAGCTGAGCAGAGATCCGAGGTGAGTCCAGGACTCTGTCCTTAAGACATATTGCTCCGGTACATTATGCCAAACCGGATGGAACAATCGTCTCCCAGGATACAACGGAAGTCAGTTCAGATGAGCGGCACTGCAGCGTATGAACTCTACGAACCTATAAGATGTCCTGAACTTCTCAGACTTGATGCAAAATGTAGAAAGAGAAGAGAGGAGAAGAGCACGTGTACGCGGAGAAGGAGAGGAGAATATTAGATTCTGAGTGAGTGTGACCAGAGAGGTTGACTTAGCTACTATTTACAGGGAAAAATTTGATTAGGGTGGTTAATTGACAATTTAACCACAGCTGTCGGATCAGACTGCCACCGTTAGATCAGGTAACAGATAAACACTTTTCAAATTTCAATAACCGATTTTCAAAATTAAATTACGGTTACATAACTGATTTTCCAAACTCAAATTATGGTTAAGTAACCGATTCTCAAATTTGAATTACTGTTAAGAAACCGACTTTCAAATTATTTTATCCCTACTTGGAGCATTAACTTCTCATTCACCCACTTCAATTTCTCCATCAATCCCCCACATGAATGGGAATGAATGCAAGTGTTTATACAGACTCTACCGAGAAGTCAGACAAGAAAATGTTGCATCAGAAGAGGTAGCTTAGTGATATACTATCTGATCCACTCGGCTAATTAGTGAACATAATGTCTTGAACTAACCGGCCTTTATTGTGAACCTAGACAATAGTACTCATACAACATTTCCTTTAACACCTTTTTTAGGTTCTCATGATTGTGTTCGTTTTGGCCATGAACCACCTAGTTTCAGAAAGTGTGTTAGAGAACTTTGGCCTTACAAAATTCTTATAGAAGCGGCCACGCTTCACACTTATGTAGGATCTGCAAGGCACCACTAGAAGGGGGGTTGAATAGTGAGTGTGGAAAGTGTGGTTTTTAAAATTGTTTAAAACCAAAAACTCAACTTCTGAAAACAGATTCTGTTTTAAGGACCAGTTTTAAAACGTTTTTAAAACTAGGTTGTAGGTCTTCAAAAATTCTGAAATTCTTAGAGAACTTAGCCTCCGATGTTATGAGTGTCTCCTAAAAAGTTCAGATTTAAATTCAATTTTTAACCCCTTCAAAAATCGTTGGTGGTCAGATTGCGCGAATCTGCCAGAAACGGTAGACTGTTTTGAAAAATTTATTCCTATTTGTACTTAAAACAAATTGCTCTGAAATTTTAACCACTAAGCCCTTATATTCTATATTTAAATGGGTTGAAACAGTTTTGAAAACTACTTTTGGGAAGTTAGTCAAATACACTCAAAGTCTCAACCTTTGCAAGCCTGAAAATCAGACTGCACTAGTCTCAGAACTTTGGATGTTTGATTGACTTATACTTATCCAAAAGGGTTGAAACTTGTGCCAAATTAACCCTAAGACGTGTGAATATGTTTCTGGAAAGTTTCGTAATTTTTGAAAAACGTTTACTATTTTTACAAACGTAATCAAAAAGAGTAAACAATGCTGAACCAGAATATAAGTGCTGAAAGTAAATGACACCGAGAATTTTATACTGGTTCGGTTATCAACAACCTACTTCAGTCTTCGAGGAACACCTTCCTTGGTTCACACTAGTCACAAAACACAAATACACCTTACCACAGGGTTGATGGAGTTATACACCAACTCCAACCCTTTACAAACCTTGTATGATGAATACAATTATGCACGAACACCACCACCTTGCAAGATTGAAGATTGATCACACCTTGATCAATCTTTTACAAAGATATAGAATGTGTGGTGGTCTAAGATAAGCCTATTCAAGAATATGAATGTAAGTACAATAGGCTTTTAGAAAGAAGAAAGAAAGAGAGTGTAGAAGAAGAAGGCTAGAACACTTTTGATCTTTTAATTTGCAACTCTTGTTCTTGTTCTTGTTTTGCTCTTCTTCCTTCCTTTTTATCATTATGGCCGCCCCCTTGGAGTGCTCTTCCCCTCTTGAAAATTATCTTCTAAGTGCTTGGAAGAGTATGTGGCATCATTGTGACATGTCTTTGCTTGCTTGGCATGTTCTCATTGTATGATCATCAAGCTCTTGCTTACTTGGCACTCATTGATTGGTTGGATGTTGTCATCACTTGATGACTAGGAAAATCTGAGAATAACACTTAAAACATGTGCCAAAATCATCATAAAATAGTTGTCATAATTCACAAGATTATCACATAAATTAAGCAAGACAATTTTATCCAAAAAAGGATGAAAAAATCGGCCTTGACATGTCTTGCACATGCTGAAATTTCAGCATGTGTAACATCCACCTCTTATTCAAAATATTGCCTATTTTGCATTGATTTAATCCAACAATTCAATCATCATTTAGTATGCAATATTCTCATCTTTTATGAAATAAAAATTAGACAATAATATGGCCTAAAATTCGGCCATGCACACTCCTACACATGCTGAAATTTTCAGCATGTGTGATATTCAAAATATCACAATTTTAATTCCATAACTTATTCAAAATACTTCCAAATCATCATCCAATCAATCCACCTTAATCAAGAAGTAAAATATTGCTCATTAACATGTTAAAAACGTCCAGCCCTTTAGTGCACATGCTGAATTTTCAGCATGTGTCACAATTGTGACAAAATTTAAAATATTACCTTTTGTAGCTTCTTTCTTTAAGTCACCAACATTGTATGATTGATTCTTGACCAATCAATATGCCAACAAGGCTCCACATATGCTCCATCTCAGCTGTATAGGCGTGTACACCATGTATATGCATGTGCTGAATTTTATTTTTGCAGACTTTGTAAAATAGTGCACATTTAATAATACACACATGTTATATTCCAATCAGCCCTTAATTTAATTCTCTAGAACACTTTAAGATGTATGAAATATGTAAAAAGTGTCTAGATACGTGTCGTATGATGTGCCAAAAATGTTCCATGTATTGTGTACGTAGAAAACCGAATTTTTGATGTTTATCGATTACCCGATTTTTCTCTAATTAAATTCCAACTTTTTGCACATGTTATATATATTATGTTACACATAATATACATAATATAAACTTTAATATTCAGCTTATAAGGCTGATTAAAGTGGCGCCTATACATGTGACAAAATTGAAATTGGAATCTCCACAATTTGGCATTAATGTGGGGTGATTTGTGTGTGCCAACATGGAATGATTTTATGGCTGAAACTAACATCATAGCCACGAAAATAATAATGATTTTTGAGGTGTAGGGGCTGGCCATCTATTTATGGCAAGTACGTGACACGTTGGCGAAGTTTCGGTATTCGCCCGATACGACAATTTTCGGTTTAGAAACTTTTAATGTGTCGTATTTAATTTGTCATCACCATGACTTATATCATATGATATAAGAGCTGAATATACTCATAAATATGAGTTAATTATGGTGGTGTGACGTTAACGTACGTACGTAAAATATATAACGTGTTGGTAGTACGTTGGAATGCATGTGTATGTGCCTTTTTCAAAAAATCTGAAAATATATATATTCATATATGTATAGGCGTGCCATATAAGTGTGGTGAGAGAAGGAGGAGACTTTCCTTTCTTAGTCTTGTTGTCTTTGTGCCTTGTCCAAATGTAGCTTCCTTTAATGAACTACTTAGTTTAATTAACTAAGTACTTCACTAATGAACTAGTTTAGTTCATTAATGGTGGCACCTGAAAATAATTTAAACACAACAAATGTTCGCCATTTGATGTAAGCTTTAAAGCTTCATGGCTCGTTAGTACGGCAACATTATATATGAATTATATAAGGCAAGTAATATACAATATATCATGCACATTTATGTCATGCTCGTTTTTATGCACATTTAAATCATATATTTGAAAATCACTCAAACCCCTTTCTCTCTACAATCTCCCCCTTTTGATGATTTTCAAAATAACCTATACTCATGATTTAAATCCTATCGCTCCCCCTTCAATCATGCATAAATTCAAAATTTGAATTTTAAATTTCAAAACTACTCCCCCTTGATTTTATGCAATCAGTATCTCTCTCCCCCTTAAATCATGCTTTCTCTCCCCCTTTATTTTGGAAAGTAAATCAAAAGATGCCTGTAAATAAGGAAGCATGAAAAAATCATGTATTTTAAATAATCTCAGACGTGCGTTCGTAAGGGTTATTTATTCAACCCTTTGAAAATGTCCCTTTTGGTACCCAAATTTGGGTGACCCTTCTAGGTCTTCCAAAAGGTGAGAAAGGTGATGAAAGCACAACATATTATACTTTAGGTGCAACTGTATCTGGCCTTTGGCCAAGAACTCCTTTATACGCATTATATGTAGGATGTTTTCGATATGTCCTTGTGTTTGTGTGCGTAGTGCGTGGATGGAATGAATGCTGTGTATGCATCACTCTTTTCTTTTCATATCTATATGGTACAAAATTGTATTTCGCATGATATGATGAAGAAGTGGGGCGTGATGAGGGAAGAGGTCTTTGCGTCATCTTAGACGCCGTTTTTGGCTTTGGGGTGTCTACTTTCTTAGACACAACGAACTTTGTTGGTTTGGTGGATGTTTCATTTGTCTCAACGAATCCCAAACCTGTTTTGTCACTATCATGCTTTTGTGATAAGATAATACGATGCAGCATGTTAGATCCCGTGTCAAATTGTTTCACCTTTTTCTATACATCCGCATTCCTTGATTTCAAGTTTGAAATCTCGGATTTCAATTCAGTGTTCTCGGATGTCAAAGATGAAATTTTAGACTTTAATGAATTTATAATGCATGACGACTCTTCTTTTGAATCGTTTAATTGAGACACAAGATCTTTGTTAGAAGATTCTAACAATTTCTTGTCTTCAAATAATCGCTTCTTTTCTTTTGCAAGAGTCTTTGAAAACTTATGCAATTCTAAACATTGACTAAATAAATCATCATAAGAACATTCAGAATCGGAATCAGAGTCGGAAGATACCTCATTTGATGCTTTAGATGTAAAGCATACTTGTGCCTTGTGTTCTTCCGTACCATCAGTCTCAGAGTCGGATGTGTCACTCCAAGTGGAGGCTTTGAAGGCTCTTCTCCTTTGCTTAGGTTCTGAGACTAGTCTATTCTTGTTCCGATCCTTGTCAGGGTATTTGTTTGTTTGCTTTTCTTTATTAGGGCAGTCATATGATAGATGTCCAAGTTTGCTGCATTCATAGCACTTTATTTCCTTATTTTTATTTTTATGATCCTTTGATGAGGTGGACTTATGTTTAATCGATTTTCTCAATATTTTTCTTAGTCTTTTAGCCATTGTGATTAAGTCCTCATCATCGAAATCTATGTCACTATCATCTACGACGTATTCATTTGATTTAAATGCTATAGCCTTATCATTATTGGAAATAGACTCAGAATATCTTAAAGCGAGTTTGTTTTCATATACCTTTAGTGATCCAATTAGTTCTTCCATCTTAATTGATTTAGTCTCTTTGCTTTCTTCTATGGCCGTTACTTTAGAGTTCCACTCGGATGGAAGGCTTCGCAAGATTTTCTGTACCTTTTCCTGCATGGTAAAGGCTTTACCAAGAGACTCAAGAGAATTGTAGATGTTAGTCAAACGAAGATCTATATCAACAATAGATTAATTAGGCAATAATTTAAACGACTCAAGTGTGGACATAAGCATGTTTATCTTTGACTCTTTTACTTGATTAGTACCTTCGTGTTTCATTTCGAGTATTCTCCACATTTCTTGTGCACTAGAACAGTTTGAGATATAACTAGACTCACTCTTACTTAAACCATTTAAGAGTAATTTCATAGCCCTAGCATTCATGCTAAGTTTCTTTTTATCATCACTTGTATATTCTTGTCTAGGTTTAACAATTTCTAGTGTGATTCTGTCTACGGTGGATAACTTAGATGGAACAAAAGGACCATTTTCTATAATCGACCAAAGATCCATATCTATTGCCATAAAAAAAGTTTCATTCTTACCTTCCATTGAACGAAAGACTCACCGTCAAAGAGAGGAGGCCTTATGGTTGACATTCCTTCTTGCACGGTGTTATAGCTAGTGGATGCCATCTCACGTAGATCGTTGGATCCTTTTGTTGTGAGTGTTCCTGCTCTCTGATACCAATTGTAGGATCTGCAAGGAACCACCAGAAGGGGGGGTTGAATAGTGGGTGCGGAAAGTGTGGTTTTTAAAATTGTTTATAACCAAAAACTAAACTTCTGAAAACAGATTATGTTTTCAGGACCAAGTTTAAAACGTTTTTAAAACTAGGTTGTAGGTCTTAGAAAATTCTGAAATTTTGAGAGAACTTAGCCTCAGATGTTATGAGTGTCTCCTAAAAATTTCAGATTTAAATTCAACCTTTAACCCTTTCAAAAATTGTTGGAGGTCAGATTGCGCGAATCTGCCAGAAACGGTAGATTGTTTTGCAAAATTTATTCCTATTTGTACTTAACTCCAATTGCTTTGAAATTTTAACCACTAACCCCTTATATGCTATATTTAAATGGGTTGAAACAGTTTTGAAAAATTCTTTTGGGAAGTTAGTCAAATACACTCAAAGTCTCAACCTTTGCAAGCCTGAAAATCAGACTGCATGATTGACTTATACTTATACAAAAGGGTTGAAACTTGTGCCAAATTAACCTTAAGACGTGTGAATATGTTTCTGAAAAGTGTCGTAATTTTTGAAAAATGTTTACTTTTTTTACGAACGTAATCAAAAAGAGTAAACAGTGCTGAACTAGAATGTAAGTGCTGAAAGTAAATGACACCGATAATTTTATACTGGTTCGGTTATCAACAACCTACTCCAGTCTTCGAGGAACACCTTCCTCGGTTCACACTAGTCACACAACACAAATACACCTTACCACATGGTTGATGGAGTTACACACCAACTCCAACCCTTTACAAACCTTGTATGATGAATACAATTATGCACGAACACCACCACCTTGCAAGATTGAAGATTGATCACACCTTGATCAATATTTTACAAAGATATAGAATGTGTGGTGGTCTAAGATAAGCCTATTCAAGAATATGAATGTAAGTACAATAGGCTTTTAGAAAGAAGAAAGAAAGAGAGTGTAGAAGAAGAAGGCTAGAACACTTTTGATCTTTTAATTTGCAACTCTGGTTCTTGTTCTTGTTTTGCTCTTCTTCCTTCCTTTTTATCATTATGGCCGCCCCCTTGGAGTGCTCTTCCCCTCTTGAAAATTATCTTCTAAGTGCTTGGAAGAGTATGTGGCATCATTGTGACATGTCTTTGCTTGCTTGGCATGTTCTCATTGGATGATCATCAAGCTCTTGCTTACTTGGCACTCATTGATTGGTTAGATGCTGTCATCACTTGATGACTAGGAAAATCTGAGAATAACACTTAAAACATGTGCCAAAATCATCATAAAGTAGTTGCCATAATTCACAAGATTATCACATAAATTAAGCAAGACAATTTTCTCCAAAAAAAGGATAAAAAATCGGCCATGACATGTCTTGCACATGCTGAAATTTCAGCATGTGTAACATCCACCTCTTATTCAAAATATTGCCTATTTTGCATTGATTTAATCCAATAATTCAATCATCATTTAGTATGCAATATTCTCATCTTTTATGGAATAAAAATTAGACAATAATATGGCCTAAAATTCGGCCATGCACACTCCTACACATGCTGAAATTTTCAGCATGTGTGATATTCAAAATATCACAATTTTAATTCCATAACTTATTCAAAATACTTCCAAATCATCTTCCAATCAATCCACCTTAATCAAGAAGTAAAATATTGCTCATCAACATGTTAAAAACGTCCAGCCCTTTAGTGCACATGCTGAATTTTCAGCATGTGTCACAATTGTGACAAAATTTAAAATATTACCTTTTATAGCTTCTTTCTTTAAGTCACCAACATTGTATGATTGATTTTTGACCAATCAATATGCCAACAAGGCTCCACATATGCTCCATCTCAGCTGTATAGGCGTGTACACCATGTATATGCATGTGCTGAATTTTATTTTTGCAAACTTTGTAAAATAGTGCACATTCAATAATACACACATGTTATATTCCAATCAGCCCTTAATTTAATTTTCTAGAATACTTTAAGATGTATGACATATGTAAAAAGTGTCTAGATACGTGTCGTATGATGTGCCAAAAATGTTCCATGTATTGTGTACGTAGAAAACCAAATTTTCGATGTTTATCGATTACCCGATTTTTCTCTAATTAAATTCCAACTTTTTGCACATGTTATATATATTATGTCACACATAGTATACATAATATAAACTTTAATATTCAGCTTATAAGGCTGATTAAAGTGGCGCCTAGACATGTGACAAAATTGAAATTGGAATCTCCATAATTTGGCCTCAATGTGGGGTGATTTGTGTGTGCCAACATGGAATGATTTTGTGGATGAAACTAACATCATAGCCATGAAAATAATAATTATTTTTGAGGTGTAGGGGCCTGACATCTATTTATGGAAAGTACGTGACACGTTTGCGAAGTTTCGGTATTCGTCCGATACGACAATTTTTGGTTTAGAAGCTTTTAACGTGTCGTATTTAATTTATCATCACCATGACTTATATCATATGATATAAGACCTGAATATACTCATAAATATGAGTTAAGTATGGTGGTGTGACGTTAACGTACGTACGTAAAATATTTAACGTGTCGGTAGTACGTTGGAATGCATGTGTATGTGCCTTTTTCAAAAAATCTGAAAATATATATATTCATATATGTATAGGCGTGCCATATAAGTGTGGTGAGAGAAGGAGGAGACTTTCCTTTCTTAGTCTTGTTGTCTTTGTGCCTTGTCCAAATGTAGCTTCCTTTAATGAACTACTTAGTTTAATTAACTAAGTACTTCACTAATGAACTAGTTTAGTTCATTAATGGTGGCACCTGAAAATAATTTAAACACAACAAATGTTCGCCATTTGATGTAAGCTTTAAAGCTTCATGGCTCGTTAGTACGGCAACATTATATATGAATTATATAAGGCAAGTAATATGCAATATATCATGCACATTTATGTCATGCTCGTTTTTATGCACATTTAAATCATATATTTGAAAATCACTCAAACCCCTTTTTCTCTACAACTTACATAGGTGTTTCCTATCAAGAGTATTCTGCCATACCCCACTTGACAAATCAAGATATAGGAACCATTAAAAACTCAGCTTACCCTCATTTCTCTGCAGACAACACTTTTATTTAACAGAATGGGTAAGTGCTACTGAACTCCATAACTTAGTTGTCCCATTGAACCAATATTCTGGGATCTCCAGTCAACAAGGTTGGGTTACCCTTATAAAGATACATGCATTATAGGTTTTAGTCCTATTTCGTTTGTCAAAATTGACATCCGATCTCTTGGCAAGCCTTTTGTAAGCGGATCCACAAGATTCTCCTTTGATTTTACATAATCAATGGAAATCACGCCGTTAGAGATCAACTGCTTAATGGTGTTGTGTCTCCGACGCATGTGCCGAGACTTACCATTATAGATGCTGCTTTGAGCTCGTCCTATAGCCGACTGACTATCACAGTGTATACTGATAGGAGCAATTGGCTTAGGCCAATATGGCACATCTTCAAGAAAATTTCGAAGCCATTCAGCTTCTTGTCCGGCTTTATCAAGTGCTATAAACTCCGGTTCCATCATGGAACGAGCTATGCACGTTTGCTTCGTTATTTCCATGACACAACACCTCCACCAACCGTGAATAAATATCCATTGTTGGACTTAGAATCTTTACTATCAGATATCCAGTTGGCATCACAATAGCCTTCTAATACAGCTGGATATCTTGAGTAGTGTAATCCAAGATCCATTGTATACTTTAAGTATCTCATTACTCTATTCAGAGCATTCCAATGTTCATCGCTTGGAATACTTGTAAACCTGCTCAATTTGTTTGCTGAGCATGCTAAGTCTGGCCTTGTACAGTTTCTTATGTACATTAGACTTCCAATTACTTGCAAGTACTCCAATTGAGCTACTGGCTCGCCTCGGTTCTTCCTTAAGTGTATATTTAAGTCGAGTGGAGTCTTTACTGGTTTCAAATCAACCATATTGAACCGTTTTAGAACAGACTCAATATAGTGAGTTTGTGACAGTACGAGTCCCTCAGTGTTACACCCCGTGACTTTTAAGCACGATATTCAAAACTTAGAGGTTAACCTTAGATACAACTTAATTAATTGTGTAAGATTATAATACTTAGTTACCTAAAACATAGAAGAACAAAAGAAAGGGGTTAAAAGTAGGATTAAAAGAAAGTATGGTAAATTAACAACATAGCCCCTACTAGGAGTTGAGGGAGTTACAAAAGATGGTATAACCTCCCCATCTCAGCATAAGGGGGCGGTTTTGGTCACAAAGAAGAAGGAAAAATTCTGAGAAAAAGAGAGAAAAGAGAAAAGGAGAGGGAGAAGAAGAAGAGAGGAAAGAGAAGGAAGGATAAAGGCCATTCTAGGTTCAATTCTCATCAAGGTTCTGCAGTAAATCCGTAAGCTTATCTAGAATTCAAGGCAAGTAATCTTTCTATACGCTTTATGTAAATTTTATACTTTAGGCCCTATGTTCTTACAAAGAGAAAACATGAATCACACATTAGTATTCTTGTCTCGTCTATCTTAAATGCTTCATTATATGTAAGTCTTGTCGCTAATTGTGTAAAGTCTTGTTCTTTGGGCCATAAAAGTGTATACTTTGACGTGCTTATTGTCTTGCGCTACTCTTATGTTGATTGTCTACACTTAGATGTTGAGAGTAAGTGCAGGAAATTGAGAGATAAGTGATGACATTGCTGTAGTCTTGTTTTGTTGGGAAAGTTGATGAGATCTTTTGAAGGTTGTGAATGATTGAAGGCTAGACTAGATATTGCTAGGCATGACTAGGCATCAATTCATGTTTAGATGTGTGTTAAGCAAGATGAATCTAGATGTTAAGATGGATCTTTAAGTGTTGAATCTGGAAGGGTTGAAGAAGAAAGGAGTTGGGTGGAAGTTACTGCAGAAAAACTGCAGTTTGGCATCGTCAGAACACTTCGAACGCCTACATGAGGCGCTTCATGTCACTATAGGCGCTTCATGTAGCGTTCCATGTGTCCTGGAGCTTTCCCGTACAGAAAAACTGCAATTTAGAACCGTCAGAACACTTCGAACGCCTACATGAGGCGCTTCAAGTCACATTAGGCGCTTCATGTGGTGTTCAATGTGTCCTGAATCATCCCCGAACACTTCGAACGCCTAGAATAGGCGCTTCATGTCCACATTAGGCGCTTCAAGTGGTGTTCCAAGTATACTGGAAGTCTTTTTGACCCTTTAGGCGCCCTACGTAAATGTAGTAACTTTATACACTTCTTTTGAACATAAAATGCAAGGGTATTTGAGGTATATTTGAGGTGAGGATGGTAAGTTGATCAAGTTAGAATAAGATTGAATTTTGAGTGAGTTTGTAAGAAGAATGGGCTTGGAAAGACACGACCATAGAGTGTGAGAGGTGCGAGACCGTATGCTTGATAGGCAAGATGTATGTGTGTGTGTGTTACATGTTGATATGAAGCTATTTGTGCATCCTGCATCATGACATGGGCACTTGCATTTGATTTGAGATATGTTTTGCAAAAGAACAAGAAAGGTTTAAAGTTTTCGAAAGACAAAATGGCTGCTGGTTGATCGCAGGGTATAAAAGTCACGTCTGCGAAAGCAGGGTATAAAGAGCGTGATCTGTGAATCAACAGCAGGGTATAAAGTATGTTATGGGGCCGTGGACCTATCAGCACGGAAAATGAAGTATTTTATGGGGCCGTGGACCTATCAGCACGGATATATGATATATGTAATGGGGTCGTGGACCTTTCAGCACGGATATATGATATATGTAATAGGGCCGTGGACCTTTCAGCACGGGGTATAAAGTTATGATGGCTGTGGACTGATCACCCACAGGGTATAAAGTTCTGCTACGCGAAGAATATGATATGTAAAGTGATGAAATGTTTTGTGAAGTGACATGCATGACATGTTTATGAAAGAAGACATATGCATGGGTGTTGTGTGTGATTTTAAAGAAGTACATGCATCATGATACACGGAGCATAAGAATTGACATGCAAGAAACGTGACTAGTTTATGACTTGCTATGTGATACGTTGTTTTAATTCATGATGGTTCTCATATCTGTGTACATATATGTGCTTATCTGTTTTGAGGAATTCTTATTAAGATGCTATTTGCTAACCCGAGCACCTTATTTTTGGGCAATGTTTTATACACTGGTGACTCGACGTGTGTGATTCCGTAAGGTGTATAGACGGGTTACTTGCTGGCGAAGTTTTCGCTAAGAACAATCATTCTGTCTCCTTTTCAGGTGAGCCTGATTATGAGTTGATATTTATCGAAGACGACGGCGAGTGGGCTCAATGGGATGATGGACAAGGGAATAGATAGATGCTGGACTATTTTGTTAAGTTTGGAAACTCATTGTTTATTATGTTGTTCTAAAACTTATGTCGGCTAGATGAACAAACAGTTTTATTTCCGCTGCAGTTTCTGGTTGTAATATTGACGATGAAGGTTTAGATTTTATGATGTTTCCGCTGGTTTTAACTTACATTATGAAGGATGTATGCTTGATCTGCTTGACGCTTCGTAGTTCTCATAGTAGGCTACGGCGGGTGCACTGGTTCTGATAACCATATCGGGCTGGGGCGCTACAGGTGGTATCAGAGCCAGGTTTCAGATCTATTTCGGAAACTTAAGTTCATGATCTTTTAGACTCTTAAGCTATGATTCTCCCTTAAGGTTGATCCTTAGTTATAAGTACTGATCTCTTTAGTGGTTAAGTATGATACGGGTTGGGTGTGTGCGAGCGCGTTTATCATCTAATTTTGTATTAATAGTTATGCTACACACCTCACCTATTAGTACGCATTCGAGCCTTCAGTAACTTTTTTATTTTTACTGAATGCTAATGAAATGTTAACCTTTCAGCAAAATATGCCTCCAAGAAGAGATAACACAGGCAACTCTGGCAATGGACAGGAGAACCAGCCACCACAAGTGGTTTTACCCCAAGTACTCACTGATGCGCTGACGGTCATTGCACAAGGGTATGTGCAGCAGCATCAGCCTCCGCCTCCACCACCGCCACAGCATAACATCAGGTTCTTTTATGGAGAGATGAGGAAGATGAGGGTGCCGGAGTTCGGTGGATGTACGGATCCTGAAGAGGCTCAGCATTGGTTGGCTGAGGTTGAGAAATGTTTCCGGCTGGTGCAAGTTCCGAATGAGATAAAAGTTGAGGTGGCCACACCCCTTCTAAGTGGCAAGGCCGGCGAATGGTGGGAAGGAATGGTGTTAAGAATGACCCCACCAATCTCTTGGACTCAGTTCTGTGATGTGTTCCTTAAGTACTATGTACCGGAGACGGCGATCTTGGACAAGATAAGGGCGTTTGACAGACTGGAGCAAGGAAGGATGACTGTGTCGGAGTATGCAGATCGTTTCCATGCTTTGGGTAAGTTTGCCCCTGCGATCATGTCTGATAATCGTCTTAAGATGACGAAGTTTGAGAGGGGTTTGGACTCGCGGATACAATCAGCGATAGTGAATGTGGGGATGAAAACTTATGAGGATATGTTAGATGCGTGTTTCCGTGTTGAGAGTGATTTCCGCCGAGTAGCGGCAAGAGCAGCTAGCGCAGGAGGGTCTGATAGAGGCAAGAGACCAAGGGAGGATGTGAGAGTTGGTGGAAGACCCGGACGTTGGGTCAAGATTCCGAAGAGAGGGCCAGTTGGGAATTTTCAGAGACTGCCACCCCAGAATCAAGTAGCTCAGCAGGCTATAGGAGTTTGTCCACATTGCGGCAGGAACCATGTTGGAGAGTGTAGGAAAGTGGCTGGGGCATGTTTTCGATGTGGTCAAGTGGGCCATATAATTAGAGATTGCCCGGAGATGAAGAAAAATAATCCTGGAGAGGCGGCTCAGCAGCCGAGAGCGAAGCCTAGAGCAAATGCCCGTGTACATCTCATGACGGATACGGATGTGCAGGAGGCTACCGACGTAGTAGCAGGTACCATTTAAACTAAGTTTAAATATTTAATGAATTGAGTATTATGTGCTTAATTTTCCGTGTATAACTTGATATGGCTTTAGGTGCGATTTTAGTAAATAAGGTACCTGCCAACGTGCTCTTTGATAGCGGCGCAAGCCACTCCTTCGTAGCAAAGAGATTCACTAAACACCTGAGTAGTCTGCCTGAGTGGTTAGAAACTCCGTATCGTGTTCAAGCGGCCGGAGATCAAATTATGGTTTCGTATCATCGGTACCGGGATTGTGAATTGGAGTTTGAAGGACAAACATTCCCTGCCACACTGATCCCTATTCAGATGTATGACTTTGACGTCATATTAGGAATGGACTGGTTAGCCAAGAATCACGCTAATATTGATTGTCGGTTGAAACAAGTGACAATCAAGAATGCTAAGATGGAGGAGGTAATATTTCAAGGAGATGCGGAACGAAAGAAGGTACCCAAAAAGGTGTACGTGTCGGTTGCACAAGCGCGCAAGGCATTAAGGAAAGGTGCTGAGGGATTTCTAGTGTATGCCATGGATGTTACTCAGGAGGTACCGTCTATTGAGCAAATTCCAGTGGTCAATGAATTCCTTGATGTGTTTCCGGAAGATTTACCAGGAGTACCACCCCCGAGGGAAGTTGAGTTCGAGATCAACTTGATTCCAGGGACAGAACCTATTTCTAAAGCTCCTTATAGAATGGCTCCGGCAGAACTGAGAGAGTTGAAGGAGCAACTGCAGGAGTTATTGGACAAGAAGTTCATCCGCCCTAGTGTATCGCCATGGGGAGCGCCTGTTTTGTTTGTAAAGAAGAAAGATGGTAGCATGAGGCTTTGTATCGATTATAGAGAGTTGAATAAAGTTACCATCAAGAATAAGTATCCTCTTCCACGAATTGAGGATTTGTTTGACCAACTCAAGGGCGCCAAGATTTTCTCTAAAATTGATCTCCGATCAGAGTATCATCAGTTGCGAGTGAAGGCCGAGGACATCGCAAAGACAGCTTTCCGCACAAGGTATGGCCACTATGAATTTTTAGTGATGCCATTTGGATTGACAAATGCCCCTGCGGCTTTTATGGATCTTATGAATACCGTCTTTCGAGAACAGTTGGATAAGTTTGTAGTGGTATTCATAGATGATATTCTTGTGTACTCTCCTGACGAGCAAACTCACACTGAGCATTTGAGAACCGTACTAGGCATTTTGAGGCAGAAACAACTTTATGCAAAGTTTAGCAAGTGTGAGTTTTGGTTAAGAAGTGTGGCTTTCTTGGGTCATGTGATATCAGAAGAGGGGATTGCTGTTGACCCGAAGAAGGTGGAAGCCATAACTGAATGGCCTAGACCTACCAATGTCACTGAAGTGCGAAGTTTCTTGGGTCTAGCAGGTTATTACAGAAAATTTGTTGAAGGATTCTCGAGAATTGCTGTACCTCTCAGTCGCCTTACTCAAAAGAAGTCCAAGTTTGAGTGGACGGCGGAATGCGAGCAAAGTTTTACGGAGCTTAAGAAGAGATTAACGACAGCTCCAGTATTGGCTCAACCCTCTGGAACAGATGGATTTGTGATTTATAGTGATGCGTCAAAGAACGGGTTAGGTACGTAAATTATAGTATGAGGTTGTGATCTTGTATACCCATTAAGTTTAGACTAACACCTTGTTTGTAGGTTGTGTTTTAATGCAAAACGAACGAGTCATCGCATATGCCTCAAGACAGCTAAAGCCTTATGAGCAAAACTATCCCACACATGATCTTGAACTTGCCGCGGTTGTGTTCGCCTTGAAGATCTGGCGGCATTATTTGTATGGAGAGAAGTGCGCGGTATTCACGGATCATAAGAGTCTAAAATATTTGTTCTCTCAGAAGGAGTTGAATATGAGGCAGCGGAGGTGGTTGGAGTTGCTAAAAGACTACGACCTAACTATTCATTATCACCCGGGAAAGGCTAACAAGGTAGCCGACGCCTTAAGTAGAAAGTCCAGCCATGCACGACAATCACCATTGGAAAAAGAGATAGAGGAATTTGGTTTGGATTTGGTGGAATCCACGGTGAACGTCCTGACAGCATTGACCATCACACCGAGTTTGATTGATAGGATAAAGGAGGCTCAGAAGAAAGATAAGGCTTTAAGTGAGATAATGGAAAGGGTGAAATACAGTCAAGTTGAAGGATTTCGGACCAAAGAGGATGGGAGCTTATGGTTTAGGGAAAGATTATGCGTCCCGGATGTTGACGAACTTAGGAAAGAAGTTTTGCAAGAAGCTCATAATTCGAGGTTATCAATACACCCCGGTAGCACCAAGATGTATAGAGATCTCAAGCGTTACTATTGGTGGTCTGGGATGAAAAGACATATTGCGGAATTCATAGAGAGGTGTTTGGTGTGTCAACAAGTCAAGGCGGAACACCAACGGCCCGGTGGATTGTTGATGCCGTTGGAGATTCCCGAATGGAAATGGGAACATGTCACAATGGATTTTGTAGCTGGTTTACCAAAGACAAGAAGTGGATGTGACATGATTTGGGTTATCGTGGATCGTTTAACAAAGTCTGCCCATTTCTTACCCGTTTCAAGTGAAACACCTCTCGACAAGCTAGTATCCGACCGAGCTTACATGGTGTCCCAGTAAGTATAGTATCCGACCGAGATTCACGGTTCACATCTAAGTTTTGGACAGCATTCCAAGAAGCCATGGGTACGGAATTAAGGTTGAGTACGGCGTATCATCCCCAAACTGATGGACAGTCCGAGCGGACAATTCAAACCTTGGAAGATATGCTAAGAGCTTGCGTGCTGGATTTTAAAGGGAGTTGGGACGGAATGGTAAAGCTGATGGAGTTCTCTTATAACAATAGTTACCACAGCGCAATTGATATGGCTCCTTTTGAGGCTTTGTATGGAAGGAAATGTAGGTCTCCGATTTATTGGGACGAAGTGGGCGTGAGGACCATTACTGGACCTGAGCTATTAGAGAAACCGTTAGAGAAGGTGAAGGTCATTCGGGAAAGACTCAAGACGGCTCAGGACCGTAGCAAGAGTTGGGCAGATTCTAAACGACGACCATTGGATTTTGATGTGGGTGATAAAGTTTATTTGAAGGTATCACCTACGAAGGGCGTCATGAGGTTTGGAGTAAAAGGCAAGCTAAGCCCTCGTTTCATTGGTCCCTATGAAATACTGGAGAAGGTAGGCGCCTTGGCATATAGGTTGGCATTACCTCCGGTGTTGGCGCAAGTTCACAATGTATTCCACGTATCACAATTAAGAAAGTACGTGGCGGATCCAAGTCATGTACTTGAAGCTCAACCTTTGGAACTCAAGGACGATGTTACATATGAGGAAGTACCCGTGAAAATTGTGGACCGAAAGGATCAAGTGTTGAGGAAGCGAGTGATCCCTTATGTAAAGGTTCAATGGAGCAATCACACGGAACGTGAAGCCACTTGGGAGCTCGAAGAACAAATGCGGGAGAAGTATCCTCAGCTCTTTGACTAAGGTACGTAAGTTTCGAGGACGAAACTTTTTGTAAGGGGGTGGAATGTTACACCCCGTGACTTTTAAGCACGATATTCAAAACTTAGAGGTTAACCTTAGATACAACTTAATTAATTGTGTAAGATTATAATACTTAGTTACCAAAAACATAGAAGAACAAAAGAAAGGGGTTAAAAGTAGGATTAAAAGAAAGTATGGTAAATTAACAACATAGCCCCTACTAGGAGTTGAGGGAGTTACAAAAGATGGTATAACCTCCCCATCTCAGCATAAGGGGGCGGTTTTGGTCACAAAGAAGAAGGAAAAATTCTGAGAAAAAGAGAGAAAAGAGAAAAGGAGAGGGAGAAGAAGAAGAGAGGAAAGAGAAGGAAGGATAAAGGCCATTCTAGGTTCAATTCTCATCAAGGTTCTGTAGTAAATCCGTAAGCTTATCTAGAATTCAAGGCAAGTAATCTTTCTATACGCTTTATGTAAATTTTATACTTTAGGCCCTATGTTCTTACAAAGAGAAAACATGAATCACACATTAGTATTCTTGTCTCGTCTATCTTAAATGCTTCATTATATGTAAGTCTTGTCGCTAATTGTGTAAAGTCTTGTTCTTTGGGCCATAAAAGTGTATACTTTGACGTGCTTATTGTCTTGCGCTACTCTTATGTTGATTGTCTACACTTAGATGTTGAGATTAAGTGCAGGAAATTGAGAGATAAGTGATGACATTGCTGTAGTCTTGTTTTGTTGGGAAAGTTGATGAGATCTTTTGAAGGTTGTGAATGATTGAAGGCTAGAGTAGATATTGCTAGGCATGACTAGGCATCAATTCATGTTTAGATGTGTGTTAAGCAAGATGAATCTAGATGTTAAGATGGATCTTTAGGTGTTGAATCTGGAAGGGTTGAAGAAGAAAGGAGTTGGGTGGAAGTTACTGCAGAAAAACTGCAGTTTGGCATCGTCAGAACACTTCGAACGCCTACATGAGGCGCTTCATGTCACTATAGGCGCTTCATGTAGCGTTCCATGTGTCCTGGAGCTTTCCCGTACAGAAAAACTGCAATTTAGAACCGTCAGAACACTTCGAACGCCTACATGAGGCGCTTCAAGTCACATTAGGCGCTTCATGTGGTGTTCAATGTGTCCTGAATCATCCCCGAACACTTCGAACGCCTAGAATAGGCGCTTCATGTCCACATTAGGCGCTTCAAGTGGTGTTCCAAGTATACTGGAAGTCTTTTTGACCCTTTAGGCGCCCTACGTAAATGTAGTAACTTTATACACTTCTTTTGAACATAAAATGCAAGGGTATTTGAGGTATATTTGAGGTGAGGATGGTAAGTTGATCAAGTTAGAATAAGATTGAATTTTGAGTGAGTTTGTAAGAAGAATGGGCTTGGAAAGACACGACCATAGAGTGTGAGAGGTGCGAGACCGTATGCTTGATAGGCAAGATGTATGTGTGTGTGTGTTACATGTTGATATAAAGCTATTTGTGCATCCTGCATCATGACATGGGCACTTGCATTTGATTTGAGATATGTTTTGCAAAAGAAGAAGAAAGGTTTAAAGTTTTCGAAAGACAAAATGGCTGCTGGTTGATCGCAGGGTATAAAAGTCACGTCTGCGAAAGCAGGGTATAAAGAGCGTGATCTGTGAATCAACAGCAGGGTATAAAGTATGTTATGGGGCCGTGGACCTATCAGCACGGAAAATGAAGTATTTTATTGGGCCGTGGACCTATCAGCACGGATATATGATATATGTAATGGGGCCGTGGACCTTTCAGCACGGATATATGATATATGTAATGGGGCCGTGGACCTTTCAGCACGGGGTATAAAGTTATGATGGCTGTGGACTGATCACCCACAGGGTATAAAGTTCTGCTACGCGAAGAATATGATATGTAAAGTGATGAAATGTTTTGTGAAGTGACATGCATGACATGTTTATGAAAGAAGACATATGCATGGGTGTTGTGTGTGATTTTAAAGAAGTACATGCATCATGATACACGGAGCATAAGAATTGACATGCAAGAAACGTGACTAGTTTATGACTTGCTATGTGATACGTTGTTTTAATTCATGATGGTTCTCATATCTGTGTACATATATGTGCTTATCTGTTTTGAGGAATTCTTATTAAGATGCTATTTGCTAACCCGAGCACCTTATTTTTGGGCAATGTTTTATACACTGGTAACTCGACGTGTGTGATTCCGTAAGGTGTATAGACGGGTTACTTGCTGGCGAAGTTTTCGCTAAGAACAATCATTCTGTCTCCTTTTCAGGTGAGCCTGATTATGAGTTGATATTTATCGAAGACGACGGCGAGTGGGCTCAATGGGATGATGGACAAGGGAATAGATAGATGCTGGACTATTTTGTTAAGTTTGGAAACTCATTGTTTATTATGTTGTTCTAAAACTTATGTCGGCTAGATGAACAAACAGTTTTATTTCCGCTGCAGTTTCTGGTTGTAATATTGACGATGAAGGTTTAGATTTTATGATGTTTCCGCTGGTTTTAACTTACATTATGAAGGATGTATGCTTGATCTGCTTGACGCTTCGTAGTTCTCATAGTAGGCTACGGCGGGTGCACTGGTTCCGATAACCATATCGGGCTGGGGCGCTACACTCAGTTATCCTAGAAATTTTAATTCCTAGAATAACATTGGCAACTTCCATATCCTTCATATCGAACTTTCTCGTCCACATCTTCTTTGTGTTTAAGATTATGTCTCGAGTACTCCCTATGATAAGCATGTCGTCTACATAGAGACATACTATCACATATGCATTCTGTGTGCTCTTAATGTAGACACACTTATCACACTCATTGATCTTGAAACCATTAGCTAGCATAACTTGATCAAATTTCAAGTGCCACTGTTTAGACGCTTGCTTAAGTCCGTACAATGACTTAACGAGTCTACAAACTTTCGACTCTTGTCCTGGAACCACAAACCCTTCAGGTTGTTCCATATAGATTTCTTCATCCAACTCACCATTCAGAAAAGCAGTCTTCACATCCATCTGATGGATTTCCAAGTTATAGACTGCAGCAATAGCAACTAGCACCCTTATAGAAGTGATCCTAGTTACTGGTGAGTAGGTGTCAAAAAAGTCAAAGTCTTCCTTTTGTCGATAGCCTTTAGCTACCAACCTAGCTTTATACTTTTCAATAGACCCATCCTCTTTCAATTTCTTCTTGAAAATCCACTTACAACCAATTGGTTTACTTCCAGGTGGAAGGTCAACCAACTCCCAAGTGTGATTTTGAAGAATCAAGTATATCTCACTGTTAATTGCCTCTTTCCAGAATGGAGTTTCTGGAGTTGACATTGTCTCGGAAAAGTTCCTTGGCTCATTTTCTACCATATAAGTTAGAAAGTCTGGTCCAAACGAAGTTGGCATTCCGGCACGCTTGCTTTGACGAAGCTCCTCATTCCCTCAAAGAGTCGCCTCACGCATTCGCTCACCAATTCTTGTTTCTTCTTGATTTTTGTCTTTCCTTGGAAAGACATCTTCGAAAAGCACTGCATTCATTGACTACATGACAACGTTTTTATGTATGTCAGGAATATCCGATTTATGCACCAAGAACCGATATACACTACTGTTAGTCGCATATCCTATAAATATGCAGTCAACCGTTTTAGGCCCGATTTTAACTTGTCTTGGTTTAGGTACAACAACTTTTGCCAGACATCCCCACACTTTCAAGTATTTGTAACTAGGCTTGTGGCCTTTCTAAAGCTCGTATGGGGTTTCATTCATCTTCTTAGATAGAATTCTATTTAAAATGACGTTGGCTGAGAGAATTTCTTCCCCCTACAAGTTTTGAGGCAAACTCAAACTTATCAACATAGCATTCATCATCTCTTTTAGAGTATGGTTTTTGTGTTCAGCAATACTATTCAATTGAGGTGAATATGGTGCAGTCGTTTCATGAATAATGCCATGTTTTGAATAGAATTTATTAAATGGTGTATCATATTCGCCACCTCTATCACTACGAATTGCTTTAATTTGTTTGCTAAGTTGATTCTCAACTTCATTTTTATAATCCTTGAAAGCATCAAGGGCCTCGTCTTTGCCACTTAGCAAATATACATAACAGTATCGTGTGCAATCATCGATAAAAGTTACGAAATACTTTTTACCACCTCTGTTTGCTTAAATTTTAAATCACACACATCGGTATGAATTAAATCCAAAGATTCAGTGTTCCTTTCTTTGAAGGAAATGACGCATTTGCCATCTTCGCTTCAATAAATATTTGGCATTTTTTATTATCAAAATTTAATTTGGGCAACAAGTCAAATTTAACCATTCGTTGTATTGACTTATAATTAACATGTCCCAAACGAAAATGCCATAAACAAGAAGACTCAAGCATGTAAGCAAAAGAGGAAGCATTATTATTAGCCTCTGCGGGTAAATCTCTTTTGCGTACAATAGTGATGACATTCAATTTAAACATCCTATTCGACAAGTACCCCTTCCCCAAATACATGCCATTTTTCGAAAGAATAACTTTAATGGATTCTAACACTAGTTTAAAACTATGCATGACTGATAAGATCCAGATACTGAATTCTTCCTCATGTTAGGGACGTGCAGCACATTCTGCAGAGTCAAATGCTTCCCTAAGATGACCTTCAAAACAAATTTGCCCTCACCTTCGATCTTCGAAGAAGCCGAGTTCCCCATGTAAAGTTGTTCGTTGTTCCTAGACTGGTACTCCGTGAACATCTCTTTGCTGGAGCAGACATGTCTTGTGGTGCCAGTATCAAGCCACCATTCACGCATGTTCCCCACAGCGTTGCACTCTAAGACCACTGCACAAAGGTTCAGATCATCCATGACATCGACTATGTTGGCCTTTGCCTTAGTCTGCTTCTTCTTGGGCTTTCTGCATTCATTACTGACATGCCCCTGAATGCCACAGTTGCAGCGTTTCTCGATGAACTTCTTGGCGATCTGCTTGCCATTCTTGTTCACCTTGAGTTGGCCCTTCTTTTTCTTGGCCTCTGCAACATGGGCCTTGGCCTGATCAGAGCATGATTGTGGCGTTCTCTCAGATCTGCAATTGTCTTCCTCAATGCTGAGTGGGACAATCAGATCTTCCAATGTCATCTCCTTTCCCTTGTGTTTGAGATAGCTTCTGAATTCCCTCGACAAAAGAGGCAGCTTCTTAATCACTGCAGCCACGACGAAAGATTCACTGAGCAACATGCCCTCCTCTTCCATCTCAGCAACTAACGTCTGGAGTTCCTCAACTTGAGAAACAACAGTGCGAGAATCAGACATTTTGAAATCCAGGAATTTGCCGACAATAAATTTCTTAGTGCCGGTATCTTCCATACGGTATTTCTTTTCCAAAGCCTGCCACAAAGATTTTGCGGTTTTATATGTGCAGTACAAACCATACAAGGAGTTGTCCAAACAACTCAGAATATGGCTCAAACAAACATAACTGTTGAAGTTCCATGCTTCAACAGAGTGTTTGTTCTGCATATTATGGGTTTGGTCCTCCAGTGGATCCACCACAAGTGGGTCCTCGGTCAGAAAGGTAGCCAACCCCATGGCAGTCGAGAAGAACAGCATCTTCTGCTGCCAACGCTTGAAGAAGCTCCCACTGAACTTCTCAGGTTTCTCCACTTGGGCCTCTGCAGGACCCTGTGCAGGAGGAGCATGTCTCGGCACCCCAGCATTTGGTTCCATTGAGGCAGAACTATGTACGTCTGCGTCTTGAACCGAGCTAGAGCTTGCGTTTTCCATCAGGTTTTTGTAAGATCAGAAACAAACAGGAATCAGTACAGAATCAAAACGAATATGTATTAAGAATTGTTAGGAATAATTCACGTCAGATTGACTTCTGTAAAATTTGCTCTTGGAATAAAGAAGTGGCTGACCTGCCGAGGTCAGGGTAGGCTGGATAGATCTGCTATGTCAAAACAGTTCAGATACCTCAAATGAGTTTGCGTTCTGAATAGTCAGTCGACCTACCGACCTGAACTGAACAACACTTCAGAACAGTGGTTCTGTGCTATCAGCCCTCCAGTCGAGCTGATCTAAAGTCAGACTGATCAGACAGATCAGATCAGTGCAGTCAGCGCAATCGCATTTGTGTTCTGGGCTGATCACCGATCTACTGACCTCGGCACTTCAGCACAACTACGAAAGTTGAGCTTTCAGCCACTTCAACCGAGCAAAGCTCAGCACGGCAGAGCTGCAGAACAACAAATATCCTCAGCCAAACAGCAGAGCTCAGCAAAAAGCATAGCTCAGCAAGACAACGATTTAGAACAACGAATGTTCTAAGCACAGAGCTCAGCTTGGCAATAACCTCAACAGCTCAGCTGAGCAGATATCCGAGGTGAGTCCAAGACTCTGTCCTTAAGACGTATTGCTCAGGTACACTGTACCCAATCGGATGGAACAATCGTCTCCCAGGTTACAACGGAAGTCAGTTCAGACGAGCGGCACTGCAGCGTATGAACTCTAGGAACCTGTAATATGCCCTAAACTCCTCGGATTTGATGCAAAATGTAGAAGGAGAAGAGAGGAGAAGAGCACATGTATGCGGAGGAGTAGAGGAGAATATTGGATTCTGAGTGAGTGTGACCAGAGAGGTTAACTTAGCTAGTATTTATAGGGAAATATTTGATTAGGGTGGTTAATTGACAGTTTAACGTAGCCGTCGGATCAGATTGCCACAGTTAGATCAGATAACAGATAACCGCTTTCAAATTTGAATAACCGATGTGGAGAACATTGTGAGCTTACATGGTAACCGATAGCCGCTTTCAAAGCTTCATCAACAGATGTGGGGGAGGTTCTTTCCTTGACATTAAATCTTCTTCAAACCAGCTACACCTCGGACTCATTAGTCCTCGGCTCGGCCTATGACTTAGCCGACCCATACAAATAGGTTTATACAGCCTTTATTCCAACATAAGCTATACACTAAAATGCCCACAACTGACTTGAACGTCGGAGGATTTTTCTCAGGGCATTGACCCTAGGCCTCTAACGTTACCTTTCCTTCTCAGATTCAGTAGACAGACCCAAACGGAGAGTTAACGCCATACCACAAGGATCGTCTCCGATCCCACTGGGTGAAGATCCGACTTCATCATTTGGCGCTATAGGAAGGGTCCTGAACCTTCGTCTCCCTTAAAATAGCCTTCCAAAGCCCTTCTAGGCGACCAGCCTACCAGTCCATCATTGGAACAGGGTTCTCCAGGTCTGGCAGAATCCTCAACCCCCACTGCTAACTTCACTTATGATGAACACCTGCGAGCCATTTGGTATGTGGCCCAGAATCCCAACATGTTCCAGGTGGTGGTGAAAGAAATGAAGGGGAAAGCTCCAGTTGTTAGACCCAGTAAGGTCCACCCCAGTGACTCTCTTCAGCAAAGAGAACGTATAGAGTACACTCCAACTCAGCCAGAGTATTATCCCGAACAACGGGGTGAGTTCATGGCCGAAGCCAGGCGCGCAGGACAGCGACCAAGCCGCCATCACTTTATGTTCGAGCCCCTCAGAGCTTTGGACTATCATTTGAAACACGCACGGAAAGCACTGCTGCCACTCAGACATGGCAAAGAAGTTGACAAAGAGGCCAGAGCCCCACCTCGCTAAAAGCACGCTACCCATCTGAGGCTGGGTGGCCGAAGATGGAGTGGAGTGCCTCTGTTGGCCTCCAAAACTCATATTCTTTCCCTCCTAAGGGAAGAAGGCTTAGCAAGGGATCCCAAACCTCTATCAGGAAATATCCACAAAAGGGACCCTTAATTATATTGCCTCTTCCACCATGACATCGGGCATGATACAGAGGACTATAGGTAGCTTGGCCACGAGATTGAACGCCTGATTGATTTTGGTTATTTGCAACGCTACTACAATCCGAGGTACATGTTGCTTAATAGGCTGGATTTTACTCAGCCTCCTCCCGATGAAAGATGCCGACCCGATCACAGGCGTCAGCCATCAGGGGATGAAGACCCTAACTGTAGTGCCCCGGCCCGATATTGGAAATCGGTACCAGTGCACCCGCCGTAGTCTGCTACGAGAACTATAAAGCGCCAAAGTGGAACAAACATATGTCATTCATGACGAAAGATAATCAGCGGAAACATCGTAAAATCTAAAACTTCACAAACATCAATGTAACCAAACAAAATACAGCGGAAATAACGTGTTTGATGAAATGCCTAACATATCCTCCAATACAAGTTGTTCAACATCTAGTCTTTCAACTTAAAAGAGAATGAACAGAAATCTATCTACTTCAATGATCATCATCCCAATGAACCCACTCGCCGCCGTCTTCTATAAAGGTCATTTCGTACTCTGGCTCACCTGAAAAGAAGATAGAGTATCTATTCTTAGCGAAAACATCGCAAGCTAGTAACCCGTCTATACACCTTACGGAACCACACACGACGAGTCACCAGTATACAAATCATTGTCTAAGATAAGGTGCTTGGGTTAGCAAATAACATCTTTATAACAAATCATCAAAACCAAATAAATCACATAAATGATACGCGAATACAAAACAAACATGTATCCAGAATAACATACTACATAAACAAATCATTCGCGAATGTCAATCTTTGCATGTCAAGTCTTATGCTTCGTGAGACATGATGCATTTACTCTTTTAGAACCACACACAAAACACATGCATATGTCTTCTTTCTTAAACATGCTATGCGTGCCATTTCACAAAACTTTTCAAATTGTTCACGTAGCAGAACTTTATACCCTGTGGGTGATCAGTCCACAACAAACAGAACTTTATACCCCATGTTGAAAGGTCCACGGCCTCATAACATATAACTTTATACCCCGTGCTGATAGGTTCACGGCCCCATAACATAACTTTATACCGTGCTTGTGATACACAGGTCACGCTTTTATACCCTGCTTTTGCAGGCATGACTTTTATACGCTGCTATCAACCAGCAGCCATAGCTTGTCTTTCAAAAACTTTAATCTTCTTCTGCAAACACATGTTCTTTCGCAAAGCAATGCTCATGTCGAAATGCAAAGTGTTCATGTCGTGACGCAGAATGCTCATGTAACTTCATATCAAACATGTAAACATACACACACAACTTACATATCAAGTACAAGATCCTGAACCTCAAACACTCCATGCTCGTACCTTTCCAAGTCTCTTCGTATCACAAACTCACTTTGGATCCATTCTTATTCTTACTTATTCACGCTTAACATTTACTCCTCAAGTACACCTCAAATTCCCTTGTATTTTATGATCAAAGGAAGAGAATAAAGTTATCACACATACATGGGGCGCTTAATGGTCAAAACGGACTTCCAGTAAACTTGAAACGCCTTCAAGAGGCACCTAAAGTGACATGGAGCGCCTATACTAGGCATTCGAAGTGTTCTGGAATGTGTTGACATGGAACGCCTACATGAAGCGCTTCAAGTGACATCGAACACCTTCTGAAGTGTTCGAAGTGTTCTGGAATGTGCTGTGACACATCGAACGCCTACATAAGGCACCTTATGTGACATGAAGCACCTAATGTAGGTGTTCGAAGTGTTCTGGAATGCACTGGGACATATTGAACACCTACTTTAGGCGCCTAATGTGACATTGAGCGCCTAATGTATGTGTTCGAAGTGTTCTGACGGTTCTAGAAACTGCAAAATTCTGCAGTAACTTCTCCCTTCATCTTCCTCCGTCACCCCTTTCATGCTAACACTTCAAATTCAACCTTACCCCCTGAATCTATCAAGCACAAGACACAAGAACACAGTTTGTTCCCTACATCTGTCAGTTTGCATCAACATTAAGCCATCTACTATTCATACTTCCGGATATGTCACCAACCTCCTCCCAAACCAAATATTGCAGTAATTCCACCATTCAACCCTTCCAATTGTCTCACATCATTCTAAATCAACTAAAACACCAATACCAAACATAAGGAACTATTAAAAAATAATGAATTCACCAAAGATGACACTTTAAGGGCATTTTCAACAATAATCAACAAGACAAAGTGATTCTTAAAAATAGGCCCAAAAGATTATAGTTCTACTCAATTAACTGCAACGAAAGTACATAATAGAGCAACTAACATAATCAAAACCAGAAGTACCAATGTGTGATCCGAGTTTTCTCTTTATAAGAACATAGGGCCTGTTGAATCAAAATTTGCGTAAAGCGTATAGAAAGATTACTTGCCTTGTTTCTAGTTAGTCTTACGAATGTACTGCAGGATTTCAGGAAAGGTTGAACCTAGATTGGCCGCTCTTTCTTTCTCTTCTTCTTCTATTCTTCTTCTTTCTCTTTTCTCTTCCTTTCTCCCCCTCTTTTCCTTCAGCGGTTTTCTCCCCTGCCTTTCTCTCCTTTGTTTTCTTTTCTTTTCTTTGTAATTGCCATTTAATGGCCTTAATGGGGGAGTTATTCATGCTTTGACTAACTCCCTCAACATTTAGTTAGGGGCAATTTTGGTATTTGGTCTAATTTTTCAATTTCTACTTTTTTTGACTATTTTCCCCTTATATTCTATTTAACTAAGCCTCATAAACTTATGAAATTAATAAAGTTGTATTTAAAGATGATTTCTAATTATTTAATGTCGGGCTCGAGAAATATGGGTATGACATTCCACCCCTCTTACAAAAAGTTTCGTCCTCGAAACTTGCGTACCGTAGTTGAAGAGTTGAGGATACTTCTCCTGCATCTGCTCTTCAAGTTCCCAGGTACATTCTTGTTCCATGTGATTGCTCCACTGAACCTTCACTTAGGGAATCACCCGCTTCCTCAACACTTGTTCTTTCCGGTCCACGGTCTTCATCGGTATCTCTTCATAAGTGATATCGTCGTTGAGTTCCAAGGGTTGTGCTTTGAGAACATGGCTCAGATGCATCACGTACTTCCTTAGCTGTGATACGTGAAAGACATTATGGACTTGTGCCAATACTGGAGGTAATGCCAATCGATATGCCAAAGCTCCGACCTTCTCAAGTATCTCGTAAGGACCAATAAAACGGGGGCTTAGCTTGTCCTTTACTCCAAACCTCATGATGCCCTTCGTAGGTGATACTCTCAAGGAAACTTTTTCACCCACATTAAATTTCAATGGTCGTCGCTTGGAATCTACCCAACTTTTGTTACGATCCTGGGCCGTCTTGAGTCTATCTCGAATGATTTTCACCTTTTCTAGTGTCTTCTCGAGTAGTTTAGGTCCGGTGATGGTCCTTATGTCGACTTCATCCCAATAAACCGGAGACCTACACTTCCTTCTATATAACGCTTTGAAAAGAGCCATGTCAATTGCAATGTGGTGACTGTTATTATAAGAGAATTCCATTGACTTCACCATTCCGTCCCAACTCCCTTTGAAATCTTAAACGCAAGCCCCTTAGCATATCCTCTAGAGTCTGAATGGTCTGCTCAGACTGTCCATCGGTTTGGGGATGATATGATGTACTCAAGCTTAATTCTATGACCATGGTTTTCTGAAAAGTTATCCAAAACATAGAAGTAAACCGTGGGTCTCTGTCCGACACTACACTCACTGGGACACCATGCAAGCTAAAAATGCTATCTATATATAGATTGACCAACTTGTCAAGAGACGATTCACCTGAGACGGGTAGAAAGTGTGCAGACTTGGTTAATCGATCCACAATGACCCAAATCATGTCACATCCGCTTCTCGTCTTTGGTAAACCTGCTATAAAATCCTTCGTGATATGTTCCCATTTCTATTCTGGAATCTCCAACGGCATCAAGAATCCGCCAAGCCGTTGGTGTTCTGCCTTGTCTTTTTGGTAAACTAAACATCTCTCTATAAACTTCGCAATATGTCTTTTCATTCCGGGCCACCAATAGTGTTGTTTGAGATCTCTGTACATCTTGGTGCTACCGGGATGAATCGATAACCTTAAGCTATGTGCTTCTTGCAAAATTTCTTTTCTAAGTTCATCTACATCAGGTACGCATAGTCTTCCTCTAAACCACAGACTCCCGTCCCCAATGACTTGAAATCCCTCAACCTGTTCATGCTTTATCTTTTCCAAAGTTTCACTCAGGGTCTTATCATTCCTTTGAGCTTCTTTTACCTGATCAACCAAACTCGGGGTGATAGACATTTCTGCCAAGACATTCACCGTGGAGTCAATCAAATCTAAACGAAATTCTTCCATTTCTCTTTCTAGCGGTGATTGCGTGCATGGCTGGATTTCCTGCTTAACTCGTCAGCCACTTTGTTAACCTTTCCCGAATGATAATGAATGGTCAAATTGTTGTCTTTCATTTAATTCTGGGAACAAGTACTTTAGGCTCTTGTGGTCACTGAATACCGTGCACTTTTCCCCGTATAAGTAATGCTGCCAGATCTTCAATCAAATAAAACTGCCGCAAGTTCAAGATCGTGCATCAGATAATTTTGTTCATAAGGCTTTAGCTGCCTTGAGGCATACGCATTGACTCGTTCGTGTTGCATCAAAACACAACGTAAAAACAAAGTATTAGATTAAACTTTGTTGGTATAAGAAATCATAACCTTATGCTACAATTTATGTACCTAAACCATTCTTCGACGCATCGCTATAAATCACAAACCCATCAGTTTCAAAGGGTTGAGCCAACACTGGAGCTGTGGTTAATCTCTTCTTAAGCTCCGTGAAGCTTTTCTCACATTCTGTCGTTCACTCAAACTTGGACTTCTTTTGAGTAAGGCGCTGAGAGGCACTGCTATCCTTGAGAATCCATCGACAAACTTCCTGTAATAACCCACTAGACCCAAGAAACTTCACACTTCGGTGACATTGGTAGGTCTAGGCCATTCCGTGATAGCTTCCACCTTCTTCGGATCCACAGCAATCCCCTCCTCTGATATCACTTGACCCAGAAAAGCCACATTTCTTAGCCAACACTCACACTTGCTAAACTTAGCGTATAGTTGTTTCTGTCTCAAGATGCTTAGAACGGTGCTCATATGCTCAGCGTGAGTTTTCTCGTCAGGGGAGTACACTGGAATATCGTCTATGAATACCACCATAAACCTATCCAACTGTTCTCAGGAAACAGTATACATAAGGTCCACAAAGGCTGCAGGGGCATTTGTTAATCCAAATGGCATCACCAAAAACTCGTAGTGGCCATATCTAGTGCGGAAGGCTATCTTTGCGATGTCCTCGACCTTCACTCGCAATTGATGATACCCTGATCGGAGGTCGATTTTAGAGAAGATTTCGACACCCTTGAACTGGTCAAACAGGTCCTTAATTCATCGAAGGGCGTACCTATTCTTGATGGTGATTTTATTCAACTCTCGGTAGTCGATACAAGACCTCATACTACCATCCTTCTTCTTTACAAATAAAACGGGTGCTCCCCAAGGTGACACACTAGGGCGGATAAACTTCTTGTCCATCAACTCGTGCAGTTGTTCTTTCAGCTCTCTCAACTATGCCGAAGCCATTATATAAGGGGCTTGAGAAATGGGTTCGACTCCTAAAATCATATTTATCTCGAACTCGACTTCCCTCGGAGGTGGCACTCCTAGCAATTCTTCTGGGACCACATCAAGAAACTCGTTGACTACTGAGATTTGCTCAATTGATGATACTTCCTGAGTAGCATCCATCGCATATACTAGAAATCCCTCGGCACTATTCCTTAAGGATTTGCACGCTTGCGCAACTAACATATATACTTTCCTGGGGACTTTCCTTCGTTTCGCATCCCCTTGAAACATTACCTCATCCATCTTAGCGTTATTGACTGTCACTTGCTTCAATTGACAATCAATGTTGGCATGATGCTTGGACAACCAATCCATTCCTAATATAACATCGAAGTCATACATCTGAATGGGGATTAGTGTGGTGGAGAACATTTGTCCCTCAAACTCTAACTCGCTATCCCGATACTGCTAGTACAAAACCATAATTTGGTCTCTGGCCGCTTGAACACGGTACAGAGTTTCTAACCACTCAGGTAAGTTACCAAGGTGCTTAGTGAATCTCTTTGCCATAAAGGAGTGGCCTGCGCCGCTATCGAAAAGCACGTTGGCAGGTAACTTATTAATTGAAACCGCACCTAAGACCATATTAAATTTTTACATAGGAAGTTAAGCACATAAAGACTTAATTCAATCAGAATTTAGACTTAATTTAAATGGTACATGCTATTACATCGGTGGCTTCCTGTACGTCAGTGTCCGTCATGAGATGTACGCGGGCATTTGCTCTCGGCCTCGCCCTCGGCTGCTGAGCCGCTTCTCCCGGTGCATTTTTCTTCATCTTAGGACAATCCTTAATCATATGACCCACCTGTCCATATCGGTAACATGTTCCCCCAAGCTTTCTACATTCAACGACATGATTCTTATTGAGCTGTGGGCAAACTCCCACAGCGTGCTGAACTACAAGATTTTGCACTGGAGGCCTTTGAAAATTCCCGACTGGGACCATCTTTGGAATCTTGATCCAACGTTCGGGTCTGCCACCAACTCTAATCTCCTCCTTGGCCTCTTGCCTCTATCAAACGATCGCTCACTAACTGCTCCTGCCGCTACCCTGCGAAAATGACTCTCGACATGAAAATACGCATCCAACATGTCCTCGTAAGTTTTCATTCCCACGTTCACTATTACCAACTGTATTCTTGAGTCCAAACCCCTCTCGAATTTCGCCGTCTTAAGGCAATTATCAGACATAATCGCAGGGGCAAACTTTCCCAAAGCGTGAAAACGATCTGCATACTCTGACACCGTCACCCGTCCCTGTTCCAATCTATCAAATGATCTGACCTTATCCATGATTGCCGTTTCTGGTACATAATACTTTAGAAAAAAGTCATAAAACTGTGCCCATGAAATAGGTGGTGTCATTCTCAAAACCATTCCACCCCACCATTCACCCGCTTTGCCACACAGAAGGGGTGTGGCTACATCCACCTTGATCTCCTCCGGCACTTGTACTAACCGGAAACATTTCTCCACCTCAGCCAACCAATGCTGAGCCTCTTCTGGATCTGTACATCCTCAAAACTCCTGAACTCGCATCCTTCTCATCTCTCCATAGAAGAACCAGATATTATGCTATGGTGGTGGAGGAGGCGGAGGCTGCTGCTGCTGAGCAAACCCCTGTGTGATCATCGTTAGGGCATCAGTGAGCACCTGGGGTAACACTACCTGTGGAGGCTGATTTTCCTGCCGTTACCCGAGTTTCTGGCGTTATCCCTTCTTAGAGGCATTTTTCTCTGAAAAGTTAACGTTTCATTAGCAATCAGTAGATACATGATGCTACTGAAAGCTTGAATACGTAAGAGTGGGTGAGGTAGGAAATAGGAACGCAAGTACAAAAATTAGATGATAAACGTGCTCACACACACTCAAACCCGATCATACTTAAAATCTAGAAGATCAGCACTTATACCTAAAATCAAACTTAGGGAAATATCACATCTTAAATCTCTATAAGATCATGAACCTAAGATTTCGAGATAAATCTGAAGCCTAGTCTCTGATACCACCTGTAGTGCCCCGGCCCAATATTGGAAATCGGTACCAGTGCACCCGTCGTAGTCTGCTACGAGAACTACAAAGCGCCAAAGTGGAACAAGCATACGTCATTCATGACGAAAGATAATCAGCAGAAACATCGTAAAATCTAAAACTTCACAAACGTCAATGTAACCAAACGAAATACAGCGGAAATAACGTGTTTGATGAAATGCCTAACATATCCTCCAATACAAGTTGTTCAACATCTAGTCTTTCAACTTAAAAGAGAATGAACAGAAATCTATCTACTTCAATGATCATCATCCCAATGAACCCACTCGCCACCGTCTTCTATAAAGGTCATTTCGTACTCTGGCTCACCTGAAAAGAAGATAGAGTATCTATTCTTAGCGAAAACATCGCAAGCAAGTAACCCGTCTATACACCTTATGGAACCACACACGACGAGTCACCAGTATACAAATCATTGCCTAAGATAAGGTGCTTGGGTTAGAAAATAACATCTTTATAACAAATCATCAAAACCAAATAAATCACATAAATGATACGCGAATACAAAACAAACATGTATCCTGAATAACATACTACATAAACAAATCATTCGCGAATGTCAATCTTTGCATGTCAAGTCTTATGCTTCGTGTGACATGATGCATTTACTCTTTTAGAACCACACACAAAACCCATGCATATGTTTTCTTTCTTAAACATGCTATGCGTGCCATTTAACAAAACTTTTCATATTCTTCACGTAGCAGAACTTTATACCCTGCGGGTGATCAGTCCACAACAAACAGAACTTTATACCCCGTGTTGAAAGGTCCACGACCTCATAACATATAACTTTATACCCCGTGCTGATAGGTCCACAGCCCCATAACATAACATTATACCGTGCTTATGATACACAGGTCATGCTTTTATACCCTGCTTTTGTAGGCGTGACTTTTTTACCCTGCGATCAACCAACAGCCATAGCTTGTCTTTCGAAAACTTTAATCTTCTTTTACAAACACATGTTCTTTCGCAAAGCAATGCTCATGTCGAAATGCAAAGTGTTCATGTCGTGATGCAGAATGCTCATGTAACTTCATATCAAACATGTGAACATACACACAACTTACATATCAAGTACAAGATCCTGAACCTCAAACACTCCATGCTCGTACCTTTCCAAGTCTCTTCGTATCACAAACTCCTTTTGGATCCATTCTTATCCTTACTTGTTCATGCTTAACATTTACTCCTCAAGTACACCTCAAATTCCCTTGTATTTTATGATCAAAGGAAGAGAATAAAGTTATCACACATACATAGGGCGCTTAATGGTCAAAAAGGACATCCAGTAAACTTGGAACGCCTTCAAGAGGCACCTAAAGTGACATGGAGCGCCTATACTAGCATTCGAAGTGTTCTGTAATGTGCTGACATGGAACGCCTACATGAAGCACTTCAAGTGACATCGAACACCTTCTGAAGTGTTCGAAGTGTTCTGGAATGTGCTGTGACACATCGAACGCCTGCATAAGGTGCTTATATGACATGAAGCGCCTAATGTAGGTGTCCGAAGTGTTCTGGAATGCACTGGGACACATTGAACACCTACTTTATGTGTTCGAAGTGTTCTGACGGTTCCAGAAACTAAAAAATTCTACAGTAACTTCTCCCTTCATCTTCCTCGTTCACCCCTTTCATGCTAACACTTCAAATTCAACCTTATCCCCTGAATCTATCAAGCACAACACACAAGAACACAGTTTGATCCCTACATCTATCAGTTTGCATCGACATTAAGCCATCTACTTTTAACACTTCCAGATATGTCACCAACCTCCTCCCAAACCAAATATTGCAGTAATTCCACCATTCAACCCTTCCAATTGTCTCACGTCATTCTAAATCAACTAAAACACCAATACCAAACATAAGGAACTATTAAAAATAATGAATTCACCAAAGATGACACTTTAAGGGCATTTTCAACAATAATCAACAAGACATAGTGATTCTCAAAAATAGGCCCAAAAGATTATAGTTCTACTCAATTAACTGCAACGAAAGTACATAATAGAGCAACTAATAATCAAAACCATAAGTACCAATGTGTGATCCGAGTTTTCTCTTTATAAGAACATAGGGCCTGTTGAATCAAAATTTGCGTAAAGCGTATAGAAAGATTACTTGCCTTTGTTTTTAGTTAGTCTTACGAGTGTATTGCAGGATTTCGGGAAAGGTTGAACCTAGATTGGCCGCTCTTTCTTCCTCTTCTTCTTCTTTCTCTTTTCTCTTCCTTTCTCCCCCTCTTTTCCTTCAGCCGTTTTCTCCCCTGCCTTTCTCCTCTTTGTTTTCTTTTTTTCTTTGTAACTGCCGTTTAATGGCCATAATGGGGGAGTTATTCATGCTTTGACTTACTCCCTCAACATTTAGTTGGGGGCAATTTTGGTGTTTGGTCTAATTTTTCAATTTCTACTTTTTTTTGACTATTTTCCCCCTATATTCTATTTTACTAAGCCTCATAAACTTATGAAATTAATAAAGTTGTATTTAAAGATGCTTTCTAATTATTTAATGTCGGGCTCGAGAATTACGAGGTATGACACAGACGTGGCTGGGCAAAGGCTACGGGTTCCCAAACAGATAAGGCTGACCTGAGGGCGAAAGCCGACAATATGAAGGGTCATACCCCCAATTTACCAGCATGTATCCAAATCTTCGTGTACATACATGTACATTATTTAAAGCTAATGCTTTATCTATCGATGTTTATTCCAAATTTTCTATTGCAAATGAGCTGCCCAGATATGAGTTAGGTTTTATCTCGGCTAAACAGGCACAAAAATTCTAACAGGCCAACTCAGGTTTTGGCCTAGCTCGGCTCAGCCTATCACTCTACACGATATCTAGCTTGCGTTAGGGGCATAATAATTACTCCTTCACCTTATGATTCATGAGGAGATTCATTCAGATTGCGAAAAAAGTTCTGTGCCTACCTGACATCCACTTTATGGTTCGTAACAGAATTGGGGCCCGTCAAGGTTCGCGCTTAGCTGATCTCTGCCTTATGACTCATGAAGGGACTCGGGACACAAACTTTCCCATCTTGGTGACTTCTCTCTTATGGCTCATCAGATCAAGGAAATGATACATCATGCGTCCAACAACAGCAAAGGTTTACCTCGGTCTTAAGGCTTATAAGGGGTTTGCTTTAGTGTGCATATCCGCCATACGGTGGGCCTCGGTTTTAAGATTTGTAAGAGGTTTAACCTGAATTCTTCAAGGCCTCGGCTCAGACAAAATGCCCTCCCACATTGGGGGCTCAACTATTTGCTCTCTGCCTTATGGTTTTAAGGGAGCCCTTAGATGCGACAGCTTTCGCACCTTAGGAATAGTGGCCCAGTGGTCACCCTCGTTCTCTGTCTTATGGTTTTAAGGGAATACCGGACAAGACAAGTTTCACGCCTTGGCTAAAAGACCTAAGTTGTCTTCATCCTCTTCCTTATGGTTTTAAGGGGATTTCGGGCACGACAAGTTTTGTGCTCTTAAAAGGATGGCCTAAGTGGTCACCTTCTCTAACGTGACAGGTTTCACGTCTTGGCAAAATGACCTAAGTGGTCTCCCTCCTCTGCCTTATGGTTTTAAGGGGATCTAAATTGGCCGCTACAAGGGAAACTTTGGCCAAATAGTTCCATCTTGGCCTTAACAAGTAATGTCTCAGCCACAAGATCCCTGCCCGGCCTAAGAAAAGACAAGCTCCTGGCTTTCAAATTCTCAAGGCAACTTGAGCAAGTTGCTGCCCAGACCAGAATAGCCAAGCAGAGAAAGATGCCGCTACAAGCTCCGTAGCGACTAAGGACTTAGAATAATTCTGAGACATCATTTAGCCTGTTCTCGGCCAAAGCAGATCAAGTCTGCTAGCTCGGCCAAGTATTTCAGCGGACCTTAGCCTCAGCCTATTCTTGGCTCGGCCCAGACAGAATAACATGTTTTATTCAAAGTTTAAAACTTGTAGACTTAGTTCACTTTTACTAAAACTGACTGCAGAGTTGGAAGTCTATCAAATGCAAAGCCGACCTTAAATCACGGCAACAACAAGTTTGAAGATTTACTTAAAAAATTTTGAAGTGAAAGAACAGAACTGAATGAAGAGCTGAAGTTGCAAAGGGTTCAAACACTTAGAAATTTTCATTGAGAAAAGTTCAAGTACAAAGATATAACTAGGCCCTATTACAAAAAGAATGTCTACTATTCGGCCTCCCTCAAATCAGCTCCATTCAGAAACTGCCCAAACTGAGAATTGAAATCTTGCCAAGCAGTGGGATTGTAGAGTTCACTGAGCCAAGTGTCCTCCTTATTCAATTGGGGACAGACCTCAGAGCATACATCTATTGCCTTTGTCTGGCCCATTTGCATTACCGAGCCCTGCACCAGCAACAAATTTTCTTCAAACATCTGGGATCTTCTGAACTCTACCATTGCTTCAGCCTTTGCTTCTGCTAATTGATGAGTAAGACGAGCCAGCTGTTCCTCTAAAGCTTCCTTCTGCTGCAACAGTACAGCCTTGTCTTTCTTTAAAGGCTCCACCTCAGACAAAGCTTGAGTTGAGGAGAGCTCCAGGGTGGCAATCTTGTCTTCCAGCTCATCCACCTTGGAATTGGAAGTAGCCCACTTCAGATCAGCATCTTCCTTCCCCTGGCGAAGAGTGGAGTCCTCGGTTTTTAGTGCAGCATTCTCCCTGGCCTGCTCGGCCATGAGTTGGTTAGCTTCTTCAACCTCCTTAGCTTTATCCTTAAGGGCTTCACTGAATTTTTCTCCCCGGGCATGAATCTCCAACTCCTGGACTCGGATCTACCAAGCAAGAAAGTTAGAAAATTGCAAAGTATTGTCACTCAATCAATACATAAAAACAGAAGGGAATTACTTACCAAAGCAAGATTGGTCTGGTAAGCATCACTAAGATCTTCCCATGGTGAAGCCTCGAACCTCTGACGGTCCAAAGGCAAAACCATCAACTTGTTTAAATGTCTGGCTGTGGCTGAATCCACAGCAGAGTCTTGCTCATAGAATTCTCCCAAGATCAAACTTGGGGTTCTTGAGGGCTGGGGCGGAGTCACCTCAACCGGCCTGGATGGACCTTCATCCTGGTGCCTCATCCTGCATCGAAGACTTGAGCCCTCATGACACATCACTATTCGACAAGTGATGAGGTCCATAACCCTCATCCATGCCAAGATAATGAGAATGCACATAATTTTACAAAAATGCAAGATCAAGGACCCTTAACAAGAAGTAAAACTAAGAAACTAATGCATGAAGTGGGAGCCTTCCTATTTAAACATTGCAAGATGAACCAAGGGAACTTATACATTGGGTTCACCTTATTTTACCTACAACATGATTTATAAGAAATTTTAGAACCACTGTAAAATATAATTAGTATAGAATGTGTTCTTTATTTTGTTTTTTTAAATGTTTATGTTGTATTAGTTTAGGCCTATCTCGGATTGTGAGTTTTTGCAGGATCTGTTTTGGTAAAATTGACGTATCTCTCCAACCATAAGGCCAAATTAGGAGTTGCAAGATGCGTAGGAAATAAAGACAAAGATCTACAACTTTTATGCTTTGTAGTTTTCCAAAATCGGTCATCTTGGTAGCCAAAAAGAACATGCAAATGGAAGTACTATTTCTACCGAATTCTGTGACATACCTTCTATAATTTGGATGTATCTCCTCAATGGTTGGGCCAAATGCAAAGAACTTTATATGCTTATTTTTTACACTCAATTGGATATAGTTCTCTAAGAAAGAGCAAGGCCTAATTCGGATTGGAAGATGTCCAAAAATCAGTCACAATCCAGAAAAGATTTCAAGTCGAAGACAAATATTTAAAGTCTTCCATGAATATTACTTGAGGGACCTACTTTGAAAATCATCATTCAAGACTTGCAAGACTAGTTTTTATGGAGCCTACATGAATAGTTTTAGAAGTGTGTAGTCTTTTCAATCATTATTTCAGTTTGTAAGATAGTTTGTTGTCTTGTGATATTTTTGACTATAAAAGGCACATAAGAGAAGCTTTGTAATCTCACACCTTCAACGAAAATTTCTTCTTCTTCAAGAGTAATTCTTGTGTGTTTTCTTGGTTCATATTCAAAATCAAGGCTAGAATCTTTCAAGACTTGAACATTCTTGTGAGAGTTGTCCAATTCCGGGGAGGGAAACATCCAAGAGAGATGTATCTTGATTGGGTTATGTAGAACTCATTGGAGGACTTATGTTCAAAAGGTTTTCTTCAACTTATTTGGAAGCAAGGTGAAGCTATCTTCATTTTGCCTAAACCATATTTGGAGGAGAAGCTTTAGAGTTAAAGAAAGGTCCATTCTTGCACGTATCAAAGTGGTATCAGAGAGAAGGTTTTTCTTTAACTCAACTTATCATTTCTTTGTGTTAATTTTTTTTCTTTCGTTCTTCTCTTCATCCACCATTCAACCATCTTCTTAGCAAGTTGAATTCTATTTGGTTTAGTGTCTTCTTCTTGTTTTGAATTGCATAATTCATAAACAAAAAGAATCCAAAACCAAAACAGTTTATCTGTGTGTTTTCTAGTTCATTGTTTTTTTCCCTATTCAAAAAAGTTTGATATTCATTTCTTTTTCTGTTACATCTTGTTTTCTTCGTTGTTCATCATTCAACAAAAAAAGTGTCATCTTTTTGTTTATCAAGTTTCTTTGTTTCTTCTGGTTCAACAAGCAAAAAAAACTCAAAAAAAACTGATATACAAGCTTACCGTATCAATTGTTGATATAAGGTTGGATTGGACTCTGGACTATTACCGTAATGCTGGACCTACATGAAATTAGTGATATAAGGTTGGATTGGACTATGGACAATTACCGTGACACTGGACCTACATGAAATTGGTGATATAAGGTTGGATTGGACTCTGAGAACTTACCGTAACGCTGGACCTATATAAAATTGGAAAGGACTAAGGACAAACATCTCATAAAACACTTAATCATTATTTCTTTATGATGATTTATGGTTTGTTTATTTCATTTGATTGGATTTCAAGTTCTTTATGTTTAGACACTTTCTTAGACTTTAAGTTCTTTGTTTAGAAGCTTTTCTGCATTACTTATATTCAGTCCATTGCTTATATATCTACCTTGGTCTATCCTATATTCTTATTGTTATCGAAGCTCTTAACTTGTTTTAGACTTTGTGTTTGTTTTTAGGTTTATTGTGTGGTGAACTTAGTTGCATTTTCTTGTGTTCAATATCTGATTTAACAGCCTCGCCAAGAAAGAAAATCAATTTGTTCATCTCGAACAAATTGACAGCATACTACACACAAAAATGTCAATATATCCATCCAAAACAAACACACAAAGCCTTACCAATCAATTTTACCAAGATATATACACCTTGATTAGCTTTGAACAAGGAAAAAGAAAAAGAAAGAAAGAGAAGCTTATTTCAAAGAAAAGTTTGCACAAAATAATTGAAAGTGCAAAGAGCAAAAGAACTGGTCTTGTTTCCTTCATAAACCCAAAGTACCCATTTGTTTTCACTTTTGAACACTTGAGTGCTTCTTGTTCATTCATACTTGCATCTAGCTTGCATAAAGCCTAAGATTAAGTTAAGGATTGCCCAGGGCAACCCCTTAGCATTTCTTTGGCTCAGCTTATTACATCAAATTTGGTTTCAATTCTCTTTGAATATTAGTACAGTCCAAGTTTGTTCTTTATAACATTGGAATTGTGAATTAATTAGTGGGAGACTTGTGAAGAAAATTTACTCTACATGATTGAAGTTATCGGAATTGATACTCACTTGGCAAGTTTGCTTTGAATTATTCTAGCCTCAGATTCTTCAAGGAGACACAAGATTGTGTGAACTACAAAGAGAGAGAGAGAGAGAGGAACAAACACTTGTGTTTTTTTTCCGCTGACATAATCAAGTTTCTTTTGTCTTTGTGTTAGTTTTCCTTTTTCTTTGTTTTCTTGCTCAGTTTCAGGTAATTTTACCATGGATAAGACACCTGACAGTACCATGGGACTTAGCAAAGAAGGGGAAAGATTGCCCACAAACGTTGACGATTTAGCACAACTAATGCAAAAGATGTTGTAGAAAATGAAATTGATGAGTAGTCATGTAGATGGCCTAGAAAAACAGTCACAATCTCATCCAGAAAATCCTTTACATGAAGGACAAACATCACATGTACCGGAACATAGGCTTGAAAGTCGTGGGTGTTTTGCTCTGGAAAGAGGAAGAGGGCTTAATAGGGATTTCATACCTATGAGGACCTTTGATGAAAGAGATGAAGAACCAAACCAAAGGTTTGATGACTATAATATTGAGGAAGAGTACAACCAGTTCCGAAACCATGGGAATCAAAAGAATAACCCACAAGAAAATGAATTCATCAAAACAAAAGTGAACATCCCCACATTCCATGGAAAGAATGATGCTGAGGCTTATTTTGAATTGGAGAAAAGGTAGATCTCATATACTCTTGTACAAATTATACTGATTTGTCTAAAGTGCGCTATGCAGCTATAGAGTTTGCAGATTATGCCTTAATTTGGTGGGATGAACTACAGAATGTAAGGAGAAGAACCAGACAAGCACCAATCTCTACTTGGGAAGAATGAAAATTGAGATGAGAAAAAATTCATTCCTTCAGACTATGAAAGAACCATCTACTAAAACTTGCAAAAACTCACTCAAGGAAGCCGTAGTGTAGATGAGTATTTCAAAGAGTTAGAGATCTTATTGATAAGAGCTAACATTGAAGAACCAGAGGAAGCTACCATGGCTAGATTCCTAGCTGGATTGAACGAGGAAATTGCAAACATAGTTGAACTTACCACATCTATTGATATGACTTCCATGGTTCATAAAGCTGAAAAGATTGAGAGACAACTCAAGGTAAAACCCTTTCAATCTAGTTTATCTTTTCGAGCTAATTCTTCATCCTATCCAAGAATACCATCTAGGACAAATTAAGGCACAAGTTTTAGACCAACTGCACCTCAAGGACGTGGGTTCCAAGGCAAGACTCAACCAAATCAAAGACCACCTCAACCACCTCAACAAAACTTAGATAAAGGGAAAACAAGGTTGAAGGTAACATTTCTAATTCCAATACTAGATTTAGAGACATTCAATGCTTTAAATGTTTAGGTAAAGGTTATTTTGCAAATCAATGTCCCAACTCTAAACGTATCATGTTCATTGAAAAGTCTAATGAATATTATTCTGATGATGAGGAAGTGGAACATGTTAATGTTGAGAAAAATCATGATGAAAATGAAGAAAGTGTGAATGAGGATGAAGAACTTGCATCAAAAGAATTCTTGGTTGTTAGAAGAGCTCTTAATACATATGTTAAGATTGATGAACAAGATCAACATAGAGACAACATTTTTCATATCCATTGCATGGTTAAAGGGAAAGTTTGTACTTTGATTATTGACTCTGGATCCTGTACTAATGTTGCAAGTGTTGAACTCGTTAGAAAACTTGATTTCCCATTACTTAACCACCCACACCCTTATTAACTATCTTAGTTGAATGATTGTGGAGAAGTGAGTGTTAGCAAACAAGTTTCGATCTCATTTTCTATTAATGGGTATAAACATGATATCTTATGTGATGTAGCTCCTATGCATGCAAGTCATATCCTTTTAGGTAGACCATGGCAGTTTGATAAGAAAGTTACTTATGGTGGATACTTGAATAGGTATTCATTCAGGTTTAACAATAAGTTATTTAAGCTACATGCATTACCTCCACACAAGGTATTTGAAGATCAAAAGAGAATGTGTAAGAACAGGAATGATCCTAAGGAAAAAGAGGCAGAAAAAAAATTTCTGGAGTGTATTAAGAGTGAAAGAAAGAAAATGAGTCTAAAGGCAAAGAGATAGTAATTATTGTTGAAGACAAATCTCAAAAGGAATTTGTTTTCTTTGCCAAACAAAGTGAAGAGTCACATGCCATAAACTCAAAGAAAATTGTCTATGTTTGGGTGTTTAAGGAGTCTCTATTTTCTATGAGTGACTTACCCTCCACTTTGCCCAGTGGAGTTGTATCTTTGCTTGATGAGTTTTCAGGGCTATTTCCTGAAGAAGAACCTTTTGGTTTGCCACATTTCAGAGGAATTGAGCACCAAATAGACTTCATACTTGGTGTTATCCTGCCTAATAGGCCAGTCTATAGAGCAAACCCTGCTGAAATGAAGGAAATTCAACGCCAAGTAGAAGAACTCTTGGCCAAAGGAAAGGTGAGAGAAAGCATGAGTCCTTGTGCTGTTCCTGTGATCGTTGTACCAAAGAAAGATGGTACATGGAGGATGTGTACTGATTGTAGAGCCATCAACAAGATAACTATAAAATACAGGTACCCTATTCTGAGACTTGATGATATGCTTGATAAATTGCATGGTGCTAAGTATTTTACCAAGATTGATCTTAAAAGTGGTTACTTTCAAGTACGCATTAAAGAAGGTGATGAATGGAAAATTGCATTTAAGACTAAGTTTGGATTGTATGAGTGGTTAGTCATGCCATTTGGCTTAACTAATGCGCCTAGTACTTTCATGATATCAATGAATAAAGTCTTACGTGCATTCATTTGAAAATTTGTCGTTTTGTACTTTGACTATATCTTGATTTACTCTAAGACTTTGCATGAACACATGGGCCACCTAAGAAGAGTTTTTGAAGCATTGAAGAAAGAACAATTATATGCAAATTTCAAGAAATGTTCTTTTTATATGGAAAAAGTTGTGTTTCTAGGATTTATGGTTAGTGCAAATGGAATTGAAATGGACCAAGATAAAGTGAACTCAATTTTAGAATGGCCAATTCCCACAACTATTGGAGAGATGAGAAGCTTTCATGGGTTGGCTAGTTTCTATAGAAGATTTGTGAAGGACTTTTCAACTATTACTGCACCTTTGAATGAGATTGTTAAAAAGACGTACGATTTCAGTGGGGTGAGTCACAACAGAAATCCTTTGATGAACTTAAAGCAAGGTTAACTTCTGCACCTATTCTAAGACTACCTAGCTTTGATGAAACATTTGAAATTGAATGTGATGCTAGTGATGTTGGTATAGGAGCTGTACTATCTCAGTCTAAACAACCGATTGCTTATTTTAGTGAAAAGCTTAAAGGAGCGCAATTGAATTATTCAACCTATGACAAAGAGTTGTATGCACTAGTTAGATCATTGCAAACTTGGCAATATTATTTGCAACGTAAGTAGTTTGTGGTTCATACTAATCATGAAAGTCTTAAGTTCCTTAAAAGCCAAGGAAAGTAAAACAAGAGGCAGGCAAGATTGGTTGAATTCATTGAACAATTTCCTCATGTGATAAAATATAAGCAAGGAAAAGATAACATTGTAGCTGATGCATTATCTAGGAGATATTCTTTGATTACTACATTGTCATCTCATTTGCTTGGATTTGAGTGCATCAAGGAATTGTATACATTTGATCCTGACTTTCGGTCAGTATTTGATACATGTGCCGGTTCTCTATTTGGTAAGTGTTATTTACATGATGGATATTTGTTTAAAGAAAGAAAATTGTGCATACCTAAGTGTTCTGTCAGAGAGATACCTGTCAAAGAAGCACATGGTGGAGGTTTAATGGGACACTTTGGCATCTTTAAGACATTTGAGATGTTAAAGGAACATTTCTTTTGGCCCCATAAGAGAGTTGATGTAGAGAAGGTTTGTGGAAGTAGTATAACTTGCAAGAAAGCTAAATCTACATCACATCAACATGGTTTGTACACCCCATTACCTGTCCCTATGTCACCTTGGATTGATATATATATGGACTTTGTTTTGGGATTACCTAGATCAATAAATGGAAGTGATAGTGTGTTTTTTGTTGTTGACAGATTTTCTAAAATGGCACACTTCATAACTTGTAAAAAGGTTGGTGATTCATCTCACGTTGCAAAATTGTTCTTTCAGGAAGTTGTACGTCTACATGGCATGCCTAGAACCATTGTTAGCGATAAAGATACTAAGTTCTTAAGTCACTTTTGGCATATGTTGTGGGGTAAACTTGGAACAAAACTCTTATTTTCTACTACTGCTCACCCACAGATGGTCAGACTGAAGTTGTGAATAGAACTTTGTCTCAATTATTGTGTGCTATAATTCAGGAGAACCTTAAGAATTAGGAAGATTACTTACCATATATTGATTTTTCTTATAATAGAAGTGTTCACAGTGGCACCACTCATTCACCATTTGAAGTTGTATATGGTTTCAATCCTTTGTCTCCATTTGATCTTGTGCCTATTCCTGTTCATGAACGTGCAAGTATTGATGGTAAGAATAATGCTAAACTGATTAAGAAATTGCATGCTAAAGATAAGTTACAACTTGAAAAGAAAAACAAACAGTATTCAAAACAAACTAACAAAGGACGCAAGAAAGTTTTATTTGAACCAGGTGATCTTGTTTGGCTGCATTTAAGGAAAGAAAGGTTTCCTAGAGAAAGGAAATCTAAACTCATGCCAAGAGGAGATGACCCTTTCAAAGTACTTTAAAAGGTTGGAGATAATGCTTACATTCTTGACCTACCGGAGAGTAAGTATGGTTCAATTTCTCATACTTTTAACGTTGCTGATCTTACACCTTTTGGTGATGATTTAGATTCGAGGTTGAATCCTTTTGAAGAAGGGGGAATGATGAGGTCCATAACCCTCATCCATGCCAGGATAATGAGAATGCACATAATTTTACAAAAATACAAGATCAAGGACCTTAACAAGAAGTAAAACTAAGAAAATAATGCATGAAGTGGGGGTCTTCCTATTTAAACATGGCAAGATGAACCAAGGGAACTTTTACATTGGGTTCACCTTATTTTACCTACAACATGATTTATAAGAAATTTTAGAACCACTGTAAAATACAATTAGTATAGAATGTGTTCTTTATTTTGTTTTTTTAAATGTTTATGTTGTATTAGTTTAGGCCCATCTCGGATTGTGAGTTTTTGCAGGACCTGTTTTATACAGCCTTTATTCCAGCATAAGCTATACACTAAAATGCGCACAACTGACTTGAGCGTCGGAGAGTTTTCCCCAGAGCATTGACCCTGTGAGCTTCCTTCAACAACTCCTTCCGCAGTTCTTCCCTATCTTGCACACATAGTCTTCCTTGAAACCATAGACTCCCATCATCGTGTACCTAAAAACCATCCACCTGACTAGTCAACATGCGGTCACAGACCATTTTTAGATCAGCATCTTCTTTCTGTGCCTCCTTAATCTGCTCCACCAGCGTAGAAGTAATAGTAAGTGTAGCCAGAACACTTGCTATCGAAGCGACTACATCAAGATCAAACTCAGCCATCTCTCTCTCTAGCGGTGTCTGACCTGCATGACTAGATTTACGACTCAGTGCATTAGCTACTACATTTGCTTTACCTGGATGATAACTGATGGTCAGATCATAGTCTTTCAACAATTCCAACCATCGTCGTTGCCTCATGTTCAACTCCTTCTATGTGAACAGATATTTCAGACTCTTGTGATCCGTAAAAACCTCGCACTTTGCTCCATAAAGATAATGTCTCCATATTTTAAGTGCGAATACTACCGCCGCCAACTCAAGATCATGAATCGGATAATTCTGTTCATACCGCTTTAAGTGTCGAGAGGCATAAGCGATAACCTTGCCTTCTTGCATGAGTACATAACCTGTAATAGAAAAGTTAGACCACAATTGACATGTATATAATTTCTAACTTGAAATCATATACATACCTAGTCCATTCTTGGATGCATCACTATATATGATGAACCCTTACGAACTAGAGGGCTGCGCCAATACTGGTGCTATGGTCAGTCTCTTCTTCAACTCATTAAAACTCTTCTCCAGTCAGCAGTCCATTCAAATTTTGTCTTCTTCTGCATCAGTCTACTCAGCGGAACTGCTATTCTGGAAAACCCTTCTACAAACTTCCGGTAATAGCCTGCCAACCCCAAAAAACTTCTGACTTCTGTCACATTGGTCGGTCGTGTCTGCTCAGTGATTGCCTCAATCTTCTTCGGATCTGCTGATATTCCTTCCTCTGACACTACATGTCCTAAAAATGTCACGCTCTTCAGCCAGAATTCGCATTTGCTGAACTTAGGATACAATTTCTTCTGTCTCAGAGTCTCCAGCACTTCTCTCAAGTGTTCAACATGTTTTTCCTCACTCAGAGAGTACACCAAGATGTCATTAATGAAAATAGCCACAAACTTGTCCAGCTGTTCTCTAAATATTGTATTCATCAGGTCCATAAACGCAGCTGGAGTATTTGTCAAGCTGAACGGCATCACCAGAAATTCATAATGACTGTATCGAGTGCGAAACGCAGTCTTCTCAACATCTTCTTCTTTAACTTTGAACTGATGATAACCGGACCGCAAGTCAATCTTAGAAAATACCCTTGCACCCTTCAGCTGATCAAACAAATCTTCGATGCGAGGTAGAGGTTACTTGTTCTTTATCGTGAGCTTATTGATCTCATGATAATCGATGCACAGTCTCAAGCTTCCGTCCTTCTTCTTGACAAACAACACCGGTGCTCCCCACGGTGAAACGCTCGGACGGATGAACTTCCAATCAAAAAGCCCTTGCAACTGCTCTTTCAATTCTTTCAACTCTGATGGAGCCATAGGGTACGGTGTCTTTGAGATAGGCTCAGCTTCTGGAATGAGATTTATCTCGAACTCTACTTCACGACTCGGCGGCAAACCCAGCAACTCCTCCGGGAATACATCTTTGAATTCATTCACAACCGGAATCTGATCAATCGTCGGCACCTCCTGCTTCGAATCCATAGCATATACCAGAAATCCCTATGCACCCTTCTACAGCATCCGATGTGCCTGAGCTGCGGTCAGATAAATTTTCTTCAGAACTTTCTTCAGCTTAAAATTCCCTTGAAACACCACTTGTTTTGCATCAGGACCTTTGATAGTCACCTGCTTCTGTCGACAGTTTATATTCGCGTGATGCTTCGACAGCCAGTCCATCCCAAGAATGATATCAAAATTGCTTAACTGAATCGGAATGAGAGTAGCAGTGAACATTCGTTCTTCAATCTTCGGTTCACAACCTATATATTGATGATGTGAAACTATCACTGTATCAACAGCCGTTTGTACACGATAAGGGATTTCTAATCGCTCTGGACATTGGTTTAGATACTTCACAAACCTCCATGAAATAAATGAGTGACTGGTGCCACTATCGAATAATACATTCCCTGGCACATTGTTAATTAGAATCGATCTTAGTACAATATAAGGGTTAACTAAACACAACAAGTAACATATAGAAACAGCGCAAAGAAACACTTAAGTGACTGAATTATTTAAATGTTACCTGTCACTACGTCATTCGTCGCTTCCACCTCAGGATCAGTCATAACATGCACTCTGGCGTTCGTCTTCGGCCTCCCCTTCTGCTGACCACCTTGCGGCTGCTGTGGTACCGCCTTCTGTTCAGGACACTCCCTGGCGTAATGTCCTGTCTTTCCACACTTGTAGCAGATATTATTCTTCCTCCAGCACTCTCCTGGATGATTCTGGCCACAGTAAGCACATGGCACTGGTGGCCCATTATTCCTCTGAGGCTGACCAAAGTTCCTCTGCGGCTGCTGCTGCGGTGGCCTAAACTGTACTCTTGTAGGCTGACGTCGAGGTACTTTCACCCAACGTCCAAACCTACCAGATCCAAAGTCATCCCGTGGCCTCTTTCCACGATCCTCTGCACTGACTCTCCTGAAGACCTCTTCCACTTCACGACACGCTTCGAGTAGCTCATCAAATGTTCTGGCCCTCGCATTCACAAGCCTGGTCTAAATCTCAGATCTCAAACCAGTTCTGAACTTCAACATCTTCAACCTCTGATCAGTCATAGTCGACGGTACATACTGTCCCAAGGCATGAAACTTCTCCACATACTCCGCTATAGACATACTCCCCTGAGTCTTAGCCTGAAATTCTGCCATTCGCTGCAGAACCACACTGTCTGGCACATAGTATCTCTTAAACTCCTCCCGGAACTATGCCCAAGTGATCGGCGCAGTCAACCGGACTTCTACGCTATGCCACAAGACCTCAACATCTCCAATCAGAAACGGTACAACAGCTTCCACTATCAAATCCTCTGGCACTTGCAGTAAACGTAGATGATCGAAAATCTCCTTCAGCCAAATCTCAGCATCTTCTGGCCTCGACGTGCCACAAAAGGTAGGAGCTCGGGCATTCTGCATCTCTTTATAGAAGAATCTCAAGCCAGACTGCGGTGGTGGAGGCGGTATCTCCTGATTCAGCTGTTGCTGCTGGTGAGCAATAATATTCGTCAAAGTGACCAAAGCTTCAGCAATGTTGATGTTTTGATTCTGAGCCTGCCCCGATCCGACATTTCCATTTGGATCCATTTCTTTCTACAATTCACAATTTGGTCAGATTCATAAACAAGAGTATTTTGGTAATTCACATATTCTTGAGATAAACAGTAAATATTTAACTAACGGTCCTCACACCCCTTAACTCAATCATGACCTAAGTCTAAAATTATCACTTACGTCTAAGTGGCCTAGTTAATGCTATGTTTCCTAGATAAGATCAGAACTTTTGCTCTGATACCAGCTGTAGCGCCCCGCTTCCGAGCCCTAGTATCGGAAATGGTGCACCCGTTGTAGTCTACTACGAGAGCTACAAGGCGTCGTTCAATTCTCTTGCACGTAAGCAATGACGTAGAAAATTTCACAGTGGAAACGAAATAAAAATGCAATAAACATTTATTTATTACAACTCAAACTGTATCTCAAACGGAAATAAGTCTAAAATCCAGTACAACTCGTAAATGATATAAGTGAAGTAAAAGAATTCTACATCTTCTGGCCCTGAGCTAGTTACCCCATTGTCCGTACTCCGCTCCGTTCTCTATATAGATAAAGTCATACTCTGGTTCACCTGGAAAAAATATAGGGGTGAGTGATAATAAATATCACCCAGTAGGTTCTCACCTCTTTTCGAACAATTTCATATATGGAAACAAATAGAATGTAGTACATGTATAAACATGAATAACTGCGTAAGTAAATAAAAGCACAACACATTAGTTATGCGATGTAATGATGCATGTTTGTATCACACGTAACGATATCTCAACACACGAATGCTTGTCTCTCTATCATGCAATGCATGAACCTCGAGGTGATCATACCACACGCCTCGTCAGACCACACGTCCAGTAGGACCACACGCCTCATAGGGACACACGTCCCGTAGGAACACACGCCTCATAGGGCCACACACCACATAGGGCCATACGTCTCGAGGGTCAATCTCGACCCGAAGGTCATGCTATAATCGTGTCATGAATGCGAATGCTATACATTACACAACACATTTTTTCTCTTTTCCTCAATTCCACACCTTTTCTCATTTTCCTTATTTCCTCTTAATTAAATTTAAATTATTAACTCTCTTACATACAAATATAAATTTATTTATCCATTAATGAAATTATTTAACTTTACTTTTGTTTCCCTAAGTACCCTAAATATGTTTTAAATATTTACGAATTTATATATAATACTTTTTTTACAACAATACCATATTCTGTTTTTTTAATTTATTTATTTCCGAGGTACTGTAATTGTATATATATATAAATATTTTCACTTTAAACATTCATTCACATCCACTATCACGTTTTGTTCTTTTTTTATTTAATTGAAACATATTTTTTTTTCTCTCTTTCCATAAACAAGTTTTTTTATAGAAAAACTACTTCTCCTCTTCTTTATTAAAACCCAAACCAACCCCCCCCCCCCCCCTCTTTTTCCAAGCCCAAGCCGAAACTGCCCCAGCCCCCTCTGCGCCCAGCCCAAAAACGTGCAGGTGCGTAGCCCTCAGCTCAGTCTCTCTTTTTTTTCTTTTTCTCTCTCCTATTACTGCAGAAACTGGCTAGGCCCTCTTTTCATTTTTTAATTTCGGCCTGCATTTTTTTTTATGCCAGCGCACCTGAGACCAACCCTTGCCCTTTCCTCAGTCTTCAGCCCAAATCCAATATTCTTCAAATAATATACCCTCTCCAAATCTAATCACAATTGAATTGAACTTCTTTTAATTCAATTTCAATAAACAAAAGATTAATTACGAACAATTGGAAATGAGATTTTTTTTCCTTTTATATGTGTAATTTCCACGGTAACACTATATATTTATATACTAAATTTTTCTAACACCGGGTCATACATCTCTAATATTTACATTAACTTAAAACAATCTTTCCTTAAATTTTAATTTCACCGCCGAACATATGAATAATAACCATACACATAACTTTCCTTTTATGCAACCATGGAAGCAACAAAAACATATGACACACATAGCTTATATCTTTTGTGTTATAACAAATAACATAAACAACAAGTAATGCAAATAGCAAAGAAACAAATAAACAACAAATAAGACAAATAGCATATAATTACATATATGAAATTGGCTCAAAAAGAGAGGGCCACCTACCTCTTGTTTGTAGAATAAGATTAGTGGTGGTGATGTTGTGGTGTTGGCGGTGTAGACTTCCCTCTTCCTCCTCACTTCTCCTTTCTTCTTCTTCCTTTCTTCTCTCTTTTCTTTCCTCTCTATTCCTCTAAGCACTTTTTTTTTTCTCTTGTCCAAAACTCACGGCACTTCTTGCTCTTTTCTATTGTTTGGCCGATTAGGCCTTTTTAATTAAGTGTAGTGGAAGTTTTTGTCTTTTGGGTGTCATGACATTTAGGGAGAGTTATGGTTAAGGATAATGAGTATTAAAGAGAACTAAAAATGGAGGTTATTTGAAGAGTTTATATATATATATATATATATATATATATATATATATTTATATATATAAATATATATATATACACACACACACACATGACATTTTATTAGTCTTGTTATTTTTTTTTTTAAAGAAACAGGGCGTAACAGATGATGTGGTGATGGAAAGTGAAAAAAAACACATCCGGATGTAGTTATTTATGAAGAAATTACACAAACACCGGTTGAAGGCAACAAAGATCTGATTGTCAGGCTGAAGGATCGTTCTAGTCACAATGTGAGTATTCATTTACCTTTCCTTCTAGAGCTAGAAAAAAGAAGCCTAAGCCAGAACTTGATCAAATATGACTTGACAAATTTAGTAAAGTTGAGTTTAGCATACATGTGATTGATACGATAAAACATATGCCAATGTGTGCTAAATTTTCTAAAGATTGTGTATAAACAAACATCTCTCAAATGAAAAGCATGAAATTATTTTGAATGACCAAGTGTTGGCTATGACTAAGAGGAATATCCCAACAAAATGTAATGATCCCAGCATATTTTCTATTACTTGTATAATTGGTGGGAAAAGAGTACATAGAGCTATGCTTGATGCATAGTCATTCCACGTCCTCGCATCTTGGAGATGGTTGTTATAAAATTAATATAACCTAAAATGGATGAAACACCAGATAGATGAAGACTCAAAATTGCTAAATCAACTACTCCTCCAGAATGGCTGGTATATACTTTTTAGGGGCGGACCCAGTTTCGCTACCCACTACGTTCACTTGGTGTCTGATCAGCTCGACAGGTCACTCAATAGTCTTTAGCAGAGTATCTCATCTTTTTTTTCTCTACTCCTTCTAGCGACTATTTAATCGAATCTACTGAATATGTCATTGGGCCTTTGAAAAACACACAGGTTGTTGTTCAATTGGCAAATATATCAAGTACACTTTGTCACGAGGTGGTGGAAGAAGTGTTGGACCAAGTCAACTTCATGCCTTTTTCTGTGGATTCCTATGTTTTGGATATGAGTGAGAATGCATCTAGCTTACCTTTGTTGTTAGGTAGACACTTTCGAAAATCTGAAAAACAAAATTTGGTGTTAATAAAAGGGAATTGACATTGGAATTTAATGGTGAGGAGTTTAAATTTAATGTCTATGCTGCCATGAAATATCCATCGTTGTTGAATCATGTATAGAGGAATGTTTTGGTACGTTATGTTGGAGAAAATGGAAAGAAATTGAAATTGGACCAAGTTGCAAATTGTGGTTAGCAACGTGCTTTGAGTTAAGTTATAATTAGTTACACTAGTGATAAGCAAAAACTAATGAGTCTTTAATTATCTACGCGACGAGTAGATAATTGTAGGCTTTTGAATCGCTTGATTTCAATACCGGGTGAATGAGAAATTAATGCTCAAAATATAAGAAAAAGTCAGCTCAGCTTGGCCCGTACTTGATGGGCTCAGGTACCAGACTGAGCTGCGTACTTAATGGGCTCACGTTGTGGAATAGGCTACAGGCTAGGCTGATGGCTGCAGAATGTAGGCCGGGTCCTATAGCACCAGGTCGGATCTTATCAGCCAGGGATGAGTTTGTTTCAGTTCAAGATCTCCAGCTTGTTAGGATTAGACTAAGGTTAAATTTTGAAAAGTTGTTGAACTTTAACCGGCTAAACTGACCTGAATTTGTTATGATCTGACGGCTGAGGGCATACCTGGTGCGGTTATCTAATCCAATGGTTCAGAACAAGCTGGTATCAGATCCTACGGCTGAGATTGGATTAACTGTAACAGACTGACCTTAGAATTTCCCTATAAATAGTGACCTATCTGACCTCTGTGGACACATACTCTGAAATCCGAATTTTTTCTCCTCCTTCTGTAATCTCCTTCTGCATACTCACTCTCTCAAATACATTTCAGCATCAATATACCGAGAAGTTCAGGACATTTTAACAGGTTCGTAGAGTTCAACGTTGCAGTACCGCTCGTCTGAACTGACTTCCGTTGTATCCTGAGAGACGGTTGCTCCTCTGGATAGGCACAGCATGCCGGAGCAATACATCTTAAAGATAGAGTCCTAGACTCACCTTGGATCTCTGCTCAGTTGAGCTGTGAAGGTTATTGCCGAGCTAAACTCTGCTTTGTGCTGAGCTCAGCTGACCATGGGATTGTACAGTGTTGCTGTGCTGAGCTCTGCTTTGTGCTGGGCTCTTTTGTTTGGCAGAGGACATTCGTTGTTCTGCAGCACTGCCGTGCTGAGCAGACTGAGAGCACAACCGTCGTTTGTTGTGCTGACGTGCCGAGGTTGGCACGTCGGTGATCAGCCCAGAACGCAAATACAATTGCAGTGACTGGATCGGTCTAATCTGTCTGATCAGTGTGACTTTAGTTCAGCTCGACTGGAAGTCTGATAGCATAGAACCACTGTTCTGAAGTGTTGTTCAGTTCAAGTCGGCAGGTCAGCTGATTTTTTAGGGCGCAAACTCAATTGCGCTATCTGGACTGTCTTGACTCTGAAGATCAGTCCAGCCTACCCTGAGCTCGGCAGGTCGGCCATTATTGTACAGAAGTCAATTTTGTCTGACTTGAATTATTCCCAACACGTTGAAAGAAGAGCAATTGAAGCAGGTTTATGGAATTGAAAGCTTTATTGAAGGATTGAAGATACATGGATTTCATCTGCTCAAGAAATGTCAAAGTGTTGAGATAAATTTTAGCATTGTCCGAAGGTATGTTCTTCAACATGAGTCAATAAATTTGCCTGATCAATGTTTGTTTGTTTTCTATTATTAAGGCACCACTGGAAGCAAACTCTCTATCCTTTAGGACAGAGGTATTTTTTGCCTGCCGTTTATCCTCCCCAGACCCTAGCGATAGTTTTTGCTGTCATTGGGATATACTGGGTACGATTGATGATGATGATGATGAATGCACCAAAGCTAGAATTGAAGGTACCTCCTCCACGTTTGAAGTATGCTTGCTTGAGCGATAATGAGACGCACGGGTTATAATTATTTTAACATTAGCAAAGGGCCAAGAAGAGAAATTATTGGTGGTGCTTGTGAAAATTCAAATACTTGAGCAAATGAACTCTCAATCAGAATAACAGAGATTGATCAATGTGATCAAGAAGGTGAAAGAAAACAAACTGATGTCGCAACCTACATTTACAACAATTTTACAGCAAGAAAAACAGATAGAAGAAGAAGAAGGAAAGCTTGGAAGAATGAGAATGGTTGATTATTCTTCTGAAATCACACTCGGTACAAAACTTCGAACGAGCCATATAAGGCACCAGCTAGGAGACGCTAATAACCGTCACTCCTGAAATTACAAGAATAACCCTACGCCTTTATTTGTTACAGCAATACTAAAGGGACAGTAAAGTAAATTCACTATTTTAAACAGCTTCCCGCGTTGGGTCTTCTTCCTCACCTCGCAGCACCACCAGTTCACGCGTTAATCTCCAACTGCCATCTACACTGGTGATCCCATTCTTCTTTTGTCAACCAATAAGACGATTTCAGTGATTAATCCTCCAATCAAATGATATCTTCCCTTACTCACGCGGATTGAACCTTTCTTACTTCTCAATTTCCTCATCCCGCAAGTCTTCAGCTTCTTCTTCATTTTGCGCAACATCTTTAATGCCCCCTTCAAGCCTAGCTTGCCATATATGTTTTACATCCCTAGTATCCTGAGCAACTGAATCAACCGTTTACTATCTAGAGCTTTGGTGAAAATGTCTGCCAGCTGAAACTGAGTCCTTACTGGCATCAACTTCACAACCCCTTGTTGGACCTTATCCCTTACGACATCATAATCGATTTCTATATGCTTTGTTCTCTCATGAAACACAAGGTTCTCAGCAATGTATAACGCACTTTTACTTTCACACAACAACTCAACAGGTACCTGATTCGCAAGCATAAGATCCTTGGCAAGAAACACCAACCACTGCATCTCACAAACTGCCATGGCCATAGCCCTGTACTCAGCCTCTGCTGAGGATCTTGGTACCATAGTCTGCTTCTTTGCTTTCTATGATATTAAGCTATCGCCCAAGAACATACAGTAGCCAGTTATTGTCCTCCTTGTATCACTACCAACAGCCCAGTCAGAATCCGCAAACCCCTTCAGCCTAAGCTCTCCACTGCTGGGCAATAATACACCCTGTCCAATGGACCCCTTTAGGTATCTCAAGACTCTATGAACTGATTTCCAATGATTCACAGTAGGGATATCTAGAAATTGGCTTAGTTGTTGCACATTGAAGGCTATGTAATGCCTTGTAATTGTGAGGTAGATAAGTTTCCCCACAAGTCTTCTGTACTCACTAGTGTCATCCATCAAATCTGAGTCACCACAAAATAACTCTACATGGCTTTCCATAGGTGTAGTTGAATGCTTAGAACCTAGAAATCCTGCTTCCTCTAAAAGCTGCATTGTATATTTCTTTTGATTAATGATCATCCCATTGCGTGACCTTGCCACCTCAATTCCAAGAAAGAACCTCAGCTCTCCCAGGTTCTTGATATGGAACTCCAAGTCCAATGCTCTTTTAATATCCTCAATATCACCAAGATTACTGCTAGCTACAATCACATCATCAACGTACACTAAGAGAATCAACAATGAATCACCAGACAGCTTGATGAACAATGTGTAAGCATTTTAGACTGGCAAAATCCTTGTGATATCAAAAAAACTAGTGAGCTTAGCATTCCACTCCCTGATGGTCTGCTTTAGCCCATATAGGAATTTTTGCAATTTATACGCCATATCAGGTTGGCCTACTAACATCTCAGGAGGTAAAGTCATGTATATCTCCTCATGCAAGTCACCATGTAAAAATACATTATTGACATCTAATTGATGTACATGCCAACCAAGTCTGGATGCCATGGAAAGTGCCATTCTGACTGTAGTCATCTTAGCCACTCGGGAAAAAGTGTCCTGGTAGTCCACACCAAACTGCTGTGTATACCCCTTGGTAACTAGTCTTGTCTTGTACCTTTCAACTGAACCATCAGGCCTATACTTAATTATATACACCCATTACAGCCTATGGCCTTCTTTCTAGAAGGCAGTTTGGTCAGTGTCCACGTGCTGTTAGCTTCTAGTGTCGCTATTTCATTATCCATGGCCTTCTGCCATTCAGCAGAGCTAGAAGCTTCTGTAAAGGAGTCAGGTTCTGTGTGCATACTTATGTTTAATGATTATGATTTGAACTTTGGTGCCAAAGAGTCAAAAGAGAAGTATCTATGAAGTGGATATATGGTGGAACTTTTTGTTGATGGTGTGGACACAGACACTGGTTTTTTATGGTTCAAGAGAATCTGATTACAATAGTACTCTTTAAGACACTCAGGAGCATGTCTCGTTCGCTTTGGCCTGTTCATTGGAATATCAATATGTATGGACCTGATGGGCCTTTCTGGAGTAGACACGTGGTTGTCCATTTCTTGTGGCAGTAATTCACAACTAATGTCATTGGCTGGCAGGAGGCTCAGGTTCCAGAGTAGGTTGGTCAATTGAGAGAGAGATGTCAAGAATCACAGAGGCTGGCATAAGAGGATGATATTCTGATGGAAAGTAGGAATGGCTTTGAGTAGTCTGATGAGGTAGAGATGACGGTGAAGGATGGTCATGGTCTGAAGGAATAAAGGACGACTCAGAGACATGTTTATGTTCAGAAGGAAATATGGTTTCATGAAACACAACATCCCTTGATATGAATACATCCCTAGTTGCCAGATCTTGCAGAATATATCCTTTTGTGGTGTGTGACAATCCTAGGAATATGCATTTTCTGGCTCTAGGAGTAATTTTTTTTTGAGGGAGACACGTTTGTGGCAAAACATAGACAACCAAACACTTTAAGATGGCTATATGATGGAGCTTTGTTGAAGAGCATTTGAAATGGAGTTTTATGGTCAAGTAGAGGAGATGGGATCAGGTTTATGAGGTACACTGCATGTTGCACGCAGAACCCCCAGTAGCTGACTGGTAATTGGGCTTGGAATTTAAAGCTCTAGCTACGTTGAGAATGTGTTGACGCTTGCGTTCAACCAGTCCATTTTGTTGCGGAGTATAAACGCAACTAGTTTGGTGTATTATGCCCTTAGATGCATAAAATGGATTCATCTTGAACTCATTTCCATTATCATTTCTGATGGTTTTTGTGCATATGCCAAATTGAACATGAACGTATGCCCAGAAGCTTTCAATGATGCCTCTGGTCTCAGATTTCGATTTCATCAAATACAGCCAACAATATCTAGAATAGTCATCCACAACAGTAAGGAAGTAATGTTGTTTATACACTGTGGGATGCTTATATGGACCCCATATATCCATACGTACAAGAGAGAAAGGGGATTCAGAAACTGAAGAGGAAGGTTGAAAAGAATTACGTTTCTGTTTAGCTAGAGGACTTACAGAACAAGATGAAGAATCAGAAGAGATATCTACTTGAGGGTCTACTTTGTTTATTTATTTGAGCCTGGGATAGGAAGGATGTCCAAGCCTTGAATGCCAAAGAAGGGAATCTAAAGAAGCAATAGCATGTACTTGAGATGGTGTATTCTGGCTATTCAGATGGTATAGTCATTGGATAACCTTAGGTAAACCAATCATCTTCTTGCTGGAATGATCTTGGATCAGACACACATTGGAGTGAAAACTCAGGTCTATATCACCATTCTTAGTGAGTTGACTCAGTGACAACAAGTTAAAGGAAAAGGTTGGAACACACAGGACACCATGAAGTGTCAACTCAGGACTGACATGTACCGTACCAGTGTGAGTGACAGGGGCTAGATTGTTACTTGGTAACTTGACATACATGGCTTTGGCAGGAAGATGAGATTCAAAGAAAGACAAAGAACAACAGATGTGATCTGTGGCACCAGAATCCAATATCCATACACATGAAACATTGTTAGACACATTATCTGGCTGCTTGGCAGAGGCAACAGTCTGCTGAGCTGACATTACAGCATGGAATCCTTTGGGCTCATTGCTCTGTCCACAGCCATCCTCAACTTTCTATCCTTGTGTTCCTGCAACATCTTGATAAGTTGATCATATTGTTCAGGAGTGAGCATTGGAGCCACCTGTGAAGGTGCATTCAACAAACCATCATGCACAGATTCATTATTCTGATATTGATCATATGAATTCTGACTACAAGTTTCTCCATCTCTACCAACATACACTTCATTCTCCACACAATTCACCATGCTTCTTGGTTTATATCCCGGGGGAAAACAATGCTTCTTGTAGCACTTATCCACTATATGGCCTATCATGTTGCAATAGGTACATACATGTGCTTTAGGATTTTGAGATGAAAATCTCTGGAAATCCTTCTTAACCCCTCTCCCATTTGATCTGTGCCAGCCTGTCCCAGATCTTGGGCTGCCAGATTTTTGTCCATATGAAACTACCTGGTTACTCCCATTAGCATTCATAAACATGGAAGGATTGTTACTAAACGTGTTATTTACTGAGTTATAATTGAGTTTCCTTTCCAACTTCACAGCCATCGCAAACGTAGTTTTCAAATCAGGCAAAGGACTCATTAACAGCACCTGTGATTTAACAGGTTCAAACTCCTCATTCAATCCTTTAATGAACCTAATCACATAGTCATCCTCAATGAATTTATTTACCTGTCCAAACATATTACAAGTACAACTGTTACATACACAGTTAGGGATATGACGCAATACCGTCAATTCTTCCCAGATCACCTTTAATCGAGTATAATACTCTGTAACCGAATTGATTTCCTGCTTAGTAGCATAGAACTGCTCCTGCAAATCAGAAATTCTAAAGACATCCGCATTACCATATCTATGCTTTAGATCACTCCGTATATCACAAGCGTTATCAAACCACATGATACTTTGACCAATAGATGGTATAACAGAATTGACAATCCACGATGCAACCATATTGTTTGCCTTGGTCCAGGCAACATACTTGTGGTCTAATTCAGTAGGTTTAGGGATCATACCTGTTATGAAACCTACCTTATTCTTAGATTCTAAGGCTCTTCTGAAGGTCATATTCCAACTGTGAAAATTGTTCTCATCGAGTAATGGCTAAACCAGCACAAGTGAAGGGCTGTCGCTAGGATGTATGTATAGCGAGTCCTCAGTAGGATCAGGAGATATGAAATTTGCAGCACTATTCAAAGAACTTGGGGAATTATGAATGTTAGCCTTGAAGCTACCAAAATTTATCACACATGAAGACAACGCTTTGATACCATGCGAAAATTTAAATACTCGAACAAATGAACTCTCAATCAGGACAACAGAGATTGAGCAATGTGATCAAGAAGGTGAAAGAAAACAAACTGATGTCGCAACCTGCATTTACAACAATTTTACAGCAAGAAAAACAGATAGAAGAAGAAGAAGGAAAGCTTGGAAGAATGAGAATGGCTGATTATTCTTCTAAAATCACACTCGGTACAAAACGTCGAACGAGCCATATAAGGCACCACCCGAAATTACAAGAATAACCCTACTCCTTTATTTGTTACAGCAATACTAAAGGGACAGTAAAGTAAATTCACTATTTTAAAAAGCTTCCCGCGTTGGCTCTTCTTCCTCACCTCGCAGCACCACCAGTTCACGCGTTAATCTCCAACTGCCATCTACACCGGTGATCCCATCCTTCCCTTGTCAACCAATAAGACGATTTCAATGATTAATCCTCCAATCAAATGATATCTTCCCTTACTCATGCGGATTGAACCTTTCTTCCTTCTCAATTTCCTCATCCCGCAAGTCTTCAGCTTCTTCTTCATTTTGCGCAACATCTTTAACAGTGCTCAAGAACCACAAAGAAGCCATTTATTGGACAATTATCGATATCAAAAGCATTTCTCCCTCACTTTATATACATATGATCAATCTTGAAGAGGGAGCACAACCAAAGCGAGATGCAATAGAATGGTTGAATCCGTAAATGAATGAAGTTATCAACACCGAAATGATAAAGCATCTTTGAGTTGGGATCAGTTTTTCCACTATGCATAGCCCTTGGTGAGTCCAACCAAAGTTGTGCCAATGAAATCCCGGTCCCAATTGGTGTCCAACAAAAGCGAAGAGATGGTGATGACGTGACCTGTTACTAGGTAGAGTGTGCTTATTGATTACCAAAAGTTGAATGCCCTAAAAAAGAAAGATCACTTTCCCTTACCATCTTTTGAATAAATACTTGAAATGTTAGCATGTAAAAGATTCTATTGCTTTCTAGATGGCTATTTGAGGTCCAAATTATCATTGTAAGGAAGATCAAGAGAAGATTACCTTTACTTGTGTTTTCACTACATTTGCCTAAAAGCAAATGTCATTTGAACTTTGTAATGCTCCAACTACTTATTGCATGATGGGATGTTTTAGTGACTTTGTTAAAACATGCATTGACATTTTCATGGATGATTTTTGGGTCTATAGAGAGACCTTTGATGAATGTTTTCTTCACTTGTCATGTGTTTTGGATAAATATGTTGAGACAAACCTTGTACTTAATTATGAGAAATGTCATTTGATGGTTGATGAGGGTATTATGTTGGATCATGTCGGTCATGTCATTTAGAAACGTGAAATTGAGGTAGATAAAACAAAGGTTGAACTTGTTTCTCAATTGCCTCCTCCCATCAATCTTTGATAAATTAGAGCTTTCCTTGGTCATGCCATTTTTTCTACTGAGATTTATATATAAAGTTTTTTTTCAAAGATTTGTATTTCCATGACCAAGTTGTTACAAAAAGATGTGCCATTTGCGTTTGATGAGTTTTGCTTGAAGTATTTAAAATTTATGAAGCATGCTCCCGTTATGCTACCTCCAGATTGGGACCTACCTTTGGAAATAATGTGTGATGTGAGTGACTATGCGTTAGGGGCGGTTTCGAAGCGAACAAAGAATTATCCTATGTGATTAATTATGCTTGTAAGACATTAGAATCAGCTGAGGCCAACTATAGCACCACAGAAAAAGAATTGTTTGCAGTTATTTTTGCTCCTGACAAATTCTGGCCTTACTTTTGGGTTTTAAAGTGGTAGTTTACATTGTTCGTTCGACTGTCAAGTATTTGTTGAAAAAGAAAGAAGCAAAAGCCTGAGCTGATTGGGTGGATACTTTATTTTTTGCAAGAGTTTGAGTTAAAAATTAGAGATATGGAAGGATCCAAGAATTTTTTTGCCGACCATCTCAGTCGGTTAATCGTTGATCAATTATGTCAACGCATAATGAATCCTTTCTCGGTGTGCATTTATTTCTTGTGCATGATGTGTTTCTGTGGTATGACGATATTGTGAATTATCTTGTTGCTAAAGTCTTTCTTTTGGATTGGTGTACAACTCAAAAAGATAAATTAAAGAGTGAGTCTAGGTTCTTTGTTCGGGATGCTCCTTTTCTGTGGAGATTTGGTAGTGATCAAATTGCCTGGTGTCTCCTTCTCAGAGGTATTCTTACTTAATATTTCTCAATGTCATGATCATGCATGCGGTGGCCATTTTAGTGACAGAGAATGGCGATAAAAGTACTTGATTCGGATTTGTTGAGAATGTTGAGAATGTTTGAATAATTTTCAAAAGCATGATTTTGAGTGTTAAAATACTTGGGAAAATTATTATAGATCAAAAAGTTGAAACAAAGTTGAAACAAACGAAAAAGTGACATCGATCTCTAAGCCAGAGATCGATGTACATAGATCTCTACATCGATCTCTCAGCATCGATCTCTACATCGATCGATCGATGTTACACAGAGCCAAAAACAAAACTTCGTTGTGAGACATCAATCTCTCAACTGAAGGTACATCGATCGATCGATGTATACATCAGTCTCTAGAATTGAGACATAGATCGATCGATGTCAACATATTTCTGAAAACTTGCTCCAACATATGACAAACTAATAATCATTTTTGGTATACACATGATCTTCTTTGCATGTAATGAGTTTTTAAATATTCCAAATATGTTTATCATGTTTCATTACTTGGATTTTATGTGTTTATGAGTTTATATATGCATGTGTTATACCACTAACTTGCCAAAAAAGTTATTACAATACCACAAGGGCAAAGGAGTGTGTTTAAGCTTTTTCAGGGTCATATCACATGGAGAATGTCCATATGAATGAAAGTACAAAGTTAGAATATCTCTACATCCTTTTTGTCATATTTGGCGCTCAAGGGTGTAGCGTCCCACCCGAGACTAGGGTCTCGGTATGATGCCCCCGCCGTATCCTACAACGAGAAGTACAAGGAGTCGATAACATTTATTCACACATCATCAAAACATGTATCGGATACTGGAAGTCAATTAACATAGCAGGAATAAACATCGACATAAGTATCGACTATTACATCCGAAGTAGTATCATTAGTACATCACTGGTACAAAATATCAAAAGTACAGAGCTGAAAACAAAATACAATAGATGCCACTGCTGGCTACTAGTCAGCTCTCCACACCTAGTCTCGAGGCTCATCTTCTATGTACATTGGCTCAGGATCCCGTGGGTCTACATGGTAAAATAAAGGGGTGAACGATAACGAATCGCTCAACTAGTATATCCGCCTAGATTGGTCAAGTGGATCATGCACGGGGACTGGGATAGCGATGATGATACAGTGAAGCATATAATAGGTATCATATGAGCATCATGCATGGAAGTAACAGTTAAGGAAACAATATGAGTAAACAGTACAGTATAATTTACAAATACTCTATCATGTAATTGAATAATCTTCAGAGGAAATGTCTTAGGTAAATAGTATCGTAAATTTAATAGATTCTTTCTTTGTTCATCCTTATCTTAGCATATAATCAGTATCTTTCTTGTGAGCAGTCTCTTAGGTTTTGTTTCTTTCTGTTCCTTAATCATACTTAATATCGTACTTCGGGTGTCATAACTTAGGGGTACTAGGGCTCATGAAGCATGATCGTGATGCATGCATCGTAAAACTTTCTGAAAACATTTCATTTCATAAGTACATAAACATGACATGACATGAACTGTCTATAGCTGTAGCGCCCCGCTCCCGAACCCTAGTATCGAGAACGGTGCACCCGCCGTATCTCGCTGAGGAGAATACAAAGCGTCGAATCAATTTCCAGCATGTCCAAAAAGACGTAGAAATTTTTCGCGCGGAAACGAAATACCATAACATAAAGTTTCCTTGATAAATAAAAATCCTTAATACAATAATAACCAAATCCTGACAATAACATAAGTCTGAAAATCTAACAAGGTAATGTCTGGTGATATCTCAATAAAATAAAGACCAACAGTCGCAGGGTCTCCTGGTATCCTAAGCGCGACCATCAGTCTGCCCACTCCACTGTATCAGCCCCATCCTCATCAAAGACGTAGTCATAATTCTCTTCCTGCTCACCTGGAGGGGGGGGGGGAAGTAGGGGTGAGTGACTGGGAAATCACTCAGTAGGCACCTACCTCCAAGTAGTACAAAAACAAACATACAATAACAGTATAGCACATAGCACATAGGACATGATATCACATAAGCATAGAAATGCGGAAAAATAATTCACTCCAGATAAACAATGCGCAACGTCGTGATGCATGTCCCATTATGCATGTCACACGCAACTAAGTCATGTCACACAAAATGCCGATATCTCCACCATGCAATGCATGAACCCGGGTCCTACTGAGTGGCTGCAAGTCGTACACCCCACAGTCACCATACTGAGTGTGCGTGGCCACGCCACTGCACACCATCCTGAGTGTCGTGGCCCCGCCACCATACACCATCCTGAGCGCCCGTGACCCATACGTCACGACCTGCCATCAATGCAACGCACGTTCCATGAATGCAAAAACACAATCGCCTGAGGCCCCTGTCCCATCCTCACCATCCTCCGGCACTCAAATCTAGGTTCATTTAATGATCAGAGTAATGAATTAATGTTGTTTGATGTTAAACTTATTTTCCCATGGCTTACTTACATTTATTATTTATCTTCTATATTTTTCCCTAACTTATTTCTATTTATTACCTAATTATTTAGTTAAATAAATTATCACAATTACAAAAATTTACTGGAAATATGTTAATTTCAGCATTTTATAATTTCTGGAATTTATTTAAAATTTTCTAATATTTATTTATATTTTTCATGTACTCATTTCTATTTTAATTTAATTAAATAACCTTTATTAAAATTGCAGAAATTCAGAAAAGAACTAACCAAACTATTTATTGTTGCAAACAGGGCTGGCCCTTTTTTTTTCCAGCCCTGTCCGCGTCTGGTACGGCCCCAGCACGCCACACACAGGCCCGCCCGCTCTGTCCGGCCCGCTTTAGTTTCTCTTATATATATATATATTTTTCGCTGGTCATTGGGCCGGCTGGTATCTGGTCCAGTCCGCTGGCCATCCGGCCCGGCCCGCTACCAAGCCTTTCCTTTTTTTTTATATCTCAGCGATTTGGGCCAAGGCTGGCCAAATGCAGCCGGCTCGTAAAAGGGCTGGCCTGTCCAGAGGGGTCCGGGCTTCGGCCCTTTACCCAACCTTTTATTTTATTTTATTTTTTTGTAGTTTTCATGCCCCCTGCGCACAGAGGCGCGTCCAGACCCTGCGCACGCGTGGCCGCCACGTGCGGCCGCTTCCAGCGGCCTCCGGCTGCCGGTTTTTCCACCTCGACCTATATTTTCGCCTATTTCCAATCTATGGGAACCTATTCTAAGGCCAAAACTAATTGAAAAATCTCTAAACATACTAAAGTTTTACTATTTTGATTATCAAAGTTTTCCCTAAAATCAAAACTGATCACGCAATACACAGTGAACGCATACCACAGTCTCCAACTTTCATGCTTTTCACGGATTAACAATCATGTTATTAAACTCAACAATTAAAACAACTAAAACACGTAAAATACCACTAGAGCATGCTTGAATTGTACCAATTGAAGGGGGAAAAGGAAACCTACCTGGATTGTTGACAAATTACGCGACTACAATACACCTTGTTGGCTTCGCCTTCTCTCTTCCCTCTTCTTTCTTTCACTGCCGTTGACCTCTATGAAACACTCCCCCTTTGTTTTTTTTCTTCCTTGGATTTGTTCCTGCCCCTATATTTGACTGGGGAACAGATGGTTTATTCCCCCCCCTTTTAACATTTGATTTGCCCCTATCCATACGATATTTGAGGGGCGGTTTTTCAACCCCCCTCAATCACGTCCTTTTTTTCTTTTTTCTTTATTTTAATTAATAATAATTATTATTATTAAATTCTTATCCTTATCTTCTAAATATTATTATTATTATTTTTTTCTCATTAACATACGTTAATCTTTCCCCCTTTTTTTGTGGCTATAACATCCTACCCCCATTACAAAAAGTTTCGTCCTTGAAACTTGACGTAACTTAATCGTAGAGTCCGAAAAGATTCGACGTACCTTAAGTCGAAGAGCTCAGGGTAGTGTTCGCGCATCTGATCCTCTAGCTCCCAAGTCGCTTCGTTCTCTCGGTGATTGCGCCATTGTACCGTGACATATGGAATGACTCTCCTCCTCAGTACCTGGTCTTTACGGTCTATAATCCGAACCGGTGTCTCTTCATATGATGTGTCCGGTCTGATCCTTAAAGGCGGTGTGTGCAATACATGACTCGGATCTGGAACATACTTCCTCAACTGGGATACATGGAATACATCATGCACCTGGGCTAGTGCCGGAGGTAACACCAACCGATAAGCTAACGGACCAATCTTTTCGAGCACCTCGTAGGGACCAATGTATCGAGGCCTCAGCTTACCCTTCAGACCAAATCTCGCAACACCCTTCATCGGTGATACTTTTAGATAATCCTTTTCTCCTACATCAAACTCCAACGGACGCCTCTTCGAGTCAGCCCAACTCTTACTTCTATCTTGAGCAACCTTAAGCCTTTCCCGAATCAACTTAACCTTCCCCTTGGTTTGCTCTACCAACTCTGGACCTGTGATAGCGCACTCTCCAACTTCGTCCCAAAGGATAGGGGATCTGCACTTACGACCATAGAGCGCCTCAAATGGTTCCATGCCGATGGCGCTATGATGACTGTTATTGTAGGAGAACTCAATCAATTTGATCATACTATCCCAGTTCCCCCTGAAGTCAATGGCGCAAGCTCTTAACATATCCTCTAACGTCTGTATGGTCCTCTCTGACTGTCCATCTGTCTACGGATGAAACGCAGTACTCAATCGTAGCTCGGTCCCCATTCTCTTCTGACATGCTGACCAGAACTTGGAAGTGAACTTCGAGTCACGGTCGGAGACAATACTTACTGGAACGCCGTGTAGCGTGATGATGTTGTCGATATAGAGTGTAACCAACTTCTCTAGAGCCACATCATTCGGTACTGGTAGAAAATGAGCGGACTTCGTCAAACGATCCACGATCACCCAGATCATGTCATTGCCATTTCTTGTCCTCGGGAGACCCATCACAAAATCCATAGTTACATGCTCCCATTTCCACTCAGGAATCTCCAAAGGCATCAACGACCCTCCTGGTCTCTGGTGTTCCGCCTTGACCTGCTGACATACTAAACATCTCTCAACAAATTCAGCTATATGTCTCTTCATACCGCTCCACCAGTAATGCTTCTTCAGGTCATTATACATCTTGGTAGCACCCGGATGAATTGACAACATCGAGTTATGTGCCTCCTTCAATATCGTTCGTCTGAGATCCTCAACCTCTGGTACGCACAGTCTCCCCTGAAACCACATACTGCCATCGTCATGGATCTACAACCCGTGAACTTGACTCGTCATCATTCTCTCTCGTAGCTCACTAAGGGTTACATCTCCCTTTTGCGCCTCTTTGATCTGCTCAACCAAAGATGGAGTGATAATCAACGCCGCTAGAACACTCGCTGTGGAGTCCACAATGTCAAGATCCAATTCCGCCATATCTCTCTCCAACGGCGTCTGTCTGGCATGACTAGATTTTCTACTCAGAGCATCTGCGACTCGGTTCGCCTTTCCCGGATGGTAGCTAATAGTCAAATCGTAGTCCTTTAAAAGCTCAAGCCATCTCCTCTGACGCATGTTCAGCTCTTTCTGGGTGAATAAATACTTTAAACTCTTATGATCCGTGAATACTTCGCACTTCACTCCATAAAGATAATGACGCCAAATCTTAAGTGCGAAGACTACTGCCGCTAACTCCAGGTCATGCGTCGGATAATTTTGCTCGTAGGGTTTCAACTGTCTCGAAGCATACGCGATGACCTTGCCATTTTGCATGAGAACACATCCTGCAAGGAAACAGTTAGGCCATCGTTGTAATGCGTATAATTCAATTCTAGAAACATATACATTACCTAATCCGTTCTTCGATGCATCGCTGTATATGACGAACCCTTCTGAGCCTGAGGGTTGAGCAAGAATAGGGGCCGTTGTCAATCGTCTCTTAAGTTCTTCAAAACTCTGCTCGCATTCAGCGGTCCAGACAAACTTTGACTTTTTCTGAGTCAATCTGCTCAAAGGCACTGCTATCGATGAAAATCCTTCAACAAACTTCCGATAATAGCCGGCCAAACCCAGAAAACTCCTCACTTCGGTCACATTGGTCGGTCTAGGCCATTCAGTAATGGCCCCAATCTTATTGGGATCAACAGAAATTCCCTCCTCTGAGACCACGTGGCCCAAGAACGCAACACTCTTCAGCCAGAACTCGCACTTACTAAACTTAGCATATAACTTCTTCTTCCTGAGAACGTCCAGAACCTCCCGCAGATGCTTTTCGTGGGATTCCTCATCCGGAGAATAGACTAATATATCATCGATAAATACCACCACAAACTTATCAAGCTGATCCCTGAACACCGTATTCATCAGATCCATGAAGGCTGCGGGAGCATTAGTAAGACCGAATGGCATCACCAAGAATTCATAGTGTCCATATCTAGTACGAAAGGCAGTCTTTGCTACGTCCTCGGCTTTTATCCTCAGTTGATGGTATCCAGATAGAAGATCAATTTTGGAGAATACTTTAGCGCCCTGGAGAATACTAATGTTGCAAAATTAATTGGAGAATTAATAATATGAATTGTGAGTTGTATTGACTAGAGGGGTACATTTAACTGATCGAAGAGGTCCTCGATCCGAGGTAGAGGATATTTATTCTTGATAGTGATCTTATTAATCTCCCGATAATCAATGCAAAGCCTCATACTGCCGTCCTTCTTCTTCACAAACAAGACCGGAGCTCCCCAGGGTGAGACGCTGGGTCGGATGAACTTCCGGTCTAGTAATTCCTGCAGCTGCTCTTTCAGTTCCTTCAGCTCGGCCGGGGCCATTCTGTACGGTGCCTTCGATATCGGCTCAGCACCGGGTAGTAAATTAATCTCAAACTCTACCTCCCGACTGGGCGGTAGTCCTGGCAGCTCGTCGGGAAATACATCCTTATACTCACTCACCACTGGTATTGATTCTATCGAGGGTACCTCTTTTTCTGCGCCAATAGCATATACAAGAAAACATTGATTACCTTTCCTTAATGCTTTGTGTGCCTGCGCTGCACTCATGTAGATCTTCTTAGGCGCCTTATGAAGCTTGTAATCCCCTTGAAAGATGGTTTCCTGCTTACTCTGTGTCTGCATACGGACCTGCTTCTCACTACAGTCGATCTTGGCCTCATGCTTAGCCAGAAAATCCATGCCCAGAATAACATCAAAAACTTGCATCTGGATCGGAATCAGAGTCGCTGTGAACTCCAACTCATTAATCTCCATCGAACAATCTCTACACTGATAGTGCGATACAATCACCTGGTCACCAGCGGTTTGGACACGGTAAGGGATCTCCAGTCGTTCTGGCGGAATATTCAGACTCTTGACAACCCTCCTGGCGATGAATGAATGGCTGGCCCCACTATCGAAAAGGACGTAGACTGGGACCTTGTTAATCAATATCTCACCTAACATGGGTAGGGTTATACATATAACACATAACCACAAGACAGAAAGGTATTTAAAACAACTTCGGATTTATGATGCTTAATTAAAGCGTACCTGCTACGACATCGCTGGTGTCCTCGGCGTCGGCGTGCGACATGACATGTACTCGGGCGTTCGTCTTTGGCCTCCCCTTCTGCTGTGTCTGGCTCTGCTGTGCTGGGGGTTCCTGTCCCTGCGCGGGGCAGTCTCTGGCAAAGTGCCCTGGTGTGCCGCATCTGTAGCATACATTCTGGGTCCTCCAACACTGACCCAGATGGAAACGCACACAATGGGCACATGGTGTAGTGGGTGCCACTGTCCTCAACGGCTGTGCATCTGTCAATGCTGGTCCCTCGATGGCTAATGGCTGAGTAAACTGTCTCTGCTACGGTGGTCGAGAAAAGCTCCCCTGCTGCTGGCGGCGGGGTACCTTCAGCCATCTCCCATGTCTCCCGGAACGGTACTCCTCCCGTGGCCGCTTCGTCCGGTCATCTACCGCACTCTTCCTGAGGTCACTCTCAACATCCCGGCATACCTCCAGCAAATCCTCGAAAGTCCTCGGTCTAGCACAAATGATCAATGACTGAATGCGAGGGCTCAGTCCGGTCTTGAATTTAGACATCTTTGCCCTCTCGTTATCCATAACGGAGGGCATATATCTCCCCAGCGCATGAAATCTCTCTGCATACTGGTCCACGGTCATGGACCCCTGAGTAAGTAGATAGAACTCAGTCATCCTCCTCTGTATGGCACTCTCCGGAATGTAGTGCCTCTCATACTCTTCTCGAAACTGTGTCCAAGTCACCGGAGGGGTCAACCGGCGCTGCACGTTAATCCACCATCCCCTCGCATCACCGTCCAGAAATGAAACGACTACCTCCACCTTCAGGTCATCAGGGACCGGTAATAATCTCAACTGCTCGGTCATATTCTGGAGCCAAATCTCAGCCTCCTCTGGCCGTGTAGTGCCCCTAAACATCGGTACTCGGGAGTGCTGCATCTCCCTATAAAAGAAACGAAGTCCCGGGGGTGGTGGTGGTGGTGCAGGCTGTTGCTGTTCCTGCTGTTGCTGCAGGTGAGCCATCTGCACCTGCTGCTGAGCCACCAGGGTAGTCAGGGTGGCTAGAGTATCAGCAATAACTTGGGGAATGGCCCCCTGACCCTGATGGTCATCTCCGTCGCGCCCTCTATTTCCTGCTGGCTCACGTCTTGGTGGCATTTTCCTGAAGTTCGAGTTCATAAAGGTACGCATGTTAGTCACAAATAAGGTAAATATTTGATTGCGGGGTAAGCAGTAATTAATAAGAAAAGCTCTCCATCGGCACACATATCCCTTAACCAGATCATAACTTAGATCTACTTCATTTATTAGGGTATACTAGTCGTTTTTAGGAATGATCATCACTTATGTCTAGGTGATCTAGTTAATCCTGCGTTTCCGAGGCAGATCTGAAGCCTCGGCTCTGATACCACCTGTAGCGCACCGCTCCCGAACCCTAGTATCGAGAACGGTGCATCCGTCGTATCTCGCTGAGGAGAATACAAAGCGTCGAATCAATTTCCAGCATGTCCAAAAAGACATAGAAATTTTTCGCGCGGAAACGAAATACCATAACATAAAGTTTCCTTGATAAATAAAATTCCTTAATACAATAATAACCAAATCTTGACAATAACATAAGTCTGAAAATCTAACAAGGTAATGTCTGGTGATATTGTAGAGAAAAAGGGGTTTGAGTGATTTTCAAATGCATGATTTAAATGTGCACAAAAATGAGCATAAGCTAAAACGTGCATGATATATAGACATGTGTGCATGATAACTTGACATTACTTGCCTTATTTAGCTTATATATTATGTTGCCGTACTAACGAGCCATGAAGCATTAAAGCTTACATCATATGGCGAACATTTGTTGAGTTTATACTATTTTCAGGTGCCACAATTAATGAACTAAAGTAGTTCATTAAGTGAAGTACTTAGTTTGATAAACTAAGTAGTTCATTAAAGGAAGATGTATTTGGAAAAGGCATAAAGGCAACATGGCTATGGAAGGAAAGTCCTCTCCTCCTCCCCACATTCATGACACACGCTTTTTAATATATATATACACTATATTTTCAGATTTTTTTATAAAAGGCACATACACATGTATTCCAACGTACTATCGACACGTTATATGTCTTACGAACATACGTTTACGTCACACCACTATACTTAACTCATATTTATGAGTATATTCAGATCTTATATCATATGATATAAGATATGGTGATGACAAATTAAATACGACACGATAAAAGGTTCTAAACCGAAATTTGTCGTATCGGGCGATACCGAAACTTCGCCAACGTGTCACGTACTTGCCATAAATAAATGGCCAGCCCATATACATCAAAAATTGATGATATTTTCGTGCACATGACTGTATATTGAGACAAAAATACTTTCCATGTTGACACACACAAATCATCCCACATTTAGGCCAAAATGTGAAGATTCCAATTTTATTTTTGTCACATGTTTATGGTACCATTTTAAATCAGCCAAGTGCTGAAATTTAAAGTATATATTATATATATATTATGTATAACATAATATATATAGCATGTGCAAAAGTTGGAATTTAAATTAGAGAAAAATCGGGTAATCGATAAATATCGAAAATTCGGTTTTCTACGCACATAACATGGAACGTTTTTCTTGAATATCATGTGACACGTATCTAGACACTTTTTACATATAATATACATCTTAAAGTGTTCTAGAAAATTAAATTAAGGGCTGATTGGAATATTACATGTGTGTATTATTAAATGTGCATTATTTTACAAAGTTAGCAAAAATAAATTTCAGCACATGCACATACACATTCCAACGCCTAGATCAGCTGAGTTGGAGCATATGTGGAGCTTTGTTGGCATCTCAATTGGCCAAGAATGAAGCATACAATGTTGGTGACAAAAAGGAAGGAGCTACAAAAGGTAACATTTCAAACTATGTCACATATATGACACATGCTGAAAATTCAGCATGTGTGTTGTATTATGGACGATTTTTAGCACTAAGAAATGCCATATTCTACTATCTTGAATCATGAGGATTAATTGAGGATGTTATGGTAATGTTTTGAATTAATTATGAAATTAAAATGGTGATATTTTTAATATCACACATGCTGAAAATTTCAGCATGTGTGTAATGTATAGTGGCTGAAATTTAGTCCATATTTGTGTCTCACTTTTATTCCATACATGATGAGAATATTGAATACTAAATGTTGATTGAATTAGGCTTTGAATTCTTGGAATAAAACAATACAAAATAGGCAAGATTTTGAATAAGTGGTGGATGTTACACATGCTGAAATTTCAGCATGTGCAAGTCTTGTGTGGCCGAATTATGGAGCATAAATATGTCCAAGAACATTTCTCATGTGATAGCAATACTTACCATAATTTGATTATTCATTTTATAAAGAAAAAATCAAAGAAAATTTGGTATTATTTTGAATAAAATTGAATAATGCACATGCTGAAAATTCAGCATGGCAATATCTTGGCATGGCCGAATTTATGCCTTATTTGGGAAGGATTTGATGTCTTGAAATTTATGTGATATATCTCTTGATTTATGGAATGTATTATATGATGATTTTGGCACATGGTTAAGTGTATATCTCAGATTTTTTCCAAGTCATCAATGATGACAACATTCATCCAATAAGAAGGTGCCAAGTAAGCAAAGGATTAATGATCATCCAATGAGAAGGTGACAAGTAAGCAAGACCATGTCACTATGATGTCTTACACTCTTCCAAGGGCTTAGAAGATAATTTTCAAGAGGAGAAGGACCTATAGGGGGCGGCCAAGACTTGTTAAAAAGAAGGAAGAAGAGCAAAACAAAGACAAGAACAAGAGTTGCAAGTTCAAGGATCAAAAGTGTTCTAGCCTTCTTCTTCTACATCTTCTTTCTTTCTCTCTTCTTGTAAGCCTATTGTATTCATATTCTTTCAATCTTGAATAGGCTTGAGATAAACCACCATTCATATATCTTTGTAAAAGATTGATCAAGGTGTGATCAATCTTCATTCTTGCGAGGTGGTGGTGTTCGTGCACATTGTATTGAACATACAAGGTTTGTAAAGGGTTGGAGTTGGTGTGTAACTCCATCAACCCTGTGGTAAGGTGTTTTTGAGTTGTGTGATTAGTGTGAACCAAGGAAGGTGTTCCTTGAAGACTGGAGTAGGTTGTTGATAACCGAACCAGTATAAAATTCTTGGTGTCATTTACTTTCAGCACTGATTTTCTGTTTCAGCACTGTTTACTGTTCTTAATCATGTTCGTAAAAATAGTAAACGAATTTCAAAAATTACGAAACTTTCAGAAAATATAACCACACGTTCTAGGGTTCTTTTGGCGCAAGTTTCAACCCTTTTGGACAAGTATAAGTCATTCAAACGGCCAAAGTTCTGAGACTAGTGCAGTCTGATTTTCAGGCTTGTAAAGGTTGAGACTTTGATCATATTTGACTAACTTCCCAAAAGAATTTTTCAAAACTGTTTCAACCCATTTAAATATAACATATAAGTGGTTAGTGGTTAAATTTTCAGAGCATTTGGAATTGTGTACAAATAGGAATTAAATTTTCAAATCAGTGTATCGGTTCTGGCAGATTTGCGCAATCTGACCACCAACGAATTTTCAAGGGGTTAGAGGTTGAATTTAAATCTGAAATTTTTAGGAGATACTCATAACATCTGAGTCTAAGTTCTCTCCAAATTTCAGAATTTTTGAAGGCCTACAACCTAGTTTTCAAAACGTTTTAAAACTGGTCCTGAAAACAGAAACTGTTTTCAGAAGTTGGGTTTTTGGTTTAAAGAAATTTTAAAAACCACATTTTCCGCACCCACTATTCAACCCCCCCCCTTTCTAGTGGTGCCTTGCAGATCCTACAATTGGTATCAGAGAGGGAACACTCACTTCAAAGAATCCAACGATTCAGTGAGATGGCAACCACAACCGTGCAAGAAGGAATGTCAACCGTAAGGCCTCCTCTTTTTGACGGTGAGTCTTTCATTCAATGGAAGGTAAGAATGAAACTTTTCTTTATGGCAATAGACATTGATCTCTGGTCCATTATAGAAGATGGTCCTTTTGTTCCATCTAAGTTGTCCACTGTAGACGGAGTCACATTAGAAGTCATTAAAACTAGACAAGAATACACAAGTGATGATAAAAAGAGACTTAGCATGAATGCTAAAGCCATGCAATTATTATTAAATGGCCTAAGTAAAAGTGAGGCTAGTTACGTGTCAAATTGTTCTAGTGCTCAAGAGATGTGGCATATTCTTGAAATGAAACATGAAGGGACTAGCCAAGTAAAGGAGTCCAAAATTAATATGCTTATGTCCACACTTGAGTCCTTTAAATTATTGCCAAATGAGTCTATTGTTGAGATGGATTTACGCTTGACTAACATCTACAACTCTCTTGAGTCTCTTGGTAAGGCTTTTACTACGCAGGAAAAGGTGCAGAAAGTTCTACGAAGCCTTCCTTCTGAATGAGACCCTAAAGTAACGGCCATAGAAGAAAGCAAAGAAACCAAATCGATTAAAATGGAAGAACTAATCGGATCACTTAAGGTATATGAAAACAAACTTGCTTTAAGACATTCTGAGACTATTTCTAATAATGATAGGGCCATAGCATTTAAATCAAATGAATACGTCGTAGATGATAGTGATACAGATTCCGATGACGAGGACTTAATCACAATGGCTAAGAGATTAAGAAAAATATTGAGAAAATCGATCAAACATAAGTCCACCTCATCTAAGGATCATAAAAATAAAAATAAAGAAATAAAGTGCTATGAATGCGGCAAACTTGGACATCTATCATATGACTGCCCTAATAAAGAAAGACAAACAAACAAATACCCTGACAAGGATTGGACCAAGAATAGACTCGTCTCAGAACCTAAGCAAAGGAGAAGAGCATTCAAAGCCTCCACTTGGAGTGACACTTCGGACTCTGAGACTGATGATACGGAAGAACACAAGGCACAAGCATGCTTTACATCTAAAGCATCAAATGAGGTAATTTCCGATTCTGATTCCGATTCTGAATGTTCATATGATGATTTATTTAGTCAATATTTAGAATTGCATAAGTTTTCAAAAACTCTTGCAAAAGAAAAGAAGCGATTAATTGAAGACAAGAAATTATTAGAATTTTCTAACGAAAATCTTGTCGCTCAATTAAACGATTCTAAAGAAGAGTCATCCTGTATCATAAATGCATTAAAATCTGAAATTTCATCACTGACATCCGAGAACGTTGAATTGAAATCCAAGATTTCAAAATTAAAATCAAGGAATGCCAATGTAGAGAAAAAGGTGAAACAGTTTGATACAGGATCCAACGTGCTACATCGCATTATATCATCACAAAAGCATGACAGCGATAAAACGGGGTTGGGATACGTTGATACAAATGAAGTATCAACCAAACCAACAAAGTTTGTTATGTCTAAGAAAGTAGACACCCCAAAGCCTCAAGTGGCGTCTAAGATGACGCAAAAGGTGCCCTCTTCCACACACCCCACTCCCTCATATCATGTGAAATATAACGTTGTACCATATAGATATGAGAAGAAAAGAACAATGCATACACGAAATACATATCATCCACGCGCTATGCATACAAACACAAGGACATATCCAAAGCGTCCTACATATAATGTGTATAAAGGAGTCCTTGGCCAAAGGCCAGATACAGTCGCACCAAAAGTTTATTATGTTGCGTTCTCATCACCTTTCTCACCTTTTGGAAGACCTAGAAAGGTCACCCAAATGTGGGTACCAAAAGGAACATTTTCAAAGGGTTAAATAAATAACCCTTACGAAAGCACGTATACGAAATGCATGATTTTCTTTTCTTCATCTTTACAGTCATCTTTTGATTTGCTTTCCAAAATAAAGGGGGAGAGAAAGCATGATTTAAGGGGGAGAGAGAGACTAATTGATCTTAATTGCACAAATCAAGGGGGAGCCGGATTTGAAATTCGAAATTCAAATTTCAAATATGTGCACGATTCAAGGGGGAGAGATAGCACTTAAATCATGTACACTAGTTATTTTGAAAATCATCAAAAGGGGGAGATTGTAGAGAAAAAGGGGTTTGAGTGATTTTCAAATGCATGATTTAAATGTGCACAAAAATGAGCATAAGCTAAAACGTGCATGATATATAGACATGTGTGCATGATAACTTGGCATTACTTGCCTTATTTAGCTTATATATTATGTTGCCGTACTAACGAGCCATGAAGCATTAAAGCTTACATCATATGGCGAACATTTGTTGAGTTTATACTATTTTCAGGTGCCACAATTAATGAACTAAAGTAGTTCATTAAGTGAAGTACTTAGTTTGATAAACTAAGTAGTTCATTAAAGGAAGATGTATTTGGAAAAGGCATAAAGGCAACATGGCTATGGAAGGAAAGTCCTCTCCTCCTCCCCACATTCATGACACACGCTTTTTAATATATATATATACTATATTTTCAGATTTTTTTATAAAAGGCACATACACATGTATTCCAACGTACTATCGACACGTTATATGTCTTACGAACGTACGTTTACGTCACACCACTATACTTAACTCATATTTATGAGTATATTCAGATCTTATATCATATGATATAAGATATGGTGATGACAAATTAAATACGACACGATAAAAGGTTCTAAACCGAAATTTGTCGTATCGGGCGATACCGAAACTTCGCCAACGTGTCACGTACTTGCCATAAATAAATGGCCAGCCCATATACATCAAAAATTGATGATATTTTCGTGCACATGACTGTATATTGAGACAAAAATACTTTCCATGTTGACACACACAAATCATCCCACATTTAGGCCAAAATGTGAAGATTCCAATTTTATTTTTGTCACATGTTTATGGTACCATTTTAAATCAGCCAAGTGCTGAAATTTAAAGTATATATTATATATATATTATGTATAACATAATATATATAGCATGTGCAAAAGTTGGAATTTAAATTAGAGAAAAATCGGGTAATCGATAAATATCGAAAATTCGGTTTTCTACGCACATAACATGGAACGTTTTTCTTGAATATCATGTGACACGTATCTAGACACTTTTTACATATAATATACATCTTAAAGTGTTCTAGAAAATTAAATTAAGGGCTGATTGGAATATTACATGTGTGTATTATTAAATGTGCATTATTTTACAAAGTTAGCAAAAATAAATTTCAGCACATGCACATACACATTCCAACGCCTAGATCAGCTGAGTTGGAGCATATGTGGAGCTTTGTTGGCATCTCAATTGGCCAAGAATGAAGCATACAATGTTGGTGACAAAAAGGAAGGAGCTACAAAAGGTAACATTTCAAACTATGTCACATATATGACACATGCTGAAAATTCAGCATGTGTGTTGTATTATGGACGATTTTTAGCACTAAGAAATGCCATATTCTACTATCTTGAATCATGAGGATTAATTGAGGATGTTATGGTAATGTTTTGAATTAATTATGAAATTAAAATGGTGATATTTTTAATATCACACATGCTGAAAATTTCAGCATGTGTGTAATGTATAGTGGCTGAAATTTAGTCCATATTTGTGTCTCACTTTTATTCCATACATGATGAGAATATTGAATACTAAATGTTGATTGAATTAGGCTTTGAATTCTTGGAATAAAACAATACAAAATAGGCAAGATTTTGAATAAGTGGTGGATGTTACACATGCTGAAATTTCAGCATGTGCAAGTCTTGTGTGGCCGAATTATGGAGCATAAATATGTCCAAGAACATTTCTCATGTGATAGCAATACTTACCATAATTTGATTATTCATTTTATAAAGAAAAAATCAAAGAAAATTTGGTATTATTTTGAATAAAATTGAATAATGCACATGCTGAAAATTCAGCATGGCAATATCTTGGCATGGCCGAATTTATGCCTTATTTGGGAAGGATTTGATGTCTTGAAATTTATGTGATATATCTCTTGATTTATGGAATGTATTATATGATGATTTTGGCACATGGTTAAGTGTATATCTCAGATTTTTTCCAAGTCATCAATGATGACAACATTCATCCAATAAGAAGGTGCCAAGTAAGCAAAGGATTAATGATCATCCAATGAGAAGGTGACAAGTAAGCAAGACCATGTCACTATGATGTCTTACACTCTTCCAAGGGCTTAGAAGATAATTTTCAAGAGGAGAAGGACCTATAGGGGGCGGCCAAGACTTGTTAAAAAGAAGGAAGAAGAGCAAAACAAAGACAAGAACAAGAGTTGCAAGTTCAAGGATCAAAAGTGTTCTAGCCTTCTTCTTCTACATCTTCTTTCTTTCTCTCTTCTTGTAAGCCTATTGTATTCATATTCTTTCAATCTTGAATAGGCTTGAGATAAACCACCATTCATATATCTTTGTAAAAGATTGATCAAGGTGTGATCAATCTTCATTCTTGCGAGGTGGTGGTGTTCGTGCACATTGTATTGAACATACAAGGTTTGTAAAGGGTTGGAGTTGGTGTGTAACTCCATCAACCCTGTGGTAAGGTGTTTTTGAGTTGTGTGATTAGTGTGAACCAAGGAAGGTGTTCCTTGAAGACTGGAGTAGGTTGTTGATAACCGAACCAGTATAAAATTCTTGGTGTCATTTACTTTCAGCACTGATTTTCTGTTTCAGCACTGTTTACTGTTCTTAATCATGTTCGTAAAAATAGTAAACGAATTTCAAAAATTACGAAACTTTCAGAAAATATAACCACACGTTCTAGGGTTCTTTTGGCGCAAGTTTCAACCCTTTTGGACAAGTATAAGTCATTCAAACGGCCAAAGTTCTGAGACTAGTGCAGTCTGATTTTCAGGCTTGTAAAGGTTGAGACTTTGATCATATTTGACTAACTTCCCAAAAGAATTTTTCAAAACTGTTTCAACCCATTTAAATATAACATATAAGTGGTTAGTGGTTAAATTTTCAGAGCATTTGGAATTGTGTACAAATAGGAATTAAATTTTCAAATCAGTGTATCGGTTCTGGCAGATTTGCGCAATCTGACCACCAACGAATTTTCAAAGGGTTAGAGGTTGAATTTAAATCTGAAATTTTTAGGAGATACTCATAACATCTGAGTCTAAGTTCTCTCCAAATTTCAGAATTTTTGAAGGCCTACAACCTAGTTTTCAAAACGTTTTAAAACTGGTCCTGAAAACAGAAACTGTTTTCAGAAGTTGGGTTTTTGGTTTAAAGAAATTTTAAAAACCACATTTTCCGCACCCACTATTCAACCCCCCCTTTCTAGTGGTGCCTTGCAGATCCTACAGATATCTCAATAAAATAAAGACCAACAGTCGCAGGGTCTCCTGGTATCCTAAGCGCGACCATCAGTCTGCCCACTCCACTGTATCAGCCCCGTCCTCAACAAAGACGTAGTCATAATTCTCTTCCTGCTCACCTGGTGGGGGGGGGGGGGGGGAATAGGGGTGAGTGACTGGGAAATCACTCAGTAGGCACCTGCCTCCAAGTAGTACAAAAACAAACATACAATAACAGTATAGCACATAGCACATAGGACATGATATCACATAAGCATACAAATGCGGAAAAGTAATTCACTCCAGATAAAGAATGTGCAACGTCGTGATGCATGTCCTATTATGCATGTTACACGCAACTAAGTCATGTCACACAAAATGCCGATATCTCCACCATGCAATGCATGAACCCGGGTCCTACTGAGTGGCTGCAGGTCGTACACCCCACAGTCACCATACTGAGTGTGCGTGGCTGCGCCACTGCACACCATCCTGAGTGTCGTGGCCCCACCACCGTACACCATCCTGAGCGCCCGTGACCCATACGTCACGACCTGCCATCAATGCAACGCACGTTCCATGAATGCAAAAACACAATCGCCTGAGGCCCCTGTCCCATCCTCACCATCCTCCGGCACTCAAATCTAGGTTCATTTAATGATCAGAGTAATGAATTAATGTTGTTTGATGTTAAACTTATTTTCCCATGGCTTACTTACATTTATTATTTATCTTCTATATTTTTTCCTAACTTATTTCTATTTATTACCTAATTATTTGAATTAAATAAATTATCACAATTACAAAAATTTACTGGAAATATGTTAATTTCAGCATTTTATAATTTCTGGAATTTATTTAAAATTTTATAATATTTATTTATATTTTTCATGTACTCATTTCTATTTTAAATTAATTAAATAACCTTTATTAAAATTGCAGAAATTCAGAAAAGAACTAACCAAACTATTTATTGTTGCAAACAGGGCTGGCCCTTTTTTTTTCCAGCCCTGTCCGCGTCTGGTACGGCCCCAGCACGCCACACACAGGCCCGCCCGCTGTGTCCGGCCCGCTGGCCATCTGGCCCGGCCCGCTACCAAGCCTTTCCTTTTTTTTTATATCTCAGCGATTTGGGCCAAGGCTGGCCAAATGCAGCAGGCCCGTAAAAGGGATGGCCTGTCCAGAGGGGTCCGGGCTTCGGCCCTTTACCCAACCTTTTATTTTATTTTATTTTTTTTGTAGTTTTCATGCCCCCTGCGCACAGAGGCGCATCCAGACCCTGCGCGCGCGTGGCCGCCATGCGCGGCCGCATCCGGCGGCGCGTGCGGCGCTCCGGCGGCCTCCGGCTGCCGGTTTTTCCATCTCGACCTATATTTTCGCCTATTTCCAATCTATGGGAACCTATTCTAAGGCCAAAACTAATTGAAAAATCTCTAAACATACTAAAGTTTTACTATTTTGATTATCAAAGTTTTCCCTAAAATCAAAACTGATCACGCAATACACAGTGAACGCATACCACAGTCTCCAACTTTCATGCTTTTCACGGATTAACAATCATGCTATTAAACTCAACAATTAAAACAACTAAAACACGTAAAATACCACTAGAGCATACTTGAATTGTACCAATTGAAGGGGGAAAAGGAAACCTACCTGGATTGTTGACAAATTACGCGACTACAATACACCTTGTTGGCTTCGCCTTCTCTCTTCCCTCTTCTTTCTTTCACTGCCGTTGACCTCTATGAAACCCTCCCCCTTTGTTTTTTTTCTTCCTTGGATTTGTTCCTGCCCCTATATTTGACTGGGGAACAGATGGTTTATTCCCCCCTTTTAACATTTGATTTGCCCCTATCCATACGATATTTGAGGGGCGGTTTTTCAACCCCCCTCAATCACATCCTTTTTTTCTTTTTTCTTTATTTTAATTAATAATTATTATTATTAAATTCTTATCCTTATCTTCTAAATATTATTATTATTATTATTTTTTTCTCATTAACATACGTTAATCTTTCCCCCTTTTTTGTGGCTATAACAATAGCACTTCTCATAACATAAGAATGGTACCCATGATATACCGAATGATTCTCCGAGTAGCCACGAGTACCGTCTATGAATCCACATGGTCTGACCCTGGTGTTACATCATACGTGCATAGGACTAACGGTGACATATTATAACAGAGAACACGAGTCCTGGCGCGGTGTTACACAATGCAATAATGTATTTTGCCCCTGACATCCTCCCACAGGACCAGACATCAGGCAGCTCTCTGTACAGTACGTCGTAGACGTAGCTGAAAGGCAGAGATCCCTTGTCCCGGCCAAGGTGTTGCACTCAGCCAACAGATCATGCGTGTAAAGAAAGGTAGAGAACTCTTGTCCCTGACAAGGTGTTACACTCATCCATATGATACATGCATAAGTCGTATAGAATCATGCGTCTGGCGATACGATTCCTTAAATCATGAAAACCTTAAAACGTTTCTTGCAGAAACCATTTCATAAACATGTTCATAAATGAAACTCATTTGTTTTGAAAATCATGAAGACAACATTGAATGAGAGAATGCGTAATATAGGTATCTGATCACTTATGTTTCTAGGTCTTTTTTCCCTTAACGGGCTTATGAGTAATTACTACTTTGCCCTTATAGGGTGATTTGGGGATGCATAGTCTTGAAACCTTCTTTGTCCCTTTCTGAAATAAGCATTGTGATTATTCTTGATTTTGAATGATGTGCTTATTTTTTTACATATGTGAATTTACTCAATACTTATTCAATTATATTGTCTTATTATAGTTGGTGCCAAATTGCCCCTCTTGACCGTTTATTATCATACATACATATTATAGTTTCTTAAACTTGAGGTATTGAACATTTATGCTAGGTTCCTACATATTATATATATAACACTTATATTGAGTTAAGTGGGTACAGTTACGTATAAGTCATGTTGAATATACCAACAAGCCATAGGGCCGAAAGCTTGGGTAGGTTCCTTTCTTAATTTCTCTTCTTATATAGTATTAGATTTATGCTTGTCCTTTAATTTTTGTAAAGTCACTTCGCATTATGTATATTATACATGTATTTACATGTTTATTCTTGAAAGAGATTAATTCATGACAAGGCACCCAATTTGGGCCCAGGGCCGAAAATGGTCCTTCATACTCAATTCAATTCCTAAACTTTTTTATGTAGTGTTTCAATATGCTAATTTTAATATAAATAATACATAGTGTACATCTAGTCACATAGGGATTTTCCCATGGGAAAATTTTATCATGTGATTGCCAATTATGGCCTTAGGGCCGAAACTTGTCCTTCCTTGCATTTATTAATTTGTTCATTCCTTGAATTACCATATATACCATGTACTAATGTGTAAATAATTGTGTAAGCTTAAACACATTGGTGTTAAAAAGTCCATTTGGCCGAAACTTATTAAATTTCCAAAGTGTGCATGCATGATACTACTTTAATAACATCTATTTTTATATCTTCCTATCATGATCACTTTTAAGGTTATACATGATGACCATCAAGATCCATGATTTTTATCATACTCAACTTATATAACATCACATCATATATATTCATGATCATATGAACTATGATTATGGTGAGGATCATGATAAAAGTGACATGCAAGCACATAGGAATATAACCTCCATGGGATCACACTTCCTTAGGTCATGATCATCAAGATACACATCATGATAGTGATGAATTCATGTGCAATGATGGAGGCTCTAAACCGCCCCATCTTAAAAGGACAATGGTGATTCTATGATGTTGATTATCAAAGATAGCATCTTGTATGACATGCATTATAATATGGTTTGTATTGTACATGAATATACTATACTATGACCATAATCATGTAGATCCCTTCTTTTACATATGAAAATAAAGTAGATGATGTATTTTCCATATGCAGATATGAAGATGATGACTGATGGAGTTCTTAGTACACTTTCTAGGAAAGTGTACTCATTTTCCTACAATTTACATTAAGGTAATGAATAGATGATAAAGACTATTTCTTCTTGCCATGCACACCCTCAAAGGGGCTGTTTATGCCTCATATATGTTATGCATGTTACATCTAAGTATCATCCTAGTTATCTTGATGAATCCATTCAAGAAAAGCACACATTCATACACAACTTGAACATGCAAATATACTTTTCATCACTTAGTGATAGCGACTTCATTTTAATTGATGCATGCGTGATCCATTTCTTGATTGTGAACATAAGAGACTCTTTTTTTAGTTTTCTAGAAGAATCTAAGAAGAATACTTGCGTTGGATGCTTGAACCTTACACCTAAAAGTGAAAGATTTCTTCTTTTGTGAAGCTTGATGAGTATACGGCCTTGATGCCAAAGAGGAGGAAAGAATTAGTCTTGCATGAAGGAAATAGGTATATAAATGTTCTAAAATTTAATCTAAATGATCTTTACCTTGAATTGACTTGAGATTCCTCACTTGCTAAGCTAAAGAGCTTCTCTTACTTTTTTGTTGAAGGTCACGGGTGGAGGCCTAGGATGGAGGTGGCTTGAGTGTTTATATAGAAGATACAAGTAGAGAAGGATGCTAAGGAGGGTAGTATAGTGTTCACCTTGGAGATTTTGGTGCATGCACACTTGTGTCCTACTTGAAGATGGAAGGAGTCCTTCTTCCTTTGGCCTTGGTGGTCTCGGTTTCGGAGAGAAGAATGGGGAAAGAGACTGTTCTTGGCTAGTGAGAAGAGAATAAGGGAGAGAAGCATTTTTGGAGAGAGGGTGAACGAAAGTTGGAATGGATAGTGTTTATGCTTAGGAAGGTTCTTATTCCCTCTAGTCTCCTTGGTCGCGGTGTAGTGGGGGAAATGATGGCCATGCCTTGGTTAATGAAGTTAGTGGAGGGAAAAGAGAATTGCATGTAATAGGAGTGGGGAGTTGTCATACATGGTGTAAGACTTGACATGATGTAGGGAATATTAAAAAGAGAAGAAAATAGGAGAAATTGGGAAAATAGAGAGGGGCGGTCGGTTGGGTGGAGAGGGATTGCAGGTGGGAGGGTGAAATTACATCCTTAGCCTTGCTTTATTTTCTTTAAGCGTAATTTTTATTTCTCCTTTATTTAATTCCTACAATAAAAGTTGTACTAATCCTTTTATTTGCCAAATGAATTGGTCTACATTCCTTAGGTTAATTTAGTAGTCCTAAAATTTATTTAGTGTATTACGTACACATATTATACTCAGTTACAGTATCATAACGATGTTTGTTCTAAGCAAGTAACGGGAGTCGGGTGTAACATTTCCCCCTCCCTTATAAAAAGTTTCGGTCTCAAAACTTACGTACCTTAGTCAAAGAGCTGAGGATATTGTTCCCTTATTTGTCGTTCTGGCTCCCAAGTAGCCTCCCATTCGATGTGATTACTCCACTGAATTTTAACAAATGGAATCAACTTACTTCCCAATGCTTGCTCCTTCCGGTATGCGATATGTACTGGTACTTCGTTGTAGGAAGCATCCTCCCGAATTTCCAACAGTTGATGTTCCAATACATGACTCGGGTTATGAACGTATCTCTGCAGTTGCGATATGTGGAACATGTCGTATATCTGTGATAGTGAAGGTGGTAATGCTAGTCGGTACGTTACGGGTCCAATTTTCTCCGAAATTTCATATGGTCCAATGAAGCGAGAACTCAACATTCCTTTTACTCCAAAGCGCATTACTCCTTTTATCGTCAATATCCTCAAGTATACCTTATCGCTAATCTTGAACTTGATAGGTCGACGTTTCAAGTCCGCCTAGCTTTTGCTGCGATCATGGGCCACCTTTAGTCTTTCGCGTATCAGTCAGACTTGGTTCTTGATTTGCTCTACCAATTCTAACCTGGTAATTGCTCTTTCACCTACTTCGTCCCAATACAAGGGTGATCAACACTTTCGTCCATATAACACTTCGAAAGGTGCCATTCCAATCAAGTTGTGGTAGCTATTGTTATAAGCGAATTCCATTAGCTTCACAGGTTTGACCCTGTTACCTCAAAAATCCAATGTACCCATCCGTTTGTGGGTGGAATGCGGTACTCATCTGAATCTCAATACCCATAGCACGCTGGAACGTGGTCCAGAATCGGAAGGTGAAATGTATGTCTTGGTTGCAAACTATACTTACTGGAACACCGTGTAGACTCACGATATTATCCATACACAGTTGTACCAGTCTTTCCATCAAAGCTTGAATCAACATTGGTAAGAAATGCACGGTTAGTAAGTCTGTCCATGATCACCCATATGGTGTCACTGCCTCCTCGGGTCTTAGGAAGTCCTATGGCGAAATCCATGGTGATATGATTCCAGAAGTCCCGCCGGTTTCTGGTGTTCCGCCTTCACTTGTTGACATGCTAGACATCGTTCCACATAATCAGCAATTTTTCGTTTCATTCCATTCGTTTGGTACACATAATCGGTTCCAGAACCATAAACTACCGTCATCTCTCAACTGAAAATCATTAACCAGTGCTTGTTTAACCTTTTCTGCAATCCTTGACTCGGCATCCTTTAACTATGCATCCTTTATCCGATCGATCAAGGTCGGCGATATAACTAGGGTTGCCAGAATATTAGCGGTAAACTCGAACATATCTAAATCGAATTCAGCCATTTCTCGTTCCAGGGGTGTCTGTCTTGCGTGGATGGATTTTCGGCTCAGTGCTTCAGCCACTTTATTTGCCTTACCCGGATGATAATGAATGGCCAAATCATAATCCTAAATCAGCTCAAGCCATCTGCGTTGCCTCATGTTTAACTCCTTCTGAGTAAACAAGTATTTCAAACTCTTATAATCTGTATACACTTCACACAATTCCCCATACAGGTAATGCCTCCAGATTTTTAGTGCGAACACTACAGCGACCAATTCCAAATCATGCACTGGGTAATTCTATTCATAGAGTTTAAGCTGTCGGGATGCGTACGCAATGACTCGGTCCTTCTGCATCAGGATGCAACCTAATCCATTTCGGGAAGTGTCATTGTAGATAGTGTAACTTTCTTCGGCAACTGCTTAGGCTAGGATTTGAGCTGAGGTTAATCTTTCCTTGAGTTCAGTAAAGCTTCTTTCATAGTGTGTAGTCCACTCAAATTTGGTTTTCTTTTATGTTGGTCTTGTCAGTGGTACTGCTATTCTGGAGAATCTCTCAACAAACTTCCGATAATATCCGGCTAGTCCCAAAAAGCTTCGTATTTTGGTAACGTTCGTTAGTCGCAGCCAGTCTGTAATCGCCTCAATCTTTTTGGAATCCACTACATGCCAGCTTCTGATACGACATGTCCTAAGAAGGTAACACTCCGTAGCCAAAACTCGCACTTGCTAAATTTGGCGTACAACTGCTTCTCTTTTAAGATGCTTAGTACAACCTGCAAGTGCTCGGCGTGGGTATTTTCATCCAGCGAATATACCAGGATATCATCGATAAAAACCACAACAAACTTGGCCAGTTGTTCGCGGAATACAGTGTTCATGAGGTCCATGAATGCTGCTGGGACGTTAGTCAATCCGAACGGCATCACTAAGAATTCATAATGGCCATAACGGGTTCAGAAAGCAGTCTTTGCATCTTCGGCCTTGATTTTTAATTGATGATACCCAGATCGGAGATCAATCTTGTGGAATATAGTTGCCCCTCTCAATTGGTCAAATAGGTCATCGATCCGTGGTAAAGGGTAAAGTATTCTTAATAGCAATCCCGTTTAATTCTCTGTAATCTATACATAACCGCATGCTGCCATCTTTTTTTCTTGACAAATAGTATCGGGGCTCCCCACAGTGACACACTGGGACGAATAAACTTTTTATCGATTAGCTCTTATAACTATACTTTTAGTTCTTTTAACTCCGTTGGAGCCATTCTGTACGGAGCTTTAGAGATTGGTTTTGCCCCAGGCACCACGTTAATTTCACACTCGATCCCTTGATCTGGTGGTAAGCCCGATAGATCGTTAGGAAGTACTTCCGTAAACTCCCAGACTACCAGAATGTCGTTCAGTGTTGGTGCCTCAGACTTAGTTCCCATAGCATATACTAAGAATCTCGAGTCCCCTTTCTTTAATGCTCGGAAAGACTGTATGGCTGTCAGATACACATTTCTCGGGGCTTTTCTTAATTTACTATTACCCTGATAGGTAACCTCCACCTGTCCTGGATTCCGAATTATTACTTGCGTCTTTCGGCAATCTATCTGGGCATGGTTATGACACAACCAGTCCATTCCCAGAATCATGTTGAAATCTCCCATTTATATCAGAATCAGTGTCGCCTGAAAGTGCTAACCTTCCATTTCTATTCCACAGTTCTTGTACAGATGGTGAGATGTTATAATCTGGTCTCCAGCTGCTTGAACCATGTAGGGGGTTTTTAACCAAGTCGGGTAGATGTTTAGGTTCCTAACAAACCTTCTTGATATGAAAGAGTGGCTTGCACCACTGTCGAACAGTACATTCACTAGTGTGTTATTTACTAGTATCCCGCCTGGATCCACTCGAATACACGTATAAAATTTTTATGTTAACATGTTATACCCTATCATGAATTTCCAACACATATAGGTAGCATGTTGTAGCAACCAGCAGAAAATGTTAATCATGCTTAAATAACACATCCAATAATACATGTTACAACGTAGGACACTTCCTCAACATCAGCATCTGTCATGATATGAACTCTAACATTAGCCCAGGGACGTCCTCCCTACTGCTGTAGTTTCTGTCTCTTGGGACATTCTCTGATCATATGCCATGTCTTTCCACACCCAAAACATGCTCCGCTTCCCTTTCGACATTCTCCAGGATGATCCTTCTGACAGGTCAGGCATTTAAGAAAAACAGGTTGCGCCTGGTTCTGTTGTCGCTGAGGTGGAAGTTGTCTCCGAATTTGTTGTTGATTCTGAGGCTGGGGCCATCCGCCTGATCTTTTTTGAAACTTCATTCACTGTTCTGTGAGTCCATCCGTAATATCTGGCGCCCATCTGTTGTGGTTGCGGCTGTTGAGGTGGCGGAGCCGGCGCAGCTTGAGCATCCCAACTGCCTGCCCTAACTGGATCATAGTGTCAAAGAATGCTTGCGGAATACCCTAGGGCCCTGTGCCTGCGGAGGTGGATTCTGTTCTGGGGGAGGTGGCAATGGATTCTGAGTTGGTGGTACTGGTGGTAACTGTGCATGTCGGTCTAGTCGAGGCCTATCACATGGTTGGGGTGCCATCCAATTGATACAACCATTCGATATAATTAGTCAAAATAACATATACGCCTTTGGTTTATATATTACTGGTATGAAGAAAGGGTTATTCGCTGTAGACTTTATTTCTATACCATTCTATGGGACCTATACTAAGGCTATCTCACTCCTTTTATGATTAACACTTTATACTCTAAGATCATAGCCTAGGTACATGTTGTTGTTTATCTTATGTTGTCCCGATCTGGAGCCTCGTCTCGATACCACCTGTAGCGTCCCGCCCGGAACTAGGGTATCGGCATAGTGCCCCCGATGTACTCAGGCATCGATAACATTTATGCACACATGGTCATAATATGTATCAAATAGCAGAAGTCAATTAACATAGCAGATATAAACATCGACATAAGTACCGACTATTACATCCGAAGTAGTATCATCAGTACATCACTGGTACAAAATATCAAAAGTACGGAGCTGAACAACAAAATACAATAGATGCCATTGCTGGCTACTAGTCAGCTCTCCACACCTAATCTAGAGGCTCATCCTCTATTTATTTTGGCTCACGGTCCTGTGGGTCTGCATGGTAAAATAAAGGGGTGAGCGATAACGAATCGCTCAGCAAGTATTTCTGCCAAGATTCGTCAAGTGGATCATGCATGGGGATTGGGTAGGGAAGGTAATAAAGTGAAGAATATAATAGGTATCATATGAGCATCATGCATGGAAGTAAAATTTAAGAAAACAACATGAGTAAACAACACAGTAAAATTTACAGATACTCTATCATGTAAGAGAATAATCTTCAGAGGTAATGTCTTAGGTAAACAGTATCATAAATTTAACAGATTCTTTCTTTGTTCATCCTTATCTTAGCATATAATCGGTATCGTTCTTATGAGCAGTCTCTTAGGTTTTGTTTCTTTCTATTCCTTAATCATACTGAATATCATACTTCGGGTGTCATAGCTTAGGGGTACTAGGGCTCATGAAGCATGATCGTGACGTATGCATCGTAAAACTTTCTGAAAACATTTCATTTCATAAGTACATAAACATGGCATGACATGAACTGGCTAAGCACTTTTCATAACATGAGAATGGTACCCACGACATACCGAATGATTCCCTGAGTAGCCACAAGTATCGTCTATGAATCCTGATGGTCCAACCCTGGTGTTACATCATACGTACATAGGACAAACGGTGACACACTATAACAGAGAACCCAAGTCCCGGACGCGGTGTTACACTCTGTAATAACTTATTATGCTCCTGACATCCTCCCACAAGACCAGACATCAAGCAGCTCTCCATACAATACATCGTAGATGTAACTGAAAGGCAGAGATCCCTTCTTCCAGACAAGGTGTTACACTCAGCCAACTGATCATGCGTGTAAAGAAAGCTAGAGAACCCTTGTCCCTGACAAGGTGTTCCACTCATCCACATGATACATACATAAGTCGTATGGAATCATTCATCTCGCGGTACAATTCCTTAAATCGTGAAAACCTTTAAGCGTTTCTTGCAGAAACCATTTCATAAACATGTTCGTAAATGAAACTCATTTGTTTTGAAAATCATGAAGACAACATGCATGAGGGAACGTGTAATATAGGTCTCTATTCACTTATGTTTCTAGGTCTCTTTTCTTTAACGGGCTTATGAGTAATTACTACTTTGCTCTTATAACGTGATTTAAGGATGCATAGTCCTGAAACCTTCTTTGTCCCTTTCTGAAATTAGCATTGTGATTATTCTTGATTTGAATGATGTACTTATTTGTTTACATAAGAGTATTTACTTAATACTTATTTAATTTGCTTGTCTTGTTATAGTTGGTGCCAGATTGCTCCTCTTGGCCGTTTATTATCATACATGCATATTATAGTTTCTTAAACTTGAGGTATTGAACATTTATGCTAGTTTCCTACATATTATACATATAACACTTATATTGAGTTAAGTGGGTACAATTATGTATAAGTCATGTTGAATATACACGCAAGCCTTAGGGCCAAAAGTTTGGGTAGGTTCCTTTCTTAATTTCTCTTCTTATATAGCATTACATTTATGCTTTTCCTTTAATTTTAATGAAGTCACTTTGCATAATGTATATTATACATGTATTTACATGTTTATGCTTGAAGGAGATTAATTCATGACAAGGCACCCAATTTGGGCCCAGGGCCAAAAGTGGTCCTTCATACTCAATTCAATTCCTAAATTTTTTTATGTAGTGTTCCAATGTGCTAATTTTCATATATATAATAAATAGTATACATCTAGTCACATACGGATTTTCCCATGGGAAAATTTTATCATGTAATTGCCAATTATGGCCTTAGGGTCGAAACTTGTCCTTCCTTACATTTATTAATTTGTTCATTCCTTGAAATACCATATATACCATGTACTCCTATGTAAATAATTATGTAAGCTTAAACTTCTAAATGTAATCATCACATTGGTGTTAAAATGGCCATTGGGCCGAAACTTGTTATGCACCATTCTTGGAATTTCAACTTATGTAATTGTCACATTTATGTCTATTTTCCTTTTTATTTATGCATTATAGATATACATAATCCCCTAAGTACATCCCAATGACAATTTGTACATCAATATTACATGATCTAGGCCTCTTGGCCGTATGTTGGGGGGTATTGCAACATTAAATTTCCAAAGTGTGCATGCATGATACTACTTTAATAACATCTATTTTTATATCTTCCTATCATGATCACTTTTAAGGTTATACATGATGACCATCAAGATCCATGATTTTTATCATGATCAACATATATAACATCACATCATATATATTCATGATCATATGAACTATGATTATGGTGAAGATCTTGATAAAAGTGACATGCAAGCAATAGGAGTATAACCTCCATGGGATCACACCTCCTTAGGCCATGATCATCAAGATACACATCATGACGATGAGGATGAATTCATGTCCTATGATGGAGGCTCTAAACCGCCCCATCTTAGAAAGACAATGGTGATTCTATGATGTTGATTATAAAAGATAGCATCTTTTATGACATGCATTATAATATGGTTTATATTGTACCATGAATATACTATACTATGACCATAATCATGTAGATCCCTTCTTTTACATATGAAAATAAAGGAGATGATGTATTTTCCACATGCATATATGAAGATGATGATTGATGGAATTCTTAGTACACTTTCTATAAAACTGTACTCATTTTCCTACAATTTACATTAAGGTGATGAATGGATGATAAAGAATATTTCTTCTTGCCATGCATGCCCTCAAAGGGGTTGTTTATGTCTCATTTATGCCATACACAACTTGAACATGCAAATATACTTTTCATCACTTAGTGATAGAGACTTCATTTTCATTGATGCATGCATGATCCATTTCTTGATTGTGAACATAAGAGACTTCATTTTTAGTTTTCTTGAAGAAGCTAAGAAGAATACTTGTCTTGGATGCTTGAACCTTACACCTAAAAGTGAAAGATTTCTTCTTTGGTGAGGCTTGATAAGTATACGGCATTGAGGCCAAAAAGGATGAAAGAATTTGTCTTGCATGAGGTGAATAGGTATCTAAATGTTCTAAAATTCAATCTAAATAAACTTTGCCTTGAATTGACTTGAGATTCCTCATTTGCTAAGCTAAAGAGCTTCTCCTACTTCTTCGTTGAAGGTCACAGGTGGAGGCCTAGAATGGAGGTGGCTTGAGTGTTCATATGGAAGATACAAGTAGAGAAGATGCTATGGAGGGTAGTATAGTGTTTACATTGGAGATTTAGGTGCATGCACACTTGTGTCCTACTTGAAAATGGAAGGAGTCCTTCTTCCTTTGGCCTTAGTGGCCTCGGTTTTGAAGAGAATAATGGGGGAAAGAGAGTGTTCTTGGCTAGTGAGAAGTGAAAGAGGGAGAGAAGTATTTTTGGAGAGAGGGTGAATGAAAGTTGGAATGGGTAGTGTTTATGCTTAGGAAGGTTCTTATTCCCTCTAGTCTCCTTGGCCGAGTTTTGGGTGTAGTGGGGAATGATGGTCATGTCTTGGTTAATGAAGTTAGTGGAGGCAAAAGAGAATAGCATGTAATAGGAGTGGGGAGTTTTCTTACATGGTGTAAGACTTGACATGATGTGGGGAATATTAAAAAGAGAAGAAAATAGGAGAAATTGGGAAAATAGAGATGGGTGGCCGGTTGGGTGGAGGGGGTTGCAAGTGGGAGGGTGAAATTACATCCTTAGCCTTGCTTTATTTTCTTTAAGTGTAATTTTCATTTCTCCTTTATTTAATTCCTACCATAAAAGTTGTATTAATCCTTTTATTTGCCAAATGAATTAGTCTACATTCCTTAAGTTAATTTGATAGTCCTAAAATTTGTTTAGGGTATTACATACACACATTATACTAAGTTACGGTATCATAACAAAGTTCTTTCTAAGCACGTAATGGGAGTCAGGTGTAACAAAGGGTATCTTGGTCATTTTGATGCTCAAGGGCATTTTGGTCTTTTACACAATTTTATTTTCTGTGTAATGCTAAAATGATTTTTCTATGGATGTCTCTTATATCATATTCATGATCTTCATATTATTCTTTGTGATTCATGGTCTTCATATCTATATTGACCATATATGTTATGGTTTTCGATTTTCTCGGGTGTCTCACATTGTGGCATTTATTGTCACATTATGTTTTCATCATGGTGTTATCATATACATACTTTGGGACTTCTTATTTGTTATTTTTGTATAAATATGGGTCAAATGGCTGAGAACCAACAAGCCACGCTTGAAGGAAAGAAATGGGGAAGTTGTAGAGTCAAATGGTGATATTTACTATGCATCTGATTCTCACTATTATCCAGCCATTATTATCTGATTTTCAACTCATTTTTGAACATTAAAATTGTTCGTATATGTATATGTGAGGTAGAGAAATCAAATTTTTACAGATGAGCGAGACTACATCTCATGGATCAACCAAAACACTCTTAGATGACATGTTGATAAGGAGTTGCATTCTTGGCACTCAAGGTGGCATTAATTTCGGTTTTGACAGCTGAATATCTGCAGATTTAGTCAAAAATTATCCTTCCAAAGTTGTTGAAGAGGTTGAGCAAAAGGTGGAGGAAGAAATGGTCATCCAAACCACTTGAACTTTTTTGAAAATTCCTGCAGAAATTTCAGCACTTGACATGGTTCATTTGGCTTCTTGAAAGAGAAACTAAGCAAGGTGATGAGGTGGTCTTCCAATCAAATGAATACAAGTGAGGTTGATGATATTATTGATAACATATGTGCATCGTAATCCACAAAGGGCTGCTCACATTTATAAATAGAAGAGGAGTTGAAGAAGGAATACACAATACTTGAAGCTATCTTCTTTCTTCTTCTTCTTCTTCTTCTTCTTCTTCTTCTTCTTCTTCTTCTTCTTCTTCTTCTTCTCCTCTCTTGTACTCTATACTTGCATCTGATGTTATAGGTGATTTTGATCGTTATTGTGCTTCATACACACCTCTTGTACTCATAAAAGTTGTAATTATTATCCATTCTATAAGGCTACATCAATAGGTGGTGAGGTGATTACATTCTTGAGATAGTAAGGTGTTATGATCAAGTCTGAATTAGGGTTGCTGTATAACCCCAGAATCAAGTACTTTGAAATTTGTACGGTGTTCATACCATAGTGAAAATCCAAAGAAAGGTGTTCCTTGTGACTGGAGTAGGTAACATTGACCGAACCAGGATAAATTCTTGACCCCTTTTTTTACAGTTTCTGCACTGAAATTCTAAACTCTGAGAAAATAGAAAAATGTTTTCAAAAATTATGATTTTTTATTTCAACCAACTTTAGACTGTTAGCTTTCATTTGCAATAACAATCACTTTATTTGCAAAGAAAAGTTAGTTAAACAGTCGTTGCAAGTTAGTTGCACAAATCTGTCAACAAAATGACCTATCTTTAAATTTTTGCAATTCTGTATTATTTGGCTAGGAACCTTGGTCAGGATTTTCTGAAAACATAAACTAGACTTCCTAAGATTTTTTTGATATAAAGATCACACCTTTTGGATAAGTATACAAGGAAATCTAGCTTTTCAAAGTTGTACAACTTTTCTGTCTTGTTCTTAAAAATTAGTGAGACTAAAATTTTTTACCTTTTGAAGGATCAAACAACTTTGAATTTCTCTCAAATTTTACAGGAGTTATAAAATACCTTGAAGTTTGTTTCTGGAAAGTTTCAAAGGTTTTGAAGTTCTAAACAAAGAGAAACAATTGTTTAAAAACAAAATTTGATTTTGAGTTTTACAGAATCAGTTTTGAGGGGAGTTTTGAAAAGAGTTTTTAATAGTGTAATTTCCGCTAACTACTATTCACCCCCCTCTCTAGTGGTATTTATTGCAGGTAATACGGTCCAACAATTGGTATCAGAGCCAAGGTCAACACCACACTAAGAAGACAAAGTTAGAAGCAAGAGTATATTGAAGCTTTATTGTTCAAGTTGAAGGTACTCAATCTATTCACTATGGCATTGATCCCTCACAAAGAGGAGTTAGAAGGTATGTCTACACAATGCCCTCTTTTATTTGATGGTGATAGCTTTGTTCATTGGAAATTAAAAATGAGGCTATTCTTAATGGCTGTAGACATTGATTTGTGGTCTATATTTGAAGATGGGCCATACATTCCAATGAAGGTTGTACAAGTAATGGAGTAACTCATGAAGTAGAAAAATATAAAAGTTAATGGACCAGTGAAGATAAAAAGAGGATGTCCATGAATGCTAAGGCAATGCAACTATTGTTAACTGGTTTTAGTCAGTCAAAAGCAAGTTACGTGTCAAACTGCAATAATGCTTATGAAATGTGGAAGTCACTTGAGTTAAAACATGAAGGCACCAGTGGGGTAATGAAGTACAAGATCAACATGCTTATGATGGAATTAAAATGCTTTAGAATGTTGCCTAGTGAATCCATAGTCTCTATGGATTTAAGGCTCACTAATGTATTTAATGCACTCGAGTCTTTAGGGAAATCCTTCACCAACAAGGAGAAGGTGCAAAAGTACTTAGGAGTCTCCCCGTAGAATGGAATCCTAAGGTCACGGCAATAGAAGAATCCAGGTCCATAAAGAAGATGGATGAACTAATTGGTTCACTCAAAGTTTATGAGGCTAAACTAAATCAAAGGAAAGCCGAGTCTTCTAAATAATCCGGTAAGAATATAGTTTTTAGTTCAAATGAGTCTCTACAAATAAATGAAGCTTGCTCAACAAGTAATGATAATAAATTAGATGATGATATAATAATGGTGCCTAGAAAACTTCAGAAATATTTTAGAAACGTCCTAGTAAACAAAATAGGTCTAAACCTTCTTCTTCTTCTACCCTACAATCTAAAACCTCAAAATCAAGTAAAAATGAAAATAATAAATGGTATTATAAAGAGCTAAAATGCTATGAGTGTAGACAAAAAGGTCCATATATCGTATAACTGTCCAAGTAAAAAATGCTAAATCTACCAAGAAAGGACCAAGAAGAAGGACACAGGTAGTCAAAGCAAAGAAGGAGAAATGTGCACTCAAAGCAAGCGCGTCGAATGACTCATCAGATTTAGAATGAGGAAGCTCAAGTGCGCTTCGTCTCAAACGAGGTATCATCTACTTCTGTTTTTGATTCTGATACTGAGATGACTTTCAATGAAATGTATGATGAATTCATGAAAATGCATGCTCATTGTAAAAGTTTATCGAAAGAGAAAAATAAACTAATTGAAGAAAATGACAAGTTGAAGACGTCCAACTTGGAATTTTTCGATTAATTATGGTCTTTCAAACAAGAGTCATCAAATACTCTTGGTTCACTGAGGACTAAATTTGAGTTATATAGAAAGCATGAACAAACTTTAAAAACAGAAAATAGTGTGTTAAAAACAAAAATGCATGACCATGAAAATGAAATATCAAAACTTAAATCATGTAATATAGACTTAGAGAAAACATAAGAACCGTTTAAATCTGGAACAAACATGCTAGATACATTAATATCCTCACAAAAATATGGAAATAATAAAAAGAGATTAGGATATAAAAAAGAAAATGATAAGTTAGGCAAAAATACTAACTTCGTTTCATCTAGTTCTAAATTACCATAAAAGGCAACAAATCTAATATCCTATTTTGCCTACTCCTTCTATTCACTCTAAGGTAAAATCACATGCGCCTACAAAAGTGTCTAAGAAAAACTTTGTATCTAGAACACCTAGGAATCATGCTTATATATACACAAATGTGCATAAAACAAATAGAATGCGTACAACTCATTTTGATGCATATAGACCTAAATATAGACAACCTACTTATCCCCCTCATAAGGTTTATAAAAATACACTTATAAAGTAAGGTGCCGTTCAAAACTCAAACCCGTATGCCTTATATCCCCTATCAAAATCGACCACACTATAGTGCTTTTAGACCAAGGTATAACAAGTATGAAAATAATACATTTCTTTTTTGTTGGAATGGACGAATATTTGCTAATCCTTTTTATTATTCCAACTATAATAATGTTAAAAATGTGCCTAAAAGGTACATCCGAGTTTGGATACCTAAAGTGTACATAAACAAGGATGGTGCCTCTAACATTCAAGGACTCAAATAAATGGTACCTAAACTTTATCTTCTATGTAAGAAAACTGCAAGAAAAAAGACTTTGAAGATTGTGTGAAATTTGAGTTTGAAATATCTATGGTTGGAGAATTCAAGTAAATCTTAGAATTACAAATAAAACAAACTCCTTGAGGAATCCATATTAGCCAAATTAAGTATATCAATGACATGATTAAGCAATTTTGATTTGAGGAGTTGAAACCTACAACTACCATCATGAGTGTAAGTACCAAGTTTGACAAAGATGAAAATGGTAAACCTTTTGATTACACAATATAGGTCAATGATCGGATTACTATTGTACTTAACGACTTCTAGACCAGATATAATGTTTAGCGTGTGCATGTGTGCTAGGTTTCAATCTTGTCCTAAGGTGTCCCGCTATAGTGCAGTGAAAAAGATATTTAGGTATATTAAACATACACCTCATATAGGAATTTGGTATGATAGAAACTCCAAGTTAGAGTTACATGCCAATAGTGACGCTGATTATGGTGGTTGTAAGATAGATAGAAAATCCATTAGCGGAACTTGTTAATTCATAGGAACCAACCTAATTTCTTGGTTTTCTAAGAAGCAAGCTAGTGTAGCCCTTTCTACCACCGAAGCAGAATATATACCCTTAAGCCTTTGTACCACACAAATACTTTGGCTAAAACAGCAACTTAGTGACTTTGGTATTCTAATGAGTAAGATTCCAATTTACTGCGATAGCATGAGCGCAATCAATCTTTGCTATCGCGTAATCAATCTTTCACAGAATCCGGTACTTCATTCTAAAGCCAAACACATTTAAGTTTGGAACCATTTCTTATGAGACCATGTCCAAAATAGGAATATAACCATCGATCATGTAAGAACTGATAACCAAGTTGCTGACATCTTTACCAAATCCTTAAGTCAAGCCACTTTCGAAGCCTTACGAGACAAATTAGGAATGTTGTCCTATAACGCTATAGCATGATTTTCTCTTTTGCATGATTTGCAAAATAAAGAAGAAGAAAAATCATCATTTTGTAAGAATGTTATAAAGTGGTTCGGAGCATAAGTTAAGGGAGAGAGCATAGGCTAAGGGGGGATAGCATACGTAGAAAGGGAGAACATGACTAAAGACAATTTGTATAATTGGTGAGCAAACAATTGGTAAAATATTTAAAATTATGTAAAGTTATTTTGAAAATCATCCAAAACAGGGAGAATGTTAAGAATGTTTGAATAATTTTCAAAAGCATGATTTTAAGTGTTAAAATACATAGGGAATATCATTTTATATCAAAAAGTTGAAACAAAGTTGAACCAAATAAAAAGAGACATCGATCTCTACATCGATCTCTCAGCCAGAGATCGATGTACATCGATCGATTGATGTCACACAGAGTCAAAAACAAAACCTCACTGTGGATATCAATCTCTCAACTTGAGGTACATCGATCGATCGATGTATACATCAGTCTCTAAAATTGAGACATAGATCGATCGATGTCAACATATTTCTGAAAAATTTCTCCAACATATGACAAACTAATAATCATTTTTGTATCACATGATTATCTTTGCATGCAACGAGTTTTTAAACATTCGATATATGTTTATCATGTTTCATTACTTGGATTTTATGTGTTTATTAGTTTATATATGCATGTGTTATATCACTAGCTTGCGAAGAAAGTTATTTCAACTTACCACAAGGGCAAAGGAGTGTGTTTGAGCTTTTTCAGGTTCATATCACATGGAGAATATCCATATGAATGAAATTACAAATTTGGAACATCTCTTCACCCTTTTTGACATATTTGGCGTTCAAGGGTATCTTGGTCCTTTTGATGCTCAAGGGCATTTTGGTCTTTTACACATATTTATTTTCTATGTAATGATAAAATGACTTTCCTATGGATATATCTTATGTCATATTCATGATATTCATATTATTCTTGGTAATTCATGGTATTCATATCTATATTAACCATATACGTTATGGTTTTTGGTTTTCTCGGGAGTCTTACATTGTGGCATTTATTTTGTCACATTATATTATCATCATGGTGTTATCATATACATATTTTGGGACTTCTTCTTTATTATTTCTGGATAACTATGGGTCAAATGGGTGAGAAACAAGAAGCCACACTTGAAGGAGAGAAAAGGAGAAGCAGTTGAGTCAAATGGTGATATTTACTATGCAGCTGATTCTTACTATTATCCAGCCATTATTATCTGATTTTCTACTCATTTGTTAACATTAAAAACATTCATGTATGCATATGTGAGGTGGACAAATCAAATTTTTACATATGAGCGAGGCTACATCTCATCGACCAACCAAAATACTCCTAGATGACATGTTGGCAAGGAGTTGCATTCTTGGCACTCAAGGCGGCATTAATTTCGGTTTTAGCGGATGAATACCTATAGATTTGGTCAACCATTATCCTTTCAAAGTTGTTGAATAGGTTGAGCAAAAGGTGGAGGAAGAAATGGTCATCCAAACCACTTGAACTTTTTAGAAAATTCCTGCAGAAATTTCAGCATCTTGACATGGACTAATCATGCTTCTTGAAAGTGACAACTAAACAAGGTGATGAGATGGTCTTCCAATCAAATGAAGACAAGTGAGGTTGATGATATTGATGATGATATATGGGCATCCTAATCCACAAGGGGCTGCCGACACCTATAAATAGAAGAGGAGTTGAAGAAGGAATACGTAACACTTGAAGCTATCTTCTTTTTTCTTCTTCTTCTCTCTTGTACTATATACTTGCATCTAATGTTATAGGTGATTTTGCGTTATTGTGTTGCATATACACCTCTTGTACTTATAAAAGTTGTAATTGATTAGCCATTCTATAAGGCTACATCAATAGGTGGTGAGGTGATTACATTCTTGAGATAGTAAGGTGTTATGATCAAGTCTTGATTAGGGTTGGTGTTTAACCCCAGAATCAAGTACTTTGAAAGTTATTAGGTGTTCTTGATGTAGTGAAAAGCCAAAGAAAGGCGTTACTTGGGACTGGAGTAGGTCACATTGACCAAAACAGGATAAATTCTTGGTGTTCTTGTGTTCTTTACTTTTCTGCCATTTTTTTGCAATTTCTGAACTTCTAAAATATGGGAAAAATAGAAAAACATTTATAAAAATTTTGATTTTTGGTTTCAATCAACTTCAGACTGTTAGCTTTCATTTTCAATAATAATCACTTCATTTGAGAAAAGAAAGTTAGTCAAACAGTCGTTGCAAGTTAGTTGCACAAATCTGTCAGCATAACTGACCTATCTTCAAATTTTTTTGTAATTCTATATTATTTGGCCGGGATACTTGGTCGGAATTTTTTGAAAGCATAAACTAGACTTTCTAAGCTTTGCTTTGACATAAAGATCACACCTTTTTTATAAGTGTGCAAGGAGTTCTAGCTTTTCAAAGTTGAACAACTTTTTCGTCCTGTTCTGGAAAATCTGTGAGAGTACAAGTTTTACCTTTTTGAAGGACCAAACAACTTTGGCTTTCTCTCAAATTTTTACAGGAGTTATAAAATATCTTGAAGTTTGTTTCCGGAGAGTTTCAAAGGTTTTGAAGTTCTTAACAAAGAGAAACGATTGTTTAAAAATAGACTTTGATTCTTAGTTTTACAAAATCAGTTTTGAGGGGAGTTTTGAAAAGAGTTTTTAATAGTGTAATTTTCGGTAACCACTATTCACTCTCCTCTAGTGGTGTTTATTTAAATGTTATGGTCCTACGGGATTTTAATTGGCCTACTTTGTTTCGGGATGCTTATGACTATTACAAGAGCCGTAAAGGTGTCAAAGAACCAAAAACATTTCCAAGAGGAATGAAATAACCCAAGTCCCCATATTTGTTTCTGATACTTTTGATGTTTGGGGCATAGACTTCATGGGACCATTTTCAGCGTCTTTTGGTTTTGTTTATTTCTTTCTTGCAACAGATTATGCTTCCAAAAAGGTAGAGGTCATTCCCCATACGTCTTGATGATGCCAAAACTGTTAGCAAAATTTTCAAGTCACATATATTCCAACATTTTGGTGTCTCAAAAGCCATTAAAAATGATCAAGGTACCCACTTCTGCAATCATACAATTCGGACTTTGTTGAAAAAGTATTAGGTGGTTTATAAAGTATCGCCTACCACCCTCAAACCAATGACAAAGCCGAAATGTCAAATCGAGAGATCAAAAATGTTCTTGAAAAGATGGTGCAACCAAATAGGAAGGATTGGAGTGAAAGAGGGATCGAAGTGAAAGATTTGATGATGCTTGTTAGGTCCGTAATACACTCTAGAGAAGGGTGAATAGAGTGTTAGGTAATTTTGCAGAATTTTCTCTTGTTACTCAAACTCAAATGGGATTCAAAACCAATGCAAGAATGGGAGATGAGTGGCAATGAATGAGTACAACGGATGTAAAGTGGTTCGAATCGTAAATGATTCTACTCCACTACCACTTTATTGTTAAAGTAGATTTTCAACAACTACTCTTCTTATTAAAGCTAATAAGAACAACCAGAGCAACACTTACACTAATACCTTAGTGTAAGCAACCACAACAACAACTCTTGCACAAAATATCTTGTGCAACTACAACAACTACAGCTTAAGCAAGAACAATTTCTTGCTATCTCACAACCTCAACAAAGTTCTCTCGAGAAGTTTCTCACAGTGGGTTGAAGGAAGTAGTGGAGATCACATTTTCTCACTAGTCTGAACACAAGCAAGAGATCAAATATTTATGGTTCCTCTTGTGTTAGACTCACTATCTCTCAATATACAACAATGAAGAACAAACAAACGCTTAACAGGCTTTAAGTACTTATACACATATGAGAGAAACATACAACAATGAAGAATGAAGCTTGATGATGGTGAAAGTGTGTATTTGCCTCATCTAAGCTTCATCCATTTATAGGAGGTGTTCACCATGTTTTTGAACCTCCACCATGTCTTCAAATCCATCAAATGTCAAGATAATGTCCATTTAGTCTTTAGCCACCCTATGGAGTGATTCGATCCTCAATAGCCACCATACAGAATCTTAGACATGGATAAAATAGTCAAAGAAGCATGTATTATGTTAAAGTAAAGTCCACAAGAAATTTGAGCAAGATTGGATAGAGAAAACACCATGAATCTCCCTTGGATTTTGTTCCAACGTTCATAAAAATTTGAATTCTGGGGGGACATCGATCGATCAAAGTGCCTGGGGTGAGAGATCGATGTCCTCCAGAAAGTTTCTAGTTTTGAACCTGCACTACATCGATCGATCGAAGTCTCCATTGGAGAGACTGAAATGACATCGATCGATCGATGTCCCTAAATTTGAGGGTTCAATGTCTGACTGAGAGTTTCTGATTTTGGACTTCTGTTACATCGATCAATCGAAGTCTCGCCTTTAGAGACTGAAGTCACTTCGATCGATCGATGTCCCTGTTTTGAGAGATCGATGTTGGACAGTAAGGTTCCAACTTCAACCATTTTTGACATAGTGTATTTGTCTCATTTTGCATCAAATCTCAAGTGTAAATTTAACTTATTTAAAACATCTTCACATCATCAAAACATTTTATATCTCAACAATCTTCTCATTTTTGATGATTTCAAAACCATGATTCAAAAGATGTTTTTACTTGAAAATTTATCATTTGAGCTAGCTAAACTTGACATTTTACAACTCCTCCTTAGTCTATGCTTCCTCATTATATAAATCATATGAACATATCAAAAACTCCCCTTCAACATGTAATCTTCCCAAAATCAATGATTATGATAAAGATATCAAAATACTCCTCCTCAACCAAACCATGATTCAAATTTCATATTTTCAACTTTCCAACACGTGAGCTATAAACAAGCATACCAAAGTACTCATATCAATGCCAATCATTTTAAACAAGCATATACCAATATCAGCTTCCTTTCATGCAACATTTATCATAACCATGCCATGCATATACCATTTTCCAAGCATGCCAACATCAAATGCTATATACCAAGCAAACAAACAATATCAATACCAAGCAACTTCAACGACCATTAGCAACTTCAATAACCAAAGACAACCATTAGCAACTCCACATAGTAATACCACCATCCATCCCAAATACCAACTTCTCCATCTTTTTGAAAGCATCAAACAAATTTAGCAAGAACCAAGAAAATGAAAGATAAATAAAAATAGCATTAATAAAATACGAAGTTTGAGATACATAAGTAAACTCGACTTCTGAACCAATCCTATAGCTACGAGAGGAATGAGGAACGAAAAACTTTATTCTTCGTCAGAGGAGAAACACAGTCCGGATATGGTAGCCTTGAGTTTGGACTTGAGCTTTTGATACTTGGTCTTTTGAGCACTGAGTTTCATTTGTAGCGTCATGACTTGAATGTTGAGCTCTGTCTCTAGTGTCTTGACTCTCTTCTTAAGATTTTCGTTGTCCTTCTCAAGATCATCAATCCTTACTACTTCCTTTGTTAGATCTTCTCCCCATTGACCAAGATAACGATGTAAATCTTCAATCTCCGCCTCCGCGTCAAATGGCAACTCAGAATCACTACCTTGCTCCATTGGAGCTTTTCCCTTGTCCACTCTGGAGGAAGGACTTGGTAGTGTTGGTGGTTGCGCTTGGGGTTGGTATGGAGGTTCAGTGGGAGGCTCGGTGGGATGTGTTGGAGGTATTGGTTCTTTAACAGGGATATTTTCAGCTTCTTCCTCTTGGGTTCGTTTTGACCTCCACGTCTCTGTGCTTTTTTTCGGGATTTATGAATTTGTTGAATGTTAACTTTTGTATAATAGTCTCGAGAGACTATTTTTCATCATATTTGTCATTCAACTCCATATTCCACTTTCGTAGAAATCTATAAATAAGATTGCTATAAGGTAACGCCTTCGATTTTTTCGTCACCGCCTCCAACATGTTTGTAAACACTATCTCCCCAAATTTAGTTTCTCCCTCATGGCTATACAATAAACAATGTAAACGTCTAAATTACTTGGAAGTTTGGCCGATTTGCCATTGACACAAAATGACAATGGCAAGCAAGACTCGATACACTAAAGGCATATCATTAGTGTCTCGAGTGGGACGAAAGCCAAGAAAGGTTTTAACTTCATCTTCGGACACTTTGTACTTATAGTTATTCTACTTCCAATGATCAAAATCATCAAAACCCTCATCAGGAACACCAAGAAGGTCATTTATGGTTTTGGAATCAAAGGAAACAAGCTGACCTTCTATGACCGAATTTAACGAAAAGGGTATTCCATTCAAATAGTCTACCCACATATTAGCATAAAATAGCCGGGTATATCTAGTGAACATATAGCTCATATCTTGTACATCCCAAACATGTCTCCATTTTTTATCATCAAACCAATTGATGATCGGTTTCAACTCCTCGTTGCTCAAAATATCTCCAATTTTAAGCAATTTCAATGGAATGGTGGACCTCTTATGATCTTCCCATTCATTAAATAACTTTTGAGCTCTACAGGAGATGTGCACAAATTTACCTGTACCCATTGGGTTGGTTAAAGCATCCTCATACTCTCCGGACTTGAGCCGAGGGAAGTTGTTGACCACAAGCCTCTTCCTCACCTTAGCCAACATATCATCTTGAAGTTGTTCAGCGGTTTTCTTTAGTCCCTTTGTTCTAGAACCAGTTGGGACTTAGGAGGAAGATGTTGGAGGTGCATTTTCTCCCTCATGAGAGGTTCTCTGCCTCTTGGATGAAGGTTTCATTTTTGGGGCCATGGAGGATTTAGGGCACAAAAATTTTAGAAATTTGTGATGGAATAGATGAAAGTGATGAAAGGAATGATTGAATTGAAGGAAAAATTGAAGATTTTTGCAAGAAACGGAGTTTGCTTGTGGGATTTGAGAAGTTCCTACTGAACCTAGGGTTAGGGTTGCGTTGGAGAAGAAAGAAATGGGAAAAATTCTGATTTTTGCAGCTTTTAGTTGTCCTGCACGCAATGACATCGATCGGTCGATTTATAGGACTTCGATCGATCGATGTGGGTTTTACATCAGTCTCTGAAACAGCTACATAGATCGATCGATGTATGCTGAAATATGTCTTTTTGGCATTTTTGACACTCTAACCATTGTTTATCATCCCTAATGTTGTTCTAATTGATTCAAATGTCTCAGTAGGGAGAGATTTGGTAAAAATATCCGCTAGTTGGTCATTGGTTGAAACAAATTCAACGCATACCAATCCTTTTTTAAAGCAATCCCTTATAAAGTGATGCCTCACTTCAATATGTTTGGTCTAACTATGGTGTACCGGGTTTTGTGCTATACTTATGGATGAAGTGTTATCGCATAGGATTGGGACTTTGTCAAACTTAACATTGTAATCATTTTAGTTGTTTATCATCCAAAGTAATTGGGCACTACATAAAGCAGCCGATACATATTCGGATTCCGCCGTTGAAAGTGAGACACTATTTTGTTTCTTGGAGAACCAACAACTAAGCAATCTCCAAAGAATTGGCATGTCCAGGAGGTGCTTTTTCTATCGACTAGGTTTCCGGCATAGTCGGAGTCACTATACCCTTTTAAATCAAACAACCATTTTTAGGATAAAACAACCCAAAGTTCAAGGTTCCTTACAAATACCTAAAGATACATTTGATGGCAACTAGATGTGATTCCTTAGGAATACTTTGAAATCTAGCACATAAACACACAGCACACAAAATGTTCGGTCTACTAGTATTTAAATAGAGTAAACTACCAATCATTCCCCTATATTTGGTTACCTCAACCTGCTTTCTTTTTTCATTTTTGTCAAGCTTTGTACTTGTGCTCATTGGTGTGCTCACACTTCTTCCATCCTCAAATTTGTATTTCTTGAGTAAATCCTTTGTGTACTTTGTTTGAGATATATATACTCCATCTTGAGTTTGTGTGATTTGAAGACCAAGGAAGTAATTGAGTTCACCCATCATGATCATCTCAAATTCTCCTTCCGTCAATTTTGTAAAATGTTCACAAAGAGAATCATTAGTAGCACCAAATATAATATAATCCACATAAATTTGAACAAGCAATTGATGGTTTCCTTGTTCTTTAATAAAATGAATAGTGTCGACTTTTTCTCTTGAACACTCATTTTCAAGTAAGAAGTTACTTAATCTTTCATACCATGCCCTAGGAGCTTGTTTAAGTCCATAAAGGGCCTTTTTGAGTTTAAATACGTGATTTGGATAATCATGATTTTCAAACCCCGGTGGTTGAGCTACATACACCTCTTCTTGAATTATTCCATTCAAGAATGCAGATTTCACATCCATTTGATATAGTTTGAAATCCTTATAGCATGCATATTCTAATAGCATCCTAATAGCTTCTAACCTAGCTACGGGGGCAAAGGTCTCATTATAGTCTATGCCTTCTTCTTGTCTATATCCTTGAGCCACTAACCTAGCTTTGTTTCTAGTGATGTTTTCTTTATCATCCATTTTGTTTCAAAATACCCATTTAGTGCCAATTATGGGGTGATCACTAGGTACTAATTCCCAAACATCACTTATTTCAAATTGATTTAGCTCTTCTTGCATGGCTAATACCCAATCTTCATCATTTATTGCCTCTTTTATATTTTTAGGCTCAACTTGTGAAACGAAGGCGTTTTCAAGTAGAGACATACAACAGCGTCGGTCAGAGCAATTGAAAGTCTTATTGTAGAGGGGAACAAGAATAACGGTAGGCCCAAACTGACTTGGGATGAGCAGATTAGGCATGACCTACTAGATTTGCACCTCTCTGAGGACATGGTCCAGGATAGGAGCTCATGGAGACATAAGATTAAGGTTAATAAGGTATAGGTCATATATAGGGACACCTTAGAGTATATTTAGGGACATAGATAGACGTAGACACTATCTATGCTTTAGGTTGATTGCGCAGTTGTTTGCTTATGTTTTACCGTTGTTTTGCATTACATTACATTACATGTACATATACACGTTATGTGTATTTTAATATCGAAAGCCTCTTCTTTGTATTTCCTGAATACCCTCACTAACACACTAGCACATCATATCTCTATTATTATGTCATTTATGAAGGTACATATCGAGCCGAGGGTCTCACTGGAAGCAAACCCTCTATCCCTTGGGACAGAGGTATTGTCTGCCTGCCACTTACCCCTCCCCCAGACCCTGACGATAGCTTTGGTTGTCGTTGGAATATACTGGGTACGGATGATGATGATGATGACCTCTTACTTCTTCATCTTCATTAGGTTCAAGTGGATCAATCTTAAGGTCAATGGCAATATTCCCTTTTGGATTCTCAAATTTTTCTATATGACATACTTAAATTATTCCCTCATCATCATCATTTATGCATGGTTTATCCTCAGGGAGTTCACTAAACTTGACATGAATTGACTCTTCAACTTTCATACTTCTTTTGTTATATACTCTAAATGCCTTGCTATTTTGAGCATATCACATATAGATTCCTTCATTCGCTTTGAAATCGAGTTTATCCAAGTTATCTTTGGTATTAAGTATAAAACACTTACAACCAAACACCTTAAAATAACCAATATTTGGTATTGTACCTTTCCAAAGCTCATAAGGAGTCTTTTTGAGAGATTGTCTCAAGTAAACTCTATTGACTACATGACAAGTTGTGTTTACCGCTTCGGCCCAAAAATACTTGGGTAGCTCAAATTCATTTAGCATGGCTCTATTCATTTCTTGAAGTGTTCTATTTTTTCTTTCCGCACACCATTTTGTTAAGGAGTTCTTGGAGCCGAGAAATTGTGTCCATACCCTTTGGATACACAAAATTCTTGAAACTCACCATCAAACTCACTACCTGTATCACTTCTAATTTCCTTAATTGTGTCCTCTTTTTGATTTTCTAATCTCCTACAAAGTTTTATAAACTCTTGGCATGCATCATTCTTTTTAGCTAAAAACATTACCCAAGTGTACCTAGAGAAGTTGTCTACCACCACAAAGATATAATGCTTTCCACCTAGACTTGTGGTACCAATATCCTCATACAAATCCATATGAAGCAATTGTATAGGTTTGGTGGTGGAGATTTCATTTTTGGACTTGAAGCTTTTTTTAACAAGCTTTGCCTTTTGACAAGTGTCACATAAGCCATAGTTTTCGAAATTCAATTTTGGAAGACCTTGGACTTTTTCATTTTTTGCAAATCTCTTTGAAAATTTTGAAACTAATTTGTCCAAGTCGTCTATGCCATACTTGAGTCAAATCATTTTTGGCAACTAGGCAAGAAACGTTTTATGATATCAAATCATATGTGCTAAATTTATAAACATCATTTTTCCTTATAGCTTCAAAAACAATCTTATCATTCTTTTTCAAAATGCATTTTCTTTTCACAAATTCAACTTGAAAATTAGCATCACATAGTTGGCTAACACTTATCAAATTATATTTAAGTGTTTCTGCATATAATACATTATTAATAGTGAAGGAAGAGTTACCAATTTCTCCATGTCCAAGGATTTTGGCTCTCTCATTGCCAAAATGCACCATTCCACCATCTTGGAGCTTGAGCTTGGTGAACAAAGTTTTGTCTTCGGTCATGTGTGTTGAACATCCGCTGTCCATGAGCCATTTGGTTCCTTCTTCTTTGGCTACTCCATTTATATTGAGAGCCTACAAAACCAAAAGATTTATGCATTGGTACTCTTTGATAGTTGGGCCCTTTAGGGTTAGTTTGTCGACCCTTAAGCTTCCAAACATACATACTATCAAATCTAGCTTTACATGCACTCTTCACATATCCTACTTTGTTACAATGAAAAAAAGTGGGTACATACCTTGGTTTATAAGATGATGAGTGATGTTGTATTTTTCTCTTATTTGCCTTTTTCTTTATTGACTTAGGCTTAATGGGAGAATGTGATAGATTAAATCCTAAACCGGATTTATCATTTCCAACTCTTTGGTTTCCAAGTAATTTGTCTAGATTATTTTTACCATCGGTTAGTTTTTGCATGTCTAATATTAGCCTCTCACATTCTTTCCTAATTTCCACATTTTCAAGAGCTATGGTTTTATGCATGGTGAGTATGATGTCATGATCTTGAAATATCAAAATGTTCTTATCATGCAAGCTCTTATTTTCTAAAATGTACTTCTTAAACTCTTTCTTCAAATGTTTTTACTTTAAATTCAGTTTTTCAAAATCTCTTGCAAATCCCCTATTTCATCTTGTAAATTAGAAGGATTAGAATTTACCTCAAGGTCATCTTCAATTGCCATGAGACAAGTATGTTGAGCCTTTGGATTTTCAACTATTGCAACAAGTCCAACATCAGTGTCTTCACTTTCTTCTCCTTCCGATTCAGAGAGGAGATCATCCCACGTGGTTACCTCCGCATTAAGGAATTTCTTCTTTTGAGTAAAGGCATTCTTTTCTTGCTTTTGTGGCTCCTTGACGTGGCAATCAGCAATGAAGTGACCGGGTAGACCACAACTATTTCAATTTTCACTTGCTTCTTTGTCATTGGGTGGTCTCTTGAAAAACTTCCTTGCTTGGGCCTTATTTTTTGTTTCCATTCTTCTAAATTTTCTCACTAGAAGAGCAACTTCCTCATCCGATTCATCGGATTCTATCACCAATCCTTTGTGTGATGTTTGTGTGGCCTTGATAGGGTTCATCCTATTTTGTTTATCAATAATAATTTCATGAGTAAGAAGATTATCGGATAGCTCATCAAGTGTAAGAGTCTTGAGATTCTTTGATTCGGTGATGACAGTGACTTTAGGTGTCCATTCTCTTAGCAAAGAGTTGAGGAGTTTTAAGACAAGATCTTCATTGAAATTTCCTTTTCCACCATGGAAAGTTGAATCACTATTCGAGTGAATCGATCAATAGTTTCCTCGATCTTTTCACCGCTATTCACACCGAACATTCCGTACTCCTTTATGAGCATAAGCCTTTTAGCCATTCTTACTTTCTCAGTCCCTTCATGTATCATTTCTAGCCTTTTCCATGCTTCATGGACTGTTTCAAGACCTTGAAGTATTATAAGCTCAGTGGTAGTAAGAGCACTTGAGAGAATATCAAATGCTCTACCATTGATGGCGAAGTTTATCTTCTCTTTGTCGGTGTAGTCATCCTCATCTTTGAACATTGATTCTCCTTTTGAGTTGATGATCATAGGAACTTTGATTCCTTTGACAACGGCTCTCCATATATCAAATCCACAGCCTTTCAAATGATTGATCATTCGAAATTTCCACAAAGAGTAATTTTGGGCATCAAACATAGGTGCTTTAGTGTTTGATCCTGAGAATAGAGCAGTTGGCTTGGAAGTTGAAGTGTAGGATGAAGAGGTTGTTATTGCCATGATCTTTAACCTTGCTACTTGCAAAGATTGGCCAAGTAATCAAGGTTGAGCTCTGATACCAATTGTTAGGTCCGTAACACACTCTAGAGAGGGGTGAATAGAGTATTGGATAATTTTGCAGAATTTTCTCTTGTGAATCAAGCTCAAATGGGATTCAAAATTAAAGTAAGAATAGGATATGAGAGGCAGTGAATGAGTACACCGGATATAGAGTGGTCAAATTGTAATTCTACTCCACTACCACTTTTTTGCCAAAGTGGATTTTCAACAACTACTCTTCTTATTAAAGCTAATAAGAACAACCACAGCAACACTTACACTAATACCTTAGTGTAAGCAACCACAACAACAACTCTTGCACAAAATATCTTGTGCAACTACAACAACTACAGCTTAAGCAAGAACAATTTCTTGCTACCTCACAACTTCAACAATGTTCTCTCAAGAACTTTCTCACAGTGGGTTGAAGGAAGTAGTGGAGATCACACTTTCTCACTAGTCTAAACACAAGCAAGAGATCAAATATTTATGGTTCCTCTTGTGTTAGACTCACTATCTCTCAATATACAACAATGAAGAACAAACAAAGGCTTAACAGGCTTTAAGCCCTTATACACATATGAGAGAAACATACAACAATGAAGAATGAAGCTTGATGATGGTGAAAGTGTGTATTTGTCTCATCTGAGCTTCATCCATTTATAGGAGGTGTTCACCATGTTTTTGAACCTCCACCATGTCTTCAAATCCATCAAATGTCAAGACAATGTCCATTTAGTCTTTAGCCACCATATGGAGTGATTCGATCCTCAATAACCATCCTAGAGAAACTTAGACATGGATAAAATAGTCAAGGAAGCATGTATTATGTTAGAGTAAAGTCCACAAGAAATTTGAGCAAGATTGGATAGAGAAAACACCATGAATCTCCCTTGGATTTTGTTCCAACGTTCATAAAAATTTGAATTCTAGGAGACATCGATCGATCGAAATACCTGGGGTGAGAGATCGATGTCTTCCAGAAAGTTTCCAATTTTGATCTTGCACTACATCGATCGATCGAAGTCTTCATTGGAGAGACTAAAGTGACATCGATCGATCCATGTCTCTGAGCTGAGAGATCGAAGTCCCTGTTTTGAGAGATTAATGTTGGACAGTAAGGTTCCAACTTCAACCATTTTTTACATAGTGTATTTTTCTCATTTTGCATCAAATCTCAAGTGTAAATTTAACTTATTTAAAACATCTTCACATCATCAAAACATTTTATATCTCAAAAATGCTTTGTGGCATATAGAACGACTTATAAAACTTTCATTGGAATTACTCCTTATGGACTAATGTTTGGAAAAGCTTGTCACCTTTCCCTTGAATTCGAACATAAAACCTATTGGGCCTTCACAAATGTAACTTTGACCTTGCCTTTCTTAGAGAAGAAAGTTTTGGAAACAATCAATCATGTACAAGACGCAATCGTTCAGTGTGTGCATATGAAAGCAGTAAACAGTAAACCAAACCCGGGGCGAGTCGAGAACTCTATCCTTAAGACGTATTGCTCCGTTATATTATGCCTAACCGGCGTTAGCAACCGTCTCCCAGGATACAACGGGTACCTGTTCAGTTGAGCAGCAGTGCTGAACTTGAACTACAGCGAACCTTCGAGTGTCCTGACTTTTCTTGGACATGATGCAGAAAGTATGAAGATGAATGCGAAATCAGAAGCTGAGTGTGTGTTTTGATTGCACACCCATCCTATATTTATATAGAGGGATCGGTTGGAAATCGGTTTTCGCAGAAGGAATCGTGACCGTCAGAGCATAACCGTAGATCGACTAGAGCCGTCTGATGAAAACCTCCCGACGGTTTTGGAAGATTTAAATTACAGCCGTTAGATGGAAAACCAAAATATAGGATTAAATCTGGAGCGTTAGATGAAAACCACATTCGGTTGGGAGGTTAGGTCAGTTTGAATTTCAGTCGTTGGATCAAAACTGAACATTCCGCCACCATTAGATCAAAACATTTTGATCTTACAGATTTAGGAGGAGATCGTTTGAACCATAACCGTTTGATTTAAACCATAACCGAACTCCTTATCAAACTCAACCGCGTACTGTTTAAACGCAACCTCTTTAAACTCAATCGCGTTAATTGTTAACTGTTTCGCAGATGGACTGGACCCCTGAATTATAGAGTATTTGGGCCTCTGGGTAGCTAGGCATGAAGCCCTTAATTAATTATATAAAATAATTAATCCAAAAGCCCAAATAAATTTTCTCTAAAAAGACATGAACCGGCCAAGCCCACGAGCCATGAGCTCGAGCCGAGCCAAGCCGGCCGGGCGGGCAGGTGGGCGGCTGCGTGCGTGTGACACTTTCTATGTCTTCCCTCTGGTCAAAAACTTTTCATACCCTAAGGGCACATCTAAAGTGTCCATTCTGGCCATTTATACGGTGGCTAAATAAGTTCAGTTGTCCAATGTGGTATTCCTCCAAAATTGTGATGTGGCCTCCTAAGAATAGGACATATCACCCATTAAATCATGTTTTCCATCTACTTTGAGCATTAATTTCTCATTTACGTGGTATCGTAATCGAGTGATTCCAAAGCCTAAAATTAACTACTCGTTACGTAGATGACCCATTAGTTTTCAATTTTCATTAACGGAAACTAATCATAATTAATCTCAAAGTATGTTGCTAAACTAATTTTTGCAACTTTCCTTAATGGGCCAAAGTCCAAACTTCCAATTCTTCCAAAAATACCCCAATGAATAGAAATTAATGCAAATGCAGATGCAGACTCTAAGGAGAAGTCAGACAAGAAAATGTTGCATCAGAAGAGGTAGCTTCTGGCTTTGAACCTTTCATAGTGATGTACCATCGGATTCACTTGACTAATTAGTGACTTGATGTCTTGAACCAGTCAGCCTTTGCTGTGAACCTAGACAACGATACTCACACAACATTTCCTTTAACACCCTTTTGGTTCTCATGGCTGTGTTTATTTTGGCCATGAACAACCTGGTTTCAGAAAGTGTTTTAGAGAAATCTTGCCTCACAGAGTTCTCATAGAAGCGGCCCCACTTCACACTTACATAGGTGATTCCTATCAGGAACATTCTGCCATACCCCACTTGATGTATCAAGATATAGGACATCATTGAAAGCTTTAGCTTACCCTAAATATTCTCTACAGACAGCACTCTTATGTAACAAAATGAATAAGTGCTAAACTGAAACTTCATAACTTAGTTGTCCCATTGAACCAAGATTCTGGGATCTCTAGACAGCAAGGTTGGGTTACCATTACAAAGATTCTTGCATTGTAGGCTTTAGTCCCATTCCGTTTGTCAAAATTGAGCGTTAGAGATCAACTGTTTAATGGTGTTATGTCTCCGACGTATGTGTCGTGACTTACCATTGTAGATGCTGCTTTGAGCACGTCCTATAGCTGACTAACTATCATAGTGTATGCTAATAGGAGCGATTGGCTTAGGCCAGCATGGAACATCTTCTAGGAAATTTTGAAGCAATTCAGCCTCTTCTCCAGCTTTGTCCAGTGCTATAAACTCAGCTTCCATAGTGAACAGAACTATGCACGTTTGTTTTATGGATTTCCATGACACAGCAGCACCACCAACAGTGAATAAGTATCCACTGGTGGACTTCGAGTCCTTATTGTCCGATATCCAATTTGCATCGTAATATCTTTCTAATACTGCTGGATATCTTGTATAATGTAATCCAAGGTTCATTGTGTATTTCAGGTACCTCATCACTCTATTTAGAGCTTTCCAATGATCATCACTTGGATTACTGGTAAACCTGCTCAATTTGTTTGCTGAACAATCTAAGTCTGGTATTGTACAATTAGTTATGTACACCAGACTCCCGATTACCTGCGAGTACTTCAATTGAGCTACAGGTTCGCCTCGGTTTTTCCTTAAGTGTATACTTAAGTCAAGTGGGGTTTTTATTTGTTTTGTTTCAAACATATTGAATCGTTTGAGACAGATTCAATATAGTGAGTTTGCGACATAACAAGACCATCAACTATCCAAAAAATTTTAATTCCTAGAATAACATTGGCAACCCCCATGTCCTTCATATCAAAATTCTTGTTAACATCTTCTTTGTATTCAAGATGATGTCATGAGTACTGCCCATGATTAGCATGTCGTCTACATAGAGACATATTATCACATAGGAGTTTAGTGTGCTCTTAATGTAAACACACTTGTCACACTTGTTGATCCTGAAGACATTTGACATCATTACCTGATCAAACTTTAAATGCCATTGCTTGGGTGCTTGTTTAAGTTCGTACAGAGACAACAAGTCTACACACTTTCTTTTCTTGTCCTGGGATGATGAACCCTTCGGGTTGTTCCATATAAATCTCTTCCTAAATCTCACCATTCAGAAAGGCAGTCTTCACATTCATTTGATGGATTTCTAAGTCGTAGACTGCAGCAATAGCCACTAGCATCCTGATGGACGTGATCCTAGTCACTGGTGAGTAGGTGTCAAAGAAGTCAAATCCTTCTTTCTGTCTGTAGCCCTTGGCTACCAACCTGGCCCTGTACTTGTCAATAGATCCATCTTCTTTCAGTTTTTTCCTAAAAATCCACTTGCATCCGAGTGGTTTACTTCCTGGTGAAAGATCCACCAACTCCCACGTGTGATTTTGAAGAATAGGATCTATCTCACTATTCACCGCTTCTTTCCAGAAAGAAGCTTCTGGAGTCGTCATTGCCTCAGAGAAAGATCTTGGCTCGTTTTCTACCATGTAGGTTAGAAAATCTGGTCCGAATGATGTTGGTATTTTGGCTCGTTTGCTTTGATGAGGTTCCTCAGTTTCTTGAGGAGTCGCCTCACGCACTCTCTTACTAGTGCTAGCTTCTTCACTGTTTTTGTCTTTCTTCGGAAAGATATTTTCAAGAACACTGCATTCCTCGATTCCATGACTATATTTTCATATATCTCGGGAATGTCCGATTTATGCACTAAGAAACGATATGCACTACTGTTTGTTGCATAACCTATGAATATGCAATCAATTGTTTTAGGCCCGATTCTCTCTTGTCTTGGTTTAGGTACAGCAACCTTCGCCAGACACCCCCACTCTTTCAAGTATTTGTAGCTAGGCTTATAGCTTTTCCAAAGTTCATATGGGGTTTTATCCATCTTTTTAGACAGAATCCTATTTAAAATGACATTGGCAGAGAGAATTGCTTCCCCCCACAAGTTCTGAGGTAAACCTGAACTTATCAACATAGCATTCATCATTTCCTTTAGAGTATGGTTTTTGCGTTCTGCATTACCATTCGATTGAGGAGAATATGGTGCAGTCGTTTGATGAATAATGCCATGTTCTGAACAGAATTCATTAAAAGATGCATCATATTCCCCGCCTCTATCACTTCGAATTGTTTTAATTTGTTTGCTAAGTTGATTCGCAACTTCATTCTTATAATCTTTAAAAGCATCAATGGCCTCATCTTTGCTACTTAGCAAATAAACATAACAGTATCTAGTGCAGTCGTCGATAAAAGTTATAAATTAAATTTTACCTCTTCTTATTTGCACAAACTTTAAATCACACAAGTCTGTATGAATTAGATCCAAGGGTTCAGTGTTTCGTTCCGTTGAAGGAAATGGTGCTTTTACCATTTTTGCTTCAAAACGTATTTGGCATTTTTCATTATTAGTAAAGTCCAGTTTAGTTAATAAGTCAAGATTATGTCTGAGTTTTGGACAGAGTCTTGTTAACTCATTGAAATTTAATTCTTGAAAGTTTCATAATTTTTGGAGTTTTGTACAATTATTTGTGAATTTTTAAAAACGGGTTCTGAATCTGAGGTGGTCTCAGATTCTGTTTTCAAAGGGAATTTCAACAAATGGTTGTAGTGTAATTTCTGCTAACCACTATTCACCCTCCCTCTAGTGGTATTTATTGTAGGTGCACGGTCCAACAAAGTTAGTTCCCTGCAAGACATGCGAAGCACTACGCATCAATATAGTAGATGGTGGCAAAGGGGGTAGATCATTTCTTGAACCACGTTTCCGACGAGGAACAACTGGTATGAAATCGGCGTCCTCAGCAGGTTCCTGCAGTCGTGATATCAAGACCTCCACATCTGGCGATGGAGGGATTAACTGCATGCGCCGAACGACTTCATCTGGGACATTTGGTAAGTCACCCGTTGGAACATCAGCAGACAATTCAGTATCAGAAGAGTGTCCCAAATCACAGTGAACGAAATCATTTGGCAGTGGAGGTTCCGCCGCATCACAAAAAACGTCCGCATGCAGGTCATAGTCTTGATCCTGTAGAATGATATTATCAGAAGGCCGAAGATTATCAGCTGAATGGTCCTGGGATGGCACCACAGGTGATGGAATATCTGTTTGTGGATAGGCCACCGGTTTTTTCTTTATAGGTGTCCACCACTGAGTTTTCAGACGAGGTGGAGGAGGCGGCGGTGGGGGTGGTACAGATGACGCAACTTTTGTGGGACATGAGCTAGGTGCATGTCCTAAATGGCGACATAAGGTACAAAACAGTGGAAGATCCTCATAAATCACTGATTGCAGGATAAATCTACTCTTTGCCTGCAAATATATTTTCTACGATAATTCTTGAGAAACATCGACCTCAACACAGACTCTAGCAATAGATGGTCGTAGCCCATCCATTGTAGCAACATCAGTTTGATGGGTGAACCGATTGGGCGGACAATCTCAGACAATGCTTCACGACGATGTAGATGGATTGGGAGCCCACGTAATGCGATCCATATCGGGACGATCGGGACATCAGCGGTGGGATCAAAATCAACATTCCATTTTGTAATTCTCATATGACAGCCAGAAATATGCCATGATCATCGATAAAAACAGCGCAAATAGTCCGATTCATTATGAAAATTCAACAGAATATGCGTTTGATCGATTAGAGTGATCCGCATATCATGATGAAAGCCTATCTTCTCAAAAACTTCACGTATAATTTTCAATGGAGGGCGGCCATGCCAGAAATTACCTACCAATGAATATTTGAATGGAGCAGCAAGGGCATCAATCTCAGAATCCAGAAATGATATCAAAGGGATGCCCTTATATCGCGAAACTATCTTTGGCGAAATGGAGATGTTGCATGATGACGCTGCACCGGAGACCACCACGGCAAAGGATGGTGGCGCGGTTGTCATTGTGATTGATTGAAAAAAAGGAATGATCTTTCGATAATTATCAGCGGGGGAAGGGGCAGGAATGATGAGAACGACGGAGATCGAAGGGAAGAGACCGGCGGCGGCTATCGCCGCAAAGCCGTCCGTGATCGCCAGAGAGTCATATTATTATTTCATCCCCTGACTCCACATATATTTGACACTTTATGTGATAAACATGCATTATATGCTTATATATATTTTTGCCGTACTAACAAGCCATGAAGCGTTAAAGCTTACATCATATGACAAGCTAGTTCATTAAATGAGGACGTATTTGGAGAGAGTTATATGGCAACAAATTGGAAATGGAAAGTCTCCTCATCCCCTTTAATTCACACGCCATATATATATATATATATTTAATATATATCCATATTTTTTTAAAAGGCACTATATATGTATATTCCGACGTACCACCGACACGTCACATATATTATAAACGTACGTAGATGTCACACCATTATATACACCTCATATTTATGAGTATATTCAGGTCTGATATCATATGGTATAAGTCATGGTGACGACAAAATTATAACGACATGTTACAAGATCATAAACCGAAAATTGTCATATCGGGTGACTACTGAAACTTTACCGACGTGTCATGTACTTGCCATATAAAGATGGCCATCCCATATACATCAAAAATGCTCAAAAGTTTCGTGGCTCACATGTTAAAATCAGCCACTAAATCATACCATGTTGGCACACACAAATCACCAACAATTTATGCTAGATTTATGGAGAATTCAAACTCAATTTCATTTTTGCACATGGGCGTTTTCTACTCAGCTATTGGAGCTGAATATACACTTCATTTTATGTATATTATGTGTTACATAATATATATTACATGTGTAAGAAGTTTGAAATTAATCGGAGAAAAATCGCGTTGTAGCGCCCCGCCCGGGACCAGGGTCTCGGTACGGTGCACCTGCCGTACTCTACTATGGGTAGTACCAGGCGACGTCATCATACATGCACAAATCGTAATAACATGTATCGACAAGCGGAAATAAAATGCCATAAGCTGAAATATCTATAACAAGAGTACATCCTAATACATCCGCATAAGTGTCATAATACATCCCTTATACAAAATATCAAAATATAGACTGGAAATCCAAAATACAAAAGAGGCCGTAGCCAGCTACTAATCAGCTCCGTACATCTATTCCCAAGGCTCGTCTTCAATAAACTCCGGTTCCAGGTCCTATGGATCTGTGTGGTAATATTAAGGGATGAGCGATAACGAATCTCTCAGCAAGTCGTTCCGCCTGGGTCCGTCAAGTGGACCATACATGGGGTAAGGGTAAAGGGTGATACAGTATGATGAAACATAGTGAAACATAACACATAATGTAACGGAATAGTGAAGCACAGAGTAAATGCTAACAAATGAAGCATGAAAATAATAATGCAGGTAACATTTCAAACATCAACAGATAGGAAATGTCATAACGAAAACAAACAAGTCTGTTAGACAACTTGTCTTAGCTTAGAGATTTCTGGTTGTTGCCAGCACTCATCTTGGTTTGTCTCAGTTGATTGGCAATATTTCTTGTCTTATGTTTGACATTCTCATCAGAATGTCACTTGGTACATGGGACATGATCGTGACATATGCAAGGAAAAATCTTTTCTGACATATGCAGCAGAAAACTTTTCTTGAAAAGAAAATACGTTGTTTCATGCTTGCTTAAACATGACATGACATAACATGGATGGCTATGGCACTTTTTATGACATGAGGATGATACACATGACATACCGACTGATTCTCGAATAGCCACGAGTACCGTCTATGAATCCCTATGGTCCAACCACAGTTTTACATCGTACTTGCATAGGACTAACGGTGACACGCTATCATAGAGACCCCGGGTCTCGGACACATTGTTACACTCCATGATAACGCATTTTCCCCTGACATCCTCCCCCAGGACTTGAAATCAGACAGCCTTCCATACTAAACGTTATAGACATAAAAGAAAAGGCAGAGATCCCTTATCCCAGGTAAGGTGTTACACTCAGCCTACATATCATGCGTATAAAGATAGGTACAGAGTCTTTTCCCCAGAAAAGGTGTTACACTTACCTATGAGTACATGCATACGTCGTATGGAATCAATCATCTCAGGGTACGAACTTTTGAGAAATCTTATGATCTTGAAAACATTTTAAAAATCATGACCTTAGAAACATGACATGCGTAAAAGTCAGCTTGTAACATGAAACATGAGGACACAATGCATGACATAGACTTTTCTTGAATAAGTATCTTCATGTTCATTCTTGGTTGTGTCGAGTTCTTGTTGGTGTGTAAATGACCACAAGTGTATTTCTTGTAATGTATATTATTATTCTTAGGCAAATTGCTTTCCTTGACTTAGTCACGTATTGATCACGAGGGTGCTTTTGGTTATAATGAACATAATGGGTTGAATTAAGTCCATTAAGCCGTTTAACTTGACTTGAACATTTTCGTATGGACATTGTTGGACCTTAATGACATTTCATTTAATTCATTTTAAAGACATACTTGACTCATACTCTTATGAAGAGTCCAAGATTACTTTGCTTTTGGGGGTTGGTGGCCGAATTTGGGCTTAGGCCGAAAGGCCCTTTTTGTTCCCCTTTCATTTTCATTTCTTCTCTTCTTGTAGGACCTTATTGGACTTTAGTCATTTATAATTTAAGCTGGTTTTGTGGTCTTATGGATAATGTCTTTAAACCTTTGGACTTATGAGTCTATTTTCAAAAAGGCCATTTGGTCGAATTTATTTTGGCCCAATATCTTAATTTTCATGTTGTACAATGATCTTACTTATGCCCTTTTTCCTTCATTGCATGCTATAATTACATAATCTTATTCCAATAATAAGTTGTACATTCCAAAAACTTATTTTTAAGCACATGGCCGAAAGTATGAATGAACAAAAATGAACTCTTCCATGGTTAACGCCAAGCTTGATGTTCATGATAATTCTAATGCCTACCAAGTGCACTAAATAATACATGCTCAAATCATATCAAACATGCATGTTCATAATCACCTAAAAATCATCCTATAATACATGTAAGAACATAAGTTGTAACATGTTATGATGGTGATCATATTACACTTATCATACAACATATGAGGCTAGAAACATAGAAATTTCTATGGCATCTTCCCATCTAAGTCCAAGATCATATAAATACACATCATGTTGATGGTGATGGATGCATGGACTCATCAAGGAGTCATGGCCGTCCCCTATAGCCAAGGAAATGTTAATGCTATCATGGATAATGTTCAAACATATCATCTTAATATGCATGTATGAAAGGACAATGCATTTTGAATCATTTTGGAACTACCATTTCCTATTTTCATGATATACTTTTCTATTCCATACGAGTACAAACAATTAGCATGCATGTATCAATATACCAAAGGAGATGAACATTGGCTTATTTATTAGTCTAATACACACATATTTCTATCATTTTGCATCTAAGTGTAGAAACCATAGGAAAGGTGCCTTCTTTTGGACATACACAGCCGAATGGGCATGGAGGTGACCAATTTCCATCTTGCATGTTAGATTCAAGTAGTGTTCTAAGTCACTTGATAATCTCATTCAACATAAGAGCACATGCATCAGCAAATTCTACATGCAATCCATCTTTCATGTCATCCAACTTAGAGATCTTAATTTTTCCTTGCATGCATGGTCCATTAGCAATTAATGAGCCATCTAAACTTAAATTTCAATTCTCTTGAAAGAACTAGAAAGAAATACTTGCTTTGGCATCTTGATTCTTACACTAGGTGAAGAAAGATCTTTTCTTTGGTCCTTGGAGTGTTGGTCACGTCCTTGGAGGCCAAAATGAAGCAAGGATTAGTCCTATTCATGTAGAATGGGCATAGAGTTGTTCTAATTTTTAAGCTTAGATAAACTTTACCTTGGATGGCCTTGAAGATTCTCACTTGATGAGATCAAGAAGTCCTACTAATTTCTTGGTTGATGTTCACGGTCAAGAGCCTAAGAAGGAAGGTGTTATAGTCTTGTGGAGAGATCAAGAATGGAAATAAAGATAGGAACAAGCTAGATGTGATACCTTGTTTCTTCTTGTATTCAAGGCTTGGGGATGTTTGCAAATGGAAGAAGAATTTCCTTCCTTGGCCTAGAGGAACTCTCGGTTTGTGGGTGTTAATTTTTGGAGAGGAGATAAGAGTGGGAGGAGAATGCTCTAGAGAGGATAACAAGTAGGAAGGGTGATCTTGCAAAATGACAAATTTATCACTCTTGGAATATGCCTTGGCTGAAAGCATGGTGGAGGCAATGATGGAGCCTTCTTGGAGTGGGGAGATAAAAAAAGAAAAAGGTTGTGCATGAAATTGTAGTGGTTAATTGTCTTACAATATGTAAGACTTGTAATGATTATGAAAGAATAAAAGAAGGAATAATAATTTGCTTTGGAAAAAAATTGAAGAAGAAAGAAAAATGAAAGAAAATTTGGGTGTATGAAGGGGAGACATCGGTTGTGGGTAGGGAGAAAAATGATGATTGCTTCTTGGTTCTAATGAGATAAAGAATAAAGAAAGCAAAAGTTTTTGCATGCAACCCTATGTCTTACATAAAGAAGAGTATGGTAATGATCAAGGGTAGAGTAGAAGAAATGATTAAAATTTTCTAAAATTTAAAATAGGGGAACCGGTTGGCAAAGGAATTTGGGGTGTAGATGGTGTAGGATCTGCAAGGCACCACTAGAAGGGGGGGGGGGTTGAATAGATGGTGCGAAAAGTGTGCTTTTTAAAATTTCTTTAAACTTGAACAATTCAAGTTCTGAAAACAGATTCTGCTTTTAGGACCTGTTTTAAAACGTTTTTAAAACCAAGTTAGAGGTCTTCAAAAATTATGAAATTTTGAGAGAAATTAGCCTCAGATGTTATGAGGGTCCCCTAAAAATTTCAAATCAAAATTCAACCTTTAACCCCTTCAAAAACCGTTGGCACTCAGATTGTGCAAATCTGCCAGAACCGGTAGATGGTTTTGAAAAATTAATTCCTATTTGTGTGAATGTCCAAAGTATCTGAAAATTTGACCAATAACTCTTCACACACTATAATTAAATGGGTTGAAACAGTTTTTGAAAATTCTTTTGGGAAGTAGATCAAATACACCCAAAGTCTCAACCTTTGCAAGTCTGGAAATCAGACTGCACTAGTCTCAGAACTTGTGATGTTTGAATGACTTATACTTGTCCAAAAGGGTTGAAACTTGTGCCAAATTAACCCTAGAACGTTTATGTACGTTTTTGAAAATTTTTATAATTTTTAGAAAACGTTTACTATTTTTACGAACGTGAACAATATGAGTAAACAGTGCAGAAACTGAAACGTAAATGCAGAAAGTAAATTGCACCAAGAATTTTATACTGGTTCGGTTATAAACAACCTACTCCAGTCTTCAAGGAACACCTTCCTTGGTTCACACTAATCACACACACGTAGTACACCTTACCGCAGGGTTGATAGAGTTACACCTAACTCCAACCCTTTACAAACCTTGTATGTCGAGTACAATTCACACGAACACCAACACCTCGCTAGGATGAAGATTGATCACACCTTGATCAATCTTTTACAAAGATGAATGAATGGTGGTTTATATGAAGCCTATTCAAGATTGAAAGAAGTAAAATACAATAGGCTTTTTACAAGAGAAGAAAGAAAGAAAGTGTAGGAGAAGAAAGGCTTGGCACTTTGATCACTTTAGAATGCAAATCTTGGTGTTGTTTTTGTTTATTCTTCTCTTCTCCTTATAGCATGTACGGCCGTCCCCCTTGAGCTCTTCCCCCTCTTGAAAATTTCCTTTTAATTGCTTGAGAGAGTGTAAGACATCATGGTGACAATGCTTTGCTTACTTGGCATCATTCTATTGGACCATCATTTAGTCATTGCTTACTTGGCACCTCTTGATTGGCTCAATGTTGTCATCATTTGATGACATGGAAAATCTGAAATAAACACTAAATATTTGTCAAATAATCAATCATCAAATCATGCCATAATTCTCAATTTTTTTCATAAAGTGCAAGACACACAAATATCTTCTTTCCATCTCATAGAAATCGGCCACACCCTTATTTTCAATGCTGAAATTTTCAGCATTTACAACATGAGATAAATCCAGATTTCTTCCATTTTCCTTTGAATTTTTTTCATAAAATAAAATCAACTATATAAGGTAAGTCTTGCTACCAAATGAAGAGTGAACTTGGACACAATAAGGAGCAACATTCGGCCAGCACATCCCCTCACACATGCTGAAAAATTTCAGCATGTGTGATATGAAAAATATCACACTTAATTACCTTACATAACATTCAAATCATTTCCATAACTCCTTTAATTAATCCTTTAATGAAAAATTGACAAAATATCTTGCTTAACCATGAAGAATTCGGCCATGGTATGTGTAACATGCTGAAATTTTCAGCATGTGACATAAGAGAGGTATATGTTGAATACTTACCTTTTGTAGCTTCTCTCTTTGATTCATCAACATTGTATGATTTATCCTTGACCAATCAACATGCCAACAAGGCTCCACATATGCTCCAAATCAGCTGTAGTAACGTTTGAGTGTGTTTGTACATGTGCTGAAATTTATTTTTGCTAACTTTGTAAAATAGTGCACATTTAATAATACACACATGTAATATTCCAATCAGCTCTTAATTTAATTTTCTAGATCACTTTAAGATGTATATTATATGTCAAAAGTGTCTAGATACGTGTCACATGATGTCAAAGAAAAACGTTCCATGTTATGTGCGTAGAAAACCGAATTTTCGATATTTATCGATTACCCGATTTTTCTCTAATTTAAATTCCAACTTTTGCACATGATATATATATTATGTTATACATAATATATATAATATATATTTTAAATTTCAGCTCTTGGCTGATTTAAAATGGTACCATAAACATGTGACAAAAATAAAATTTCCTTCCATAGCCATGTTGAAAGGCGTGTGGAATGAATGTGGGGAGGAGAAGAAGACTGTCCTTCCATAGCCATGTTGCCTTTGTGCCTTTTCCAAATGCATCTTCCTTTAATGAACTACTTAGTTTATTAAACTAAGTACTTCACTTAATGAACTACTTTAGTTCATTAATTGTGGCACATGAAAATAGTATAAACTCAACAAATGTTCGCCATATGATGTAAGCTTTAATGCTTCATGGCTCGTTAGTACGGCAACATAATATATAAGCTAAATAAGGCAAGTTATCATGCATACATGTACACTTGTGTATATATATATACTCAACGTTTATATAGATATATATATATATATATTCAAATTTCTTATTTTGAAATCACTCAAACCCTCTTATTTCTACAATCTCCCCCTTTTGATGATTTTCAAAATAACTAGTGTACATGATTTAAGTGTTATCTCTCCCCCTTGAATTATGCACAGATTTGAAATTTGAATTTCGAATTTCAAATCCGACTCCCACTTGATTCATGCAATTAGGATCAATCAGTGATCTCTCTCCCCCTTAAATCATGTTTCTCTCTCCCCCTTTATTTTGGAAAGTTAATCAAAAGATTCCTGTCAAAAAGGAAAGTAAATCAAATAATATCGCATTAAATCACATCAACAGGAATCATGCCTAATTTAGAACGAAGAGATTCAAATGTGGCTTGATTTAAGGCCTTTGTAAATATATCCGCTACTTGAGATTCTGTGCGTACGTGATCTATGACAATATTACCATTGTTAACGTGATCACGAAGAAAATGATAGCGAATTTCTATATGCTTAGCCTTAGAATGTAATACGGGGTTTTTAGACAAATTTATTGCACTCATACTATCACAATATATAGGAATTTTATTTACGGTAATTCCAAAGTCCGAAAGTTGTTGTTTTATCCACAACAACTGTGTGCAACAAAGGCTAACAGCCATATATTCAGCCTCAGTAGTGGACAAAGAAACACTTGCTTGCTTTTTGGAAAACCATGAAATAAGGGAATTTCCTATAAATTGGCAAGTTCCGCTCGTGCTTTTTCTATCTATCTTGCAGCCACCATAATCTGCATCAGTGTAAGCATGTAAGTCGAATGTAGAGTCCTTATCATACCAAATACCTAAGGTGGGCGTGTGCTTAATATAGCGGAATATTCTTTTTACCGCATTTAAGTGTGACACCTTAGGTTGACTTTGAAAACGAGCACACATGCATACGCTAAACATAATGTCAGGCCTACTAGCAGTTAAATATAGTAAAGAACCTATCATAGATCGATATAATCCATTATCAACGTCTTTACCATGTTCGTCTTTGTCTAATTTAGTAGTAACACTCATAGGCGTGGGGGATGGTTTCAAATTTTCAAAATTGAACTTCTTGATCATGTCATTTACGTACTTAGCTTGGCTTATATGAATTCCTTTACTCGTTTGCTTAATCTGCAAGCCAAGAAAATAATTAAGTTCACCAACCATAGACATTTCAAATTCAGCTTTCATACAATTTTCAAAATCTTTAACAAGTCTATGTGAGGTAGAACCGAAAATAATGTCATCTACGTAAATTTGAATAATAAGTAAATCTGATTTTTCTTGTTTCAAAAATAGTGTACTATCTATAGTACCACGTTTAAAATTATTTTCTAAAAGAAAAGTGGCAAAACGATCATACCATGCTCTCGGCGCTTGCTTTAGGCCATATAGTGCCTTCTTTAGTTTGTACACGTGATCTGGATGTTTCAAATCTTCAAAACCGGGTGGTTGCTTCACGTATACTTCTTCTTGTATAAATCCGTTTAGAAAAGCACTTTTGACGTCCATTTGATATAATTTAAAATCTTTCAAGCAAGCAATAGCAAGTAAGAGTCGTATAGCTTCTAAACGTGCTACGGGTGCAAATGTTTCATCGTAGTCTATTCCTTCTTCTTGATTATATCCTTGAGCTACGAGTCTTGCTTTATTTCTAACGACCTTTCCTCCTTCATTCATTTTGTTCCTAAATACCCACTTTGTGCCTATTATTGTCTTATCTTGTGGTCGTGGCACTAAATCCCATACATCATTTCTAACGAATTGATTAAGTTCGTCATGCATAGCATCAATCCAAGATGAATCACTCAAAGCATCATGCACATTTTTGGGCTCAATTTCAGAAATCATAGCATGAAATTCATTTATTTCATCCGAAGTGATTCTTCTACGTGGTCGCACACCGTGAGTAATGTCGCCTATGATGAGATCTTGTGGGTGATCTCTATGCCATCTTGGTTGATTATTTTCTAAGTTATCATGCATTTCTATATGATCATGCATTTCTAGTGTCTCATTCATCTCATGCATATCAAAGGAATCATTATCTTCATTCAAAACGGGTTTCAATTCAAAATCATCGTCATATTTCTTATCTTGATCAATCTCTCCAAATTCATTGAATTTAACATGAATAGATTCTATGATTTGTCTAGTGAGAGGATCATAACATCTATATGCTTTTGAATTTATGGAATACCCAACAAAAATGCACTCAATTGATTTGGATTCAAATTTATCTAAATTATCTTTTGTATTCAAGACAAAGCATTTGCATCCAAACACACGAAAATAATCAATCTTAGGCATGCGATCAGTCAAAATTTCGTAAGGCGTCTTATTTATTTTCTTTCTTATAGATAGGCGATTTACAATATAGCATGCACAATTTACGGCTTCCGCCCACAGAAATCTAGGCAATTTATTTTCGCAAAGCATGGTTCTAGCATTCATACTAAGCTTCTTTTTATCATCACTCGTATATTCTTGTCTAGTTTTAATAACTTCTAAAGTAACTCCGTCTACAGTGGATACATTAGATGGGACATATGGACCATCTTCAATTATTGACCAAAGATCTATATCTATAGCCATAAGAAAAAGTTTCATCCTAAGTTTCCATTGAATAAAAGACTCACCGTCAAAAAGTGGAGGCCTTTGGCTCGACATACCTTCTTGTTCGGTTTTGAGATTTGTGGATGCCATCTCACTGAATCGTTGGATTCCTTGTAGTGAGTATTCCTGTGCTCTGATACCACTTGTAGGATCTGCAAGGCACCACTAGAAGGGGGGGTTGAATAGATGGTGCGGAAAGTGTGCTTTTTAAAATTTCTTTAAACTTGAACAATTCAAGTTCTGAAAACAGATTCTGCTTTCAGGACCTGTTTTAAAACGTTTTTAAAACCAAGTTAGAGGTCTTCAAAAATTATGAAATTTTGAGAGAACTTAGCCTCAGATGTTATGAGGGTCCCCTAAAAATTTCAAATCAAAATTCAACTTTTAACCCCTTCAAAAACCGTTGGCACTCAGATTGTGCAAATCTGCCAGAACCGGTAGATGGTTTTGAAAAATTAATTCCTATTTGTGTGAATGTCCAAATGATCTGAAAATTTGACCAATAACTCTTCACACACTATAATTAAATGGGTCGAAACAGTTTTTGAAAATTCTTTTGGGAAGTAGATCAAATACACCCAAAGTCTCAACCTTTGCAAGTCTGAAAATCAGACTGCACTAGTCTCAGAACGTTTGATGTTTGAATGACTTATACTTGTCCAAAAGGGTTGAAACTTGTGCCAAATTAACCCTAGAACGTTTATGTATGTTTCTGGAAATTTTTATAATTTTTGGAAAACGTTTACTATTTTTACGAACGTGAACAATATGAGTAAACAGTGCAGAAATTGAAACGTAAATGCAGAAAGTAAATTGCACCAAGAATTTTATACTGGTTCGGTTATAAACAACCTACTCCAGTCTTCAAGGAACACCTTCCTTGGTTCACACTAATCACACACACGCAGTACACCTTACCGCAGGGTTGATAGAGTTACACCTAACTCCAACCCTTTACAAACCTTGTATGTCGAGTACAATTCACACGAACACCACCACCTCGCTAGGATGAAGATTGATCACACCTTGATCAATCTTTTACAAAGATGAATGAATGGTGGTTTCTATGAAGCCTATTCAAGATTGAAAGAAGTAAAATACAATAGGCTTTTTACAAGAGAAGAAAGAAAGAAAGTGTAGGAGAAGAAAGGCTTAGCACTTTGATCACTTTAGAATGCAAATCTTGGTCTTGTTTTTGTTTGTTCTTCTCTTCTCCTTATAGCATGTACAGCCGTCCCCCTTGAGCTCTTCCCCCTCTTGAAAATTTCCTTTTAATTTCTTGAGAGAGTGTAAGACATCATGATGACAATGCTTTGCTTACTTGGCATCATTCTATTGGACCATCATTTAGTCATTGCTTACTTGGCACCTCTTGATTGGCTCAATGTTGTCATCATTTGATGACATGGAAAATCTGAAATAAACACTAAATATTTGCCAAATAATCAATCATCAAATCATGCCATAATTCTCAATTTTTGTCATAAAGTGCAAGACACACAAATATCTTCTTTCCATCTCATAGAAATCGGCCACACCCTTATTTTCAATGCTGAAATTTTCAGCATTTACAACATGAGATAAATCCAGATTTCTTCCATTTTTCTTTGAATTTTTTTCATAAAATAAAATCAACTATATAAGGTAAGTCTTGCTACCAAATGAAGAGTGAACTTGGACACAATAAGGAGCAACATTCGGCCAGCACATCCCCTCACACATGCTGAAAAATTTCAGCATGTGTGATATGAAAAATATCACACTTAATTACCTTACATAACATTCAAATCATTTCCATAACTCCTTTAATTAATCCTTTAATGAAAAATTGACAAAATATCTTGCTTAACCATGAAGAATTCGGCCATGGTATGTGTAACATGCTGAAATTTTCAGCATGTGACATAAGAGAGGTATATGTTGAATACTTACCTTTTGTAGCTTCTCTCTTTGATTCATCAACATTGTATGATTTATCCTTGACCAATCAACATGCCAACAAGGCTCCACATATGCTCCAAATCAGCTGTAGTAACGTTTGAGTGTGTTTGTACATGTGCTGAAATTTATTTTTGCTAACTTTGTAAAATAGTGCACATTTAATAATAC
>AP025065.1:15026479-15061260 GCA_036186865.1 Eustoma russellianum
TTATACATAAATATATATAATATATATTTTAAATTTCAGCTCTTGGCTGATTTAAAATGGTACCATAAACATGTGACAAAAATAAAATTAGAATCTTCACATTTTGGCCTAAATGTGGGGTGATTTGTGTGTGCCAACATGGAAAGTATTTTTTCCTGATTTTTCAGTGATGTGCACGAATTTTACATCAATTTTTGATGTATATGGGCTGGCCATTTAATTATGGCAAGTACGTGACACGTTGGCGAAGTTTCGGTATTCGCCCGATACGACAAATTTCGGTTTAGAACCTTTTATCGTGTCGTATTTAATTTTTCATCACCATATCTTATATCATATGATATAAGACCAGAATATACTCTTAAATATGAGTTAAGTATGGTGGTGTGACGTTAACGTACGTACGTAAGATATATAACATGTCGGTAGTACGTTGGAATACATGTGTATGTGCCTTTTATAAAAAAAATCTGAAAAATATTGTATATATATGTGTAAAAGGCGTGTGGAATGAATGTGGGGAGGAGAAGAAGACTTTCCTTCCATAGCCATGTTGCCTTTGTGCCTTTTCCAAATGCATCTTCCTTTAATGAACTACTTAGTTTATTAAACTAAGTACTTCACTTAATGAACTACTTTAGTTCATTAATTGTGGCACCTGAAAATAGTATAAACTCAACAAATGTTCGCCATATGATGTAAGCTTTAATGCTTCATGGCTCGTTAGTACGGCAACATAATATATAAGCTAAATAAGGCAAGTTATCATGCATACATGTACACTTGTGTATATATATATACTCAACGTTTATATAGATATATATATATATTCAAATTTCTTATTTTGAAATCACTCAAACCCTCTTATTTCTACAGATGGGTAGTGAATTTGCAACTCTATCCCTCCATTGTCTCCTTATATGGTAATTTCCCTTTTCTCTTTATTTGATGGTTAAATAACTTGTATTATCTTTTAAATTTAAACACTAGTCTTGCTATACACAATAAATCTAGTAATTCCTACAATCTCCTTTTTATTATCCCCTAGAATTGACGTCGAAAATTCATGCTACGCACATGACAGGAATCGGGTGTAACATGCGTAATCGACGAAAGTCGAAAAATTCGGTTTTCTACGAACATACACACATGGTATGTTTTTGAGGCATAGAGGTAACATGTATCTAGACACATTTTACACATTCAAGACATGTTAAAGTCTTCTGGAAAATTCAAAATAGGGTTTTATATTATTTACCATATATGTGTAAATATTGTGCATTATTTTATAAAGTTTGATAAAATAAAATTTCAGCACATGTGCAGTCTTATTACACGCGTATTGCAGCCATGGTGGAGCAAAGGTGGAGCTTATTTGGTACTTCAATCGGTGGAGGACATGCCACCCAAGATTGGTGACATTGAAGAGGACACGACACAAGGAAAAAAATTCAAAAGAGACACAAGCTGAAAAATTTCAGCACATGTCACAAGTAGTGGGCGATTTTATCACCCTTAATAGCCTCAATTTGTCTCCTGAAATTCAAGGGATTAAAATTTGATGTTATGGTAATTTTTTGAATTGATTTTGAGCACATGTTTTGAGAGTTTTTTTGTAGAATTTACAGCTCACTACACGGGTGGCAATCTAGACCAATCAACAAGTGACAACTAAGTAAGGTCAAGTCATCCTTCTAATCATATTGCACCTGTTGTACCCCAACAATCAGGTACGTAAAAACTATGAATATGAGATGGAATGAAAGCGACAATTTCTTTTAGAGCGTGTTACTTAAGTCCACGTAACTCTTTTTACTTAAATACTCTTGAGATAGTCCATGAAATATAGAGTGATATAAACCATACCAATATATATATGTATGTGCGTATATATGATATATGTAGGGAATGTATAAATACATGGTACACATAGGCGTGTACGTATTTGTATGCATACATATGCTAATCTTGGAATACAATAAAATTTAGGCAACAATATGGTATATGAATCAAAATTTCAAGGAATATCAAGATGCCTAAGAGGCCCAAAATTTCGGCCTATACATGGAGATGTTCTAGAAATCTCTAGCCAATTTTATTAGTTAAAATAATAAGACAAGAATTTATTATGCAAAGAATAAATAGAAAATAAAATAGACATGCAATTAAGGAATAAGTTAAGACAACTCATTAAAGAAGGAAGTAGTATGGTTGGGGTCATAAAGACCCCAACCAAAACCGCCCTCCCCTTAATGTCTAGACATGGAGGATTTTAAATCCTACCATGGTTACTTTTCTCTAAACCAAGGTTAATGTAACCATGATTTAATAAAGTAACTTGGGTTAGCACAAAAGTAACTACAGTTTGAATAAAGTAACCAAGGTTATACTAACTTAACCTTGAATAACACTCAAGAAAGCCATAACCCTCACAAAAATCCTTCCATAACCGTCCCCCCTCTCCTAAGTCCCTAACATGTTTTAAATCAAACCATTCTATAAACATCTATCTTCTCATCATGCAAGAGCAAAACACTTAGACAATTTCCATTCCCCTCACCAAGGTTTCGCCCCCAACATCTTGAAGGATGGGAGTTTAACTTCAACTTCAAGACTCAAGAAGACATCTAGGTAAGTCTTATTCCAAGTTCCCTTAAGAGAATTCTCATTTTGGTAAAGAATGAAGCTCACAATGAACTCTCCTTCTCCATGCCAAAACCGTGGGTTTCATGGTTGAAATAGGTGAAAGCCTTCAACTTTCTTAGGAGGTGACATATTGTGGCGCTTGAATCTCCATTCCAAGCTCATTTTGGTAAGATGCTCTAGCCCTCAAACCTATCCTATTTCTTCTATTAAAACCGTATGCTTAAGGTGAAGAAGGTGAAGGATTTCATCACATCTCACTTCATAACCAAGCAAAGACAAAAGCTTTAGCTTGAAGAGGCAAGTATACTTTAACCCCTTACAATATATGTGATTATGTTTTGAAAATATTGGACTAGTGAAAATATGCCTAAGTTGTTACCTTTTCTTATGTTTTGAAATTGTTGGACTAGGGGACTGTTTTGTTTGGAAGAATGAACAGCCCATATGAACGATTTTTGCATGCTAAAAAGAGACTTGAATTAGTATAGGGAAGCCTTATTATGTCTATTGAATGACCATTAACTTGGATTATAGGCTAAAGAACAAAATTAGGAAGGAAGGGATATTTCTATGCATGTTGGCTGAAAACAGAATTCTGGACAGATTTTATGCCAAATTGATGGACTTAGTTAAGGACCTTATGAACGTTGGATTGAGCTTATTTTTGGTATGGTCGTAGCTTATTATGTCTAGTTTATTGTGATGTTGGAATTTCTGGAAAATCATTTGTGGATTGGTCAGAAATGAATTTTTAGTATCAAGGGGTCAAAACAGTTTCTGGTCGTACCACCTTAGGGAGGAAAATTAATTAAGTACCTTAAACATCTTGGATTGACCTGAAATTTTTACAGGAAGTACTTAAGACATAGAGCTAAATATCCATGTAAAGAAATTGATTTTATCTATTGATCTTGATGGTAAACCATTGAGGTAAAGTTGGTGTAACATTCTGGAAAACAGGACAGATTGACCCTTTGTGCTTGTATGAATTGTATCGTATTTATTTTGACTTGTTTTGGTGAATGGACATTTGAATATTGTTTATAAAGGAAATAGAAAAGATTTCCAGGTGCTAAGTGAGCCCCATAATGAGTTTATGGATGGAGACAAGGTAAGGAATGGAGTTGAGAGTGCAGCAGAATTTCTGTTGTACCCTTGTTGGGAATTATTTTTATTGAGGTACGTATGCTTGTCGAAATCGCATGAAATTTGTATAGAATGTAGTTAAGATCATGTGGTGCATGTCCATATTTTTAGTTTCTAGAAAATAGACTCAAAAGGTTGATTTTGAGCCGGGCAATACAGGACATGCTGCTGGTTCATTTTCCAGCCCATGAAGAAGGTTGTTTATGATGTTATAAGTGCATTTTACCATGTTGCATCTCATGCACTTGCATTGACATGCTCATATGTTTCATGCTCATGATTTTATCGATGTTTTATATAAAGTTTCTGTTTTGAAAGAATTTTGTCCCTTCTGGCCAGCTTAACCCGCTACAGATCCAGGGTTAATTGATCTGAAGAAGTATAAGAACCGATCCAGGCCCGGTATAATAGGTCTGATGAAATATAAGAACCGATCCAGGCCCGGTATAATAGGTCTGAAGAGTATAAGAACCGAGTCAGGTCCGGTATAATAGACCTGAAGGTGATCATGTTATAAGAACCGAGTCATGCCCGGTATAATAGGCTGACACACTCTCTTGTTTTATGATGAGCATGATTTAAAAGAAAGAAAGAAAGTTCCAGTATTTTTATGAGCATGTCTAAATGAAAGAAAGAATGTTTTCCCGTTGCATTTGCATCGCATTCACATTTTCATAAACATTATGCATGATACCTAATTATAGAAGTAAGGGTTGACTACAGCATGTAAAACCTAACTAAGTGATGACATTTAGATCTTAGCTAAGTGTTGATATGACTTTAAGTATGATGCTTCAGAAAGGTATTGGCAGGTATGTTTTAATCTAAGGAATTGAGGTTTGATTCTTGTATGCCGTTTTCTCTTTATTGTACGGTGTTATTGTATACTTGCTGGCGACTTTGTTGCTCACCCATTTATTTTTCTCCCCAGAGCCAGGAAATGAAGTCGAGTGGATTGATGATGAGCCAAGGATGCCATACCCATAGGTTATTGAAGTCGCTGTTAAGGCAATGATGATGAAAGCTTTTGATGAGCCTTTGGGACATTTTGGGACTTAGCTACTTTCAGACTCTTTTCGGATAATGTTTGTATAATTTCGTGGTGTAGTTTGCTATCGGCTTAGTTTGTATAATTTTGCTATGTATTCGCGATTTGACGCTTTCGGATTAAAGTTCAAATTCTGCCGTATTTTTATCTACCTGTTAAGATCGTGACCTTGTAATCCATGGTTATCCATGGGATTTACGAGTTAAGTATCGACGCTTTGTACTTTTCTGAAAGGGAAAGTACGGCGGGTGCACCGTATGAGGGGTAGCCGAGTACGGGGCGCTACAGGTGGTATCAGAGCCTAGGCTCTAGATTCGGGCAGAACGTAGAAGCTAAGTTATGATCTTAGAAAACTAAGAATTGATCTTAGAATTAAGTCATGATCTTAGAAGAGAGATGGCCTTAGCTTAGACAACTTAGATTGGAAATAGGGTCCCCTTGGTTGACCTGCTAGCCTGATATGTCGCATATTAACTCTTTTTCCTGCTTTAAATTCCTTTTCCAAGCATGTCTAAATTCAGTCAGTCATATATATATATATCTTTCTGCTCCGTATACAGATGGTTCGGACTCGTGGTAGACCTCGCAGAGATGCTGCCCATGCGCCCGAACCAAACCCTCCACAACCTCAAGAACAAGTCCCTCCACCGCCTCCTCCTCCACCGCAGAATGAAAATCCCCCACCAGCTCAAGGAAACCCTCTTCCGCAAGTGCCACTTCTTATTCCGGATTTCCAAGCATTCTGTCAGACCGTAACTCAGATTGGCCAAGGAATGATTCAGCAAGTTGCCCCTCCTCCTCCTTATGAACCGATAAGAGACGCGCAGTATTATTTCGAGAAGCTCAAGCGAGCGAATGTGCCGCCTTTTGAAGGCAAGTCTGACCCCGATATGGCTGAAAAATGGCTAGATGAAGTGGAGAACTGTTTTGAACTGAATGGAGCCCCTGACAATATGAAAACCCAAGCTGTGAGGCCTTTCCTCCTTGGTGAGGCGAACCAGTGGTGGAAGGCTAAGCTGCAACCTTTGCCCCGACCTATTCCATGGGAGAGATTCATCCAAGAGTTCAACAAGTTTTATTTTCCTCCGTCAGTAAAGATGCAAAAGAGGCATGATTTTGAAATGTTGAAGCAAGAACCTGGTATGACTGTGTCTGAATATGTGAGCAAGTTTCTGGCTTTGTGTAGATTTTCTCCGGCTACGATGAATGATGAGGAATCTAAGATGGTGAAGTTTGAGAGTGGGCTGAACCCAAGGATTCGCACTTGGTTGGTAAATGTTATCTCTGCTGATTTTGAGGCGCTCGTTGATGCATGTTATCGGATCGAGAAGGATATCATTCGTCGTGATGCGACGATGGGCTAGAAAAGAGGAAGGGACACTTCTGGTGATAAAGGAGCAAGGAAAATGACTAGACGGAATTTTCATGGGAGGCAAGGTAGACAGCAGAATCAGAATCAAAGAGGAAATCAGAATCGTGGACAGCGTCGTGGGCAGAATCAGAATAATCAGAGAAACAATCAAGGAAATCAAGGACAGCAGCAGCAGGCCGTTCCCATGTGTCCCCATTGTCAGAAGAACCACTTGGGCGAGTGCTATGTACAAGCTGGTAAGTGCTTTGGTTGCGGCAAGACTGGTCATATAATTAGGGATTATCCTGATAAGGGAGCTGCTTGTGCTGGATGTGGAAAGACTGGACATATTCTGAGAGATTGTCGTGAGCGTGGTGGTCAGCAGCAAAGGAACCAACGACAGCGCCCGAATGCGCGTGTGCATGTGATGACCGATGCTGCAGTTGAGGAAGCTAGAGACGTCGTGGCTGGTATGATTTAAAAATTATGCAATGCTAATTTGGTAAATATTATATTGCTGTGTAGTTAAAACTTTGTATGATTCAGGCGCTATTCTTGTATGTTGTATGCCCGCAAATGTGTTGTTTGATAGTGGCGCCAGCCACTCCTTTATATCTAAGAAATTTGCAAAGGGATTAGACCACAATCCCATCCGGCTGGAATCACCCTATCGAATCCAAGCCGCGGGTGATCAAGTACTTACATCTCATTATTTGTATAAGAATTGTGCGGTTGAGCTCGATGACCATCAGCTCGCGGCTGATCTGATCCCGATTGCTATGAGTGACTTTGACATTATTCTTGGTATGGACTGGTTGTCTAAGAACCATGCCCATATTGACTGCAATCAGAAGAAAGTCACTTTCAACGCCCCGGAGCAAGAGGAAGTATCATTTCAGGGAGGTCCCAAGTTGAAGAAGTCAAAGAATATTTTTGTGAATACAGCTCGTGCCCGTCGAGCGTTGCAAAAGGGATGTCAAGGCTATCTGGTTTATGCCCTTAGTGCCGAGCAGGCAGCAGTGGACATTTCGCAAGTTCCAGTAGTTCAAGAGTTTCTCGATGTCTTTCCCGAGGAACTACCAGGACTACCCCCTGATCGAGAAATTTCCTTTGAGATAAACCTCATCCCCGGAGCTGAGCCTATTTCTAAAGCTCCTTACCGCATGGCACCCACTAAGCTGAAGGAGCTAAAAGAGCAATTGCATGAGTTATTGGAAAAGAAATTGATTCGTCCAAGTGTGTCGCCATGGGGTGCCCCAGTTTTATTTGTAAAGAAGAAGGATGGAGGTATGCGGTTGTGTATTGATTATCGGGAACTCAACAAGATCACCGTAAAGAATAAGTATCCGTTGCCTCGGATCGACGATCTGTTCGACCAGCTTCGGGTCAGTAATTAACAAGTCTTATTTCAATATAATAATCATGAATAATATCTAAAGTATCCTAATGCAGGGAGCTCGGGTGTTTAGCAAATTGGACCTAAGATCTGGATATTTTCAATTGAAGATAAGAGCTGAGGATATTCCTAAGACAGCATTCAGGACGAGATATGGACATTATGAATTTCTCGTGATGCCTTTTGGACTGACCAACGCCCCTGCAGCGTTTATGGATCTTATGAATTGGGTGTTTCGGGACCAGTTAGATAAGTATGTGGTCGTCTTTATTGACGATATCCTGATTTATTCGCCTGATGAGGAAACTCATACAGCCCATCTGAGGACAATACTTGGTATTCTAAGGAGGCATCAGCTCTATGCAAAATTCAGTAAATGTGAGTTTTGGTTGCATAGTGTGTCATTTCTGGGCCATATAATTACTGAAAATGGGATTTCGGTTGATCCCAGAAAGATTGAGGCAATTACTGAGTGGCCGAGACTGACCAATGTCATTGAAGTAAGGAGTTTTCTCGGACTGGCCGGTTACTACCGCAAGTTTGTTGAAGGATTTTCAAGGATAGCTATGCCACTCACTAGATTGACTCAGAAGAAGACAAAATTTGTATTGAATGAGGATTGTGAAAGTAGCTTTTCTGAGCTGAAGGCAAGGTTGACGTCTGCACCAGTTTTGGCTCAACCCGTTTCAGGAGAACAGTTTGTGATCTACAGTGATGCTTCCAAGAATGGGTTGGGTTGTGTTCTTATGCAGAATGGGCGTGTGATCGCGTATGCGTCTCGCCAGCTTAAACCGTTTGAGCAGAATTATCCAGTACATGACCTTGAGCTTGCAGCAGTTGTATTTGCTCTGAAGATTTGGCGTCATTATCTGTATGGAGAGAAGTGTGAGATCTTCACGGATCATAAGAGTTTGAAATACCTTTTCACTCAAAAGGAGCTGAATATGCGCCAAAGGCGATGGCTTGAGTTGATCAAGGATTATGACATCTCTATTCAGTATCATCCAGGTAAAGCTAATAGAGTTGCTGATGCTTTGAGTCGTAAGACGAGTCATCCCCGCCAACCACCTCTACAATGTGATATGGAAGAGTTTGGCCTGGAAGAAGTGAATTCGATTTCCGACGTGCTTGCAAAGTTAGTAGTGGTTCCTTCTTTGATCGATAGGATTAAGGAGACTCAAGATAAGGATGATGCATTGATGAAAGTTAAGAACAAGTTGAAGGAGAAGCCATCCGACGATTTTGAAGTCCGTAGTGACGGCAATTTATGGTTTAGAGGTCGATTGTGTGTGCCTAATGATGATGCGATAAGAAGTGAAGTGCTTCAGGAAGCCCATAATTCTCGATTGTCTATTCACCCAGGAGCAAATAAGATGTATCATGACTTGAAGCAAAAGTTTTGGTGGCCAGGAATGAAGAATCAGATAGCAGAGTTTGTTGAGAAATGTCTTGTATGTCAGAAAGTCAAAGCAGAACATCAGAGGCCAGCTGGATTATTGCAACCGCTTGAGGTGCCTGAGTGGAAGTGGGATCACATCGCTATGGATTTTGTGACCGATTTACCTAAGACAAGAAGTGGATATGATACTATTTGGGTTGTTGTGGATCGTCTGACGAAGAGTGCTCATTTCATGGCAATGTCGATTAAAGCACCCATGGAAAAGTTGGCTTCTATGTATGTTGATCAGATTGTATGTTTGCATGGAGTTCCTATGAACATAGTTTGTGACCGAGACCCCCGCTTCGCATCAAGGTTTTGGACGGCATTTCAGAAAGCGATGGGTACGGAAGTTCGCATGAGTTCAGCTTTTCATCCTCAGACTAACGGTCAATCAGAGAGAACGATTCAAACATTGGAGGACATGTTGCGTGCTTGTGTGTTGGACTTTGGAGGTAGCTGGGATAAGAGTTTGAAGTTGGTTGAGTTTTCATACAATAACAGCTATCACAGATCTATTGGAATGACTCCTTATGAAGCTCTTTATGGAAGAAAATGTCGATCGCCATTGTATTGGGATGAGATTGGGGATAAGATTTTCACAGGACCTGACTTAGTAGAGCAAACCAAGGAAAAGGTTATGATTGCAAGACAAAGATTGAAGGCTGCTCAGGATAGAAGCAAGGCGTGGGCCGACATAAGGCGTCGACCACTTGAGTTTCAAGTAGGAGATAAGGTATTCTTGAAAGTATCCCCATCGAAAGGAGTAAAGCGGTTCGGAATTAAAGGGAAACTTAGTCCTAGATTCATTGGACCATTTGAGATCTTGGAAAGGATTGGAGAAGTTTCTTATAAACTTGCACTACCACCATCGTTGTCTCAATTACACAATGTGTTTCATATATCTCAATTTCGTAAGTATGTGCATGATTCGAGCCATATTATGGATGAACAACCTTTGAGGATTGAAGCTGATATATCATATGTTGAGGAACCCGAAAGGATAATTGATAGGGAAGTGAAAGCATTGAGGAATAAGTCTATTCCTGTGGTCAAGGTGAAATGGAAGAACCATTCAGTTGATGAAGCCACTTGGGAGTTAGAGGAAGACATGAAGCAAAAGTACCCATATCTCTTTGACAATTCATAAGTTTCGAGGACGAAACTTTATTGAAGGAGGGAAGGATGTTGTACCCCAACAATCAGGTACGTAAAAACTATGAATATGAGATGGAATGAAAGCGACAATTTCTTTTAGAGCGTGTTACTTAAGTCCACGTAACTCTTTTTACTTAAATACTCTTGAGATAGTCCATGAAATATAGAATGATATAAACCATACCAATATATATATGTATGTGCGTATATATGATATATATAGGGAATGTATAAATACATGGTACACATAGGCGTGTACGTATTTGTATACATACATATGCTAATCTTGGAATACAATAAAATGTAGGCAACAATATGGTATATGAATCAAAATTTCAAGGAATATCAAGATGCCTAAGAGGCCCAAAATTTCGGCCTATACATGGAGATGTTCTAGAAATCTCTAGCCAATTTTATTAGTTAAAATAATAAGACAACTCATTAAAGAAGGAAGTAGTATGGTTGAGGTCATAAAGACCCCAACCAAAACCGCCCTCCCCTTAATGTCTAGACATGGAGGATTTTAAATCCTACCATGGTTACTTTTCTCTAAACCAAGGTTAATGTAACCATGATTTAATAAAGTAACTTGGGTTAGCACAAAAGTAACTATAGTTTGAATAAAGTAACCAAGGTTATACTAACTTAACCTTGATTAACACTCAAGAAAGCCCTAACCCTCACAAAAATCCCTCCAAAACCGTCCCCCCTCTCCTAAGTCCCTAACATGTTTTAAATCAAACCATTCTAGAAACATCTATCTTCTCATCATGCAAGAGCAAAACACTTAGACAATTTCCATTCCCCTCACCAAGGTTTCGCCCCCAACATCTTGAAGGATGGGAGTTTAAATTCAACTTCAAGACTCAAGAAGACATCTAGGTAAGTCTTATTCCAAGTTCCCTTAAGAGAATTCTCATTTTGGTAAAGAATGAAGCTCACATGAACTCTCTTTCTCCATGCCAAAACCGTGGGTTTCATGGTTGAAATAGGTGAAAGCCTTCAACTTTCTTAGGAGGTGACATATTGTGGCGCTTGAATCTCCATTCCAAGATCATTTTGGTAAGATGCTCTAGCCTTCAAACCTATCCTATTTCTTCTATTGAATAAAGAACTAATCTTTTCATTTCATCCCCTTAAAACCGTATGCTTAAGGTGAAGAAGGTGAAGGATTTCATCACATCTCACTTCATAACCAAGCAAAGACAAAAGCTTTAGCTTGAAGAGGCAAGTATACTTTAACCCCTTACAATATCTGTGATTATGTGCATACTTGAATGTCTAGAAGCCTAAGACATGAATTTAGTGAAAATATGCCTAAGTTGTTACCTTTTCTTATGTTTTGAAATTGTTGGACTAGGAGACTGTTTTGTTTGGAAGAATGAACAGCCCATATGAACGATTTTTGCATACTAAAAAGAGACTTGAATTAGTATAGGGAAGCCTTATTATGTCTATTGAATGACCATTAACTTGGATTATAGGCTAAAGAACAAAATTAGGAAGGAAGGGATATTTCTATGCATGTTGGCTGAAAACAGAATTCTGGACAGATTTTATGCCAAATTGATGGACTTAGTTAAGGACCTTCTGAACGTTGGATTGAGCTTATTTTTGGTATGGTAGTAGCTTATTATGTCTAGTTTATTGTGGCGTTGGAATTTCTGGAAAATCATTTGTGCATTGGTCAGAAATGAATTTTTAGTATCAAGGGGTCAAAACAGTTTCTGGTCGTACCACCTTAGGGAGGAAAATTAATTAAGTACCTTAAACATCTTGGATTGACCTGAAATTTTTACAGGAATTACTTAAGACATAGAGCTAAATATCCATGTAAAGAAATTGATTTTATCTATTGATCTTGATGGTAAACCATTGAGGTAAAGTTGGTGTAACATTCTGGAAAACAGGACAGATTGACCCTTTGTGCTTGTATGAATTGTATCGTATTTATTTTGACTTGTTTTGGTGAATGGGAATTTGAATATTGTTTATAAAGGAAATAGAAAATATTTCCAGGTGCTAAGTGAGCCCCATAATGAGTTTATGGATGGAGACAAGGTAAGGAATGGAGTTGAGAGTGCAGCAGAATTTCTGTTGTACCCTTGTTGGGAATTATTTTTATTGAGGTACCTATGCTTGTCGAAATCGCATGAAATTTGTATAGAATGTAGTTAAGATCATGTGGTGCATGTCCATATTTTTAGTTTCTGGAAAATAGGCTCAAAAGGTTGATTTTGAGGCAGGGCAATACAGGACATGCTGCTGGTTCATTTTCCAGCCCATGAAGAAGGTTGTTTATGATGTTATAAGTGCATTTTACCATGTTGCATCTCATGCACTTGCATTGACATGCTCGTATGTTTCATGCTCATGATTTTATCGATGTTTTATATAAAGTTTCTGTTTTGAAAGAATTCGTCCCTTCTGGCCAGCTTAACCCGCTACAGATCCGGGGTTAATTGATCTGAAGAAGTATAAGAACCGATCCAGGCCCGGTATAATAGGTCTGATGAAATATAAGAACCGATCCAGACCCGGTATAATAGGTCTGAAGAGTATAAGAACCGAGTCAGGTCCGGTATAATAGACCTGAAGGTGATCATGTTATAAGAACCGAGTCATGCCCGGTATAATAGGCTGACACACTCTCTTGTTTTATGATGAGCATGATTTAAAAGAAAGAAAGAAAGTTCCAGTATTTTTATGAGCATGTCTAAATGAAAGAAAGAATGTTTTCCCGTTGCATTTGCATCGCATTCACATTTTCATACACATTATGCATGATACCTAATTATAGAAGTAAGGGTTGACTACAGCATGTAAAACCTAACTAAGTGATGACATTTAGATCTTAGCTAAGTGTTGATATGACTTTAAGTATGATGCTTCAGAAAGGTATTGGCAGGTATGTTTTAATCTAAGGAATTGGGGTTTGATTCTTGTATGCCGTTTTCTCTTTATTGTACGGTGTTATTGTATACTTGCTGGCGACTTTGTCGCTCACCCATTTATTTTTCCCCCCAGAGCCAGGAAATGAAGTCGAGTGGATTGATGATGAGCCAAGGATGCCATACCCATAGGTTATTGAAGTCGCTGTTAAGGCAATGATGATGAAAGCTTTTGATGAGCCTTTGGGACATTTTGGGACTTAGCTACTTTCAGACTCTTTTCGAATAATGTTTGTATAATTTCGTGGTGTAGTTTGCTATCGGCTTAGTTTGTATAATTTTGCTATGTATTCGCGATTTGACGCTTTCGGATTAAAGTTCAAATTCTGCCGTATTTTTATCTACCTGTTAAGATCGTGACCTTGTAATCCATGGTTATCCATGGGATTTACGAGTTAAGTATCGACGCTTTGTACTTTTCTGAAAGGGAAAGTACGGCGGGTGCACCGTATGAGGGGTAGCCGAGTACGGGGCGCTACAGCACCAAGCAAGATTGTGTCATCTATTACACAAGGAAATCTTCCAAGGACATTAAAGACGATTCTCAAGAAGGAAGAAAGCCCTAAGGGGGGCGGCCAAGGTGTGCTAAAAAGGAGAAGATAGTGCAAAACAAGGTCAAGCTACAATTCATATTCTACAAGTGCAAAAAGCTAGACTACTCTCTTCTTCTTCCTTTCTTTCTTCTTCTTCTTAGTCTCAAGACTATTGTTCATATATTTCAAATATTACATAGGCTTTTGATATACCACTCATACACGTTTATTGTTTGAAAAAGGTTGATCAAGGTGTGATCAAACCTTCATTCGATCGGTGGTGGTGTTCGTGATTGATTTGCTTGATTGTTTTGGTTGTAAAAGGGTGGAGTTAGTGATTAACTCCAGTCATCCTTGTGGTAAGGTGTTTGTTGTATTTAGTGATAACCGAGGAAGGTGTCCTCGAAGATTGGAGTAAGTTGTTTTAACCAAACCAGTATAAAATTCTTTGTTTTCTTACTTTTGAGCACTTTACTTTCAGTTTTCTGGTTTCTGCATCATATTCATTACAACGGAAAAAATAGCAAAAGATTTTCAAAAATCACAAAATTTTGAAGAAACATAGCCACACATACTAGCTTTCATTCCGCACAAGTTTCACCTCATTTGGATAAGTATAAGCCAGTCAAACGTTAATAGTTCTGAGACTAGTGCAATCTGATTCTCAGACTTGCAAAGGTTGAGAACATCAGTGTATTTGACATGCTTGCCAAAATATTTTGAAATAATATTTCAGCCCTTTAAAGTATATATGTCAAGGGTCATATCATATAAGTTTCAGATCATTTGGAGTTGTAAATTAATAGCAATACATTGTTTATTTCAGATCACAGTTTCGGCAGATTGTCGCAATCTGTGAAAAAGCGTTTTTTAAGGTCTTATACTTTGAATTTTAATCTGAAATTTTTATGACACATGCATAACATCAAAATGTACTTTGTCACCAAAATTTATGATTTTTGGAGGTCTATAAATTAATCAATCAGTTAATTAAAAACCGGGTCTGAAAACAGAATCTATTTTCAGAAGTAGGTAATTGGTAACAAAAAGTTTTAAAAACCAATTTTTCCGCACCCACTATTCAACCTCCCTTTCTAGTGGTGCTATCCAGATTCTACAAGTGGTATCAGAGTGCAGGCACACTCACGACAAGAAAATATAACAGTCTTTGTGAGATAGCATCCACTAGCCATAAAACTGAACAAGAAGGTATGTCAAGCCAAAGGCCTCCACCTTTTGATAGTAAGGTGAATTCCGATTCTGCAACTGATTCTGAACCATCATATCATGATTTGTATGTACAATATCTTGAATTGCATAAATTTGCTAAGACTCTTACAAAAGAAAAGAAACGCTTAATTGAAGACAAGAAATTGTTGGAATCCTCTAACACAAATCTTGTAGCTCAATTAAACGATTCAAAAGAGGAGTCGTCTAATTTGATTGTTTCATTGAAATCTGAAATTCAATCCTTAACATCCGAAAAGAATGAAATGAAAGCTGAGATTTCAAATTTGAAATCAAGAAACGCAGATCTAGAAAGAATGGTAAAACAGTTCGAAACGGGTACGAACATGCTAGATCGCCTCATTTTCTCACAAAAGCATGAAAGTGACAAAACCGGATTAGGATACGTTAAGAAAAATGAAACACAAAATAAGTCAAAAAAATTTATTTTATCCTCATCTAAGAAACCAGATGCGTTCAAGACAAGTGTACAACCTAAAAAGACTTCTAGTACACCACACGTTATATCTCATCTGACTCCTGTTTTTTCATCACGTGCAAAGTATAATCATGTACCATATAGATATGAAAGGAATCCATTGATACATACACGACATTCATACAACACAAAATGCATCTAGATCACGCACCATGCGCACTAACATAAGGGCATATCAAAAACGAAAATCTTATCATGAGCATGATGGCATTCTCGGCCATAGGCCAAACGAATTTGCACCTAACATCTATTATATGGCTTCTTCATCTCTTTCGTCACCTTTTGTAAGACCAAGAAAGGTCACCCAAGTTTTGTACATTTGCACAGGGTTGAATCAATAACCCTTAAAGACGCGCTAAAAATGCATGATTTCCACTGATATGGTATAAACTGCTATTTCCTTCCACTCTTACTTGTACTTTTGATGACATTTACAAAATAAAGGGGGAGAGAAAAACATGATTTAAGGGGGATAGAGAAGCATGATTTAAGGAGGAGCGCGACGATATGAAATTCAAAATTCAAATTTTAAATTTGCGGATAATTGTAGGGGGAGCAATCACATTTAAATCATGAACCAATGTTATTTTACAAATCATCAAAAGGGGAAGATTGTTTAGAAAAAGGGTTTGGGTGATTTACAAATGCATGATTTAAATGCTACGTGCTTACGAAATGCATGAATAAATTATTACTTGACACGTTTATGCGATAAACCTGCATTATATCTTTATATATATTGTTGCCGTACTAACAAGCCATGAAGCGTTAAATCTTACATCATATGGCAAACATTTGTTGTCTTTGTACTATTTTCAGGTGCCATAATTAATGAACTAAACTAGTTTATTAAGTGGAGTGCTTAAGTTAATGAACAAACTAGTTCATTAAATGAGGTCATATTTGGAGAGAGCTATATGGCAACAAATTTGAAATGGAAAGTCTCCTCATCCCCTTTAATTCACACGCCATATATATATTTAATATATATATCCATATTTTTTTAAAAGACACTATATATGTATATTCCGACGTACCACCGACACGTCACATATAATTTAAACATACGCCGATGTCACACCAATATATGCACCTCATATTTATGAGTATATTCAACTATTATATCATATGGTATAAGTCATGGTGACGACAAAATTATAAAGACATGTTACAAGGTCATAATCTGAAAATTGTCGTATCGGGTGACTACCGAAACTTCACCGACGTGTCACATACTTTCCCTATAAAGATGTCCAGCCCATATACATAAAAAATGCTCAACATTTCATGTCTCACATGTTAAATAAGCCACTAAATCATACCATGTTGGCACACACAAATTACCCACCATTTAGGCTAGATTTGTGGAGAATTCAAACTCAATTTCATTTTTGCATATGAATGTTTTGTACTAAGCTATTGGAGCTGAATATACACTTAATTTTATGTATATTATGTGTGACATAATATATATTAAATGTCTAAGAAGTTTGAAATTAATCGGAGAAAAATCGCGTAATCGACGAAAGTCAAAAATTCGGTTTTCTACGAAAATACATACATGGTACGTTTTTGAGGCATAGATGTAACATGTATCAAGACACATTTTACACATTCAAGACATGTTAAAGTGTTCTAGAAAATTCAACATATGACTGAATATTATTTACCATATATGTGTAAATGTTGTGCATTATTTGACAAAGCTTGCTAAAATAAATTTCAGCACATGTGCAGTCTTATTACATGCCTATTTCAGCCATGGTAGAGCCAAGGTGGAGCTTATTAGGAACTTCAATTGGTGGAGGACATGCCACATAAGATTGGTGATATTGAAGAGGGCACCATGCAAGGAAAGAATTCAAAAGAGACACATGCTGAAAATTTCAACAAGTCTCAAGGAGTGCGCGATTTTATCACCCTTAATAGCCAAAATTTGTCTCCTAAAATTTAAGGGATTAAAATGTGATGTTATAGTAATTGTTTGAATTTATTTTGAGCACATGTTTTAAGAGTTTTTGTAGAATTTACAGCTCACAACAAAGGTGGCAAGGTGGACCAATCAACAAGTGACAACTAAGCAAGGTCAAGTCATCCTTCCAATCATATTGCACCAAGTAAGAAAGATTGTGTCATCTCTTACACAAGGCAATCCTCCGAAGAAATTAAAGACAATTCTCAAGAAGGAAGAAAGCCCTAAGGGGGGCGACCAAGGTGTGATAAAAAGGAGAAAATAGTGCAAAACAAGGCCAAGCTACAATTCATATTGTACATGTGCAAAAAGCTAGACTACTCTCTTCTTCTTCCTTTCTTTCTTATTCTTCTTAGTCTCAAGCCTATATTTCATATATTTCAAATATTATATAGGCTTTGGATATACCACCCATACACGTTCATTGTTTGAAAAGGTTGACAAACCTTCATTCGATCGGTGGTGGTGTTCGTGATAGATTTGCTTGATTGTTTTGGTTGTAAAAGGGTGGAGTTAGTGTTTAGCTCCAGTCACCCTTGTGGTAAGGCATTTGTTGTATTTATTGATAACTGAGGAAGGTGTCCTCGAAGACTGGAGTAGGTTGTTTTAACCGACCCAATATAAAATTCTTGGTTATCTTACTTTTCAGCACTTTACTTTCAGTTTTGAGTTTTCTGCGTCGTATTCATTACAACAGTAAAAATAGCAAATGATATTCAAAAATCACAAATTTTTGCATAAGCATAGCCACACGTCCTAGCTTTCATTTGGCACAAGTTTCACCTCATTTGGATAAGTATAAATCAGTCAAACGTTAATAGTTCTGAGACTAATGCGATCTGATTCTCAGACTTGCAAAGGTTGAGAACATCAATGTATTTGACATACTTGCCAAATGATCTTAAGGTTCATATCATAAAATTTTCAGATCATTTGGAGTTGTAAACTAATAGGAATAAATTTTTTATTTCGGATCACAGTTTCAGGCAGATTGTAGCAATCTGTGCAAAAGAATTTTTTTAAGGTCTTATACTTTGAATTTAGTCTGAACTTTTTATGATACGTACATAACATTTGAAAGTACTTTGTCACCAAATTTCATGATTTTTGGAGTTGTAAAACTTAATCACTCAATTAATTAAAAACAGGGTCAGAAAACAGATTCTGTTTTCAAAAGTGGGTAATTGGTAACAAAAAATTTTAAAACCCAAATTTTCTGCACCCACTATTCAACCCTCCCTTCTAGTGGTGCTATATAGGTCCTACAACTTATGACTACAGATCAAAACCACAGATCAATCCAGAGCCATCGAATCATAGCCGAAGCAGTGTTTGTTGGGAGGTTTCTGGATGGTTAATCCACAACCGTTGGATCAAAATCGACACCTAACCGACACTGTTAGATCAAAATGAGCGAACCATTTGATCTTATCCGCAGAGAGTTTCGGTCAGTATAAACTACAACCGTTGCATCAAAACTAACACCGTAACTGACACCCTTAGATCAAAACCGACAAAAGAAAATGCATGTGGACTGGGCTCGGAGACTTTTCGTTTGGCCGCTGCGTAGCTAGGCATGGATCCTTTTACAAACAATTAATCCAAATCCCAAAGAAATTTTTCTCCAAAAAAATAGGACCCGGCCCACACCTACACCGAGCACGAGTAGGCCGACCGGCTAGACAAGCAGGTGACGGCGACACGCGTGTGGCACTTTTGTATAGGACACATCTAAAGTGATCATTCTTGAACTATATACAGTGGCTAACTCCCTTTATTTGTCCAATATGGTATATCATCAAAGTGATGATGTGTCTCTCCCTAAGGAGGCCACATCATCACTTTTGACAATTTCCAACCTATTTTACTCCTACTTTGAGCATTAATTTCTCATTCACCCGGCATCGTAATTGAGTGATTCCAAAGCCTAAAATCATCTATTCGTTACCTAGATAATTAAGGGTTCATTAGTTCCACTTGTCATTAATGAAAACTAATTATAATTAAGCTTAGAGTATGTTGCCAACTAAGGTTTGCTATTTGGGCAAACCTATTTCCTCCAACAATCCCCCACACAAATGGAAATTAATGCAAATGCAGATGCAAACTCTAAGAAGAAGTCAGACATAAAAATATTGAGTCTGAAGAGGTAGCTTCTGGCTTTGAACCTTCCATAGTGATGTACTGTCGGATCTGCTAATTAGTGACTTGATGTCTTGAACCAGTCAGCCTTTACTGTGAACCTAGACAACAATACTCGCACAACATTTCCTTTAACACCCTTTTGGTTCTCATGGTTGTGTTCATTTTGAGTATGAACAGCTTTGTTTTAGAAAATGTTTGAGAATTTTTGCCTCACAAAACTCTCATAGAAGCGACCCTACTTCACACTTACGTAGGTGTTTCCTATAGAGAGTATTCTGCCATACCGCATTTGATGTACCAAGATATAAGAAACATTAAAAGCATTAGCTTATCCTGGCTCTTTCTACAGATAGCACTTTTATTCAACAGAATGGGTAAGTGCTCTACTGAAACTTTATAACTTATTTGTCCCATTAAACCAGGATTCTGGGATCTCCAGTCAACAAGATTGTGTTACCGTTACAAAGGTTCTTGCGGTTTAGGATTTAGGCGCATTCTGTTTGTCAATTTTGACAACGGATCTCTAGGCAAACCTTTTGTAAGCGGATCCACAAGATTCTCCTTTGATTTTATATAATCAATGGAAATCACGCCATTAGAGATCAAATGTTTAATGGTGTTATGTCTTCGACGTATGTGTCAAGACTTACCATTACATATGCTGCTTTGAGCTCGTCCTATAGCTGACTGACTATAACAGTGTATGCTGATAGGAGGTATTGGCTTAGGCCAGCATGGGACATCCTCCAGGAAATTTCGAAGCCATTCAGCCTCTTCCCCAGCTTTATCTAGTGCTATAAACGCAGCTTCCATAGTGGAACAAGCTGCACGTTTGCTTTACGAATTTCCACGACACAGCAGGACTACCAATTGTGAATAAGTATCCGCTGGTAGACTTAGAGTCTTTCAGATATCCATTTGGCATCACAATAGCCATCTAAAACTATTAAATACCTTGTGTAATGTAGCCCAAGGTTCATTGTATATTTTAGGTACCTCATCACTCTATTTAGATCTTTCCAATGATCATCGCTTGGATTACTGGTAAACCTGCACAGTTTGTTTACTGAGCATGCTAAGTCTTGTCTTGTACAATTTGTTATGTACATCAAGCTTCCAATCACTTGTGAGTACTCCGATTGAGCTACTAGCTTGACTTGGTTCTTCTTTAAGTGTATACTAAAGTCAAGTGGAGTCTTTACTGGTTTCACATCAAACATATTGAATCGTTTTAGAACAGATTCAATATAGTTAGTTTATCACAAGACGAGTCCTTTGGCTACCGTAGAAATTTTAATTCCTAGAATAACGTTGGCAACTCCTATATCCTTCATATCGAAGTTTCGCGTCAACATCTTCTTTGTACTTATGATGACATCATGAGTACTGCCCATGATTAGCATGTCATCTACATAGGGACATACTATTACATAGGCATTTGGCGTGTTCTTGATGTAGACACACTTGTCACACTCGTTGATCTTTAAACCGTTAGACAGCATCGCTTGATCAAACTTTAAGTGCCACTGTTTAGATGCTTGCTTAAATCGTATAAGGACTTAACAAGTCTACATACTTTCTTTTCTTGTCCTAGGACAGTGAATCCTTCGGGTTGTTCCATATAAATTTTTTCCTCCACCTCACCATTCAGAAAAGGTATTCTTCTGATCCATCTGATTGATTTCTAAGTTGTAGATGTAGGATCTGCAAGGCACCACTAGAAGGAGGGGGTTGAATAGATGGTGCGGAAAGTGTGGTTTGTAAAATTTCTTTAAACTTGAACAATTCAAGTTCTGAAAACAGATTCTGTTTTCAGGACTAGTATAAAAACGTTTTTAAAACTAGGTTAGAGGTCTCCAAAAATTATGAAATTTTTTAGAGAACTTAGCCTCAGATGTTATGAGGGTCCCCTAAAGATTTCAAATTAAAATTCAACCTGTAACCCCTTCAAAAAGCGTTGGTAATCAGATTGTGTAAATCTGCTAGAACCGGTAGATGGTTTGAAAAATTAATTCCGATTTGTGTGAACCTCCAAATGCTCTGAAAATTTGACGACTAACTCCTTATATACTATATTTAAATGGGTTGAAACAGTTTTGGAAAATGCTTTTGGGAAGTAGGTCAACTACAATCAAAGTCTCAACCTTTGCAAGTCTGAAAATCAGACTGCACTAGTCTCAGAACCTTTGATGTTTGATTGACTTATACTTGTCCAAAAGGGTTGAAACTTATGCCAAAATAACCCTAGAACGTGTGAGTATCTTTCTGGAAATTTTCGTGATTTTTGAAATTCGTTAACTATTTTTACGAATGCGAACAAGAAGGATAATCAGTGCAGTAACTGAAAAGTAAATGCAGAAAGTAAATGGCACCAAGAATTTTATACTGGTTCGGTTATAAAGAACCTACTCCAGTCTTCAAGGAACATCTTCCTTGGTTCACACTAATCACACACACGCAGTACACCTTACCACAGAGTTGATAGAGTTACACCTAACTCCAACCCTTTACAAACCTTGTATTGCAAGTACAATTCTCACGAACACCACCACCTTGCTAGAGTGAAGATTGATCACACCTTGATCAATCTTTTACAAAGATATATGAATGGTGGTTTATCTCAAGCCTATTCAAAATTGAAAGATATGAAAACAATAGGCTTTACAAGAAGAGAGAAAGAAAGAAGATGTAGAAGAAGAAGAGCTAGGCTTTTTGATCTCTTTGAATTGCAATGCTTGTTGTTATTTTTGTTTGCTCTCTTCTCTTTTCTTTTAACCTTGTAGCCGTCCCCTTAGGTATGTTTCCCCCTCTTAAAAATTGTCTTTTGAGTCATTGAGAGAGTGTAAGACATCATTGTGACAAGGCCTTGCTTACTTGGCATCTTCCTATTGGATGATCATTTAGTCTTCGCTTACTTGGCACCTCCTTATTGGTTCAACATTGTCATCATGATGACATGGAAAAAATCTGAGATATACACTTTAACATGTGCCAAAAATCAATCATAAAATCATTCCATAAATCAAGAGATACATCATAAATCGCAAGACAAAGAAAGCCTTCCAAATCAAGAGATACATCATAAATCAAGAGATACATCATGAATTTTCAGCATGTGCATCATGGGGATAAAGTTCAAATCATTACCATTTTTCTTTGAATTTTCATCATAAAAATGAATCAACAATTTATGGTAAGTATTGCTACCAATTAAGAAATGAACTTGGACACAAATAAGCCTTCAAATTCGGCCATACAACTTGTACACATGCTGAAAAATTTTCAGCATGTGATATGTAGAATATCACCATTTATTTATTTTAAATAATATTCAAAACCTTACCATATCTTCTTCTAATCAATCACTTAATAAGAGATGACAAAATATGTCACATTGAATAGCAAAACATCGGCCAACCTTGTTTCAACATGCTGAAATTTTCAGCATGTGACATAAGTGAGATATATTTGAATTCTTACCATTTGTAGCTTCTCTCTTCAATTTATCAATATTGTATGATTGATCCTTGACCAATCAAGATGCCAACAAAGCTCCACATGTGCTCCAAATCAGCTGTAGGGGCGTTAGATGATATGTATACCTGTGCTGAAATTTATTTTTGCTAACTTTGTAAAATAGTGCACATTTAATAACACACACATGTAATATTCCAATTAGCCCTTAATTTAATTTTCTAGAACACTTTAAGATGTATATCATATGTACAAAGCGTCTAGATACGTGTCACATGTTGTACAAGAAAAACGTTCCATGTTATGTGCGTAGAAAACTGAATTTTCGATATTTATCGATTACCCGATTTTTCTCTAATTTAAATTCCAACTTTTGCACATGTTATATATATATATTATGTTATACATTATATATATAATATATACTTTAAATCTCAGCACTTGGCTGGTTTAAAGTGGTACCATTAGCAGGTGACAAAATTAAACTTGGAATCTTCACATTTTGGCCTTAATGTGGAGTAATTTGTGTGTGCCAACATGGAAAGTATTTTTGGCTGAACATATGGTCATGTGCACGAAATTATTTATGATTTTTGAAGTATAGGGGCTGGCCATTTATTTATGGCAAGTACGTGACACGTTGGCAAAGTTTCGGTATTCGCCCGATACGACAAATTTTGGTTTAGAACCTTTTATCGTGTCGTATTTAATTTGTCATCACCATATCTTATATCATATGATATAAGACCTGAATATACTCATAAATATGAGTTAATTATAGTGGTGTGACGTTAACGTACGTACGTAAAATACATAACGTGTCGGTAGTACGTTGGAATACATGTGTATGTGCCTTTATTTAAAAATTCTGAAAATATATGTGATATATATGTGTATATGCGTGTGCATTAAAGGATGGGGAGGAGGAGAAGACTTTCCTTCCTTAGCCTTGTTGCCTTTGTGCCTTTTCCAAATGTAGCTTCCTTTAATGAACTACTTAGTTTATGAAACTAAGTACTTCACTTAATGAACTAGTTTAGTTCATTAATGGTGGCACCTGAAAATAGTATAAACACAACAAATGTTTGCCATATGATGTAAGCTTTAATGCTTCATGGCTCGTTAGTACGGCAACATAATATATAAGCTAAATAAGGCAAGTAATGGCAAGATATCATGCATTCATGTACACGTTTATATATATATTTGTACACGTTTATATATATATATATATATATATTTGAGTTACTTATTTTGAAATCACTCAAACCCCCTTATCTCTACAATCTCCCCCTTTTGATGATTTTCAAAATAACTTGTGTACATGATTTAAATGCTATCTCTCCCCCTTGAACCATGCACAAATTTGAAATTTGAATTTCGAATTTCAAATCCGGCTCCCCCTTGATTTGTGCAATTAAGATCAATCAATGTCACTCTCCCCCTTAAATTATGCTTTTCTCTCCCCCTTTATTTTGGAAAGTAAATCAAAAGATTCCTGTCAAAAAGGAAAGTAAATCAAATAATGTCAAATCAAATCATATCAACGGGATTCATGCCTAATTTAGAACGAAGAGATTCATATGTGGCTTGATTTAAGGCCTTTGTAAAAATATCCGCTACTTATGATTCTGTGCTACGTGATCTATGACAATATTACCATTGTTAACGTGATCACGAAGAAAGTGATAGCGTACTTCTATATGCTTAGCCTTAGAATGTAACACGGGTTTCTTAGACAAATTTATTGCACTCATACTATCACAATATATAGGAATTTTATTTACGGTAATTCCAAAGTCTGAAAGTTGTTGTTTTATCCACAACAACTGTGTGCAGCAAAGGCTAAGAGCCATGTACTCAGCCTCAGTAGTGGACAAAGCAACACTTGCTTGCTTTTTGGAAAACCATGAAATAAGGGAATTTCCTATAAATTGGGAGGTTCCGCTCGTGCTTTTTCTATCTACTTTGCAGCCACCATAATCTGCATCAGTGTAAGCATGTAAGTCAAATGTAGAATCCTTATCGTACCAAATACCTAAGGTGGGCGTGTGCTTAATATAACAAAATATTATTTTTACCGCATTTAAGTGTGACACCTTAGGTTGACTTTGAAAACGAGCACACATGCATACACTAAACATGATGTCAGGCCTACTAGCAGTTAAATATAGCAAAGAACCTATCATAGATCTATATAATCCATTATCAACGTATTTACCATGTTCGTCTTTGTCTAATTTAGTAGTGACACTCATAGGGGTGGGGGATGGTTTTAAATTTTCAAAATTAAACTTTTTGATCATGTCATTAACATATTTTGCTTGGCTTATATGAAATCCTTTACTCGTTTGCTTAATCTGCAAGCCAAGAAAATAATTAAGTTCACCAACCATAGACATTTCAAATTCAGATTTCATGCAATTTTCAAAATCTTTAACAAGTCTATGTGAGGTAGAGCCAAAAATAATGTCATCTACGTAGATTTGAATAATAAGTAAATCTGATTTTTCTTGTTTCAAAAATAGTGTATCTATAGTACCACGTTTAAATTATTTTCTAAAAGGAAAGTAGCAAAACGATCATACCATGCTCTCGGTGCTTGCTTTAGGCCATATAGTGCCTTCTTTAGTTTGTACACGTGATCTGGATGTTTCAAATCTTCAAAACCGGGTGGTTGCTCCACGTATACTTCTTCTTGTATGAATCCGTTTAGGAAAGCACTTTTTACATCCATTTGATATAATTTAAAATCTTTCATGCAAGCAATAGAAAGTAATAGTCGTATAGCTTCTAGATGTGTTACGGGTGCGAATGTTTCATCATAGTCAATTCCTTCTTCTTGATTATATCCTTGTGCAACAAGTCTCGCTTTATTTCTAACAACCTTTCCTTCTTCATTCATTTTATTCCTAAATACCCACTTTGTGCCTATAATAGTCTTATCTTGTGGTCGTGGCACTAAATCCCATACATCATTTCTAACGAATTGATTAAGTTCGTCATGCATAGCATCAATGCAAGATAAATCACTCAAAGCATCATGCACATTTTTGGGCTCAATTTCAGAAATCATAGCATGAAATTCATTTATTTCATCCGAAGTGATTCTTCTACGTGGTCGCACACCGTGAGTGAGGTCGCCTATGATGAGATCATGTGGGTGATCTCTATGGCATCTTGGTTGATTATTTTCTAAGTTATCATGCATTTCTATATGATCATGCATTTCTAGTGTCTCATTCATATCATGCATATCAAAAGAATCATTATCTTCATTCAAAACGGGTTTCAATTCAAAATCATCTTCATATTCCTTATCTTTATCAATCTCACCAAATTCATTGAATTTAACATGAATAGATTCTATAATTTGTCTAGTGAGAGGATTATAACATCTATATGCCTTTGAATTTATAGAATATCCAACAAAAATGCACTCAATTGATTTGGATTCAAATTTATCTAAATTATCTTTTGTATTCAAGACAAAACATTTGCATCCAAACACACAGAATTGTCAATCTTAGGCATGCGATCATTCAAAATCTCATAAGGCGTCTTGTTTATTTTCTTTCTTATAGATATGCGATTTACAATATAGCATGCACAATTTACGGCTTCCGCCCACAGAAATCTAGGCAATTTATTTTCGCAAAGCATAGTTCTAGTGATTTCTTGTAATGTACGATTCTTTCTTTCTACTACTCCATTTAGTTGTGGAGTTCTAGGTGGCGAAAACTCATGTTTAATTCCTTTTTCTTCACAAAACGAAATCATCTCTTTGTTTTTAAACTCACCGCTTCTATCGCTTCTTATCCTTTTCACATTTACACCGTATTGATTTTCAAGTTGTTTAATTAATTTAGCAATCTCAACGGTGCTATCATCCTTATGTGCAAGAAATAAAGTCCAAGTGTAACGAGAAAAGTCATCAACAATTACGCATGCATAGTGACGCCCACCAAGGCTTGTAGTGCGACTAGGACCAAACAAATCGATATGCAATAGTTCTACTATTCTAGTCGTGCTTATTTCATTTTTCGGCTTAAGTGACTCACGTGTTTGTTTGCCTTTTATGCAAGATTCACACAACTGAAAGTTGTCTAAATCAAGCGTAGGCAATCCCTGTACTAGGTTCTTTCGTTGAAGTTTTTCTAGTGTGGAAATGTCAATGTGTCTTAAACGTCTATGCCATAAATTCACATTGGGTTCATTTGACATAAAACACTTAACTTTAGCGTCTACTACATCATCCATAGATAGCGTAAAAATATTGCCTTCTCGTTTTCCTTTTAGAACGGTTTCTCCATTTTTATTTATTATGTTGCAATAAGGGTGAGTAAAACACACATTAAAACCATTGTCAACACATTGAGAAATGCTAAGAAGATTGTAGGATAAGTTGCTTACCAAAAATACTTTGGAGATTTGGAGTGTGTTCGGATTACCAATCGTACCTTTTCTAATGATCTTGCCTTCATTGTTGTCTCCAAAGGTCACGGATCCGCCTTTTGTGACCTTCTTTAATTTGGAGAACAAGCTTGGGTCAACCGTCATGTGCCTCGAGCAACCACTGTCAAGGAACCACTTTATTGATGTGTCTTTCGAAGTGTGGTCTCCCTGCAATGTGAAAAGGTGATTTAGGTACCCTTTTAATTTTGTGTCCTTTCGAGTTAGTTAATCACCTTTTGGTAAAGGTACCTTTCGGTACCCATACTTGGGTGATCCTTCTCGGTCTATCAAATGGCAAGAATGTAGCTGAAGGTGCAATATAATAGACATGTGGTGCATGCACTTTGGTCCTTTGCCGAAGGACTCCTCTATACTCATTGAATGAAGGACGCTTTTGATATGTCCTTGTGTGTGTGTGCGTAGTGCGTGGATGATATGTATTTCGTGTATGCATTGTTCTTCTCTTTTCATATCTATATGGTACAACGTTATATTTCACATGATATGAAGAAGTGGGCGTGAGGAAGGGGGCGCTTTTTGCGTCATCTTAGACGCCACTTGCGGCTTAGGGGTGTCTACTTTCTTAGACACAACAAACTTGGTTGGTTTGGTTGATACTTCGTTAGTATCAATGTATCCCAGTCCAGTTTTGTCACTGTCATGCTTTTGTGATAATATGATGCGATGCAGCATGTTGGACCCTGTATCAAATTGTTTCATCATTTTCTCTAAATCGGTATTCCTTGATTTCAAATTTGAAATCTCGGATTTCATTTCATTATTTTGAGTGGTTAATGATGAAATCTCGGTTTTTAATGCAGTGATGATGCATGAAGACTCTTTCTTTGAATCGCTTGATTGAACGACAAGATTCTCGTTAGAAGATTCTAACAGTTTCTTGTCTTCAATTAATCGTTTCTTTTCTTTAGCGAGAGTCTTAGTGAATTTATGCAATTCTAGATACTGACTAAAAAGATCATCATAAGAAGGTTCAGAGTCAGAGTCAGAATCAGATGTTACCTTATTAGATGCTTTGGAAGAAAAGCATACCTGAGCGGTCACCTCTTCGGTCTCAGTTTCAGAATCCGATGAATCACTCCAGGTGGAGGCCTTTAGAGCACGTTTCCTTTGTTTGGGTTCTGAGACGAATCTATTTTTGTTCCGCTCCTTGTCAGAGTACTTAGTAGTTTGCTTTTCTTTGTTTGGGCAGTCATATGACAAGTGTCCGAGTTTGCCGCATTCATAACATTTAATGTCTTTATCATTTGACTTGTTTTTATTTCTCTTAGTTGTAGTGCCCTTGTTTTCATTTCTAAATGACCTTCTCATAAATTTTCTTAGTCCTTTGGCCAATAAAATTAGGTCATCATTATCCGATTCGGAATCACTATCATCTACGTGATCGGAGGGAGGGGAGACGTATTCATTTGATTTAAAAGCAATAGCTTTACCTTGTTTAGATGATTCCGTTTTCCGAATGGTGAGTTTATTTTCATAAACTTTAAGTGAACCGATTAGTTCTTCCATCTGTATTGATTTAGTTTCCTTGCTTTCTTCTATCGCAGTCACTTTAGGGTCCCATTCAGAAGGAAGGCTTCGTAGGACTTTCTGCACCTTTTTCTGCGTAGTAAAAGCCTTACCAAGAGACTCAAGAGAGATGTAGATGTTAGTCAAACGAAGATCCATATCTACAATAGACTCATTGGGCAATAATTTAAAAGACTCAAGTGTGGACATGAGCATGTTAATTTTTGACTCTTTTACTTGACTCGTGCCTTCGTGTTTCATTTCTAGAATCCTCCACATTTCTTGTGCACTCGAACAGTTTGACACATAACTAGACTCAGTCTTACTTAATCCATTTAGAAGCGATTTCATGGCCTTAGCATTCATACTAAGTTTCTTTTTATCATCACTCGTATATTCTTGTCTAGCTTTAACAACTTCTAAAGTGACTCCGTCTACGGTGGATACCTTAGATGGGACATAAGGACCATCTTCAATGATTGACCAAAGATCTATATCTATAGGCATAAGAAAAAGCTTCATCATAAGTTTCCACTGAATAAACGACTCACCGTCAAAAAGTGGAGGCCTTTGGCTCGACATACCTTCTTGCTCGGTTTTGAGATTTGTGGTTGCCATCTCACTGAATCGTTGGATTCCTTAAAGTGAGTGTTCTGTGCTCTGATACCACTTGTAGGATCTGCAAGGCACCACTAGAAGGGGAGTTTGAATAGATGGTGTGGAAAGTGTGGTTTGTAAAATTTCTTTAAACTTGAACAATTCAAGTTCTGAAAACAGATTCTGTTTTCAGAACCAGTATAAAAACGTTTTTAAAACTAGGTTAGAGGTCTCCAAAAATTATGAAATTTTGAGAGAACTTATCATCAGATGTTATGAGGGTCCCCTAAAAATTTCAAATTAAAATTCAACCTGTAACCCCTTCAAAAAGCGTTGGTAATCAGATTGTGTAAATCTGCCAGAACCGGTAGATGGTTTTGAAAAATTAATTCCTATTTGTGTGAACGTCCAAATGCTCTGAAAATTTGACCACTAACTCCTTATATACTATATTTAAATTGATTGAAACAGTTTTGGAAAATGCTTTTGGAAAGTAGGTCAAATATAATCAAAGTCTCAACCTTTGCAAGTCTGAAAATCAGACTGCACTAGTCTCAGAACTTTTGATGTTTGATTGACTTATACTTGTCCAAAAGTGTTGAAACTTGTGCCAAAATAACCCTAGAACGTGTGAGTATCTTTCTGGAAATTTTTGTGATTTTTGAAATTCGTTAACTATTTTTACGAATGCGAACAAGAAGGATAATCAGTGCAGTAACTGAAAAGTAAATGCAGAAAGTAAATGGCACCAAGAATTTTATACTGGTTCGGTTATAAACAACCTACTCCAGTTTTCAAGGAACACCTTCCTTGGTTCACACTAATCACACACACGCAGTACACCTTACCACAGGGTTGATAAAGTTACACCTAACTCCAACCCTTTACAAACCTTGTATTGCAAGTACAATTCTCACGAACACCACCACCTTGCTAGAGTGAAGATTGATCACACCTTGATCAATCTTTTACAAAGATATATGAATGGTGGTTTATCTCAAGCCTATTAAAGATCGAAAGATATGAAAACAATAGGCTTTACAAGAAGAGAGAAAGAAAGAAGATGTAGAAGAAGAAGAGCTAGGCCTTTTGATCTCTTTGAATTGCAATGCTTGTTGTTATTTTTGTTTGCTCTCTTCTCTTTTCTTGTAACCTTGCAGCCGTCCCCTTAGGTATGTTTCCCCCTCTTGAAAATTGTCTTTTAAGTCCTTGAGAGAGTGTAAGACATCATTGTGACAAGGCCTTGCTTACTTGGCATCTTCTTATTGGATGATCATTTAGTCTTCGCTTACTTGGCACCTCCTTATTGGTTCAACATTGTCATCATGATGACATGGAAAAAATCTGAGATATACACTTTAACATGTGCCAAAAATCAATCATAAAATCATTCCATAAATCAAGGGATACATCATAAATTGCAAGACAAAGAAAGTCTTCCAAATCCATGCTTAAAATTTCGGCCATAACATTCTTGCCATGCTGAATTTTCAGCATGTGCATCATGGGGATAAAGTTCAAATCATTACCATTTTTCTTTGAATTTTCATCATAAAAATGAATCAACAATTTATGGTAAGTATTGCTACCAATTAAGAAATGAACTTGGACACAAATAAGCCTTCGAATTCGGCCATACAACTTGTACACATGCTGAAAAATTTTCAGCATGTGATATGTAGAATATCACCATTTATTTATTTTAAATAATATTCAAAACCTTACCATATCTTCTTCTAATCAATCACTTAATAAGAGATGACAAAATATGTCACATTGAATAGCAAAAAATCGGCCAGCCTTGTTTCAACATGCTGAAATTTTCAGCATGTGACATAAGTGAGATATATTTGAATTCTTACCATTTGTAGCTTCTCTCTTCAATTTACCAATATTGTATGATTGATCCTTGACCTGCTCCAAATCAGCTGTAGGGGCGTTAGATGATATGTATACATGTGCTAAAATTTATTTTTGGTGCACATTTAATAACACACACATGTAATATTCCAATCAGCCCTTAATTTAATTTTCTAGAACACTTTAAGATGTATATCATATGTAAAAAGTTTCTAGATACGTGTCACATGTTGTACAAGAAAAACGTTCCATGTTATGTGTATAGAAAACCGAATTTTCGATATTTATCGATTACCCGATTTTTCTCTAATTTAAATTCCAACTTTTGCACATGTTATATATATTATGTTATACATAATATATATAATATATACTTTAAATCTCAGCACTTGGCTTGTTTAAAGTGATACCATTAGCATGTGACAAAATTAAACTTGGAATCTTCACATTTTGGCCTTAATGTGGAGTAATTTGTGTGTGCCAACATGGAAAGTATTTTTGGCTGAACATATGGTCATGTGCACGAAATTATTTATGATTTTTGAAGTATAGGGGCTGGCCATTTATTTATGGCAAGTACGTGACACGTTGGTGAAGTTTCGGTATTCGCCCGATACGACAAATTTTGGTTTAGAACCTTTTATCGTGTCGTATTTAATTTGTCATCACCATATCTTATATCATATGATATAAGACCTGAATATACTCATAAATATGAGTTAAGTATAGTGGTGTGACGTTAACGTACGTACGTAAAATACATAACGTGTCAGTAGTACGTTGGAATACATGTGTATGTGCCTTTATTTAAAAATTCTGAAAATATATGTGATATATATGTGTATATGCGTATGCATTAAAGGATGGGGAGGAGGAGAAGACTTTCCTTCCTTAGCCTTGTTGCCTTTGTGCCTTTTCCTAATGTAGCTTCCTTTAATGAACTACTTAGTTTATCAAACTAAGTACTTCACTTAATGAACTACTTTAGTTCATTAATGGTGGCACCTGAAAATAGTATAAACACAACAAATGTTTGCCATATGATGTAAGCTTTAATGATTCATGGCTCGTTAGTACGGCAACATAATATATAGGCTAAATAAGGCAAGTAATGGCAAGATATCATGCATTCATGTACACGTTTATATATATATTTGTACACGTTTATATATATATATATATATATATATATATATATATATATATATTTGAGTTACTTATTTTGAAATCACTCAAGCCCCCTTATCTCTACAGTAGACTGCACTAATAGCAAGTTGCATCCTTATAGAAGTGATTCTAGTTACTGGCGAGTAGGTGTCAAAAAAGTCAAAGCCTTTCTTCTGTCAATAGCCTTTAGCTACGAACCGGCTTTGTACTTGTCGATAGACCTATCATATTTCAGTTTTTTATTGAAGATCCACTTGCATCCGAGTGGTTTACTTCCTTATGGAAGGTCAACCGGCTCCTAAGTGTGATTTTGAAGAATAAAATCTCTCGTTGTTTATTGCCTCTTTCCAGAAGGGAGTTTCTGGAGTTGACATTGCCTCAGAGAAAGTTCTTGGCTCGTTTTCTACCATATAGGATAGAAAATCTGGTCCAAGGATGTTGGTATTCATGCTCGCTTGCTTTGACGAAGTTCTTCAATTTCTTAAGGGGTCGTCTCATGGATTTGCTTACCAGTACTTGCCTTTTCATTGTTTTTGTCTTTCTTTGGAAAGACATCTTCAAAGAACACTGCATTACTTGACTCCATGACAACATTTTCATGTATGTTAAGAATGTCCGATTTGTGCACTAAGAACCGATATGCGCTACTGTTAGTTTAGGTACAACAACCTTTGCTAGACAGCCCTACACTTTCAAGTATTTGTAGCTAGGCCTATGGCCTTTCCAAAGTTCGTATGGGGTTTTATCCATCTTTTTAGACGGAATTCTATTTAAAATTATATTAGCAGAGAGAATTGCTTCCCCCCACAAATTATGAGGTAGATTTAAACTTATCAACATAGCATTCATCGTCTCCTTTAAGGTACAGTTTTTGTGTTCTGCAATACCATTAGATTGAGATGAATATATTGCAATCGTTTGATGAATGATGCCAAGTTCTAAACAAAATTCATTAAATAGTGCGTCATATTCCCCGCCTCTATCACTCGGAATTGTTTTATTCGTTTGATAAGTTGATTCTCAAGTTCATTTTAATAGTCTTTAAAAGCATCAACAGCCTCATTTTTGCTATTTAGCAAATAAATATAACAGTATCTAGTGCAATCATCGATAAAAGTTACAAAATACCCTTTACCACCTCTCGTTTGCACAAACTTTAAATCACATACATCTGTATGAATTAAGTCCAAAGGTTCAGTGTTCCTTTCTACTGAAGGAAATGGCGCCTTTGCCGTTTTTGCTTCAACATAAATTTGGCATTTTTCCTTATTAAAATTCAATTTGGGTAATAACTCAAGATTAATCAGTCTTTGTATTGACTTGTAATTTACGTGTCCCAAACAAAAATGCAATATACTAAAGACTCAAGCATGTAAGCAGAAGAGGGAGCAATATTATTAGCCTATGAGGGCAATTCTTTCTGTAGAGAAAAAGGGGGTTTGAGTGATTACAAAATACATGATTTAAATAACGTGTTACAAAGAAATGCATGACATATTTTATGACATGACACGTTTTTGCATAAAACTTGCCTTATATAGTTCATATATAATATTGTCGTACTAACGAGCCATGAAGCTTTAAAGCTTACATCAAATGGCAAGCATTTGTTATGCTTGAACTATTTTCAGGTGCCATCATTAATGAACTAAACTAGTTCATTAAGTGAAGTACTTAGTTAAATAAACTAAGTAGTTCATCAAAGGAAGCTATATTTGGAAAAGGCACAAAGGCAACAAATTGAAGAATGGAAAGTTCTCCTCTCCTTCTATACACGTTTTTATACATATATTTTTATATATATTCGTATTTTTGTAAAAAGGCACATACACATATATTCTAACGTACTACCGACACGCTATATATCTTACGTACGTACGTTAACGTCGCACCACTATATTTAGCTCATGTTTATGAGTATATTCACGTCTTATATTATATGATATAAGTCATGGTGATGACAAATTTATTACGACACATTAACAGGTTCTAAACCAAAAATTGTCATATCGAGTGAACGCCGAAATTTCGCCAACGTGTCACATACTTGCCATATATAGATGGCCAGCCTCTACACTTCAAAAATATCCACAAATTTCATGGAGTACATGGTACATATTGTGGCGCCCCGTACTCGGCTACCCCTCGTACGGTGCACCCGCCGTACTTTCCCTTTCGGAAAAATACAAGG
>AP025065.1:15061270-15077702 GCA_036186865.1 Eustoma russellianum
TCCCTTTCGGAAAAAGTACAAGGCGTCGATACTTAACTCGTAAAACCCATGGATAAACATGGATTACGAAGTCACGATCTTAACAGGTAGATAAAAATACGTCAGAATTTGAACCTTAATCCGAAAGCGTCAAATCGCAAATACATAGCAAACTTATACAAACTGAACAGGTAGCAAACTACTCCGCGAAATTATACAAACATTATCCGAAGAGAATCCGAAATAGCTAAGTCCCAAAATGTCCCAAAGGCTCATCAAAAGCTTCCATCATCATTCTCTTAACGGCAATTTCAATAACCTACGGGTATGGCATCCTTGGCTCATCATCAATCCACTCGACTTCATTACCTGGCTCTGGGGGGAAAATAATTGGGTGAGCGACAGAGTCGCCAGCAAGTATACAATAACACCGTACAATAAAGAGAAAACGGCATACAAGAATCAAACCCCAATTCCTTAAGTTAGAACATACCTGCCATTACCTTTCTGAAGCATCGTACTTAAAGTCATATCAATACTTAGCTAAGATCTAAGTGTCATCACTTAGTTAGATTCTACATGCCATAGCCAAACCTTACTTCTATGAAAAGGTATCATGCGTAATGCGTATGAAAATGTGAATGCGATGCAAATGCAACGGAAAACATTCTTTCTTTCATTTAGACATGCTCATAAAGATACTTGAACCTTCTTTCTTTCTTTTAAATCATGCTCATCATAAAACAAGAGAGTGTGTCAGCCTATTATACCGGGCATGACTCGGTTCTTATAACATGATCACCTTCAGGTCTATTATACCGGACCTGGCTCGGTTCTTACACTCTTCAGACCTATTATACCGGGCCTGGATCGGTTCTTATAATCTTCAGACCTATTATACCGGGCCTGGATCGGTTCTTATAATCGTGATCATCTTCAGACCTATTATACCGGGCCTGGATCGGTTCTTATAATTCTTCAGATCAATTAACCCCGGATCTGTGGCGGGTTAAGCTGGCCAGAAGGGATGGAATTCTTTCAAAACAGAAACTTTATATAAAACTTCGATAAAATCATGAGCATGGAACATATGAGCATGTCAATGCAAGTGCATGGGATGCAACATGGTAAAATGCACTTATAACATCATAAACAACTTTCTTCAGGGGCTGGAAAACGAACCAGCAGCATGTCCTGTATTGTTCGGCCTTAAAATCAACCTTTTTAGCCTATTTTCCAGAAACTAAAAATATGGACATGCACCACATGATCTTAACTACATTCTGTACAAATTTCATAGTGATTTCGACAAGCGTAGATACCTCAATAAAATAATTCCCAGCAAGGGTACAACAGAAATTCTGCTGCACTCTCAACTCCATTCCTTACCTTGTCTCCATCCATAAACTCATTATGGGGCTCACTTAGCACCTGGAAATCTTTACTATTTCCTTTGTGAACAATATTCAAATGCCCATTCACCAAAACAGGTTAAAATAAATACGATACAATTCATACAAGCACAAAGGGTCAATCTGTCCTGTTTTCCAGAATGTTACACCGACTTTCCTTCAATGGTTTACCATCAAGATCAATAGATAAAATCAATTTCTTTACATGTATATTTAGCTCTATGTCTTAAGTACCTCCTGTAAAAATTTCAGGTCAATCCAAGATGTTTAAGGTACTTAAATAATTTTTCTCCCTAAGGTGCTACGACCAGAAGCTGTTTTGACCCCTTGATACTAAAAATTCATTTCTGGCCAATCCACAAAGGATTTTCCAGAAATTCCAACGCCACAATAAACTAGACATAATAAGCTACGACCATACCAAAAATAAGCTCAATCCAACGCTTAGAAGGTCCTTAACTAAGTCCATCAATTTGGCATAAAATCTGTCCAGAATTCTGTTTTCAGCCAACATGCATAGAAATATCCTTTCCTTCCTAATTTTGTTCTTTAGCCTATAATCCAAGTTAATGGTCATTCAATATACATGATAAGGCTTCCCTACACTAATTCAAGTCTCTTTTAGCATGCAAAAGTCGTTCACATGGGCTTCTCATTCTTCCAAACAAAACAGTCCCCTAGTCCAACAAATTCAAAATATAAGAAAAAGGTAACAACTTAGGCATATTTTCACTAAAGTCATATCTTAGGCTTCTAGACATTCAAGTATGCACATAATCACATATATTGTAAGGGGTTAAAGTATACTTGCCTCTTCAAGCTAAAGCTCTTGCCTTTGCTTGGTTATGAAGTGAGATGTGATGAAATCCTTCACCTTCTTCACCTTAAGTATACGGTTTTAAGGAAATGAAATGAAAAGGTTAGTCTTTATTCAATAGAGGAACTAGGTTATCTTTAAGGCTAGAGCATCTTACCAAAATGAGCTTGGAATGGAGGTTCAAGCACCTCAATGTAACACCACCTAGAAAAGTTGAAGGCTTTCACCTATTTCAACCATGAAACCCACGGTTTTGGCATGGAGAAGGAGAGTTCATGTGAGCTTCATTCTTTACCAAAATGAGAATTTTCTTAAGGGAACTTAGAATAAGACTTACCTAGATGTCTTCTTGAGTCTTGAAGTTGAAGTTAAACTCCCATCCTTCAAGATGTTGGGGGGCGAAACTTTGGTGAGGGGAATGGAAATTGTCTAAGTGTTTTGCTCTTGCATGATGAGAAGATAGATGTTTCTAGAATGGTTTGATTTAAACATGTTAGAGACTTAGGAGAGGGGGGACGGTTTTGGAGGGATTTTTGTGAGGGTTAGGGCTTTCTTGAGTGTTAATCAAGGTTAAGTTAGTATAACCTTGGTTACTTTATTCAAACTATAGTTACTTTTGTGCTAACCCAAGTTACTTTATTAAATCATGGTTACATTAACCTTGGTTTAGAGAAAAGTAACCATGGTAGGATTTAAAATCCTCCATGTCTAGACATTAAGGGGAGGGCGGTTTTGGTTGGGGTCTTTATGACCTCAACCATACTACTTCCTTCTTTAATGAGTTGTCTCAACTTGTTCCTTAAATGCATGTCTATTTTATTTTCTATTTATCTCTTTGCATAATAACTTCTTGTCTAAATGATGTAGTAGACATTAAGTAATTATTTTAGCTAATAAAATTGGCTAGAGAATTCTAGAATTTCCCATGTATAGGCCGAAATTTTGGGCCTCTTAGGCATCTTGATATTCCTTGTAATTTTAATCCATATGCCATATTGTTGCCTATATTTTATTGTATTCCAAGATTAGTATATGTATCTATACAATTACGTACACGCCTAGGTGTACCATGTGTTTATACCTTCCCTACATATATCATATATACGCACATACATATATATATTGGTATGGTTTATATCACTCTATATCTCATAGACTATCTCAAGAGTATTTAAGTAAAAAGAGTTACGTGGATTTAAGTAACACGCTCTAAAAGAAATTGTCGCTTTCATTCCATCTCATATTCATAGTTTTTACGTACCTAATTGTTGGGGTACAACATCCTTCCCTCCTTCAATAAAGTTTCGTCCTCGAAACTTATGAATTGTCAAAGAGATATGGGTACTTTCGCTTCATGTCTCCCTCTAACTCCCAAGTGGCCTCATCAACTGAATGGTTCTTCCATTTCACCTTGACCATAGGAATAGACTTATTCCTCAATGCTTTCACTTCCCTATCAATTATCCTTTCGGGTTCTTCAACATATGATATATCAGCTTCAATCCTCAAAGGTTGCTCATCCATAATATGGCTCGAGTCATGCACATACTTACGCAATTGAGATATATGAAACACATTGTGTAATTGAGACAACGATGGCGGTAGTGCAAGTCTGTAAGCAACTTCTCCAATTCTTTCCAAGATCTCAAATGGTCCAATGAATCTAGGACTAAGTTTCCCTTTAATTCCGAACCGCTTTACTCCTTTCGATGGAGATACCTTCAAGAATACTTTATCTCCTACTTGAAACTCAAGTGGTCGACGCCTCACGTCGGCCCACGCCTTGCTTCTATCCTGAGCAGCCTTCAATCTTTGTCTTGCAATCATAACCTTTTCCTTGGTTTGCTCCACTAAGTCAGGTCCTGTGAAAATTTTATCTCCAATCTCATCCCAATACAATGGCGATCGACATTTTCTTCCATAAAGAGCTTCATAAGGAGCCATTCCAATAGATCTATGGTAGCTGTTATTGTATGAAAACTCAACCAACTTCAAACTCTTATCCCAGCTACCTCCAAAATCCAACACACAAGCACGCAACATGTCCTCCAACGTTTGGATTGTTCTCTCTGATTGACCGTCAGTCTGGGGATGAAAAGCTGAACTCATGCGAACTTCCGTACCCATCGCTTTCTGAAATGCCGTCCAAAACCTTGATGTGAAGCGGGGGTCTCGGTCACAAACTATGCTCATAGGAACTCCATGCAAACATACAATCTGATCAACATACATAGAAGCCAACTTTTCCATGGGTGCTTTAATCGACATTGCCATGAAATGCGCACTCTTCGTCAGACGATCCACAATAACCCAAATAGTGTCATATCCACTTCTTGTCTTAGGTAAATCGGTCACAAAATCCATAGCGATGTGATCCCACTTCCACTCAGGCACCTCAAGTGGTTGCAACAATCCAGCTGGCCTCTGATGTTCTGCTTTGACTTTCTGACATACAAGACATTTCTCGACAAACTCTGCTATCTGATTCTTCATTCCTGGCCACCAAAACTTTTGCTTCAAGTCATGATACATCTTATTTGCTCCTGGGTGAATAGACAAGCGTGAATTATGGGATTCCTGAAACACTTCACTCTTTATCGCATCATCATTAGGCACACACAATCGACCTCTAAACCACAAACTGCCGTCACTACGGACTTTAAAATCGTCAGATGGCTTCTCCTTCAGCTTGCTCTTAACTTTCATCAATGCATCATCCTTAACTTGAGTCTCCTTAATCCTATCGATCAAAGAAGGAACCACTACTAATTTTGCAAGCACGTCGGAAATCGAATTTACTTCTTCCAGACCAAACTCTTCCATATCACGCTGTAAAGGTGGTTGACGGGGGTGACTCGTCTTACGACTCAAAGCGTCGGCAACTTTATTAGCTTTACCTGGATGGTACTGAATAGAGATGTCATAATCCTTGATCAATTCAAGCCATCGCCTTTGGCGCATATTCAGCTCCTTTTGAGTGAAGAGGTATTTCAAACTCTTATGATCCGTGAAGATCTCACACTTCTCTCCATACAGATAATGACGCCAAATCTTTAGAGCAAATACAACTGCTGCAAGCTCAAGGTCATGTACTGGATAATTCTGCTCAAACGGCTTAAGCTGGCGAGACGCATACGCGATCACACGCCCATTCTGCATAAGAACACAACCCAGTCCATTCTTGGAAGCATCACTATAGATCACAAACTGTTCTCCTGAAATGGGTTGAGCCAAAACTGGTGCAGACGTCAACCTTGCTTTCAGCTCAGAAAAGCTACTTTCACAATCCTCATTCCATACAAATTTTGTCTTCTTCTGAGTCAATCTAGTGAGTGGCATAGCTATCCTTGAAAATCCTTCAACAAACTTGCGGTAGTAACCGGCCAGTCCGAGAAAACTCCTTACTTCAGTGACATTGGTCGGTCTCGGCCACTCAGTAATTGCCTCAATCTTTCGGGGATCAACCGAAATCCCATTTTCAGTAATAATATGGCCCAGAAATGACACACTATGCAACCAAAACTCACATTTACTAAATTTCGCATAGAGTTGATGCTTCCTTAGAATACCAAGTATTGTCCTCAGATGAGCTGTATGAGTTTCCTCATCAGGCGAATAAATCAGGATATCGTCAATAAAGACTACCACATACTTATCCAATTGGTCCCGAAACACCCGATTCATAAGATCCATAAACGCTGCAGGGGCGTTGGTCAGTCCAAAAGGCATCACGAGAAATTCATAATGCCCATATCTCGTCCTGAATGCTGTCTTAGGAATATCCTCAGCTCTTATCTTCAATTGAAAATATCCAGATCTTAGGTCCACTTTGCTAAACACCCGAGCTCCCTGCATTAGGATACTTTAGATATTATTCATGATTATTATATTGAAATAAGACTTGGTAATTACTGACCCGAAGCTGGTCGAACAGATCGTCGATCCGAGGCAACGGATACTTATTCTTTACGGTGATCTTGTTGAGTTCTCGATAATCAATACACAGTCGCATACCTCCATCTTTCTTCTTTACAAATAAAACTGGGGCACCCCATGGCGACACACTTGGACGAATCAACTTCTTTTCCAATAACTCGTGCAATTGCTCTTTTAGTTCCTTCAGCTCAGCGGGTGCCATGCGGTAAGGAGCTTTAGAAATGGGCTCAGCTCCGGGGATGAGATTTATCTCAAAGGAAATCTCTCGATCAGGGGGAAGTCCTGGTAGTTCCTCTGGAAAGACATCAAGAAACTCTTGAACTACTGGAACTTGCGAAATGTCCACTGCTGCCTGCTCGACACTAAGAGCATAAACAAGATAGCCTTGACATCCCTTTCGCAACGCTCTACGGGCACGTACTGTATTCACAAAAATATTCTTTGACTTCTTCAACTTGGGACCTCCTTGAAATGATACTTCCTCTTGCTCCGGGGCTCTGAAAGTGACTTTCTTCTGATTGCAGTCAATATGGGCATGGTTCTTAGACAACCAGTCCATACCAAGAATAATGTCAAAGTCACTCATAGCAATCGGGATCAGATCAGCCGCGAACCGATGGTCATCGAGCTCGACCGCGCAATTCTTATACAGATAATGAGACGTAAGCACTTGATCACCAGCGGCTTGGATTCGATAGGGTGATTTAAGCCGGATGGGATTGTGGTCTAATCCCTTTGCAAATTTCTTAGATATAAAGGAGTGGCTGGCGCCACTATCAAACAACACATTTGCGGGCATACAACATACAAGAGTAGCGCCTGAATCATATAGAGTTTTAACTACGCAGCAATATAATATTTATCAACTTAGTATTGCATAATTTTAAATCATACCAGCCACGACGTCTCCAGCTTCCTCAACTGCAGCATCAGTCATCACATGCACACGCGCATTCGGGCGCTGACGTTGGTTCCTCTGCTGCTGACCACCACGCTCACGACAATCTCTCAGAATATGCCCAGTCTTTCCACATCCAACACAAGCAGCTCCCTTATCAGGACAATCCCTAATCATATGACCAGTCTTGCCGCAACCAAAGCACTTACCAGCTTGTACATAGCACTCGCCCAAATGATTCTTCTGACAATGGGGACACATGGGAATGGCCTGCTGCTGCTGTCCTTGATTTCCTTGATTATTTCTCTGATTATTCTGATTCTGCCCACGGCGCTGTCCACGATTCTGATTTCTTCTTTGGTTCTGATTCTGCTGCCTACCTGGCCTCCCATGAAAATTCTGTCTAGTCATTTTCCTTGCTCCTTTATCACCGGAAGTGTCCCTTCCTCTTTTCTGGCCCACTGTCGCATCGCGACGAATGATATCCTTCTCGATCCGATAACATGCGTCAACAAGTGCCTCAAAATCAGCAGAGATAACATTTACCAACCAAGTGCGAATCCTTGGGTTCAGCCCACTCTCAAACTTCACCATCTTAGATTCCTCATCATTCATCGTAGCCGGAGAAAATCTACCCAAAGCCAGAAACTTGCTCACATATTCAGACACAGTCATACCAGGTTCTTGCTTCAACATTTCAAAATCATGCCTCTTTTGCATCTTCACTGACGGAGGAAAATAAAACTTGTTGAACTCTTGGATGAATCTCTCCCATGGAATAGGTCGGGGCAAAGGTTGCAGCTTAGCCTTCCACCACTGGTTCGCCTCACCAAGGAGGAAAGGCCTTACAGCTTGGGTTTTCATATTGTCAGGGGCTCCATTCAGTTCAAAACAGTTCTCCACTTCATCTAGCCATTTTTCAGCCATATCGGGGTCAGACTTGCCTTCAAAAGGCGGCACATTCGCTCGCTTGAGCTTCTCAAAGTAGTACTGCGCATCTCTTATCGGTTCATATGGAGGAGGAGGGGCAACTTGCTGTATCATTCCCTGGCCAATCTGAGTTACGGTCTGACAGAATGCTTGGAAATCCGGAATAAGAAGTGGCACTTGCGGAAGAGGGTTTCCTTGAGCTGGTGGGGGATTTTCATTCTGCGGTGGAGGAGGAGGCGGTGGATTCTGATTCTGAGGAGGAGGTGGAGGGACTTGATCTTGAGGTTGTGGAGGGTTTGGTTCGGGTGCATGGGCAGCATCTCTGCGAGGTCTACCACGAGTCCGAACCATCTGTATACGGAGCAGAAAGGTATATTTATGTATATATAGATCGAGATGACTGACTAAATTTAGACATGCTTGGAAAAGGAATTTAAAGCAAGAAAAAGAGTCAATACGCGACATATCGGCTAACAGGTTGACCAAGGGACCCTATTCCCAATCTAAGTTGTCTAAGCTAAGGCTATCTCTCTTCTAAGATCATGACTTAAGTCTAAGATCAATTCTTAGTTTTCTAAGATCATAACTTATCTTCTACGTTCTGCCCGAATCTAGAGCCTCGGCTCTGATACCACCTGTAGCGCCCCGTACTCGGCTACCCCTCGTACGGTGCACCCGCCGTACCTTCCCTTTCGGAAAAGTACAAAGCGTCGATACTTAACTCGCAAAACCCATGGATAAACATGGATTACAAAGTCACGATCTTAACAGGTAGATAAAAATACGGCAGAATTTGAACCTTAATCCGAAAGCGTCAAATCGCGAATACATAGCAAAATTATACAAACTGAACAGGTAGCAAACTACTCCGCGAAATTATACAAACATTATCCGAAGAGAATCCGAAATAGCTAAGTCCCAAAATGTCCCAAAGGCTCATCAAAAGCTTCCATCATCATTCTCTTAACGGCAATTTCAATAACCTACGGGTATGGCATCCTTGGCTCATCATCAATCCACTCGACTTCATTACCTGGCTCTGGGGGGAAAATAAATGGGTGAGCGACAGAGTCGCCAGCAAGTATACAATAACACCGTACAATAAAGAGAAAACGGCATACAAGAATCAAACCCCAATTCCTTAAGTTAGAACATACCTGCCATTACCTTTCCGAAGCATCGTACTTAAAGTCATATCAATACTTAGCTAAGATCTAAGTGTCATCACTTAGTTAGATTCTACATGCCATAGCCAAACCTTACTTCTATGAAAAGGTATCATGCGTAATGCGTATGAAAATGTGAATGCGATGCAAATGCAACGGAAAACATTCTTTCTTTCATTTAGACATGCTCATAAAGATACTTGAACCTTCTTTCTTTCTTTTAAATCATGCTCATCATAAAACAAGAGAGTGTGTCAGCCTATTATACCGGGCATGACTCGGTTCTTATAACATGATCACCTTCAGGTCTATTATACCGGACCTGGCTCGGTTCTTACACTCTTCAGACCTATTATACCGGGCCTGGATCGGTTCTTATAATCTTCAGACCTATTATACCGGGCCTGGATCGGTTCTTATAATCGTGATCATCTTCAGACCTATTATACCGGGCCTGGATCGGTTCTTATAATTCTTCAGATCAATTAACCCCGGATCTGTGGCGGGTTAAGCTGGCCAGAAGGGATGGAATTCTTTCAAAACAGAAACTTTATATAAAACTTCGATAAAATCATGAGCATGGAACATATGAGCATGTCAATGCAAGTGCATGGGATGCAACATGGTAAAATGCACTTATAACATCATAAACAACTTTCTTCAGGGGCTGGAAAACGAACCAGCAGCATGTCCTGTATTGTTCCGGCCTTAAAATCAACCTTTTTAGCCTATTTTCCAGAAACTAAAAATATGGACATGCACCACATGATCTTAACTACATTCTGTACAAATTTCATGTGATTTCGACAAGCGTAGATACCTCAATAAAATAATTCCCAGCAAGGGTACAACAGAAATTCTGCTGCACTCTCAACTCCATTCCTTACCTTGTCTCCATCCATAAACTCATTATGGGGCTCACTTAGCACCTGGAAATCTTTACTATTTCCTTTGTGAACAATATTCAAATGCCCATTCACCAAAACAGGTTAAAATAAATACGATACAATTCATACAAGCACAAAGGGTCAATCTGTCCTGTTTTCCAGAATGTTACACCGACTTTCCTTCAATGGTTTACCATCAAGATCAATAGATAAAATCAATTTCTTTACATGTATATTTAGCTCTATGTCTTAAGTACCTCCTGTAAAAATTTCAGGTCAATCCAAGATGTTTAAGGTACTTAAATAATTTTTCTCCCTAAGGTGCTACGACCAGAAGCTGTTTTGACCCCTTGATACTAAAAATTCATTTCTGGCCAATCCACAAAGGATTTTCCAGAAATTCCAACGCCACAATAAACTAGACATAATAAGCTACGACCATACCAAAAATAAGCTCAATCCAACGCTTAGAAGGTCCTTAACTAAGTCCATCAATTTGGCATAAAATCTGTCCAGAATTCTGTTTTCAGCCAACATGCATAGAAATATCCTTTCCTTCCTAATTTTGTTCTTTAGCCTATAATCCAAGTTAATGGTCATTCAATATACATGATAAGGCTTCCCTATACTAATTCAAGTCTCTTTTAGCATGCAAAAGTCGTTCACATGGGCTTCTCATTCTTCCAAACAAAACAGTCCCCTAGTCCAACAAATTCAAAATATAAGAAAAAGGTAACAACTTAGGCATATTTTCACTAAAGTCATATCTTAGGCTTCTAGACATTCAAGTATGCACATAATCACATATATTGTAAGGGGTTAAAGTATACTTGCCTCTTCAAGCTAAAGCTCTTGCCTTTGCTTGGTTATGAAGTGAGATGTGATGAAATCCTTCACCTTCTTCACCTTAAGTATACGGTTTTAAGGAAATGAAATGAAAAGGTTAGTCTTTATTCAATAGAGGAACTAGGTTATCTTTAAGGCTAGAGCATCTTACCAAAATGAGCTTGGAATGGAGGTTCAAGCACCTCAATGTAACACCACCTAGAAAAGTTGAAGGCTTTCACCTATTTCAACCATGAAACCCACGGTTTTGGCATGGAGAAGGAGAGTTCATGTGAGCTTCATTCTTTACCAAAATGAGAATTTTCTTAAGGGAACTTAGAATAAGACTTACCTAGATGTCTTCTTGAGTCTTGAAGTTGAAGTTAAACTCCCATCCTTCAAGATGTTGGGGGGCGAAACTTTGGTGAGGGGAATGGAAATTGTCTAAGTGTTTTGCTCTTGCATGATGAGAAGATAGATGTTTCTAGAATGGTTTGATTTAAACATGTTAGAGACTTAGGAGAGGGGGGACGGTTTTGGAGGGATTTTTGTGAGGGTTAGGGCTTTCTTGAGTGTTAATCAAGGTTAAGTTAGTATAACCTTGGTTACTTTATTCAAACTATAGTTACTTTTGTGCTAACCCAAGTTACTTTATTAAATCATGGTTACATTAACCTTGGTTTAGAGAAAAGTAACCATGGTAGGATTTAAAATCCTCCATGTCTAGACATTAAGGGGAGGGCGGTTTTGGTTGGGGTCTTTATGACCTCAACCATACTACTTCCTTCTTTAATGAGTTGTCTCAACTTGTTCCTTAAATGCATGTCTATTTTATTTTCTATTTATCTCTTTGCATAATAACTTCTTGTCTAAATGATGTAGTAGACATTAAGTAATTATTTTAGCTAATAAAATTGGCTAGAGAATTCTAGAATTTCCCATGTATAGGCCGAAATTTTGGGCCTCTTAGGCATCTTGATATTCCTTGTAATTTTAATCCATATGCCATATTGTTGCCTATATTTTATTGTATTCCAAGATTAGTATATGTATCTATACATTTACGTACACGCCTAGGTGTACCATGTGTTTATACCTTCCCTACATATATCATATATACGCACATACATATATATATTGGTATGGTTTATATCACTCTATATCTCATAGACTATCTCAAGAGTATTTAAGTAAAAAGAGTTACGTGGATTTAAGTAACACGCTCTAAAAGAAATTGTCGCTTTCATTCCATCTCATATTCATAGTTTTTACGTACCTAATTGTTGGGGTACAACACATATAGCCATAAAATCATTCCATATATAACATGTGCAAAAATTTGGAATTTAATTGGAGAAAAACCGGGTAATCGACAAACGTCGAAAATTCGGTTTTCTACGAGCACGACGCATGGAACATTTTTGGCATGGCATATAACATGTATCTAGACACTTTTTACATGCTCTATACAATTTAAAGTGTTCTAGAAAAATCAATTAAGGGCTGATTGGAATATACCATATGTGTATAATTATATGTGCCCTATTTTACAAAGTTTGCAAAAATAAAATTCAGCACATGTACATTCATCATACACGCCTAGCTCAGCCTTGTTGGAGCATATGTGGAGCTTTGTTGGAATCTTGATTGGCCAAGAATGAATTATGCAATGTTGGTGACATAAAGAAAGGAGCTATATAAGGTAACATTTCAAACTTGTCACATTTGTGACACATGCTAAAAATTTCAGCATGTGTAATATGGCTGGCCGATTTTTGCTACTAAATTATGCCATATTTACCACTTTGAATTATGTGGATTAATTGAAAGATAGTATGGCAATGTTTTAAATATATTATGGAAATAATCAAGTGATATTTTCAAATATCACACGTGCTAAAAATTTCAGCATGTGTGTGTAGGATCTGCAAGGCACCACTAGAAGGGGGGGGGTTGAATAGATGGTGCTGAAAGTGTGGTTTTTAAAATTTCTTTAAACTTGAACAATTCAAGTTCTGAAAACAGATTCTGTTTTCAGGACCAGTTTTAAAACGTTTTTAAAACCAGGTTATAGGTCTTCAAAAATTATGAAATTTTGAGAGAACTTAGCCTCAGATGTTATGAGGGTCCCCTAAAAATTTCAAATTAAAATTCAACCTTTAACCCCTTCAACAACCGTTGATACTCAGATTGTGCAAATCTGCCAGAAACGGTAGATGGTTTTGAAAAATTAATTCCTATTTGTGTGAACGTCCAAATGCTCTGAAAATGTGACCACTAACTCCTTATATACTATATTTAAATGGGTTGAAACAGTTTTGGAAAATTCTTTTGGGAAGTAGGTCAAATATAATCAAAGACTGCACTAGTCTCAGATCTTTTGATGTTTGATTGACTTATACTTATCCAAAAGGGTTGAAACTTGTGCCAAATTAACCCTAGAACGTTTAAGTATGTTTCTGGAAATTTTCGTAATTTTTGAAAATCGTTTACTATTTTTACGGATGTAAACAAGAAGGATAAACAGTGCAGTAACTGAAAAGTAAATACAGAAAGTAAATGGCACCAAGAATTTTATACTGGTTCGGTTATAAACAACCTACTCCAGTCTTCAAGGAACAACTTCCTTGGTTCACACTAATCACACACACGCAGTACACCTTACCACAGGGTTGATAGAGTTACACCTAACTCCAACCCTTTACAAACCTTGTATTGTAAGTACAATTCGCACGACACCACCACCTTCCTAGAATGAATATTGATCACACCTTGATCAATCTTTTACAAAGATGTATGAATGGTGGTTTATCTCAAGCCTATTCAAGATCGAAAGAATATGAATACAATAGGCTTTTACAAGAAAAGAGAAAGAAAGAAGATGTAGGAGAAGAAGAGCTTTGCTATTTGATCTCTTTGAATTGCAATGCTTGTTCTTATTTTTATTTGATCTCCTCTATTCTCTTTTAACCATGCAGCCGTCCACTTAGGGCTTCTCCCCCTCTTGAAAATTTTCTTTTAAGTCCTTGAGAGAGTGTAAGACATCATTGTGACAAGGCCTTGCTTACTTGGCAACTTCTCATTGGATGATCATTTAGCCTTTGCTTACTTGGCACCTCCTTATTGGTTCAACATTGTCATCATGATGACATGGAAAAAATCTGAGATATACACTTTAACATGTGCCAAAAATCGATTAAAAAATCATTCCATAATTTAAGAAATACACCATAAATTGCAAGACAATAAAATTCTTCCATAACCTATGCAAATTTCGGCCATTAAGGTGTCTTGCCATGCTTAATTTTCAGCATGTGCAACCTTCCATTTCTTTCAAAATAATACCAATTATTCTTTGATTTTTTTCATCATAAAAATGAATCAACAATATATGGCAAGTATTGCTACCAATTAAGAAATGAACTTGGACACAAAAAGGCTTAAGAATTCGGCCACACCATGTACACATGCTGAAAAATTTTCAGCATGTGTGATATGTAGAGATATCACCATTTATTTATTTAAATTATATTCAAAACCTTACCATATCTTCTTCCAATTAATCACCTAATAAAAGATGACAAAATATGTCACATTTAATAAGCAAAATTCGGCCAGCTTAAGGTTAGTATGCTGAAATTTTCAGCATGTGACATAAGAGAGATATATGTTGAATTCTTACCATTTGTAGCTTTTCTCTTCAATTCACCAACAATGTATGATTGATCCTTGACCAATCAATATGCCAAAAAAGCTCCACATGTGCTCCAAATCAGCTATATGTGACGTTATATGATGTGTATACAAATGCTGAAATTTATTTTTGTTAACTTTGTAAAATAGTGCACATTTAATAATACACACATGAAATATTCCAATCAGCCCTTAATTTAATTTTCTAGAACACTTTAAGATGTATATCATATGTAAAAAGTGTCAAGATACATGTCACATGATGTACAAGAAAAACGTTCCATGTTATGTGCATAGAAAACCGAATTTTTGATATTTATCGATTACCCGATTTTTCTCTAATTTAAATTCCAACTTTTGCACATGTTATATATATTATGTTATACATAATATATATAACATATACTTTAAATCACAGCACTTGGCTGGCTTAAAGTGGTACCATTAGCATGTGACAAAATTAAACTTGGAATCTTCACATTTTGGCCTTAATGTGGGGTGATTTGTGTGTGCCAACATGGAAAGTATTTTTGGCTGAACATATCATGTATGGCACGAAATTTACATCAATTTTTGATGTATATGGGCTGGCCATTTATTTATGGCAAGTACGTGACACGTTGGCGAAGTTTCGGTATTCGCCCGATACGACAAATTTCGGTTTAGAACCTTTTATCGTGTCGTATTTAATTTCTCATCACCATATCTCATATCATATGATATAAGACCTGCATATACTCATAAATATGAGTTAAGTATAGTGGTGTGACGTTAACGTACGTACTTAGAATATATAACGTGTCGGTAGTACGTTGGAATACATGTGTATGTGCCTTTTTCAAAAAATCTGAAAATATGTATAATATATGTGTATGGGGCGTGTATAATAAAGATGGGGAGGAGGAGAAAACTTCCTTTTTTAGCCTTGTTGCCTTTGTGCCTTTTCCAAATGTAGCTTCCTTTAATGAACTACTTAGTTTATTAAACTAAGTACTTCACTTAATGAACTAGTTTAGTTCATTAATGGTGGCACCTGAAAATAGTATAAACACAACAAATGTTTGCCATATGATGTAAGCTTTAATGCTTCATGGCTCGTTAGTACGGCAACATAATATATAAGCTAAACAAGGCAAGTAATGGCGAGATATCATGCATTCATGTACACGTATATATATATTGTGCACGTTTATATATATATATATATACATTTAAGTCACTTATTTTGAAATCACTCAAACCCCCTTATCTCTACAATCTCCCCCTTTTGATGATTTTCAAAATAACTTGTGTACATGATTTAAATGCTATCTCTCCCCCTTTAATTGTGCGCAAATTTGAAATTTGAATTTCAAATTTCAAATCCGGCTCCCCCTTGATTTGTGTAATTAAGGTCAATCAGTGTCTCTCTCCCCCTTAAATCATGCTTTTCTCTCCCCCTTTATTTTGGAAAGTAAATCAAAAGATTCCTGCAAAGATAAAGAAAAAAATCATGCATTTCATATACGTGCGTTCGTAAGGGTTATTTATTCAACCCTTTGAAAATGTCCCTTTTGGTACCCACATTTGGGTGACCTTTCTAGGTCTTCCAAAAGGTGAGAAAGATGATGAGAACGCAACATAATATACTTTAAGTGCACCTTTATCTGGCCTTTGGCCAAGAACTCCTTTATACGCATTATATGTAGGACGTTTTTGATATGTCCTTGTGTTTGTATGCGTAGTGTGTGGATGGAATGAATGTCGTGTATGCAATACTCTTTTCTTTTCATGTCTATATGGTACAAAGTTGTGTTTCACGTGATAAGAAGATGTGGTGGGATGTGATAAGGGAAGTGACGGTTTTGCGTCATCTTAGACGCCACTTGGGGCTTTGGAGTGTCTACTTT
>AP025065.1:15086545-15108028 GCA_036186865.1 Eustoma russellianum
CCCGATTTTTCTCTAATTTAAATTCCAACTTTTGCACATGTTATATATATATTATGTTATACATATATATAAGATATACTTTAAATCACAGCACTTGGCTGGCTTAAAGTGGTACCATTAGCATGTGACAAAATTAAACTTGGAATCTTCACATTTTGGCCTTAATGTGGGGTGATTTGTGTGTGCCAACATGGAAAGTATTTTTGGCTGAACATATCATGTATGGAACGAAATTTACATCAATTTTTGATGTATATGGGCTGGCCATTTATTTATGGCAAGTACGTGACACGTTGGCGAAGTTTCGGTATTCGCCCGATACGACAAATTTCGGTTTAGAACCTTTTATCGTGTCGTATTTAATTTTTCATCACCATATCTTATATCATATGATATAAGACCTGAATATACTCATAAATATAAGTTAAGTATAGTGGTGTGACGTTAACGTACGTACTTAGAATATATAACGTGTCGGTAGTACGTTGGAATACATGTGTATGTACCTTTTTCAAAAAATCTGAAAATATGTATAATATATGTGTATGGGGCGTGTATAATAAAGATGGGGAGGAGGAGAAAACTTTCCTTCCTTAGCCTTGTTGCCTTTGTGCCTTTTCCAAATGTAGCTTCCTTTAATGAACTACTTAGTTTATTAAACTAAGTACTTCACTTAATGAACTAGTTTAGTTCATTAATGGTGGCACCTGAAAATAGTATAAACACAACAAATGTTTTCCACATGATGTAAGCTTTAATGCTTCATGGCTCGTTAGTATGGCAACATAGTATATAAGCTAAATAAGGCAAGTAATGGCAAGATATCATGCATTCATGTACACGTATATATATATTGTGCACGTTTATATACATATATACATTTAAGTCACTTATTTTGAAATCACTCAAACCCCCTTATCTCTACAGTGTGTAATGCATGTGGCCAATTTCATGGCCTTCTTGGTGACTAATTTTTATTCCAAAAATAGTAGAAATGTTATGTACTAAATGATGATTGATTTCTTTTTTATTTTCAAGGAATAAATCAAATGCAAACTTGGCAACAATTTGAATAAAGTGTGAATATCACACATGCTGAAATTTCAGCATGTGTAGAAAAGAATGTGGCCGATTTTTTTAAAGGAATGGGTGATTAGTTGTCTTGCCAATTATGTGGGATGATTATGTGACTTATGGCAACACTTTTATGGCTAATTGGCACATGATTTTTAAGGTTTATTTTCAGATTTATCTAGTCATGAAATGATGTCAACTTCCATCCAATCAAAGAGTGCCAAATAAGCAAGAGATTAATGATCATCTAATGAGGAGTTGCCAAGTAAGCAAGGAAATGTCACAATGATGAATATACTCTTTCAAGGACTTAGAAGATAATTTTCAAGAGGAAGATAAGGCTATAGGGGGGCGGCCACCTTGGATAAAAAGGAAAGAAGAGAGCAAAAAAATACAAGACAAAGCTTACAATTTCAAAGTGCTCAAAACGTTTTTCACCTTCTTCTTTCTACACTTCTTTCTTTCTTCTCTCTAAAAGCCTATTGTATTCATATTCATACATCTTGAATAGGCTTCTTACATACCACCATATACTCTTTGTTGTTGTAAAAGATTGATCAAGATGTGATCAATTTTGCACTCGCAAGGTGGTGGTGTTCGTGATCGTTGTAATCATTTACAAGGTTCCTAAAGGGTTGGAGTTGGTTTGTAACTCCATCAACCCTGTGTGGTAAGGTGTTTTTTGTGTTTTGTGATTAGTGCTAACTGAGGAAGGTGCCCTCGAAGACTGGAGTAGGTTGATTTAACCGAACCAGTATAAAATCCCTCGTGTTCTTTACTTTCAGCACTTACTTTCAGTTTCTAGCACAGTGCATCATTTTTATTACATTATTAAAAATAGTAAACGAATTTCAAAAATCACGAAACTTTTAGGAAACATAGCCACACGTTTTAAGGTTCTTTTGGCGTAAGTTTCAACCCTTTTGGACAAGTATAAGTCATCCAAACGTCAAAAGTTCTGAGACTAGTGCAGTCTGATTTTCAGGCTTGCAAAGGTTGATACTTTGAACGTATTTGACTAACTCCCCAAAAGAATTTTTCAGAAATGCTTCAACCCAATTAAAAAAACCTAATAAGGGGTTAGTCATTAAACTTTCAGAGCATTTGGAGTCACGGTTAAATAGGAATCAATTTTTCAAATCAGACTACCGTTACTGGCAGATTTGCGCAATCTGACCATCAACAACTTTTAAAGGGGTTAGATATTGAATTTTAATCTGAAATTTTTAGAAGATACTCAAAACATCTGAGACTAAGATTTATCCAAATTTTAGAATTTTTGAAGACCTGCAACATAGTTTTCAAAACGTTTCAAAACAGGTCTTGAAAACAAAAACTGTTTTCAGAAGTTGGGTTTTTGGTTTAAAACAATTTTAAAAACCACATTTTCCGCACCCACTATTCAACCGCCCCTTCTAGTGGTGCCTTGCAGATCCTACAAGTGGTATCAAAGCGCAGGAACACTCATAACTAAAGGATCCAACGATCTAAGTGAGATAGAAACCACAAACTTCAAAACCGAGCAAGAAGGTATGTCCAGTCAAAGGCCTCCTCTCTTTGACGGTGAGTCTTTTATTAAATGGAAGTTAAGAATGAAACTTTTCCTTATGGTTATTGATATTGATCTTTGGTCCATTATAGAAGATGGTCCATTTGTACCTTCAAAGTTATCCACTGTAGATGGAGTCACGCTAGAGGTCATTAAGCCTAAACAAGAGTATACTAATGATGATAAAAAGAGACTGAGCATGAACGCTAGAACTATGCAATTACTTCTAAATAGACTAAGTAAAAGTGAATCTAGCTATGTTTCAAATTGTTCTAGTGTTCAAGAAATGTGGAGAATCCTTGAAATGAAACACGAAGACACTAGTCAAGTAAAAGAGTCCAAAATCAACATGCTTATGTCCACACTTGAGTCATTTAAATTATTGCCAAATGAATCTATCGTTGATATGGATCCACGCTTGACTAACATTTACAATTCTCTTAAGTCTCTTGGCTAAGCCTTTTCTATGCAGGAAAAGGTAAAATACGAAGCCTTCCATCCGAGTGGGACCCTAGAGTAACGGCCATAGAAGAAAGCAAAGAAATTAAATCAATTAAGATGGAGGAACTAATTGGATCACTTAAGGTATATGAGAACAAACTCACCATAAGGAAATCGGAATCATCATCAAAACAAGGTAAGACTATTGTATTTAAATCAAATGAATACGTCTCTACTTCTTCCGATCACGTAGATGATAGTGATTCTGAATCAGACAACGATGACTTAATTTTATTGGCTAAAGGCTTGAGAAAATTCATGAGAAAGTCATTTAAAAACAAATCTAAGGGTACTTCGACTAAAAGAAATAAGAACAAGACAAATGACAAGGATGTTAAATGTTACGAATGCAGTAAACTTGGACATCTATCATATGACTGCCCTAATAAGGACAAGCAAACAAACAAACATCCTGACAAGAATCGGACCAAAAATAGACTCGTCTCAGAACCTAAGCAAAGGAAAAGAGCTCTCAAGGCCTCCACTTGGAGTGATACATTTGATTCCGAGACTGATATAGAAGAGGAAACTGCACAAGTATCCAAAGCATCAAACGAGGGAACCCACACATAAAAAGAGACATCTATCAAGTGGTTCCTTGACAATGGTTTTTCGAGGCACATGACGGGTGACCCGAGCTTATTCACAAAGTTGAAAAAGGTCACAAAAGACGGATCTGTGACCTTTGGAGACAGCAATGAAGGCAAGATCATCGGAAAAGGTACAATTGAAAGCCCAAGCACCCTTCAAATCTCCAACGTCTTTTTGGTAAGCAACTTATCCTATAATCTTCTCAGCATCTCACAATTTATTGAAAATGGTTTTGATGTGTGTTTTACTCATCCATATTGCAATATAATAAATAAAAATGGAGAAACAGTTTAAAAGGAAAACGGGAAGGAAACATCTTTACACTTTCTATGGATGATATGTTAGACGCTAAGGTTTAGTGTTTCATGTCAAATGAACCTAACGTAAATTTGTGGCATAGACGTTAAGGACCATTGGCATTTCTGCACTTGAAAAACTCCAATGAAAGAACCTAATACGAGGATTGCCTACACTTGATTTAGACAACTTTAAGTTGTGTGAATCTTGCATAAAAGGCAAACAAACACGTGAGTCACTTAAACCTAAAAATGAAATAAGCACGACTAGAGTTTTAGAATTATTACACATTCATTTATTTGGGCCTAGTCGCACTGCGAGTCTCGGTGCACGTCATTATGCTTGTGTGCTTGTTGATGATTTTTCTCGTTATACTTGGACTTTGTTTCTTGCACATAAAAATGATAGTGCCATTGAGATTGAAAAACTAATAAAAAAACTTGAAAATCAATATGGTTTCAATGTGAAAAGGATAAGAAGCGATAGAGGCGGTGAATTTAATAACAAGGACATGATTGCATTTTGCGAAGAAAAAAGAATTAAACACGAGTTTTCGCTACCTAGTACTCCTCAACTAAATGGAGTAGTAGAAAGAAAGAATAGGACATTACAACAAATTACTAAAACCATGTTGTGTGATAATAAATTGCCTAGATTTTTGTGGGCGGAAGCCGTAAATTGCGCATGCTAAATAGTTAATCGTTTGTCTATTAGAAAGAAAATAAATAAGACGCCATATGAGTATTAAATGGTCGCATGCCTAAAATTGATTACTTTCGTGTGTTTGGCTACAAATGCTTTGTTTTAAATACGAAAGGTAATTTAGATAAGTTTGAATCGAAATCAATTGAATGCATCTTTGTTGGGTATTCTGTGAATTCAAAAGCATATAGATGTTATGATCCCATGAATAGGAAAATTCTAGAATCCGTTCATGTGAAGTTTAATGAATTTGGTGAGATTGATAAAGATAAAGAATATGACGATGATTTTGAATTAAAACCCTTGTTGAATGATGATGATGATGGCACGCATGATAAACTAGATACGCATGATACACTAAAAATCCATTATCACTTAGAAATGTATGAGAACGTAGAAAATAATCAACCAAGATGGCATAGACATCACCCACACGATCTCATTATAGGCAATATCACTCACGGTGTACGACCACGTAGAAGAATAAATCCGGATGAAATAAATGAATTTCATGCGATGATTTCCGAAATTGAGCCCAAAAATGTGCATGATGCTTTGAGTGATTCTTCTTTGACTGATGCTATGCATGATGAACTTAATCAATTTGTTAGAAATGACGTATGGGATTTAGTGCCATGACCACAAGATAAGACTATGATAGGCACAAAGTGGATGTTTAGAAATAAAATGAATGAAGATGGAAAAGTTGTTAGAAACAAAGCTAGACTTGTAGCACAAGGATATAATCAAGAAGAAGGAATTGATTATGATGAAACGTTTGCACCCGTAGCACGTTTTAGAAGCCATACGACTTTTACTTGCTATTGCTTGCATGAAAGATTTTAAAATCTATCAAATGGACGTGAAAAGTGCATTCTTAAATGGCTTTGTACAAGAAGAGGTATACGTGAAACAACCACCCGGTTTTGAAGATTTGAAACATCCCGATCACGTGTACAAACTAAAGAAGGCACTATACGGTCTAAAGCAAGCACCTAGAGCATGGCATGATCATTTTGCTACTTTCCTTTTAGAAAATGATTTTAAAAGAGGCACTATAGATAGTACTTTATTTTTAAAACAAGATAAATCAGATTTACCCATTATTCAAATTTATGTTGATGACATCATTTTCGGCTCCACTTCTCATAAACTTGTTGAAGATTTCAAAATTTGCATGAAATCGGAATTTGAAATGTCTATGGTTGGTGAATTAAATTACTTTCTTGGCTTGCAAATTAAACAAACGAGTAAAGGTATACATATTAGCCAAGTTAAGTACATAAATGATATGATTAAAAAGTTCAATTTTGAGAATTTAAAGCCGTCACCCACCCCTATGAGTGTCACAACTAAATTAGATAAAGATGAACATGGTAAGGATTTTGATAATGCCTTATATAGATCTATGATTGGCTCTTTGCTATATCTTACTGCCAGTAGGCATGATATCATGTTCAGTGTATGTATATGTGCACATTTTCAAAGTCAACCTAAGGTGTCTCACTATAATGCCGTGAAAAGAATATTTCGATATATTAAGCACACACACACCTTAGGCATTTAGTATGATAAAGATTGTGAATTTAACTTGCATGCCTATACTGATGCTGATTATGGTGGATGTAAAATAGATAGGAAAAGCATGAGTGGCACTTGTCAATTTATAGGAAACTCACTTATTTCATGGTTTTCCAAAAAGCAAGCAAGCGTTGCTTTATCCACTACTGAAGCTGAGTACATGGCACTTAGTCTTTGTTGTACACAATTACTATGGTTAAAACAACAACTTTCTGACTTTGGAATTATGGTAAATAAGATTCCGATATATTGTGATAGTATGAGTGCCATCAACTTATCTAAGAACCCCATTCTACATTCTAAGGCCAAGCATATAGAAGTATGTTATCACTTCCTTCGTGATCACATAAATAATGGTGATATTGCCATAGATCACGTAAGCATTGAGGCGCAAGTAGCTGACATTTTCACTAAAGCATTAAATCAAGCCATGTATGAAAATTTTCGTTCTAAATTAGGCATGATTTTTGCTGATTTGATTTGATTGTCTTTCCATATTTACATGCATTTTTGATTGACTTTCAAAAATAAAGGGGGAGAGAATGCATGAGATTTAAGGAGGAGAGAGAGATTGATTGAACATATCAACGGGGAGAAAATTCGAAAGTTGAAATTCAAAATTAGAATTTGTGCATGATTGGAGGGGGAGCAATAAAATTTAAATCATGACCATAGGTTATTTTGTAAATCATCAAAAGGGAGAGATTGTAGAGAAAAGGGGGGTTTGAGTGATTACAAAATACATGATTTAAATAACGTGTTACAAAGAAATGCATGACATATTTTATGACATGACACATTTTTGCATAAAACTTGCCTTATATAGTTCATATATAAGTTTTCGTACTAACGAGCCATGAAGCTTTAAAGCTTACATCAAATGGCAAGCATTTGTTGTGTTTGAAATATTTTCAGGTGCCATCATTAATGAACTAAACTAGTTCATTAAGTGAAGCACTTAGTTAAATAAACTAAGCACTTCATCAAAGGAAGCTATATTTGGAAAAGGCACAAAGTTTAATATTCAGATTTTTTTTAAAAAGACACATACACATATATTCTAACGTACTACCGACACGTTATATATCTTACGTACGTACGTTAACGTCACACCACTATATTTAACTCATATTTATGAGTATATTCAGGTCTTATATCATATGATATAAGTCATGGTGATGAAAAATTTATTACGACACGTTAAAAGGTTCTAAAACAAAAATTATCGTATCGGGTGAATGCCGAAACTTTGCCAACGTGTCACGTACTTGCCATATATAGATGGCCATCCCCTACACTTCAAAAATGGCCACAAATTTTGTGGCGTACATGGTATATACAGCCATAAAATCATTCCATGTTGGCACACACAAATCACCCTCAATTAAGGCCAAATTGTGGAGATTTCAAATTCAACATTTTTGTCACATGTCGGCGCCACTTTAGTAAGCCATGTGAGCTGAATATTAAAGTTTAATTTATGTATATTATGTATAACATAATATATATATAACATGTGCAAAAATTTGGAATTTAATTAGAGAAAAATCGGGTAATCGACAAACGTCGAAAATTCAGTTTTCTACGAATACGACACATAGAACATTTTTGGCATGGCATATAACATGTATCTACACACTTTTTACATGCTCTATATATTTTAAAGTGTTCTAGAAAAATCAATTAAGGGCTGATTGGAATATACCATATGTGTGTAATTATATGTGCACTATTTTACAAAGTTTGCAAAAATAAAATTCAGCACATATACATTCATCATACACGCCTAGCTCAGCCTTGTTGGAGCATATATGGAGCTTTGTTGGCATCTTGATTGGCCAAGAACGAAGCATGCAATGTTGGTGACATAAAGAAAGGAGCTAGACAAGGTAACATTTCAAACTTTGTCACATTTGTGACACATGCTGAAAATTTCAGCATGTGTAATATGGCTGGCCGATTTTTGCTACTAAATTATGCCATATTTACCACTTTGAATTATGTGGATTAATTGAAAGATAGTATGGCAATGTTTTAAATATATTATCGAAATAATCAAGTGATATTTTCAAATATCACACGTGCTGAAAATTTCAGCATGTGTGTAATGCATGTGGCCGATTTCATGGCCTTCTTGGTGACTAATTTTTATTCCAAAAATAGTAGAAATGTTATGTACTAAATGATGATTTATTTCTTCTTTATTTTCAAGGAATAAATCAAATGCAAACTTGGCAACAATTTGAATAAAGTGTGAATATCACACATGCTGAAATTTCAGCATGTGTAGAAAAGAATGTGGCCGATTTTTTTAAAGGAATGGGTGATTAGTTGTCTTGCTAATTTTGTGGGATGATTATGTGACTTATGGCAACACTTTTATGGCTAATTGGCACATGCTTTTTAATGTTTATTTTCAGATTTATCTAGTCATCAAATGATGACAACTTCCATCCAATCAAAGCGTGCCAAGTAAGCAAGAGATTAATGATCATCCAATAAGGAGTTGCCAAGTAAGCCAGGAAATGTCACAATGATGAATATACTCTTTCAAGGACTTGGAAGATAATTTTTAAGAGGAAGAGAAGGCTATAGGGGGCGGCCACCTTGGATAAAGTGGAAAGAAGAGAGCAAACAAAATACAAGACAAGGCTTACAATTTCAAAGTGCTCAAAACATTTTTCACCTTCTTCTTTCTACACTTCTTTCTTTCTTCTCTCTAAAAGCCTATTGTATTGATATTCATACATCTTGAATAGGCTTCTTACATACCACCATATACTCTTTATTTTTGTAAAAGATTGATCAAGGTGTGATCAATCTTGCACTCGCAAGGTTGTGGTGTTCGTGATCGTTGTAATCATTTACAAGGTTTGTAAAAGGTTGGAGTTGGTGTGTAACTCCATCAACCCTGTGTGGTAAGGTGTTATTTGTGTTTTGTGATTAGTGCTAACCGAGGAAGGTGTCCTCGAAGAGTGGAGTAGGTTGATTTAACCGAACCAGTATAAAATTCCTCGTGTTCTTTACTTTCAGTTTCCAGCACCGTACATCATTTTTATCATGTTATTAAAAATAGTAAAAGAATTTCAAAAATCACAAAACTTTTAGGAAACATAGCCACACGTTTTAAGGTTCTTTTGGCGCAAGTTTCAACCCTTTTGGACATGTATAAGTCATCCAAACGTCAAAAGTTCTGAGACTAGTGCAGTCTGATTTTTAGGATTGCAATGGTTGCGACTTTTAACGTATTTGACTAACTTCCCAAAAGCACTTTTCAAAAATGTTTTTAACACAATTAAATACACCTAATAAGGGGTTAGTCATTAAATTTTCAGAGCATTTGGAGTCACGGTTAAATACGAATTAATTTTTCAAATCAGACTACCGTTTCTAGCAGATTTGTGCAATCTGACCATCAACGATTTTTAAAGGGGTTAAAGACTGAATTTTAATCTAAAATTTTTAGGAGATACTCAGAACATCTGAGACTAAGATCACTCTAAGTTTCAGAATTTTTGAAGACCTACAACATAGTTTTCAAAACGTTTCAATACAGGTCCTGAAAACAGAAACTATTTTCAGAAGTTGGGTTTTTGTTTTAAAACAATTTTAAAAACCACATTTTCCGCTCCCACTATTCAACCCTCCCCTTCTAGTGGTGCCTTGCAGATCCTACTTTCTTGGGTATAATCGTAATGACATTTAACTTGTACATTGTATCAGTCAATTACCCCTTCCTTAAATACATACCATTCTTTGAAAGAATAACTTTATTTGACTCTAACACTAGTCTAAACCCATGCATGACCAGTAGAGCCCCAGAAACCAAGTTCTTCCAGATGTCGGGAACATGCTGCACATTTTGCATAGTGAGATGCTTTTCTAAGGTCAGCTTCAGAACAACTTTCCCTTCGCCTTCTATATTTGATGAGGCAGCGTTCCCCATGTTGAGTTGTTCGTTGCAACCCAGGCTTGTACTTTGAGAACATTGGCCTAGTGGCACAGACATGTCTTGTGGCTCTAGTATCCAGCCACCATTCACGCATGTTCCCCACGTCATCACACTCCGAGACCATAACACAAAGATTCAGATCATCTAGGCATCAACGAGATTTGCTTTTGCCTTGTTTTGCTTTTTCTTGGGCTTATGACAATCACTACTGCGGTGCCTCTGGATTCCACAATTGTAGCAGTTCCTAGTGAACTTTTTAGCACTCTCTTTGCTTTTGGAGTTCACTCCGAGAGGGTTGGCCTTTTTCTTCTTTTCCTCTAATACATGGACTTTGGCATGACGAAAACTCAAATACGGGTTTCTCTCAGATCTTTGATTATCCTCCTCTATGCAGAGTCGGACAATCAGATCTTCCATCATCATTTCCTTTTGTCTGTGCTTAAGATAGCTCTTAAAATCCATCCACAAAGGAGGTAGCTTCTCAATCACAGCCACAACCTGTAAAGATTCACAAAGTGTCATGACCTCCTCTTCTATTTCGACTACCAACAATTGTAGTTCCTCAACCTGGAAAACTACAGTTTTGGAATCTGACATTTTAAAGTCCATGTACTTACCGACTATAAACTTTTTTGTTCCAGTGTCTTCAGATCGATATTTCTTATCTAAAGCTAGCCACAATGATTTCGCAGTTTTGTAAGTACAATATACGAGATACATAGTATTATCTAAGCAACTCAAAATTTGGTTGAAACAGACATAATACTTGTAAGACCATGCTTTAGCCGCTAAGATGTTATGTATGTTTAGATTTTGGTCCTCAACAGGAACCACCATAGGAGGGTCCTCGGTCAACAATTTGTCCAATCCCAACATGTCAACAAAAACAAAATCTTCTACTGCCACCTCTTCAAGAAACACCACTCGAACTTCTCGGGTTTCTCCACATGACCAAATGGCACATTCAGTCCAACATTCATAACAGCATTGGGTGCCAAGGGAATCATATTCACTTCGGGTGCAGAACCAAATTATGCACCGTTCACACCATGAACTGAGCTTCTGCTTTCGTTTTCCATCAATGTTCAATCGAGAGAGAACATATCAGAAAAATTTCAGAAAAAAGAATGAGTAGAAAAAGACTGCAAATCAGTGTAACAACACTATTTTGCATACAGAAAATAAACATTACAGAATTGAATAAGAATAAGTCTTCAGATTGTTAGAAGCAACAATCCTGCACCAAACTGCTATAGTGGTGTGTGCGCATGTAAAGACAGTAAACAGTACATCAAACCCCTGGGCAAGTCGAGGACTTTGTCCTTAGGACTTATGGCTCCGGTATAGTGTACCCAACTGGTGTTAGCAATCGTCTCCTACGATACAATGGGTATCTGTTCAATCGAGCAGAACTGCTGCAACTTGAACCTAATCGAACCTTCGGGCTTCCTGACTTCTGACAAACTTGATGCAGAATGAAGTAGGAGAAGACACAGAAGACTCAGAAAAAATTGGGTGTTCTGAATTATACCCAAGGGGCGATTTTTGTAGAGGAGTTGGTTGAAGAATCAGTTAAGCAGATTAACCTGTGACCGTCTGATCAAAACTGCAGATCAATCTAGAGGCATTGGATCATAACCAAAGAATCGTTTGTTGGGCAGTCTCTGGACAGTTAATCCACAGTCGTTGGATCAAAACCGACACTTAACCGACTCCGTTAGATCAAACCGACAAAGGGAAAAGGCTATGGGCAGGGCTTGGAGATTTTTTGTTTGGGCTGCTTGTAAATAATTAATCAAAAGCACAAAGAAATTTTTCTTCAAAAGAATAGGAACCGGCCTGAGCCTGCACCCACACCCGCACCCGCACACAAGCACGAGCCAAGCAGGTTGGGTAGACAGGCAGAAAGCGTGTGCGCGTGGCATTTTCGTAGGTCTTCCCTCTGGTCAAAACTTTTCATGCCCTTAGGGTACATCTAAAGTGACCATTCTTGAACTATATATGGTGTCTAACTCACTTCATTTGTCCAATGTGATATATCCTCAAAGTGATGATGTGTCTCTCCCTAAGGAGGCCACATCATCACTTTTGTCATTTTTAAACCTATTTTTGACCAAAAAATAGTATTTTATTTATACTGCAAAAGAGAAGTTGTGTACAATTGTATTGCTTGTCTACACCCTTTTAACTATCTAATATAGGGGGTATAGGGATCTGTTAGTATGTATCCCTTTGCCATGTTTGGGATTTGATTAAGTGTTTTGTATTTCATGAATAGTCTTTGTTTCATTCCATTTTGTGCTATATAGTGTGCTGCTGTATTTGTTTCCCTAGGGGCATATTAGACATTTCCTTCCAGCACCGACATGATTCTTTTTATTTGCTCCATTATCGCCCTTGCCTTTCTATCTTTGCCTTTCATTTCCCTCTGCTGCAGAAACTCTGCTATCTGCCTTGAATCTGTTTCAACTCCTATCTTCTGATATTTCATTCCAAAGTAGCATATGGCCATTAATATTGTTTGAGCTTCTGCTGTGAATGGTTCTGTCTGCGGAAGACTAAAGGAAATAGCTTTGATGAAGTTTCCGCAATGGTTCCTTGCAATTGCTCCTCATGCTGATTTTTTTATTACATGCTGAATCTTTGTTAATTTTGACAAATCCTTCTTGTGGTGGTGTCCATCTGACTAATTTTTTCCTTTGTTGTTGTAGTGGTGGTGATATTCCAGCATCCACTAAGTTCTGTACAGTTGCTGCCACTTTTGTTCTGTTTAGCGACATGCACCAGCTATATAGTTGTTTTCGGATGTCTTCGTTTGCTTGTCTGATGTTCCATTGTCCTTCTCCGCGTGTGATGTTTGTGTATTGTTTCCATATTGTCCAGATGATTATCCCTTGCACTATTATTTTGATTTTGCTCCGAATCTTGTTTGTTTCTCTGTTTCTCCACCATCTACGTAGATAACTCTAGAGTGTTGGACTAGCTGTTGGGGGTGGGTATCCATCCAGTAATATAGCATATTTGTGCCAGATTGCTTTTGTTTGCTTGCAGTTTAGCCATAAGTGATCTCCTGTCAGACTTGCTTTTTTGCGTATTGGGCAGATTGTTAGATATATCGTTTGAAATGAGCTGAGATTTTTTGGTAGTGGGAATGCCTTGTTTTGTAACCTCCATAGAAAGATGTTGATTCTTGGTATTTGTCTTTTGTCCCAGATATATTTGTATTGAGTCTCAGGTTGTTTCTTCCTTCTACATTCTTCATAGGCCGTTTTCAGAGTGAAGTTACCGTCCTTGGATGGTTTCCATATCCAGTTATCTTGTATTTTGTCTGTTCTCCCTTGACAGAATGTATGTATTTTGGCTATCCTTTTCCATGTGGGGGAATCATAGTTCTTTGCGTTTTCCTCTTATCTTTTTGCATATTTTGCGTGCATGTATTATGTCAAGAGTGATTTTTGTGTGTTGAAGTTCCACCATATCTTGCATGTGTATGCTTTTTGTAGGTCTTGGATGCTTCTTATTTCCAGTCCTCCTTCTTGCTTTGGGTAGCAGATATCCATTTATGTTTTTTATGCTCTTGACTGGATCCCTAGAAGAATGCAGCTATTTTTCTATTAATGCAGTTTATGATCTTCTTCGGGAGTTTGGTTACTGCTAGTATATGTAAGGGGATAGTAGATAAAACATACTTTATCAGTCTTAGTCTTCCTTCCTGGCCTAGAATTTTTGTGTACCATGCTTGTAGCCTTGTTTCAAAATGTTGTATTAGAGGTCCACAATATCTTGTTCTGGTTGTGCCTTTGTGTAATAGATTTCCTAAGTATTTGATAGGCAGGGTAACTATTTTCATTTTTAGTGTGTTTTCTATTTCTTGGAGCCTTGTTTTACTGATTTTTTTGATGTTATTAATTGGCTTCTGTTATTGTTTACTAACTGTCCTGAGCTGGCTTGGTATTCTTCTAAGAATTTTTTTGAATTTTTTTAGGTTGTTTTTTCTGCCATTTAGAAACACTAGTAGGTCATTTGCGTATGCCAAGTGTGATATATGGGGTTCTACCTATTCAGTAAGGCTCTATTTGTCTTTGTTTTATTAGGGTATTCATTGTAGGATCTGCAAGGCACCACTAGAAGGGGGGGTTGAATAGTGGGTGCGGAAAATGTGGTTTTTAAAATTTCTTTAAACTTGAACAATTCAAGTTCTGAAAACAGTTTCTGTTTTCAGGACCAGTTTTAAAACGTTTTGAAAACTAGGTTTCAGGTCTTCAAAAATTCTGAAATTTGGAGAGAACTTAGACTCAGATGTTATAAGTATTTCCTAAAAATTTCAGATTAAAACTCAACCTCTAACCCCTTGAAAATTCGTTGGTGGTCAGATTGCGCAAATCTGCCAGAACCGATACACTGATTTAAAAAATTTATTCCAATTTGTACACAACTCCAAATGCTTTGAAAATTTAACCACTAACCCCTTATATGTTATATTTAAATAGGTTGAAACAGTTTTGAAAAATTCTTTTAGGAAGTTAGTCAAATACGATCAATGTCTCAACCTTCGCAAGCCTGAAAATCAGACTGCACTAGTCTCAGAACTTTGGACGTTTGAATGACTTATACTTGTCCAAAAGGGTTGAAACTTGCGCCAAAAGAACCCTAGTATGTTTTCTGAAAGTTTCGTAATTTTTGAGATTCGTTTACTATTTTTACAAACGTGATTAAATACAGTAAACAGTACTGAAACAGAAAATCAGTGCTGAAAGTAAATGACACCAAGAATTTTATACTGGTTCGGTTATAAACAACATACTCCAGTCTTCAAGGAACACCTTCCTTGGTTCACACTAATCACACACACGCAGTACACCTTACCGCAGGGTTGATAGAGTTACACCTAACTCCAACCCTTTACAAACCTTGTATTGCGAGTACAATTCACACGAACACCACCACCTCGCTAGAATGAAAATTGATCACACCTTGATCAATCTTTTACAAAGATGTATGAATGGTGGTTTATCTCAAGCCTATTCAAGATTGAAAGAATATGAATACAATAGGCTTTACAAGAAAAGAGAAAGAAAGATAGAATGTGGAAGAAGAAGAACTAGGCTTTTTAATCACTTTTAATTTTGCAATGCTTGGCCTTGTTTTGTTTGCTCTCTTCTTTTCCTTTTTAATGGTTGCAGCCGTCCCCTAGGTGTGTCTCCCCCTCTTGAAAATTGTCTTTTAAGTCCTTGAGAGAGTGTAAGACATCATTGTGACAATGTCTTGCTTACTTGGCATCTTCTTATTGGATGATCATTTAAGCTTTGCTTACTTGGCACCTCCTTATTGGTTCGATGTTGTCATCATTGATGACTTGGAAAAATCTGAGAATAACACTTAAAACATGTGCCAAAATCATCCTTGCCATAATTCTCAATATCATCACATAAATTAAGCAAGACATTTTTCTCCAAAAATAGTCAAGAAAATCGGCCATGAATACACTTTACATGCTGAAATTTCAGCATGTGATACATGAATGTTTATTTCAAATTATTTCCAAATTTTCTTTGATTTTTCTCTTAGAAATAAATCACCAATTAGTAGAAGATATTTTCATCAATTTTGGGAATAAAATTGTACATCACATAGGCCAAAAAATCGGCCATATCCATTACTACACATGCTGAAATTTTCAGTATGTGTGATATTCAAATATATCACAATTTTAATTCCATAACTTATTCAAATCACTTCCAAATTGTCTTCTAATTAATCACATGTTTCAAGACATAAAATATAGGCTCATATGGAGATAAAATTCGGCCACCACATTAGTGCACATGCTGAATTTTCAGCATGTGTCACAATTGTGACAGAATTTGAAACATTATCTTTTGTAGCTTCTTCCTTTATGTCAGTAACAATGTATGATTGATTCTTGACCAATCAATATGCCAACAAGGCTCCACATATGCTCCATTTCATCTTGAGTAGGCGTTGGAATGAAGATAAGACATGTGCTGAATTTTATTTTTGCAAACTTTGTAAAATAGTGCACATTTAATAATACACACATGTAATATTCCAATCAGCCCTTAATTTAATTTTCTAGAACACTTTAAGATGTATATTATATGTAAAAAGTGTCTAGATACGTGTCACATGATGTTCAAGAAAAACGTTCCATGTTATGTGCGTAGAAAACCCAATTTTCGATATTTATCGATTACCCGATTTTTCTCTAATTTAAATTCCAACTTTTGCACATGATATATATATTATGTTATACATAATATATATAATATATGCTTTAAATTTCAGCACTTCGCTGATTTAAAGTGGTACCATAAACATGTGACAAAATTAAAATTGGAATCTTCACATTTTGGCCTAAATGTGGGGTGATTTGTGTGTGCCAACATAGAAAGTATTTTTGGCTGATCACACCATGTGTAGCACGAAATTTTCATCATTTGTTTGATGTATATGGGCTGACCATTTATTTATGGCAAGTACGTGACACGTTGGCGAAGTTTCGGTATTCGCCCGATACGACAAATTTCGGTTTAGAACCTTTTATCGTGTCGTATTTAATTTGTCATCACCATATCTTATATCATATGATATAAGACCTGAATATACTCATAAATATGATTTAAGTATAGTGGTGTGACGTTAACGTACGTACGTAAGATATATAACGTGTCGGTAGTACGTTGGAATACATGTGTACGTGCCTTTTTCAAAAAATCTGAAAATATATATATATTATGTATATGTGGCGTGTTTAATAAGATGGGGAGGAGGAGAGAACTTTCCTTCCTTGGCCTTGTTTCCTTTGTGCCTTTTCCAAATGAATCTTCCTTTAATGGACTACTTAGTTTATTAAACTAAGTACTTCACTTAATGAACTACTTTAGTTCATTAATGGTGGCACCTGAAAATAGTATAAACTCAAAAAATGTTCGCCATATGATGTAAGCTTTAATGCTTCATGGCTCGTTAGTACGGCAACATAATATATAAGCTAAATAAGGCAAGTAATGGCAAGTTATCATACACACATGTACACTTATGCACGTTTATATCTTATGCTCGTTTTTGTGCACATTTAAATCATGCATTTGAAAATCACTCAAACCCCTTTTTCTCTACATTCAGCCCTCTGCTGAAACCTTCTGAACTTATTATGAATAATAGGGGTGAGAGAGGGTCTCCTTGCTTCACTCCTCTAGTTGGTTTGAAGTATCCTATGGGGGATCTGTTTATTTAAACTGATAGGTAGGTACTGGAGAGATGATTCGTGATGAGGTTTATAAAATTTTGTGTAAATCCAAATGTTTTCATTACAACAGCCAAATAATTCCAGTTTACCCTGTCAAACGCTTTTGCCATGTATAGTTTTATTATGATGTTTGATCCCCTTTGAGCTTTGTTTATTTGGTGTACCATCTCATTTGCCAACAGTATTTGGTCTGAGATAATTCTATCTGGGACAAAGCCTGCTAGTTGGGCGGATATGAGTTTATGTAGAATTGGGACCATTCTACTTGTTATTATTGTTGTGTTTATTTTACTTATAAAATTTGTACCACTTATAGGCCTATAGTCTGCAAAAGTTTTTGCATTGTCTCCTTTTGGGATTAAGGTTATTGTTGTACTGGAGACTGCTTTAGGGATTGACAAGCCTAGGAAAAACTCTTGTGCCGACTTGTGTGCGTCATGTTTTATTATTTCCCAGAAGTGTCTGCAGAAATACCCGTTAAACCCATCTGGCCCTGCTGAGCTCTGTGGATCTAGGGCCCATATTGCTTTTTTAACCTCTTCTATTGAGGGGAGTGTTGTGAGTTGTGTGTTTTCTTCTTCTAAAATTAGAGTAGGAATGTACTGGAGTATACCTGTCTGTTCTGAGTCCGTTTCTTTTGAGAATAAGGCTTGGTAGTATCTGACTGCTTCCTCTTTTATCTGGTCTATGCTGGTGAGTAGTTGGCCTTCTGCTGCCTGTATTTTTTGTATTGCTTGTTTTGATCTTTTGGCTTCGACCATAGTGTGAAAGAAAGCAGTATTTGTGTCTCCTTCTTTTATCCACTTTACTTTTGCTTTCTGCTCCCAGTATGTTTGCTCTTTGAATATTGCTTGTATTAGTTTGCTTGAGCTAAATTATATTCGGCTCTTGCTTCATCTGTTGGATTCTAATCATAGGCCTTCTCTGCTCTTGTGACCTCAATTTCTGCTTGTTCTACATGACTAAAGATGTTCCCATATATTTCTGTATTCCATGTCTTAAGATCTCTTTTTAGTTGTTTAAGTTTAGCCTCTCATCCCTCCTATTATGGGGTATGAATCCCATTGTGTTTTGACATATTGGTAGAGTGACTATGCTGAGTCCATACATTTAAAAATCTGAATGGTTTAGGTCCAGTAGTTGGGTTTGTTTTTGTTTTTATGAGAAGTGGAGAGTGATCTGATGTGCTTCTATTTAGGTGTTGTATTTTTATTTCTTCATGCATATGTAGGAATTCATTATTGCAAAAACATGTATGTAATCTTCTCCATACTTTTCCTCTACTCCTATTCCCAACCCATGTGTATTTGTTTCCATAATAACGTATTTCATGTAATCTACATTGTGTAATGTAGTCAGAATAGTCTTGTAGAGATGATAGAGACGGGGTTGAGTCACCTTTATGGTCTTCTACTCTTAGGCGTGCGTTGAAGTCTCCTCCAATGATCCATGGTAAGGTGTTTTGTTCTTGGAAATATATGATTTCTTTCCATAACTCCTTTCTCTTTTGTGTGCTGTGCTTTCCATAACCTGTAGAGAATATAAATTTTTTATTAGTGTTTATGTATTGTAGTTAGAAATGACTAACCTGTTCTATTTCTTGGCTTTGTATCAGTTGATAGGTTTGTGTTCTCCAGAAGATCCATATTTGGTTATCGCAGACTGTATGTGCTTGTGAGAATCCAAGTAGAAGTTGGTATAGTTTGAGGTTTTGTTCCCTCTGCTTGGGTTCTATGATGATCAGGATTTGTGTTGCATGTTTTCTGTTGAGTGTCTGTATTCTATGTTGGGAGGTTTTGATCCTCCTTGCATTCCATATTATGTAATTCATTGTTGATTGATGGCTTCTTTAGCTATTGATGCCCTTCGGACTGAGGCTCTTGTTTCCATCTTTGAAACCTTTGGGGGTTTAGCTTTTTGGGATTTTGTTTCTATTTCTTCTGTTTTGTCTATGTGTTGCTCTGAGGATCATTGGAGCATTGTTATGTTGGGTCTTTCTTTTGTCCTTCCTTCCCCAGTGTCTGAGTAATATGCTTCCTCTTGTTCTTTCTCTGAGTTTTGCTTTTTTATTATATCTTCCTGGTCTGGATTTAGCTTTGTGATGTCCTGTGCAAAAGGTATTTTTTTCCAGTATTGAGTCATAATCCTTTTCATCTGTGGTTGCCTTTTTGTCTTTGTTGTCTGTTTGTTCTTCTTTTGATATTGGCCTGTTGTTTCTTACTCTTTGCTCTTCTGTTTCTGTGTGTTTGAATGTTTCTATGTCGTCCTCTATGCTATTCAGGATGTGTAATTCTTTCTTTTTTCAAACCTTCCTTTTGTATTTCCTGTCTTCCTCTTTGATCATTTGGTTGTGTTTTTTGAGGTGGTTCTGTGTTTTTTTCTTCTATCATGCTCAGCAAGTCGAATTGGTTTGCAGTTGTGATAATGTCCTTTGGTTTCCATATCTTGTCTGAGCTTTTCTTGTGTGCACCTTTCTTTTGTTGCCATTGATAGGTTTCTTGATGCATTTGTCCGGCTTACGTTTGTATCGGTTGGGGTTGTCTCTGTTCTATGATATCTTGAGTTGTGCCACATTGTCATTCCTTATGTCCTAACAGTCTGCATTCCATGCAGTATTGGGGAACATTTTCATATATCACTGTTTGAATAAAGATGTGTTCCTCACATTGTATATGTATCTTGGCAGGTAATTCTTGTGAGATATCCAGTTCGATACATATTTTTGCTGCTGATGGCCTATTGAAATTCAGCGTGGCTGTGTCTATTCTGACTGGTCTTCCCATTATACGGGCTATTGTGTTCAGTGCTCTCTTATCATGGAGATGTATCGGTAAGTTTTCTAATGTCACACAAATTGGAACTATTGGTGAATCTTGTTTTGGATGATCTGATGGTGTCCATTTGGTGACTTTGAGTTGTTTCCTTGTATATTCCAGATCCCGCGTGAGAAGCATCTTTGATAGTCTATTTCATTCTGAAATGTGATCAGCACATGTGCAGAGTCTAGGACGCCAATTGTGGGATTTTGTGTGAATCCTATTCGTTAAAAAATTTTCTTGATCACTTGTAGCGGTGGTTTTCTTTGCCAAAATGTTCCCACTAGCAAACTCAAATTTGGCATCCAGGATTTGAGTCTCCTTCTTGGAGAATGATATTGATGGCATGCCTTTATATTTTTGTATCTCTTTGGCTGGAAATTCCTCTATGTTTTGTTCCCTTCCTTGTGTAGATTTGACGATGCTGCGTAGGTCGCCATTTCTTGATTTCTTTGTGTACCCTTATGTTACAGTGAGCCAATTGACCCTGATGCTGTCAGGGTTTTGAATTGCTCCTTGAGTATGGTGGTTGAGATGGTACTGCAGTGATGATTGCTTCTTGTGTATGATGTATTGATTTCGATTTTGATGTTGAAATTGAATCTGCAAAGCTAGTATCTTGATTTTCTTGAATTTTCAGAAAGTTTCAGCGAGAGAGTTTCAGCGAGCTCAGGTATCTACAATCCGTAAGAGGCAATGGTTATTCAATTTTCAACCTATTTTACTCCTATTTTGAGAATTAATTTCTCATTCACCTGGTATCGCAATTGAGTGATTTCAAAGCCTAAAATCATCTACTTGTTACGTAGATAAATAAGAGTTCATTAGTTTCCACTTATCATTAATGAAAAATAATTATAATTAAGTTCAAAATATGTTGCCGACCAAGGTTTGCAACTTGGGCAAATCCATTTCAGTCCGTCAGTGTTGTTCAAAAACAAAAAAGTGAGATCAAATAATCGAAGAGCTCGACCAACGGGAGAGGAGAGGTATGAAGTCACTCGATTGACTAAGGAGAGTAAGCAAAGGAAAGGTATGAAGTGACTCGATTGATTAAGGAGAGTAAGCGAAAGCAAGAGTGAGGTTTCGCTAATCGAGCGACATCGAACTTTTTTCCAGAATTCAGATATAAGAAGATTCTTCTATGAAT
>AP025065.1:15112292-15114792 GCA_036186865.1 Eustoma russellianum
TCAAAAGCAAGCGTCATCATAAAGAGAAAAGTGAATGAAGGAAAATAAGGATGCTCAACCTCCAGTCATATACGATATGCCGCATTAAAACCCTGTCAAGTAAAACCACCCTTGTGGATAAAACCTTGACGAAGGAAAAAACGTACATATTTATACGAGCGGGTGGCTGAGAAAGTAATTTGTATAAGCGTGCTAAAATTTTGTAAACAGAAATCGTTCTTGTTCGAACAGACTGCGCGTTGATGATGATGTAGATTGGCCAGGAAAGCAGTATAAATAATGTTGCCAACTGCAAGCTATATGAACAGTGGATCCTTCGTCGGCAGCATGGAACACCTCGTGCAAATTGCAGAAAATATATGTAATGACGTCTCAAAAGATAAGCCAGAGAATAAACATGACAAAAGCAGTGAAGCCATACCCGTGTTGCCCGTAGCCAGTCGACCATGGGCAACCCCCAGTAGACTTTGCCATATCGAACAGTCCAATTTAGCTCCCATGTACGTTGTATCCAGTCACCGGCAATTGCAAATTTGTAGAAGCAGTTATCCAAAGATATAGTATAGTGAACATGCAAATGAAATAAGATGCATAATAGACATAACGCAGTAGAGACATACCGAGGCTGCATATGCCAAATTTGGACATAGGCAACCCTCAAATGTAAACGCCGCCAAATCATCTCGATACTTATTGACGGAAATTTGGAAGAGAGGTATCCAAGATCATGGTTCCTCGCACTTCGTAGGGCAGGGAAGAGGCGGATTTGTATGTACGTACTCCTGCGGCTCCTAGACCATAGCGTGCTAGCTGATGTGCAGCGGTGTTTGCTTTTCGGGACAATAACTTACAGTAGATGCATTTAGGCATAGCAGCTGAATAGTCCTTTGTATATCCACTGAGCATGAACCAGTATATTGAGAAGGATTAGCAAGCATAGCCAGAAGCATGCGGCAATCAGTTTCAACATGTAGACCATCATATGTCATGGCGTAAAAAAAGAGAATATAGCAAAGCCATTAGTTCAGCTCGAACTGGTTGAACACTCGGCAATGCAAAACGAACTGCAGAAACAAAGCGCCTGAATCAGTTCGCAACACAGCACCCAATGCTGCTCTCCGCTGCGACCCACTACAGCATCCACATTTAATTTCATTCTACCAGAAGGAGGCAATTTCCACCGAATTAATCTGTGTCGGGAAACCTTTATGTGTGGTGAAAATCATGGGCAATTAAGTGAGGAAATGGCTGCACAAATGTACGACCTTGCATCGATGTGCACCAAGAATATATGTGCTTACGGACACTATCAAAGAGATGCCGATAGGAGAATTTACTATCACCAAACCTCATGGACGCATACTCCTTCCAAATCACCCAAAGCACAAGCGCTGGAATCACTGCCCGGAAATGACCCATCATGGTTGAAGGCGAGGCCTGACGCCATCAGCAAATCAAGTAGGCTTGAATGGTGGACTGACGTGGCAAAGGAGCCAAGAAAAGCACAGCAAGCTCAACCCATAAGGATTTGATTTCAGGACATTGCAAGAATAAGTGATCATTAGTATCCGAATGCTGTAAACAAAAGACACACTGCGAGGGATATATTTTATGTCAGGTCCTAAGGTTGTTGGTGAGGGGCAACGCACCGGACCATAATCGCCACATAAATACTTTTGCACCCAGTGGTGACGAAGACCACCATATGTGTTTGGAAACTGCAACATCGGTGTATCTGCATGACACAGTAGATAAGCAGATTTAATTGTATATGTGCCGGTTGATTCCGATTCCCAGGTCAGTCCATTCGGCGTTTCGACAACATGTGATTGCATATAAGTATGAACATGATAGAGTCGTTTCCAAATTGCTGAATCATATATATGCATATAAACTGTTGAGCGTTGGCCATATTTCGCTCGGTAGTATGTGGCCCATAGTGAGTCTGACGTATGATACTTCCACCAGAGTTGGCCATCATACACTCGTTGAATATATTCAAGATTTTGAATACCGAGGCCACCATGTTCTACCAGACGACAAACATGCTCCCAAGAACCCAATGATGGGCGACCATTCCACAAGTAAGTAGCCATTTTCCGATTTAAAGTGGTGATGACACTTTTAGGCAATCTGGAGCTTGCAATGAGATGAAGTGGTATTGTTGCCAGGACATGCCTGATTAATATTAGCCTTCCTGCCATGGATAACAATTTAGACGACCAAGAGTTGAGCTTTATGTCAAAATGCGCTAAGAGTCTAGTACAGTAGGAAGATCTATTGACCCCTCGATACAATATGATCCAAGATATTTATAGGCAACACCGCCAACCGCATACCAAGAGTTCGAGCCACTCTTGAACCATCTACAGACTTTCCCACAACTATCTGACTTTTGTGGAAATTGATTAATTGCCCCGAGGCGGATTGATACGTATCTAAAAATTGACGGAAACGTTGCATATTGTGATGTTTGCCATTCAGAAAAACGACCAGATCA
>AP025065.1:15119792-15156658 GCA_036186865.1 Eustoma russellianum
AGATTTTAATGCGGCATATCATATATGACTGGAGGTTGCACATAATTGCATCGCTTTGCGCTTTTTTCTTGCGATGACATTTCCAGAGATGTAATATGGTTTTCTCACACCATAAGTGAGGTTTTTCAATAAAATTTGCTTTCATGTAAAAAAAATATATGTATATATATATATGTAAGATCATCAAATGGCTCTTACCACCTTCTGAACGACACAAACTAAATGTGTATGCCACGCACGGTCGACATTCAGCATCAGCAGGAGCACTATTGAGAGATTCCCACGGTGCAGTTACCGGTGCAATCTCATTTCCTTTGCCTATTACCTCCCCGGACATGGCCGAGCTCCAGGCGACAGCATTGGCAGGGATATATTTTCTTAGATTTGGATATCATATGGAGGTTGAGGACGTACAGAGTGTTTTGACACACACACAAATTCAAAAGAATACTTTGGCACGGTTGCTACATACTCTCCTCACTTCGTCATATATCACGCTTGCATACATCCCACGTGAGATCAATAAGGCAGCACATTATCTAGCACAACACGGACAGCTCCATCAACACTTCATACAATTCAGCAATCTTCATGATCTTCCACCGCTAGTACGAGCAATAGTGAAGACTGATCACGTACCAAACCTTCGACGTGGATGACATAAGTACTACATCTATTGATCTTGTTTGTTGCCCATATCAACCCAAGATATGGGCAACCTGGGTATGCATTTTCTTCGTATTACTTTCAGCATGTCATATTAGATGGTTGTCTGTATCATTGCATACAGACAACACGGGTAGTCCACTTTCATCACTCACAGCTTATCATAATTGGACATTACATAGACTGTTTCTTACTTTGCTTCTTAACATCTGCATGTGGTTGACTGGAAATGACTGGAGGACACAAACTGTTCGAAGACATCATCTATACTGGGGAACAACGACACAGGAAGCTTACAGACACAGTACATTGAGCTGCCGGATCCAAACCTTCGAACATTTTACTACACAGGCTTATTACTTTCATTTGCTACCTCCTCATATAAATATGCACGCTTTTTCCTTCGCCAAGGTTTTATCCACAAGGGTGGTTTACTTGGTAAGGTTTTAATGCGACATATCGTATATGACTGGAGGGTACAAATTATAACAGCATTACTACTTTTACGCATTTGATGATGTATTTATGTAATATGGTTTTCCTCCGCCACAAGTGAGGGGTTAAATCAATAAAACGAAATTTTGTGATTAAAAAAATATATGTATGTATATATATGCATATATATATATATATATATATATATATATATATAGATGAAAGACGGGCGCTACCTTCTGGAGTTTTATTTATTATAATACCCTCACTTATGGCGGGAATACCATGGTTACATATGTGTGTTTTAGCTGCGGGAGACTCTCCCAAACAATGAAAAGCATCTATACAACAGTCTATAAGCAAATGATAAAAAACGATGATATGAATAAGTAATCATATGTATTTGCTATGTGGCTGACGCGATGGATCTGTCCCAATGTGGTTGAAGCCTGTAGTGATATTCCCCATGCAGCACAGAGAAAAGGATTATACTAGGGGAAAATAGAAAAAGGAAGGCCAAGATGATAAGGATGTAGTCCACATACCCACGTTGCCTTGGCCTATCCAAGGGGCCAAGACAACTAGTAAATACGATATGCCAACCCAAATGGGAGACATACGAGTGGTATGCAGCCATGAAGAAATAGGTCCACAGCTCCGACATAATCAAAGAACGAGATTAGTATATGTAATAAAGAAATATAAACAAGACAGGTAGCAAAGAAGTAAACGCATACCCATGTTGTCCGTAGTCTAGTGGACCACGAGCAACCAAGCCTGGGCAGAGCCAACCCATATGGGAGACAATGCGTGGAAGTTGCAATCATGGAGGTCTAGGGCCGTTGTGAATTCCATGCTCAGAGTGTCGGAATGTCGGTAATGCTCTATCCACGATGATGCTACCTTGAAGTGAGGTAGGTAAAGAGGTGAAAGAATCATATGAAGTAAAGGTCTGAGTGGGAAGAGCTAATTGTGCCAGTAGATGAGCAGGCTCGTTCGTTTCTCGCGGTGTGTGTATAAATGGCAAAGACCTGACAGCAGCAGAGTGCGTAATCTGTGTATGTCAGGCGCAAGCAAGGAGGAGGGGAAGCGGTAAGATTAATCAATTCAACACAATCAACTTCTAAGATTACATCCCCATATCTTGGGAGATAATATATGAGATCCAGGAAAGAAGCTTGTGCATCGACTCGCAAAGGCATGTCCAATTGGAGTGGGAAAGATATCCCATGAATAAAAGCACCAGAGTCGCAGAGAAGAGCTCTGCCGCTTGAGTGCATACGGCCAACCGGAGCATCTGTATTTAGCTTCAGACGTCCTGATCGAGGCGGTGACCGATGAATTATCCTCGGCCAATGAGATCATAGAGGAGATGAGAGTTGGGCAGTGACCAGGTGAGGTATATATATATAGTGAAAGACGGGCGGTACCGTCTGGCCGTTTATTAATAAGTTTCCTTCACTTGTGGCGGAGGAATACCGTGGTTACATGTGTTGTAGGAGACTCTCCTACAAAATAGTAAATGAAATGCGAAATGTGTACAATAGCACCTGCTAAAAGTGAATGCATAAATTGCAAAATTTAAACTGGCAATGTTCTATTAACATGTAAAGCACCACAAAGTGTAAAATACATGAAACAATATGATGTAGGCGATGAAGCTCCCAGATGGTTAAATTGCTCATGCTGTTGACATGCAGCTGGCCGACGGTAGGATATGGGAACGCGGATATCCAGCACTCACAATGTTTTGTTCCTCAAATAAAAAGATCATAATGAATAATGTCGGAGAGTTGAAGGATAAAGTACCATAATTTGAAGACGTACCCAGGTTGCCTGCATTCATTATGAATAGAGGCAACTCCAATAGAAGTCCGTTGTGTGGTAGTCGTAGAGGGCGCTGTTCAGGAGTTGACATCCTCGCATGATCATAAAAAACAGCTTTATCTGTAGTATTGGTATAAACATAATCGAAAGGCAAAACAAAAAAAAAACGTACCAACGTTGCCTATATCAATCAGTGATATAGGCAACAATCGCGCAAGAAAGCCAACCCAATGGGAGCCAAGAATCAAAGGCGCAAGTGTGGAACCGAAGGATCCAATAATATAGCTCCTCAAACCTTGCATACCAAGCTTGTGAATGAAGAAAATATAATTGCTCCTGAGGCATGCAGCCCATGACAATAAAGCGAGTGCGCTGCTGCATTAGCTTCGCATGGACAATGTGCAATGTTGAAACATTAAGACAAAGAAAGTTGCTAGCTCGACGCAGATCCACCAAGAAACTACCAGAATATCGATTCGGGCATGACAAAAAGGATAACAGCAAACGACAGTCAGTCTCCACAATTAGCCTATCATATTCTCTCGCGTAATGTAAGAGGCTATAAGTCAACGCCATAAGCTCAGCACGCAGGGGCGTGATAGACGGTAGAGAAAAAGCAATCCCCGAGATAAACTCCCTCAAGTCATTACAAAGTATAGCTCCCGCTACAGCGCCTAACCTACCCACCAAAGCATCAACATTGAGTTTAAATCTTCCTCAAGGGGGTAATTCCCAGCAAACTAGACGATGTCGTATATGAAGCCTCGATGGCGAAAATCACCTATCCACCAAATGAGACAGCGAAATTGAAAATTTACGTCCTTTAGTTGACGCACACCAAACACATATTTGCTCACGAAGTCGCTTAAATAAATGTCTATATGAAAAAGAACTATCTCCAAATCGGATAGATGTATACTCCTTCTAAATCACCCATACAGCGAGAGATGGAACCGTGGCACGTAGTTGGCCAACCATGGTAGTGGCCGAAGATGTGCGCCACCAACGAATTAAATATCCTTGAATCGTACCCCGTTGAGGAAAAGGTCCAGAAAATAAGATTGACATCTTATGCAAAAGGCAGAATTAGCGGACAATGTAGAAAAATGTGGTTTTCTTGTCAGAATGGGCCTTGCAAAAGACACATTGCGACAGGAATATCACTTGCCATGAGCATAAATTCTCAACTAACGGCAATGCATGCATCCAAAACTTCCACAGAAAAAGCTTTGCCCCAGAAGGTAACGTCGGCCACCAAACAAACTTGGAACACTCAAAAGAAGGCATATGAGTACATAATTGGCTATATGCCGATCTCAATGAAAACTGCCCCGTCGAATCTTCAGTCCAGGAAACGCCATCAGGTGTATAAGCAACATGATGTTCCATGTATGAATGAACTCTACAAATGCGCTTCCAAGTGGAAGAATCATACAAGCTAGCAGAAACTACTCCCCGTCGCCCATAGCGTTCTCGACTGTATGTTGCCCAAAGGCTGTTTGAAGTGTGAAAGCGCCACCATAAAAGACTGTCATAAGCATGTTGTGACAAGTCCAAGTTACGGATTCCCAAGCCTCCAAATTCTGTTGGGCAGCAGATCTTGTCCCAAGCGCGCCAATGATAATGATCCTTCCAAAGAAATGATCCATGCGCTTTTGGATTGCCTGCACAACACTTTTCGGAAGCTTTGAACTCACCATAATGCAATGGCATAGATCCTAGAACATGACAAATCAAGACCAATCTACCCGTAAAGGATAAAGCTTTGAAGCCCATGAATTCAATTATGCATCTACATGAGCTAACAAGGATGTGCAATATGCAGCGCGATTAATACCTTATATAAATATGAACCCAAGTATTTCATGGGCAACTGCGTCAACCGTATGCCTAGCATATGCGAAGCTCGTGTCCCTGAAACGCTCGCACAAACGACCACCTGACTTTTGTGAAAATTTACTAATTGTCCCGAAGCATGTTGATAATCATCTAAAAAAGACCTGAAGCGTCGCAAGTTTGCAACTGAACCATTAAGGAATACCACCAGGTCATCAGTGAAACCCAAGTGCGATATTTGGTGTACACGGCCCGCATTAAAACCAGGAATGGTTCCATCCTGCATCAATGATTTAGAGAAAAACCCTCTGCAGCAAGAATAAATAACAATGGAGATAATGGATCTCCCTGCTTAACCCCCCCCCCCCGAGACTGGAAAGAAACCCGCTGGCTTACCATTAATGAGCACTGAACACTTCGTAGCAGACAAATTATTTAAAATGACACGAACAAAGCGCTCATGAAAACCCATAGTCAATAACCTGACGAAGATAGGACTAGTTTACCCTGTCAAAGGCTTTAGCCATATCAAGCTTAACAATAACATGACCTCCACGTACTGGTCGGTCCAATACATGCACCATTTCTTGTGCCAATAATACTTACTCAGTAATATCGCGACCTTTCAGAAAACCCGCCTGCTCTGGAGAGATTAGTCGATGTAAATGATTTGCCAAACGAGTTGCAATTAAGCGAGTGATTACCTTGGCCAAGAAGTTTGTCAAACAAATGGGACGATAATCAGAGAATGTTTGAGGATTCAGAACTTTCGGTATTAGGGTAACAAGGGAAGCAACAACCTGACACGGCAGAGGAATACTTAAGAAAAATTCTTGTACTGCCTTATACACATCCATTTGTATAACTGTCCAAAAGCGGCAATAAAATGAGCCTGGGAATCCATCTGGACCTGCGGCGCTTGTGGCACTAAGATCCCAAACTGCAGTTTTAACCTCTAGCATTTCTGGTATTGCCATCAACAAATTATTATCTTCCGCAGATAACAATGTTGGGATGTAGCTAATTATAGAATGACATGGCGCAGTGCGTTCCTCCGTGAACAACATCTGAAGAAAAGAACTGCCTCCGCTTCTATGTCCGTCGTAGTTACACACTCTCCTCCATCCGGTTTCAATATACGCCGAATCAATCGCCTGCGGCACTTTTCTTTCAGAGTTTGATGGAAAAATTTAGTGTTCGTATCACCTTCGCGTAGCCATTTGACATTTGCTTTTTGCTTCCAATACAATAACACTCTGGACTGAGCTAAGCGAATAATGGCCATACTGCGATGATATGCATTCCTTGTGACATCCGAGGGAGATGAATCATACGCTGCTTCACAGCGCAACGTGGCTGCCTCATCCTCAGCCACCGCATCAAAAATATTCCGAAAAACCTCCTTATTCCACCTACGTAACTATTTCTTAATCTGATTTAGTTTGAAATAAAAACCTCTCATGCCGCCGACTGTAGGGAAGGATTTCTAATGATGAATGACAAAGTTGTCAAAGTCAGAGTGTGTAGCCCAGACATCCAGATATCGAAAAGAGGCCAGCGTTGAATTAGAATCAGCCGCACATTCGAGAAATAAGGGAGCATGATCAGAAGTAGTCCGATTGAGGTGCTGATAAGACAGCAAAGAGAAAAGATCAAAAAAATCTGCAGAACATAGAAAACGATCCAACCAACGCCACACTCTGCCCAAACCACGCCCATCACTCCATGTAAAAGTTGAACCTTGAAAGTTGAAAGTTTATATATTATATATATAAAGACAAAAATGCTTTCTTCCCCGCTGAGCCCTGGCGATCCCTGGATCATCGCAATCGTCAGGGTCGACAGCCCCGGCACCACCTTCTTTTGCAGAAGAGGAGGTATCGGCTATGCTTCAGCCGTTCCGCCACCCTTTGGTCGGATCCTTTTGGAACGGCCGCCCGGGCATGGCATCATTGCAGAAAACTTTGGATCGTATTGGTTTTCAAGGGCAGGTCAAGTATGGGCTTCTTGACAAATCTCACATCATTCTTCGCTTTGAGAAGGAGGAGGATTATAATTGGTGTTTCAGTCGTCATACGTGGAACGTTTTGGGATATCCTATGCGAGTCAAGAAGTATACATATGATTTTGATTTCAGATATGATGCGCCTATTATACCGGTGTGGATCTCTTTGCCTAGACTTCTGGTGTATATGCATACCCAATCCGCCATTTTTGCCATTGCCGCAATGATCGGGACACCCATTAGATTGGATACGGCAACGCAGCAAATTCTTAGACCTTTCATTGCAAGGGTCTGCATCGAATTTAACGTGTCAAAATCATTGCCAGAGAAATTACCTCTCCAAATCCGCGATTATCATCATTTTCAAACTGTTGTTTATGAAGACGTTCCCCTGTTTTGAGCAAAATGCTGTATATCCGGCCACGCACGCAAGGACTGTGGAAAAACTCCTATGCTGCCACCGTCAGAGCCTATGGCGGTGCCACTTGTGACCAAGACCTGGAGAAAGAAGCCACAATCGGCGCCGGAAGTGGTGCCTCCTGCTTCTGCGGTTGATCCAACTGTTGATACAGATGGACTGTTGACGTCAAATGCTTCAGACACAGAAATCCCTCCACCGCCATCTCCCAAAACTCTGGAAGTTACAGGTCAATGTTCAGATGATTTGCAGCCCCCTCCTGCTGCTTCTGGTAATCAAATCAATGTTTATTCTGTGTCTGATTCGGATATGCATGATGTGATTGCCGCAACCCCAGACGTACCGACTACAGAAATGCAGAACGAATTTTAGGCAGCTTCTAATATGTGGACGTGCCATTTGTCATCTCGGGAAGAATCTATTTCTGATGCAGATCTGTTACAACGTTTGTCAAATCCAACTGAGACTGTGGACACAACTGGGTTTGTGCCTTTTTTCGTAAGCCAAACCGAAGGTTGCATAAGCAAATACCTCGACCAGAAAGACATGTAGTTACGCATAGTGTTGCTCATTCTTCAAGCTCACATACAACGTTTTCTCAATGAATTTCATATGATGGAGTATAAGGGGCCTTTGTACATCTCTTCCTCGTTTGCGTTTTTTTGCTGCAGTAGTATAATGTTCATTTTTTATTGGTTATTGAGCCGCAGATGTCTTTAAATCGGATGATGTCTATTAGGTTACAGCTTGGCTTCTCCTTTATGTTAAGCATTTGTGACGGACGTGCTTGGTGTTTTTGGCAGAATCATGTTCTTGCATTATTAGATTTTTATCAAGTGTGCAGGTCACACACCTTCGTTTTCGGTTACATACACATAACATCGTCTTCTGGCATTCCTACGTCTATGGTCTGGTCTGCACACGGTTGCCGACCAAAGAGAACTTTGGACTAAATTACGGAGGCAAAGTGATATCATGTAGGATCCTTGGCTTATATCGGGAGATTTCAATACGTTTCTGTCGCTTCTGGACCATAAGGGGGTGTCTCGGCCATGTTTATCCTCTTTAAACGACTTTAATGAAATGGTAGATTATGCATCATGGCATGTTGTTCCCCACGTTGGATCTTGTTATACTTGGTCAGGTGGCAGAGAGCCGGGACAGGTGTGGCACCGCCTTGATTGGACTTTTTGTAACGCTGCTTTCTTTGATGATTTTCCTTTGGTAAAGTTGACACATCTTTGTCGTACAACCTCAGACCATAACCCTTTGCTTATTAAGTGTCAAGAGCATGTTACTGTTGGTCCACGTCAGTTTTGGTTTTTGACAGTGTGGACCACACATGCTGATTCCCATACATTTATGTGTTCAGCTTGGACATCCTATCCTACACTCGGCGGTATGTGCAGTTTATGTGATAAACTATGACGTTTTGAAAAAGATGTTAGCCGATGGAATCTTGAGGTTTTTGGTAATATATTTCAACGGCTTCAGCATGTAGAGCAGCAGGTGTAGTGCCTTGAGCATGAATATGATCATAACCCTTCTGAGGATAATCGTACTGCTTATTCAGCATCCCCAGCAGAGTACAACTGTGTCGCACTTCAAGAAATGGAGTTTTGGCGGCAAAAAGCACGGGTAAAATGGATACGAGAGGGAGAAGCAAACACATTCTATTTCATTCGTTACTCCAGGAGCGTCGTCTGTGGCAGTGTATTTCTCGTATTGAGACAGACACTAGTGATATCTGTGATGCACCGAATGCTATTAGGGATACTGCGGTTGCTCATTTTCAATGGATATTCACTAGTCATGCAACACAGTATAGTCATGATTTCTTAAGTTGCATCCCGCCTTTGGTTTCTGAAAAGGATAATATTTCAATAACACAAATTCCAATAGTGCAGCAGGTCCAGAAGGATATAACGGTTGGTTCTTCAGAGAGTGCTGGGCGGTTATATGCATGGATGTTTACAAAGCGGTATAGGAAATCTTCTTGGGCTTCCTGCTTCCAAAGGCCATGGCACACTCTGTGCTAGTACTTTTACCTAAAGGAACAACGCAGTTAACCTTCAATGATTATCGACCCATTACGCTGTCAACATTTATGAGTAAGATTCAAACACGCATACTAGCATCTAGTTTGAATAATATTTTACCCCGCATTATCTCTCCGGAGCAGGCAGGATTCCAAAAAGCTCGTGGCATCTCAGAACAAGTGCTTCCTGCTCTAACATGATACATTGGCTGGATAGGGTATCTCGTTGTCATGCAATAATTAAATTTGACATGGCAAAGGCTTTTGATCGCTTTAGTTGGCAATTTGTACGCCAGGTCCTTTCTCGTTTTGGCTTTTTGCAATTATTTATTACGTTGGTACTTAATCATCTAGAAAGCACATATATCTCGATTCTCATTAACGGCATTCCACGGGGCTTCTTTCGCCTGACTAGGGGGTTAAACAAAAAGATCCATTATCTCCTCTTTTGTTTATTTTAGCGGCAGAGGCCTTCAGTCGAGGATTAAAATCCTTAGTTGCATCATCACATATAAGGTCTTTACAATGGGACGCATGCCTCTTGTGATTTCACATTTGTCGTATGTTGATGATTTGTTGGTGTTCCTTGAGGCGTCAACTCGAAATCTTACTAGATTTAAGCGCTTTTTTACATTATATTATGATATATCCAGGCAGGCAGTAATTGGAACAAAAGCACGGTGGTCTTTTCCACTAGACTTACTCCTTACCATCGACGTACATACACGCAATTATTAGCCATGAGATCATCCACACTGCCAATGAAATATTTGGGATCCCTTCTGCATAAAGGGATCACTCGGGTTTCGCATTGTCAGGATTTATTACAGCATGTGGATGCTCAGTTAGGGGGTGGAAACATCGGCTTCTAAAGGCTGCCGGTCGTTTGGTATTGATACGATCTGTTCTTTCATCCATGCCGTTACATATTATGGCCAGAATCCAATTGCCCAAAAGCGTTGTTACGACATTGGAGCAAAAATTCTCACGCTTCTTCTGGGGTTCCAATCGTCGTCATTAGGTAACTTGGCCCAACCTTTGTTATCTTTATCAGGAGGGAGGTTTATCTATCCGGGATCTTCATACAATACAGACAGCGTATGCAGCAAAGTTATGGTGGCAGTGCCATACTTCGGCTCTCTTTGGGCTCAGTATCTTCGCGCACGATATAGGTCTCATTCTGATTATCATCCTCGTCTCAATGATTCCCCGGTTTGGCATCGTATTTGCAGAATCCACAACTTATGCCTCTTACATGTGGAAATGTCAGATGGGGTGCCCGTTTGGCCGTCTGCCACAAGGGAATTTACGTTAAAACATGCATATTCGCTGTTTCAGCCAACAAAGGTTTCATTGATATCTCACACATATATTTGGCATAAGTCACAATATCCTGGGATCCAAATGTTTCTTTGGAAACTCTATCATAATGCATTGCCTCTGCTGGATAAGCTTCAACGATTTTTCACCATCCAGCCAACCATGTGACCTTTTTGCCGTATGGACTCGGCATCTACAGTCCATCTTTTCTTTACTTGTCCAGCGGTTCAATTGATATGGGATTATTTTAATACTTTATTGGAGATTGACGTTGTTAGGAGCACATCATGGCGTACATATCTACTTTCCATCTGGTTTGCAGCACCAAACACTTTTTTGGGGGACATGCAGAAAGTATATACAGGCCACTTTCTTTGGCATATATGAAAAAGGTATACTGCTATGATTCATGATGATGCATCTTGGTCTCAGCAACTTGTTATTCGATCCATTAGACATGATTTACTTCTGGGCTGCGTCTAGGTCAGGCACACGACTCGATGTTTCGAATGCCCGGCTTATACATCTAGGTCTTTCGCCCCCATTACGAATTAGTCATATGCGGATTATTAGATGGTGTCCTCAACCTGCTAGCCGTTTAAAATTTAATGCAGATGCATCGCTGGGCCGTCGTAGTGCAGGCGGCAGAGCAATTGTTCGAAACTCATCTAGACATTTTGTACATGTTATATCCTTTCCACTTCGTCATGAGTATCCCCTAAGAGTTGAAGCGCAAGCAGTTTTAATAGCTCTTTTCTATTATCTACCGCGGTATGATGAGCTTGATATTTCTATTGACTATCAAGAATTGGTCCACTTCATAGCTTCTCTAGTGTAACATTCGGCCTCGGACCTACACCACCTACGCTTGTTTCTTGGTATAGTCCCACTACAACTCACATACGCCCCTCGAGAGATGAATCAGCCTGCACACTTCTTAGCTTAGTTGGCGATGATTTCCTCTTCATTCTAGTCCTTTACATCGTTGGCGTCGTTGCCTTCGCATGTTTGTGGCTTGGTTCTCACGGATTCAACACTCACACATTTCCGTCATGATCACTCGGAGGTCTAGACAAACACATATGGATGGCAACAACATCTACTTGCTGCATACAGTTTTGTTTTGCACTTTCATTTTAAATTTTTCGTTATGCATTGGTGCCGAGCTACACTTCTTACACAAACGGTCATATAAATATGTACGCTTTTTCCTTCTACCAATGTGTTTCCACAAGGATAGCTTTACTTGGCAAGGTTTTAATGCGGCATACCATATACGACAGTTTGTCTTTTTATTCCCCCGCATTCATTATTGTCACGTTTCAGTTACTGTTATCTTCTCTCTCGTTTTTTACCATGGTATTCCTCTGCCATAAGTGAGGGACTTTCACATACATAAACACCTTTTCTTGCATATATTTTTTTTTTGATGAAAGACAAATTTTATTAATGAGTAGCCTCACTTGTGGTGGAGGGAAACCTTATTACAACAGTCAAAGTACACGAATAAATGAAATAACGAAGTAATAATAACATATCTCCAGTCGTATATGATATGCCGCATTAAAACCTTGCCAGGTAAAACCACCCTTGTGGATAAAACCCTGGCGAAGGAAAAAGCGTACATATTTATACAGCTGTCATCGATATGTTGCCAATCGACAATTGAGTACAAGTGTGCGCTAGGTATTGATGATGATGCCGGGCGATTGAGGCCGTTGATGTTGTGGTATCCGATTCTTGAGCTTGTCTCATCCAGGAAATGCCATACCTCAGAAGAAACCCAGAGGGAAGTTATACCAGTGAAATACAGTATCCAAATATAGTCAAAATGAGTCATCGAACACATACCAATGTCGCCCTGGCAAAGATGTTGCCAAGGCGACGCTATGAAAACTTGAATCGGTGTCCAATGTGCCGCTGAGTCTGCTAGTGCCAGATGGAAAATCTCACCACCAGTATGCCGGAGCACAGCCATGGGAAAAGAATGATTAGTATGCAGAGATGAAACATTCGGAAACAGTATAAAGGATCTGCCAAGAGATAACAGTACATACCAGGCCTGCCTGAATCCCGTAGGATGCAGGCAGGGAGAGTTGTGGAACGCCAATCCATATGGAAGACTTGAGCTTAGAAAACAACGCAACTGGACTGAAGAAAGATCCAGTAAGATAGCGGATCGCACTAAAGCTGGAAGAGTCTGCGATGAATAAACATGTGTGATCGGATCTAGCATTGCATGTTGAGACAAATAATGTGCCGCCATATTAGCCTCCCGGTAAATGTGATGATAATCTAGCCGGTGAAGATAAATGAGTGTATGAAGGTGCTGCAGATAATAGTTTCCATGAACCATCTGAGGTCGGGCCAACCGAGAGATCATTTGAGCACAATCTGATTCCAATGTAAGGTTGCGGTATAGGGGAAGAAAATATAGTAGTCCAAAAAAGCTGCCTGAATCTGCATTTAGTGGTGTAGTTGGCGGCAATCGAAAAGAAAGTGCTCCCACACAAGCGCCCGTGTGGTCCCGCAATATTGCGCCCCCTGCAGCATATTGTCTGCCAACTGCTGCATCTGTATTCAATTTTAATCGACCTGAGGGTGGACACAGCCAGCGGATCAGTGTAGGTCGTGGAGGTGCCAGCGATGGAAGCCAAGAAAAATACCGTCTTGGATTAGCTGCTAGTTTTGTGCCTGCTATTTTCTTGCACCAAATAGCTAGATCATATTTAACAGAAGCCTGAAGAGATGCCAATGTAAGAGTTCGTTGCTCTCCATAAACTAATGATGCATAGCCACGCCAAATATTGTACAATATTATGGCTGGAATGATTATTTGGAAAACCCCAAAGAGAGATGAAAAAGATGATCGATACCACCAAGCCAGTATATATTGGCGCAGATGCAAGGATGAGGGTGAAGGACAATGTAATTCTCCAGCATAATAAATCCATAATGGTCGCACATGTGAACAATACATAAAGATATGGTCTATTGTAGCTGACTCACCCTTGCAGAAAGGACATTGCGTTGGTTGCGAAGTAAGGTACCTGCCAATATAATCTTCAAATGGGAGCGCAGAATGAAAAAGTCGCCATAAGAAGATTTGAATAACCGGCGAATGCTGCTTATACCAAATGAATTTTGCCGATAATACTCGTGGATGAGGGGTACGGCATACATCATAGCACTACGTAATGAAAATTCCCCTGTTGGTGTGTGTATCCATTGTAGATCATTTCCTTGGCCAGCAGATTGTGATGTGCAGAAAGGATGTATACGGCAAATAATCTTCCAGACTGGAGAATCTGGTAAACGAGGTAAGTAATCCTGTCGGAGGCCATACTTTGCATGCATATATTTACTCCAAAGTGTGGAGTTATGTTGATAGGACCACCAAATTCTACAATGATACGCTTTTTGTAATGCATTGAGGTCCCGAATCCCCAATCCTCCTTCCTCATGAGGCATGCAGATCGCATTCCAAGATACCCAGTGGTATCTTCGTCCCCAAAAAAAAGATGCCATTTTCCGATGTATGATTTTAATGACAGATTTAGGAAGCCCACCAGAGGCAAGAATATGCAATGGCAATGCTGCTATAACAGATTGTAATAAAACTAAACGCCCAGCCGATGACAGCAAACGTGAATGCCAGCCATTAAGTTTGTCATCAATATATTGCAACAAAGAAACACTATAACGGGCACGAGAAATACCTTTATGTAAATAAGAACCAAGATACTTGAAAGGTAAAGAGGTGCACCGCATATTGGAAATAGCCTCTAACTGCCGGCGTTGTCGAGAAGATATATTAGCTGATGGAATCATACTGCTTTTTTGAAAATTGATTTTTTGTCCAGATGCCGATTCATATTGAGTGAGGAAGGTATGAAATCGTCTGAGGTTCGTCTGTGTACCACGTAGAAATATCAATAAATCATCTGCATAAGCCAAATGTGTGATGGTAAATGGAATGCGGCCTAAACGAAACGGTTGTAGTCGGCCCGCTGCTGTTAATGCTTTTAGTCCTCTGCTAAATCCCTCTGATGATAAAATGAACAGCAATGGAGATAAAGGATCGCCTTGTTTTACACCTCTATATGGCCGAAATAGTGGGGAAGGTTGACCATTAATTAGAACTGCTAATGTAGTAGCCCGCAAGTGGTTTAGAATAATGCGGATGAAAAAATCAGAGAAGCCAAAAGAGCACATTAACCTTTCCAAGTATTCCCAACTGACCCGGTCAAATGCTTTCATCATATCAAGTTTTAAGCATACCTGTGAACCACCCCTATCCATCAAATGTATCATTTCTCTTGCCAAAAGAACCTGTGTCGAAATGTCTGTGCCTGGCAGAAAGCCCGTCTGCTCCGGAGATATTAAGCAGTGGTAGCAAAGTACTCAAGCGACTAGCAATGATACGTGTACACACCTTACTCAGGAAATTAGTTAAGCATATAGGACGATAATCACTGAATGTGGCAGGCGACTGCTTCTTTGGGATCAACGTAATTAACGCTGAAGCCATCACCTTTGGTTGGGGGATACCAAGGAAAAATTCCTGAACTGCTTTTACCACATCAATATGTATAATAGCCCAACAGGAACGATAAAACTGACCATTAAACCCATCAGGTCCAGCTGCACTAGTAGGATCCAAATGCCAAACCGCATCTTTAATTTCCGGCTCCATGGGTATTTTCGTGAGCAGCAGATTATCATCTGAAGACAGCACTCGTGGTATATGACATAGAATATCATCATAATTATACGTTTGTTCACAGGCAAATAAGGAGGTGTAAAAGGAAACTGCTTCCGCCATAATTTCAGTTGGTGTCGAACACTCCTCACCATTCGCAGTACGTATTTGTTGAATCTGTAAGTGCAGCCTCTTTCCTTTAACAATAGAATGAAAATATCGGGTATTAGCATCACCTTCCTTTAACCATCGGACACGGGATTTTTGCTTCCAATATTGCAACTCATAGGAGGATGCTTGAAGATAATCCGCTTTGGCTTTATGATATGCCATTCTATTTGCCTCATTTGGGGATTCATCCCAAGCACTTTCCGCATGTGTAAGTGCCATTTCCGCCTGTTGGACATTGGAAAAAATATTACCAAAGATCTCTTTATTCCATCGTTGGATGTCTTTCTTTAGTCGGAACAACTTGGAATAGAAACCAAACATGCCTCCCGTAGTTGAATAAGTAGCCCAAGCATTCTGTACATATGCATTAAAATCCGGATGCAGTAGCCATGAATCCAAAAATCGAAAAGGACGACGGCCGACATCTTGATTTTTACGGCATAAAAATAACAAAGGTGTATGATCCGATGTAATGCGTGGCAGATGGGTAAGTTGAGAATCCGGAAATGTATCCTGCAAAGTCGTATTAATAAACAACCAGTCTAGTCTCCGACGCACTTCCCAATCCTCTGCCATCTGTCCATGTGAACTTAGGCCCATGAAACTGTGGGGACATCAAAGAGCACGACTCAACGCATTCATTAAAGTCCTGTAACGCTGAAAGGGAGGGCTGCGAGCGGCCTTCATGATCAGACAAAGATCGAAAGGTATTAAAATCACCACCAACAATCCAAGGCAATGTAGATGTTTCTGAGAATGCACATAAAGAATCCCATAATGAACGACGCAACAAGGGTGTGTGTTTGCCATAAACAACAGACAAGACCAGCGAAAATTGCAACGGCCGAAAAACCATAGTAAAGTGTACCACTTGATCATCATCCTGGGTCGAGATCAACTGAAAATCTGAGTCACGCCAAAAAAACCAGATTTTGTCTGATTGTGAAGAAAACGAATTAGAAAAACCAAAATCCAATGCAAAACGATGAATACTGCTAGACGTGTGTTTTGGCTCTATCAAAGCTAGTAAATTTAACCGATGTTCACGAATTAATTGATGCATTCGAGGGAGGGAGGCACGCATGCCTCTTATATTCCATATCATAATATTCATTGAGAAAGAGTAGTGTTACTTCCCTGAATCGCATGAGACGCACTGCGTGTGAGCACAGTAGATGGAGGCAACGGAGGAAGATCTTTTCGAGACCGACGCTTCCGATGTGGGACCACTGTAATAAATTCTGCTGAGTCGGTGGTGTCTTGCAAACGCGAAATGAGAGTATCTGTATCTGCTGTTGGTTCCATTTGATTAATACGGCGGACAACCTCATCTGGGACAGTCAGATTCTCCAATGGTGGCTCGTCGGTGGGTAGATCATTATCGGATGAATGGCCCATTTCACAAGCATCAGAAACATCCTGAAATGTATTATCGCCAGAACGTATTTCGGCCTCCACATTTTCTGGTGCAGCCGATATATCACAAGGAGGTTGCGTTACAGCTGGTATTTGTGAATCCTCTGGGGGTATGATAGACTTGTCGGATGCTTTAGTCTTCACCGGTGTCCAACGCTGCAGTGGGCGGCGTGGTGGTGGGGGAGGTGGAGGGGGAGGAATGTTTGAAGTTTTTTGCGGTGGACAGGCATCTGCAACATGGCCTAATCTTCTGCATGATGTACAAAAAAGTGGCAAATCTTCATATTCCACAGCCTGCAGAATAAAACGATTTTTCGCCTGCAAATTATTTTCTTAGGCAATTCTTGTGAAACATCAACTTCCACACAACCCTAGCAACTGATGGTCTTAAACCATCTGAAGTGGCCACATCCAGCTTGAGAGGGGATACAATAGGTCGGACAATCTCAAAAGCGCCTCTTTTCTATATAGATGAATAGGTAGGCCAGGCAATGCAATCCATACTGGAACAATAGGTACGTCAGTGGTAGGATCAAAGTCAACTGTCCATTTTGTGATACGCATGTGACATCCCGAGATATGCCAGGACCGACGATAAAAACAACGTAAGTAATCTGCCTCATTATGAAATTTTAGCAGTATATGTGTTTGATCAATTAGGGTAATCCGGAGATCATGATGAAAACCAATTTTCTCAAAGACATCACGTATAACCTTCAACGGGGGACGACCATACCAGAATGTACCCACCAAAGCATATTTGAAAGGAGCAGCAAGGGCATCAATTTCCGAATCCAAGAAAGATATTAAGGGGATACCTTTGTAGCGAGATACAGTCTTTGGCGAGATGGCAATCTTATCGGCAGATGTAGCACCTGCTACAACTGCCGCGAACGATGGATTTGCCATATGAAAAGATGATCGTTGAAGGTGCAGCAAAAGGACCGAAGCAGCGAAAAGTGCGTGATCAAAATCGAATGCAGCAAAGTCGACGCACGTCAGCAGGGACGGCGCACCGCAGCAGGTTCGGCGGCGGCTAACGCCGCCAGTCGTTGGCGGCTATCGTTATCGCCGAAGGAATTTTCGCCAGCGCCGAAGGTTCATTTAGCGAGTAACCTTTTCTTGCATATATATATATATATATATATATATATATATATATTTGGATGAAGGACGGGCAGTACCGTCCGGTATTTTATTAATTGAAGTCCTCACTTATGGTGGAGGAATACCGTGGTTATATAAATGCATCCTTGCTACAGGATGTAGGATCTGCAAGGCACCACTAGAAGGGGGGGTTGAATAGATGGTGCGAAAAGTGTGCTTTTTAAAATTTCTTTAACCTTGAACAATTCAAGTTCTGAAAACAGATTCTGTTTTCAGGACCTTTTACAACGTTTTTAAAACCAGGTTAGAGGTCTCCAAAAATTATGAAATTTTGAGAGAACTTAGCCTCAGATGTTATGAGGGTCCCCTAAAAATTTCAAATCAAAATTCAACCCTTTACCCCTTCAAAAACCGTTGGCACTCAGATTGTGCAAATCTGCCAGAAACGGTAGATGGTTTTGAAAAATTAATTCCTATTTTGTGAATGTCCAAATGATCTGAAAATTTGACCAATAACTCCTAACACACTATATTGAAATGGGTTGAAATAGTTTTTGAAAATTCTTTTGGGAAGTAGGTCAAATACCACCAAAGTCTCAACCTTTGCAAGTCTGAAAATCAGACTGCACTAGTCTCAGAACTTTTGATGTTTGACTGACCTATACTTGTCCAAAAGGGTTGAAACTTGTGCCAAATTAACCCTAGAACGTTTATGTATGTTTCTGGAAATTTTTATAATTTTTAAATCGTTTCTATTTTTCCAAACGTGAACAAACGTATAAACAGTGCAGAAACTGAAAAGTAAATGCTGAAAGTAAATTGCACCAAGAATTTTATACTGGTTCGGTTTATAAACAACCTACTCCAGTCTTCAAGGAACACCTTCCTTGGTTCACACTAATTTCACACACGCAGTACACCTTACCGCAGGGTTGATAGAGTTACACCTTAACTCCAACCCTTTACAAACCTTGTATTGTGAGTACAATTTGCACGAACACCACCACCTCGCTAGAATGAAGATTGATCACACCTTGATCAATCTTTTACAAAGATGTATGAATGGTGGTTTCTATGAAGCCTATTCAAGAATGAAAGAAGTAAAGTACAATAGGCTTTTTACAAGAGAAGAAAGAAAGAAGATGTAGAGAGAAAAGAGGCTTGGCACTTTGATCACTTTAGAATGCAAATCTTGGTGTTGTTTTTGTTTGCTCTCATCTTCCTTCCTTATAGAAGTCCAGCCGTCCCCCCTATTGCTTCTCCCCCTCTTGAAAATTTCCTTTTAAGTGCTTGAGAGGGTGTGAGACATCATGGTGACAATGTTTTGCTTACTTGGCATCACTCCATTGGACCATCATTTAGTCATTGCTTACTTGGCACCTTTTGATTGGCTCAATGTTGTCATCATTTGATGACATGGAAAATCTGAAATAAACACTAAATATTTGCCAAATAATCAATTATTAAATCATGCCATAATTGTCACATTTTTGTCATAAAGTGCAAGACACAAAAATCCCTTCTTTCCATCACATGAAAATCGGTCATTATGCTCCTTGCCATGCTGAATTTTTCAGCATGTGCAACATCCATTTTTATTCAAGATAATCCCCAATTTACTTTGATTTTTCTCATTAAAATGAATCAACAATACATGGTAAGTCTTGCTACAAGATGAAGAATGAACTTGGACACCAAAAGGGAGTAAAATTCGGCCACCATCACTTCACACATGCTGAAAAATTTCAGCATGTGTGATATGAAAAATATCACACTTGATTACCTTACATACAATTCAAATCATTTCCATAACTCCTTTGATTTATCCTTTAATGAAAAATTGACAAAATACCTTGCTTAATCATGAAGATTCGGCCATGGCTAGTGTGACATGCTGAAATTTTCAGCATGTGACATAAGAGAGGTATATGTTGAATACTTACCTTTTGTAGCTTCTCTCTTTGATTTCTCAACATTGTATGATTGATCCTTGACCAATCAACATGCCAACAAGGCTCCACATGTGCTTCATCTCAGCTTATAGGCGTTTATGATATGTATATACATGTGCTGAATTTATTTTTGCTAACTTTGAAAATAGTGCACATTTAATAATACACACATGTAATATTCCAATCAGCCCTTAATTTAATTTTCTAGAACACTTTAAGTGATATTATATGTAAAAAGTGTCTAGATACGTGTCACATCATGGTCAAGAAAAACGTTCCATGTTAAGTGCGTAGAAAATCGAATTTTCGATATTTATCGATTACCCGATTTTTCTCTAATTTAAATTCCAACTTTTGCACATGATATATATATTATGTTATACATAATATATATAATATATATTTAAATTTCAGCTCTTGGCTGATTTAAAATGGTACCATAAACATGTGACAAAAATAAAATTGGAATCTTCACATTTTGGCCTAAATGTGGGGTGATTTGTGTGTGCCAACATGGAAAGTATTTTTGGCTAATCACACCATGTGTATCACGAAATTTCATCAATTTTTGATGTATATGGGCTGGCCATTTATTTATGGCAAGTACGTGACACGTTGGCGAAGTTTCGGTATTCGCCCGATACGACAAATTTCGGTTTAGAACCTTTTATCGTGTCGTATTTAATTTGTCATCACCATATCTTATATCATATGATATAAGACCTGAATATACTCATAAATATGAGTTAAGTATAGTGGTGTGACGTTAACGTACGTACGTAAGATATATAACGTGTCGGTAGTACGTTGGAATACATGTGTATGTGCCTTTTATAAAAAACTGAAAATATAGTATATGTATGTGTAAAGGCGTGTGAATGAATGTGGGGAGGAGGAGAAGACTTTCCTTCCATAGCCATGTTGCCTTTGTGCCTTTCCAAATGCATCTTCCTTTAATGAACTACTTAGTTTATTAAACTAAGTACTTCACTTAATGAACTACTTTAGTTCATTAATTGTGACACCTGAAAATAGTATAAACTCAACAAATGTTCGCCATATGATGTAAGCTTCAAGCTTCATGGCTCGTTAGTACGGCAACATAATATATAAGCTAAATAAGGCAAGTTATCATGCATACATGTACACTTGTGTAATATATATATAATTTTAATATATATGTTATATATTATATATATATATATATATATATATATATTCAAATTTCTTATTTTGAAATCACTCAAACCCTCATATTTCTACAATCTCCCCCTTTTGATGATTTTCAAAATAACTAGTGTACATGATTTAAGTGTTATCTCTCCCCCTTGAATTATGCACAGATTTGAAATTTGAATTTCGAATTTCAAATCCGGCTCCCCCTTGATTCATGCAATTAGGATCAATCAGTGATCTCTCTCCCTTAAATCTCTCTCTCTCCCAAATCATGCTTCTCTCTCCCCCTTTATTTTGGAAAGTTAATCAAAAGATTCCTGTCAAAAAGGAAAGTAAATCAAATAATATCGCATTAAATCACATCAACAGGAAGCATGCCTAATTTAGAACGAGAGATTCAAATGTGGCTTGATTTAAGGCCTTTGTAAATATATCCGCTACTTGTGATTCTGTGCGTACGTGATCTATGACAATATTACCATTGTTAACGTGATCACGAAGAAAATGATAGCGAACTTCTATATGCTTAGCCTTAGAGTGTAATACGGGGTTCTTAGACAAATTTATTGCACTCATACTATCACAATATATAGGAATTTTATTACGGTAATTCCAAAGTCCGAAAGTTGTTGTTTTATCCACAACAACTGTGTGCAACAAAGGCTAAGAGCCATATACTCAGCCTCAGTAGTGGACAAAGCAACACTTGCTTGCTTTTTGGAAAACCATGAAATAAGGGAATTTCCTATAAATTGGCAAGTTCCGCTCGTGCTTTTTCTATCTATTTGCAGCCACCATAATCTGCATCAGTGTAAGCATGTAAGTCGAATGTAGATCCTTATCATACCAAATACCTAAGGTGGGCGTGTGCTTAATATACGGAATATTCTTTTTACCGCATTTAAGTGTGACACCTTAGGTTGACTTTGAAAACGAGCACACATGCATACGCTAAACATGATGTCAGGCCTACTAGCAGTTAAATATAGTAAAGAACCTATCATAGATCGATATAATCCATTATCAATCTTTACCATGTTCATCTTTGTCTAATTTAGTAGTAACACTCATAGGCGTGGGGGATGGTTTCAAATTTTCAAAATTGAACTTCTTGATCATGTCATTTACGTACTTAGCTTGGCTTATATGAATTCCTTTACTCGTTTGCTTAATCTGCAAGCCAAGAAAATAATTAAGTTCACCAACCATAGACATTTCAAATTCAGCTTTCATACAATTTTCAAAATCTTAACAAGTCTATGTGAGGTAGAACCGAAAATAATGTCATCTACGTAAATTTGAATAATAAGTAAATCTGATTTTTCTTGTTTCAAAAATAGTGTACTATCTATAGTACCACGTTTAAAATTATTTTCTAAAAGAAAAGTAGCAAAACGATCATACCATGCTCTAGGCGCTTGCTTTAGCCATATAGTGCCTTCTTTAGTTTGTACACGTGATCTGGATGTTTCAAATCTTCAAAACCGGGTGGTTGCTTCACGTATACTTCTTCTTGTATAAATCCGTTTAGAAAAGCACTTTTGACGTCCATTTGATATAATTTAAAATCTTTCATGCAAGCAATAGCAAGTAAGAGTCGTATAGCTTCTAAACGTGCTACGGGTGCAAATGTTTCATCGTAGTCTATTCCTTCTTCTTGATTATATCCTTGAGCTACGAGTCTTGCTTTATTTCTAACGACCTTTCCTTCTTCATTCATTTTGTTCCTAAATACCCACTTTGTGCCTATTATTGTCTTATCTTGTGGTCGTGGCACTAAATCCCATACATCATTTCTAACGAATTGATTAAGTTCGTCATGCATAGCATCAATCCAAGATGAATCACTCAAAGCATCATGCACATTTTTGGGCTCAATTTCAGAAATCATAGCATGAAATTCATTTATTTCATCCGAAGTGATTCTTCTACGTGGTCGCACACCGTGAGTGATGTCGCCTATGATGAGATCATGTGGGTGATCTCTATGCCATCTTGGTTGATTATTTTCTAAGTTATCATGCATTTCTATATGATCATGCATTTCTAGTGTTCATTCATCTCATGCATATCAAAAGAATCATTTCTTCATCCAAAACGGGTTTCAATTCAAAATCATCATCATATTCCTTTCTTTATCAATCTCTCCAAATTCATTGAATTTAACATGAATAGATTCTATGATTTGTCTAGTGAGAGGATCATAACATCTATATGCTTTTGAATTTATGGAATACCCAATAAAAATGCACTCGATTTGGATTCAAATTTATCTAAGTTATCTTTTGTATTCAAGACAAAACATTTGCATCCAAACACACGAAAATAATCTATCTTAGGCATGCGATCATTCAAAATTTCGTAAGGCGTCTTGTTTATTTTCTTTCTTATAGATAGGCGATTTACAATATAGCATGCACAATTTACGGCTTCCGCCCACAGAAATCTAGGCAATTTATTTTCGCAAAGCATGGTTCTAGCGATTTCTTGTAGTGTGCGATTCTTTCTTTCTACTACTCCATTTAATTGTGGAGTTCTAGGTGGCGAAAACTCATGTTTAATTCCTTTTTCTTCACAAAACGAAATCATCTCTTTATTTTTAAACTCACCGCCTCTATCGCTTCTTATTCTTTTCACATTTACGCCGTATTGATTTTCAAGTTGTTTAATTAATTTAGCGATTTCTACGGCGCTATCATCCTTATGTGCAAGAAATAAAGTCCAAGTATAACGAGAAAAGTCATCAACAATCACGCATGCATAGTGACGCCCACCAAGGCTTGTAGTGCGACTAGGACCAAACAAATCGATATGCAATAGTTCTAGTATTCTAGTCGTGCTTATCTCATTTTTAGGCTTAAGTGACTCACGTGTTTGTTTGCCTTTTATGCAAGATTCACACAACTGAAAGTTGTCTAAATCAAGCGTAGGCAATCCCCGTACTAGGTTCTTTCGTTGCAATTTTTCTAGTGTAGAAATACCTATGTGTCCTAAACGTCTATGCCACAAATTCACATTGGGTTCATTTGACATAAAACATTTAACTTTATCTACTACATCATCCATAGATAGTGTGAATATATTTCCTTCACGTTTTCCTTTTAAAACGGTTTCTCCATTTTTATTTATTATATTACAATAAGGGTGAGTAAAACACACATTGAAACCATTGTCAACAAATTGAGAAATACTAAGAAGATTGTAAGATAAGTTGCTTACCAAAAACACGTTGGAGATTTGAAGTGTATTCGGATTCCAATCGTACCTTTACCAATGATCTTGCCTTCATTGTTGTCTCCAAAGGTCACGGATCCGCCTTTTGTGACCTTCTTTAATTTGGAGAACAGGCTCGGGTCACCGTCATGTGCCTCGAGCAACCACTGTCAAGGAACCACTTTATTGATGTGTCTTTTGATGAGTGGTCTCCCTGCAATGTGAAAAGGTGATTTAGGTACCCTTTTAATTTTGGGTCCTTTCGAGTTAGTTAATCACCTTTTAGTAAAGGTACCTTTCGGTACCCATACTTGGGTGATCCTTCTCGGTCTATCAAATGGCAAGAAAGTAGATGAAGGTGCGATATAGTATACATGTGGTGCATGTACTTTGGGTCTTTGCCCAAGGACTCCTCTATACTCATTGTATGAAGGACGTTTGTGATATGTCCTTGTGTGTGTGTGCGTAGTGCGTGGATGATATGTATTTCGTGTATGCATTGATCTCTTCTTCTCATATCTATATGGTACAAATTATATTTCACATGATATGAGGGAGTGGGGCGTGTGGAAGGGGGCGCTTTTTGCGTCATCTTAGACGCCACTTGATGCTTAGGGGTGTCTACTTTCTTAGACACAACAAACTTGGTTGGTTTGGTTGATACTTCGTTAGTATCAACGTATCCCAATCCAGTTTTGTCACTGTCATGCTTTTGCGATAATATGATGCGATGCAGCATGTTTGACCCTGTATCGAATTGTTTCATCATTTTCTCTAAGTCTGTATTCCTTGATTTCAAATTTGAAATCTCGGATTTCATTTCATTATTTTGAGAAGTTAATGATGAGATCTCGGTTTTTAATGCAGTGATGACACATGAAGACTCTTTCTTTGAATCGCTTAATTGAGCGACAAGATTCTCGTTAGAAGATTCTAACAGTTTCTTGTCTTCAATTAAACGTTTCTTTTCTTTTGCGAGAGTCTTAGTAAATTTATGTACTCAAGATACTGACTAAAAAGATCATCGTAAGAAGGTTCAGAGTCAGAGTCAGAGTCAGATGATACCTCATTAGACGCCTTTGAAGCGAAGCAAACTTGAGCGGTCTCCTCTTCGGTCTCAGTTTCAGAGTCTGATGAGTCACTCCATGTGGAGGCCTTTAGTGCACGTTTCCTTTGTTTAGGATCTGAGACGGTCTATTTTTGTTCCGCTCCTTGTCAGGGTACTTATTAGTTTGCTTTTCTTTGTTTGGGCAGTCATATGATAAGTGTCCGAGTTTGCCGCATTCATAACATTTAATGTCCTTATCATTTGACTTGTTTTTATTTCTCTTAGATGTAGTGCCCTTGTTTTTATTTCTAAATGATTTTCTCATGAATCTTCTTAGTCCTTTAGCCAATAGAATTAAGTCATCATTATCCGATTCGGAATCACTATCATCTACGTGATCGGAGGGAGGGGAGACGTATTCATTTGATTTAAAAGCAATTGTCTTACCTTGTTTGGTTGATTCCGATTTCCGAATAATGAGTTTGTTTTCATAACTTTAGTGAACCAATGAGTTCTTCCATTTTTATTGACTTAGTCTCCTTGCTTTCTTCTATGGCAGTCACTTTAGGATCCCATTCCGAAGGAGGCTCCGTAGGACTTTCTGTACCTTTTCCTGCGTGTAAAAGCCTTACCAAGAGACTCAAGAGAGTTATAGATGTTAGTCAAACGAAGATCCATATACAATTGACTCATTAGGCAACAACTTGAAAGACTCAAGAGTAGACATAAGCATATTAATTTTAGACTCTTTTACTTGACTCGTGCCTTCGTGTTTCATTTCTAAGATTCTCCACATTTCTTGTGCACTCGAACAATTGACACATAACTAGACTCACTCTTACTTAACCATTTAAGAGTAATTGCATGGCCTTAGCATTCATACTCAGTTTCTTTTTGTCTTCACTAGTATAGTCTTGTCGTTTTAATACTTCTAGTGTGACTCCATCTAATGGACAATTTAGATGGGACATATGGACCATCTTCAATTATTGACCAAAGGTCTATATCTATAGCCATAAGAAAAAGTTTCATCCTAAGTTTCCATTGAATAAAAGACTCACCGTCAAAGAGTGGAGGCCTTTGGCTCGACATACCTTCTTGTTCGGTTTTGAGATTTGTGGATGCCATCTCACTGAATCGTTGGATTCCTTGTAGTGAGTATTCCTGCTCTGATACCACTTGTAGGATCTGCAAGGCACCACTAGAAGGGGGGGTTGAATAGATGGTGCGGAAAGTGTGCTTTTTAAAATTTCTTTAAACCTTGAACAATTCAAGTTCTGAAAACAGATTCGATGTTTTACCTGTTTTAAAACGTTTTTAAAACCAGGTTAGAGGTCTCCAAAAATTATGAAATTTTGAGAGAACTTAGCCTCAGATGTTATGAGGGTCCCCTAAAAATTTCAAATCAAAATTCAACCTTTAACCCCTTCAAAAACCGTTGGCACTCAGATTGTGCAAATCTGCCAGAAACGGTAGATGGTTTTGAAAAATTAATTCCTTTGTGTGAATGCCCAAATGATCTGAAAATTTGACCAATAACTCCTAACACACTATATTGAAATGGGTTGAAACAGTTTTTGAAAATTCTTTTGGGAAGTAGGTCAAATACACCAAAGTCTCAACCTTTGCAAGTCTGAAAATCAGACTGCACTAGTCTCAGAACTTTTGATGTTTGACTGACCTATACTTGTCCAAAAGGGTTGAAACTTGTGCCAAATTAACCCTAGAACGTTTATGTATGTTTCTGGAAATTTTTATAATTTTTAGAAAACGTTTATATTTTTGCGAACGTGAACAAAATGATAAACAGTGCAGAAACTGAAAGTAAATGCAGAAAGTAAATTGCACCAAGAATTTTATACTGGTTCGGTGATAAACAACCTACTCCAGTCTTCAAGGAACACCTTCCTTGGTTCACACTAATTTCACACACGCAGTACACCTTACCGCAGGGTTGATAGAGTTACACCTTAACTCCAACCCTTTACAAACCTTGTATTGTGAGTACAATTGCACGAACACCACCACCTCGCTAGAATGAAGATTGATCACACCTTGATCAATCTTTACAAAGATGTATGAATGGTGGTTTCTATGAAGCCTATTCAAGGATGAAAGAAGTAAAGTACAATAGGCTTTTTACAAGAGAAGAAAGAAAGAAAGTGTAGGAGAAAAGAGCTTGGCACTTTGATCACTTTGAATGCAAATCTTGGTGTTGTTTTGTTTGTTCTTCTCTCTCCTTATAGAAGTCCAGCCGTCCCCCTATGCTTCTCCCCCTCTTGAAAATTTCCTTTTAAGTGCTTGAGAGGGTGTGAGACATCATGGTGACAATGTTTTGCTTACTTGGCATCACTCCATTGGACCATCATTTAGTCATTGCTTACTTGGCACCTTTTGATTGGCTCAATGTTGTCATCATTTGATGACATGGAAAATCTGAAATAAACACTAAATATTTGCCAAATAATCAATTATTAAATCATGCCATAATTGTCACATTTTGTCATAAAGTGCAAGACACAAAAATCCCTTCTTCCATCACATGAAAATCGGCCATTATGCTCCTTGCCATGCTGAATTTTCAGCATGTGCAACATCCATTTTTATTCAAGATAATCCCCAATTTACTTTGATTTTTCTCATTAAAATGAATCAACAATACATGGTAAGTCTTGCTACAAGATGAAGAATGAACTTGGACACCAAAAGGGAGTAACATTCGGCCACATCACTTCACACATGCTGAAAAATTTCAGCATGTGTGATATGAAAAATATCACACTTAATACCTTACTACAATTCAAATCATTTCCATAACTCCTTTGATTTATCCTTTAATGAAAAATTGACAAATACCTTGCTTAATGAAGATTCGGCCATGGTAGTGTGACATGCTGAAATTTTCAGCATGTGACATAAGAGAGGTATGTTGAATACTTACCTTTTGTAGCTTCTCTCTTTGATTTCTCAACATTGTATGATTGATCCTTGACCAATCAACATGCCAACAAGGCTCCACATGTGCTTCATCTCAGCTGTATAGGCGTTATGATATGTATATACATGTGCTGAATTTATTTTTGCTAACTTTGTAAAATAGTGCACATTTAATAATACACACATGTAATATTCCAATCAGCCCTTAATTTAATTTTCTAGAACACTTTAAGATGTATATTATATGTAAAAAGTGTCTAGATACGTGTCACATCATGGTCAAGAAAAACGTTCCATGTGCGTAGAAAACCGAATTTTCGATATTTATCGATTACCCGATTTTTCTCTAATTTAAATTCCAACTTTTGCACATGATATATATATTATGTTATACATAATATATATAATATATTTTAAATTTCAGCTCTTGGCTGATTTAAATGGTACCATAAACATGTGACAAAAATAAAATTGGAATCTTCACATTTTGGCCTAAATGTGGGGTGATTTGTGTGTGCCAACATGGAAAGTATTTTTGGCTAATCACACCATGTGTATCACGAAATTTCATCAATTTTTGATGTATATGGGCTGGCCATTTATTTATGGCAAGTACGTGACACGTTGGCGAAGTTTCGGTATTCGCCCGATACGACAAATTTCGGTTTAGAACCTTTTATCGTGTCGTATTTAATTTGTCATCACCATATCTTATATCATATGATATAAGACCTGAATATACTCATAAATATGAGTTAAGTATAGTTGTGACGTTAACGTACGTACGTAAGATATATAACGTGTCGGTAGTACGTTGGAATACATGTGTATGTGCCTTTTATAAAAAATCTGAAAATATAGTATATTATATGTAAAAGGCGTGAAATGAATGTGGGGAGGAGGAGAGACTTTCCTTCCATAGCCATGTTGCCTTTGTGCCTTTTCCAAATGCATCTTCCTTTAATGAACTACTTAGTTTATTAAACTAAGTACTTCACTTAATGAACTACTTTAGTTCATTAATTGTGGCACCTGAAAATAGTATAAACTCAACAAATGTTCGCCATATGATGTAAGCTTCAAGCTTCATGGCTCGTTAGTACGGCAACATAATATATAAGCTAAATAAGGCAAGTTATCATGCATACATGTACACTTGTGTATATATATATACTCAACGTTTATTATATATATATTCAAATTTCTTATTTTGAAATCACTCAAACCCTCTTATTTCTACACAGGAGACTCTCCCAATTAAATGTAAAAGAAAAGCAGATATACATGAGTCTATAAGCAAATGTTAAAATAAATATATGTCAAAAGAAAGCCTATATATGCGAGTATCGGCGAGGTTGCGCTTCCGGTTCTCCCCGTGCAGCACAGAAAAGAAATTTGTGATTAGACCAGTGTAAATATAGTAGAGCAGAAAATCATATGTGTGAAAACATACCCACGTTGCCTTGGTTATCTAGAACCAAGGCAACTAGTAAGTGTGATGAGCCAACCTATGTGTGAGACGTGTATTAAGCCACAGTCATGCAGTAACTCCACCGCTCCGGCACAATTAGAGAAGTAATTAGAATCTACAGGATATGAGTATAAAGAATAAAGGAAAGTGAGAATGAGAATGAGATGCATACCCATGTTGCCCGTGGCGGTTGAGACCACGGGCAACCAGTTCTCGACAAGGTCAACCCATATGTGAGACAACATGTGAATGCAGCAGTCATGGAGGCCTAGGGCCATTATGTAAGCCTCACTCTGAATGTCGAAAGGTAGGTAGTATTTTGTCTGCTGTGATGATGCCTCGTAGTGCAACAGGCAAGGACGCGAAAGAATCATATGATGTAAATATCTGAGTGGGAAGAGCCAATTGTGCAAGAAAATGAGCAGGCTCATTTATTTCGCGTGGAGTGTGTATGATCGGCAACGATGTTAATTGCAGTAGAGAACATAGATGATGTATGTCCGGCACAAGCAAGGAGAAGGTGCTAGTTGCGAGATTAACCAATTTAAGACAATCGACCTTTAAGATTATCCCTTCATAGCGTGGAAGATAGGATATGAGAGCCACAAAGCAGCTCGTGCGTCAACGCGCAAAGGCATGTCGAGCCGTAGTGGAAAGATATGCAATGAATAAATGCACCTGTAGAGTCTCGCAATGTGCCCCTACCACTGGAGACTTGGTGTCCTAAAGCTGCATTAGTATTTAACTTCAGGCGGCCTGAAGGGGGCGATAACCAGCGGATTATTCTTGAGCAATTAGAACGCAGGGGAGGGCGTAGTCTTGTTGTAACCAGTTGTGGCACAGTTTTGGCTATTTTGGTACCAGCCATAGATGATGCCCATGTGTATAGGTCCATGCGAATGGAACGAATAATCAATTGTGGGGCCAAGGAAGGTCGTCAAATAAATTAGAGGCATACATTTTCCAGATATTCCATAGTATAACTCCCGGGAATATGGACTGCATTGCTCCCAAGATAGAGAGAGGCCGAACACCATATATGTATTAAATATGATCTCCACGAGCCACTAGTGAATGATGGAAGATCGATCAAAGTAGTGAAATAAGTCCAGATCAGACGTACCTCCGAACAGACAAAGAAGATGTGTAAGGTAGTGGCATATGCTGATCGGCATAATGGGCAACAAGATGGGAATATTGTCAGAAAGCGGCTTAGGTTATCCGGTAGTGGGAGTGTGTGCTGATAAAACCTTCATAAGAACAGCTGTATAGCAGGGCGCTGCATGCGATTCCAGATATGAACATAAGATAAGAGAGTTGGTTTTGATGGCCGAATTACATCATATACCTCCTTTAGTGCAAATGTCCCGGAAGGAGTGGGCCAGATCGGACTTGGATTAGGTGGCGCTAATCCGAGCATATAGTGTGCATAGAACATAAACGCTTCCATCCGGGTAAATTATATATCTCGGTTGAAAATCGTTTCTACTGCCATATCTTGCACGCATATATCTGCCCCATAATGAGTCGACAATGAAAGATGCCAGAGTTTACAACTAAATGCAACCAATATATAAGATAAGTCACGTATGCCCAATCCACCTTCATTTGGTGGATAACAGAGTTTCGGCCAACTAAGCCAATGATAACGCCCTGGACCCCAGAAAAATCGTGCAAAACGAGCCTCCAGTGCTTTTGTAACACTTTTAGGCAGACGGGTATCGGCCATAATATGTAGCGGTAAAGACGTCAGCACCGACTTGATTAAGACGACTCTACCTGCCATCCCTAGAAGCCTCTGTTGCCAACTTTGCATTCGTTTGTCGACATGAGCTAAAAGATCTACGCAATGAGAAGTGCATGTAATTCCCTTATGCAGATAAGAACCTATGTATTTCAGAGACAATGATGATTGTCGCATGTTTAACACTTCAAGCAGGTCGGCCCTCCTGCTAGTCGAAATTGTAGAAAACACTATGGTGCTTTTGTGATAGTTAATAGCCTGGCCAGAAGAAAGTTCATAAGATGAAAGAAAAAGTTTGACATTCCTCAAATTTCGTCGATTGCTGCAACACAAAAAGCAGGAGATCATCTGCATAAGCGAGGTGAAAGATAGTAAGTGGGAGTCGACCCATGGGAAAAGACCGAATATTGCCACTGTAGATTTGAGCATGTAATGCTTTGGTGAAAGACTCCGCCACAATTATGAATAGCAAAGGGGATAAGGGGTTCCCTTGCTTCACTCCTCGTGCCAGCTGAAAAAACCCACTGGAGACTTCGTTGATTAATACAGAAAAATATGTGATGCTAAGATGATTATTGATTAACTTAATGAAGAATGGAGAAAACCCAAATCGGCCTAGCACCATATGCAAGAACCGCCATTTAACCCGATAAAATGCTTTAGCAAGATCCAACTTTATTAAACAGTTAGACGAGCGAGAAGAGTGGTCTAACCAATGAATCATCTCATTAGCTAATAGTACATGCTCAGCAATACCTTTTCCTTTCTGAAAACCTACTTGTTCGGGTGAAATAATTAATGGCAACAATGTGCTCAAACGGGTAGCTAATATTCGAGTTTGAATCTTGCTAAGAAAAGTGCATAGAGCAATTGGTCGATAATTTGCAAAAGTAGATGGAGAATCACCTTTAGGGAGCAAGACAATCATAGAGTGTGCAGCTGCCTTCGGTAGGGGAAATCCCAAAAAGAACTCTTGCAGAGCCTTATAGACATCTGCACGTATAATATTCTAGCAAGCGCGATAAATACACCCATTGTATTCATCTGGTCCAGTAACGCTTTGAGGGTCTAGTGCCCAGACCGCTCCACGCACTTCATCTTTAGATGGCATAGCAGTTAGAAAGCATTATCTGATGCCGTAAGAAAGATGGAATCGCATCGAGCAAGGCTGAGTTAGGGTGAGTTGATTGAGCAGTAAACAATTGAGAATAAAAATCAATGGCTTCTGCTGAATATTCTATTGAAAAACACATAAGGTACTGTCACTTCTATGATCTGATGTATAAACTGTCGATGATGCCGATCCTTTATAATGGCGTGATAATATGCGGTATTAGCTTCTCCCTCCTTTAGCCATTTTACTCGTACTTTTTGTTGGCAATATTCCATTTCTCTAGTACAAGCCAATCGGTACTCGGCCTGAGCAATGTTATAAGCTGTTCGATTTTCGTCTGTGGGAAAGTCATCATATACCTGTTCTACTCGTTGCAAGAGGGTTTTAGTATACTCCACTTTATGAAAGGTATTACCGAAGATCTCTTTATTCTATATGGAGAGGTCATGTTTCAGAAGCCGCAGTTTATGACAAAAGCCACGCATTCCTCCAGTTGTGGGGTATGATTCCCATTTTTACCGCATATTAAGAAAAGAAACTGTGAATGAGATGTCCACACTGTAAGAAACCAAAATTGCTTGGGTTGTACAGCTATCGATTGCCGACAATGTATCAATAGCAGATAGTGATCAGAAATTACCCGTGGTAGATGTGTAAGCATAACCTGTTAGAACGTATCAAAAAATAATGTGTTGCAAAAGGACCAATCCAATCGACGTCAAACCAGGCCCAAACCACGACCACCCTGCCATGTAAAACGTGTACCAAGATGTGGAATAATATGCCATGATAGCTGGTCCACAACAGTGCTAAAGTCAGACAAAGCAGATAAAGACTCCGAGAATGTCCCTGATGATCATCCAGATAAAAGAAAGTATTAAAGTCTCCTGTTACCAACCAAGGGGAGGGCAAGCTGGCGCCAAATGAAATCAAGTTATCCCATAGAGTACGACGATCCGTAATAGTGTGACGCCCATACACACATGAATGCCAATATGTAACCTGTGAAGCAGCATCGCGCAAGTGCAAATGCGCTACTTGCTGATGATTCTGTACCTCTTGTAGAGATAACAAATCATGTCGCCAAAAACACCATACACGATCATTACATACGGATAGAGAAGAGAAAAATCCAAGCTGAACTTGCGTTCGCTGCAATCTAGTGATCGATTGTTGAGGCTCAATAACAACAAGAAATATCACAGAATATTGATGTAGAAGCAAGCGTAGACGAAATAAAGAGGTGTTCAAACCTCAAATGTTCCAGACAAGGAGATGCATTACTGTTGAGAAGATAAGTGTGAAGCCCGAACAGAACTACGGGTAAGTACCTGATGGGGGGACGTAAAATTTGTGAAGCTAGTCGACGATGATGCTTTTTTACATGAACATTAAAACCTTCGATGTCGGTGATGATTAAGGTGGCAGAGTTAACCTCTGCAGCAGTATCTCATCCGTTTGAGGTGGAGGGAGATGCGTAATGCGACGAGCAATAAGCGTATAGTCAGCTTGATATTTTGAGCGAAGATCAGAAATAGCGGGGGGATCATGGTTGGGTTGAGATGGTATATAAATCTATGTATCTGAATGTCCATGTATGATGTCTTCTGCATTAGAAGGTTGCGATTGTGAGTCATCAGAGACCCGGCCCAGCAGTTTTAGGTCCTGAGAATGAGTGGCCGAGGGAACCAACACAGGAATCGAAACAGCAGAAGGCAGCAGTGAAGAGTCTGAAACTAGAGCAGGGCCAGACGTGCTTGGATTTGGCAGTGAAACTGACGGAGCAACAGGGGAATTAGTATGCGCAGTGATCGCAGCTTCAGTAGGCGGATCAGAACCTGGTTGAGCAGTGGTAGCTTTTTCCTTCCAAATCTTTAGGACTGGGTCTGGCTTCGAATTATCCTTAGCGGCAGGGGGCAGCTTCCAGTTGGTGACCCAAAACGCAACAAGTTGAACATAGGTCTACATATATCACTTGTTGGAATAACTCATGATTCTTACTTTGGATGTGCAGTTTAGAGGCAATTCTTTTGGAAACGTCAAGTTCCAAACAAACGCGTGCGACCGAGGGTTGCAATAATTTTTGTGCCGCGGCATCCAAACGGATTGGATGGCCAATCATGGATGATATTGCAAATAGTGCTGATTCGTGATGGAGATAAACAGGGAGGCCAGGCAAAGAAATCCATACGGGACAATTGGAGCAAATACCTGGGATCAAAGTCGTGAGTGTATTTTGTGACCCGCATTGGGTATTCGAGTATGCTCTATGTACGCCGGCAAAAACACCGTGTGTAATCTCGTTCTTGCGCAAAACGATTAAGGATATGTGATTTGCCGATCAAACCAAGATGTACCATTCCGGAAAAACCAATTCGATCGAAGGCCTTTTTCAAAGCTTCCATTGATGGGCTGCCATGCCAAAATGATTCAACAAGAGTGTGTTGGAACGGAGCAATCAAGGATTCCACTTCTGCGTCGGAAAATTGAACTAGGGGCAGCCTTTATATCTAGATGGAATTCTCGGCTGTAAAAGGAGGGGAATTTCCCCAGAGTATATCCACAAAAGAGATGGGAGAAGATGCTACCGCCGATGACGGCAGTTGAGCCAATGGAGAAGACGACCGAAATCGTTAGAGCTTCAGAAATCCGCTTGTTCCCACACACATACATACATATACACACACACACATATATATATATATTTGGCAAGAAAGGAGATTATATATAAAAACACCTGAGTTATGGCAGAGGAATACCATGGTACAAAGCGAGAGAGAAGATAACAGTTAATGAAACGTGGCAACAATGTAAGGTGGTGGAGTGCAAAGACAAACTGTTGTATATGATATGCCGCATTAAAACCTTGCCAAGTAAAACTACCTTTGTGGAAAAACCTTGGCCGAAGGAAAAAGCATAATATTTATACGAATGTTTGTGCAAAAACAAAGGAAGCACAATGCCTATACATAACGTGAAATAGTCAAACAACGAGATAAACAAAATTATAAGCGATGTGGAGGTGTTGTTGCTCTCCATGTTCCATCAAAAGAATCCGAGTGGTCATGTCTGAAATGTGTTAGCATTGAGTCTGTGACGACCAAACCACGAAAATGCAATGGTAGTTCCTGTTATTCCAGCGTAGAATAAGACCGAAAGGAAGATAAAGTCATTGCCAACTATGCCATGAAATGTACAGGTTGATTCGTCTCCCTAGTGGCATATGTGATATGTAGTGGGTGGCATCGAGAAGCAACCGAAGGAGACGTAGGTCAGGAGAGAAATGAGATGCAGGAGAAGCCATAATGGTAACCAATTGCTGACAGTCTACCGAAATAAAACTCTCCATACAGCGAAGGTAATAGAGGAGAGCAAGTATGACTGCTTCAGCTTCAACCCAAAGAGGATAATCATGATGGAGCGCGGGAAGGAGAGAGCAGGCACAAAGTGGCCAGATGAATCACAGTGCATCGGTCCACCGATGCATCCATATTAAGCTTTAATCGGCAGAGAGAGGTGGGCACCATCTAATAATCCGCATGCCCCGGGAGCGTAAAGGGGCGAGAGACCAAGATGTATAAGCCCGAATCAGAGACAACAAGGTGGGTGCCAGACCTGGATGTAGCCCAGAGGTATAAATCTTGTCGAATAAACTTAATAACCATATGCTGAGACCAAGAAAACCATCATCAAAAACGATGGCAGTATACATGTTCCATATATGCCAGAGGGGAGGCCCCCATGAAAGTATCTGGAGCCACAAACCAGATGGCGAGTAAATAGAATGCCATGATGAACACAAGTAACGTTACTATCCAATAAAATTAAAATAGTCCGATATAACACGGACCTCCAGACAAGTAAAAAAAGGTGGGTTGTAGATGTTGAGTCCATACGGCAATAAGGACAAATGATAGGCAGAATAACCAAGAAGAATGAAGCATATCCGGTAGTGGCAAAGCACAGTGATAAAATTTTCATAGAAAAATCTGAATAGCGGGACGTTGAGACTTGTGCCAAATATAAGCGTGAGAAACCAAAGTAGCCTATGTAGGATGAAATAGAGAATATGCGTGTTTGAGTGTAAATGCCCTTAGGCCGACGGCCAAATGGGCGTCCCATCTACCATATCAACCATCGGAAGGCATGAACTATGATACAACAAATACGATGCCAAACCGATGAATAATAGAGACGTGGATGATAATCAGGACGGTCCCCATATCGGGTGCTCATATACTGAGCACAAAGGGAATCCGATGTATGATAT
>AP025065.1:15156758-15318612 GCA_036186865.1 Eustoma russellianum
GGAACAACCAAAATTACAGCTGTAGCATTTAAAAAACATGAAGCACAAAGATTCACATGTAGGGTAGATTAAACATGAAAACATTCAAATAACAATTTCTAAGGACCAATGTAATCAAATATAGCTTTTGAAAATAATTGTTATTTAGAAGAATCACTTACATATTTACCGGAGACAGCTGGTGTTGCCTTTGTTGGTTCGTCCATACCACTCCGTTATTTGGTGTAGAAATCTGGTAAGTAATTCTTCAGATCTGCTCCATCTAGCATCAGATCTACGTTTCTGAGGAAAACTTTAGATTGGATTGGAAAACCCAGTTGCAGTGGTCGTATCTCTTATAGGAAAACCCAGATCTGGTGTTTCCTCATCTTTGAATTTATCTTGTTTGAAGAGAACATCGATCCCGTTTTTGCATATATTGTAAGGTTCCAGGCTTTGGAATTCTAGATACCTTGAATTCCATTAGATCCAGAAGGCTTTTTTTTTCTACCGGAGAAATTTTTCCTGGTGCTGCATTGTTTTCATTACTGAAAATCAAATCCTTCCGGTGCTTTATTTTCGTTGCTGAAGAACAACAGATTTGGGCGACGGTGGAGGCTTACTCAAAGCTATCTTGGTGTGACACAGACCAAAAGGTGATATAATTTCATTTTTTTTAGTATCATTGAAGTACTTTTGATTGTTTACATTTAGTTTCAAACTTTCTACATCTGTAACATACCTTGGATTTGTAGTTTTATTGCAATAATTGATAGGATACGTATGATTTTTCCGTGAGACCATGTCTAAGGAAGAGGGGTGTAGGTAAGGGAAAGAAAAATGAAGATAGTCTAAGGGTAGCCTCTTGGAATGTAGGAACATTAAGTGGTAAATTGTTTGAGGTTATAGATACACTTAAGAGACGTAAGATAGATATAGCATGCCTCCAAGAAACTAGGTGGAAAGGGAATAAAAGTAAAGAGTGTAATGGTATAAGTTGTTGTATTCAGGGTCAGATGGGACCAAGAATGGGGTAGGATTCCTAGTAAAGATAGAATTACACACGAACGTGATTGATGTGATTAGATATAATGATAGAATTATGGTGTTGAAGTTAGTACTAAATAAGGAGGTAGTGCAGTGATTTGCGCCTATGCACCAAGTGGGACTAGGAGAACAGGAGAAGAAAAGTTTTGGGATTGCTTAGATGTAGTGTTAAAGGCAATACCCAGGGAGGAACGAATTTGTATCGGGGGTGATTTTAATGGACATATTGGAAAGAATAGTGATGGTTTTCAGGCGGTACATGGCGGGTTTGGTTATGGAGATAGAAACAAACAGGGTAGAGATCTGCTAGACCTAGCAGTAGCCCATGACCTAGGCATTATAAACTCGTTTTTTAAGAAAAAAGAATCACATTTGATCACGTTTAACAGCGGAGGACGTCACACGCAGATCGACTATTTTCTGATGAGGCGTGAAGACCGACGGTTGTGGAGGACTGCAAGGTTATACCAGGAGAGACAGCGGTGATGCAACACCGTTTATTAGTGGTAGTTATAACATTGAGCCATTGAAAAGCTGAGAAGGGGGTTGGAAATTCCCACCCAGTATTCGATGGGGAAGTTTGAAGGACGAAAAAATTAATATATTCAGGGACAAGATCATCTCTGCGAAACTAGATCGTCTAGGTGAGGATACAAACCAGATGTGGGAAGATATATCGACTACTATTACTCGAGCGGCAAGAGAAACGGTCGGGGTAACAACAGGAAAGAAGTCCGTACATAAAGAGACGTGGTGGTGGAACGAGGATGTGCAACAAAAAATAAAAGACAAACAAAAGATTTTTAGAGAGATGTTAAGATGCACCAATGGAGAAGAAAAAGTGCGATTGAAGGATAATTACAAGTCGCCAGGAAGGAGGCGAAGAAGGCAGTGACAGAGGCAAAGACTGCAGCTTATAAAAGGATGTATGAGAGACTAGAAACAAAAGAAGGTGAACATGATATGTTCAAGATTGCCAAAGCTAGGGATCGAAAGAGGCAGGACCTAGGAGGCGGGAAGTTCATAAAAGGAGAAGATGGACGTGTGTTAGTCAAAGCACAAGACATCAAGTTGAAATGACAAACATACTTCCACAATCTTTTCAACGGCAGTGGTGCCGACTATGAAGAACGAGAAAGCACCACTAACCAACAACAACAACATAATAACTCCGACTGTCAGAACATCGCACAAGGAGAGGTGATGAGAGCACTGAAGAAGATGGGAAGAGCTAAAGCGGGGCTAGATAACATACCCATTGAGGCGTGGAAGTATTTAGGGAGGAAGGGGTCCAGTGGCTAACTACTCTGTTCAACCGTATTTACAAAACAGGGAAGATGCCAGATGAGTGGAGAAGAGTGTCGTGGCCCCCTTATAAGAACAAAGGAGATGCACAGTGTTGTGGGAACTATAGAGGATTAAGTTGCTAAGCCATACCATGAAGTTATGGGAGAGAATAATCGACACTCGAATTAGGAGAGAAACTCAGGTTACGGTGAACCAATTTGGTTTTATGCCAGGAAGGTCAACTATGGAAGCAATACACATTCTCAGGAGATTAATGGAGAAGTATAGGGAGAAGAAGCGCGATTTACATATGGTTTTCATCGATCTTGAAAAAGCATATGATAGTGTGCCGCGTAGCCTGATATGGATAGTCTGGAGGCAAGAGGGATCCCTATGAAGTATATAGACATAATTAGAGATATGTATGCTAGGACAAAAACAACCGTTCGTACGGCTGTGGGAAATACAGACTTCTTTCTGGTGGAGGTCGGTCTCCATCAAGGGTATGCGTTGAGCCCATTTCTTTTTGCAGTCGTCCTTGACGAGTTGTCAAAGCAGATACAGGAGGCAGTTCCGTGGTGTATGTTTTGCTGACGATATTGTATTAGTCGCAGAAAGTAGACATACCCTGAGTATGAGAGTAGAGCAGTGGAGAGGTGTTTTAGAGAGAAAAGGCTTAAAGATTAGCCGTTCTAAGACCGAGTATCTGCACTGCGACTTCAGCGGCGTAGCAGACAGTGAGGATAGCCAGCTCACCATCGATGGTCAAGTGGTACCACATAAGTAAGTTTAAGTATCTAGGATCGTTTGTCCAGCAGAATGGCGACATAGAGAATGATGTAGCACATCGAGTTCAAGCGGGTTGGGGTAGATGGAGGGCGGCTTTAGGAGTGCTGTGTGACAAAAATTTCCCAACTAAATTAAAGGGAAAATTTTATAGGGTGACAGTGCGACCGGCAATGCTATATCAAGAGGTCACAATTACAGAAGATGGAAGTGGCAGAGATGAAAATGTTAAGATGGATGTGTGGGCATACAAGGCTAGACCGGATCAGAAACAAGGTGTTTCGAGAAAGGTTAGGCGTGGCTAGTATAGCCGATAAGATAAGGGAGGGAAGATTGAGATGGTTTGGGCATGTCAAGTGGAGACAGACAACAGCGTCGGTCAGAGCAATTGAAAACCTCATTGTAGAGGGAAACAGGAGTAAAGACAGGCCCAAACTGATTTGGGATGAGCAAATAAGGCACGACTTACTAGATTTGCACCTCTCTGAGGACATGGTCCAGGATAGTAGTTCATGGAGACATAAGATTAAGGTTAACGAGGTATAGGTCATATATAGGGACACTTTAGAGTATATTTAGGGACATAGATAGGCGTAGACACTATCTACGCTCTAGGTTGACTTGCCACTTGTTGGTATATGTTATACCGTTGTTTTACATTACAGGTACATATATACTAGATATACTAGATGTGTATTTTAATATTGAAAGATCTTTCTTTGTATTTCTTGAAGTTACTCACTAACACACCAGCACAACATATCTCTATTATCATGTCATTTATGCAGGTAGAGCCGAGGGTCTCACTGGAAGCAGACTCTCTATCCCATGGGGTAGAGGTATTGTCGGCCTACCACTTACCCTCTCCAGACCCTAAAGATAGATTTTGCTGCCGTTGGGATATACTGGATCCAGATGATGATGATGACGACGACTTACAAATTTACCACATATATTCAAGATTTTAAATATCTATACATCATTCAAGAATGAATGAATTCCCTCAATCCATTTAGTAGCCAGCCACATATCAAATAGATAGTCAGACACTTTTAACCAAACACATAACCCATTTCATGCCAACATTAGTAGAATATTCATCAACCATCACTAGGTAATATGGCCACTTAGCATTGCTGACAATACATACATGACATCATAGTATTTATATTCAGAAAGCAACGTTTTACAAGTGATAATAAGGGCATGTATGGCATCAATAATCATAATGGCACTACTGGCGTTAATAATCATGCCGGTAAAACCACATCCAGCTCAACAATACTAGCAACAATGGCCTCAACAATAAATGGAATGGCTCAGATGAGCTCATGTCTATGACTCAGAGTAATAATTCTAGATTATTCGTGTCCATAGCTCAGAGGAACTCTTGTCCATTCAAGTAATAATGACAATAAAGGCATCAACACTAGTTTAGGGACATAAAAGCCCATACTTTGTGAGGAAAAATCCCTCCTTCATTAAGAAGCAGAAGGGGCTTCATCCTTTGAGGAACTTCCCTTCCTTTCCTTTCAGTCAACTGAGGGGACCTCAACAATAAAATAGCTCATGATCAACTATCAATATGGCACATAGCTTATAATCAATTAACAAATATTCTAGGAATGAACATCTAGCTCAATAATCATGACATAGGCAGGAGAAAAAATGGCAACTCGCCCAAATAGACGGCCAATCACACGGGAAACTAAGATCAAAAATAAAAATGTCACAACAAATGCCTTAAGTATCAACATGTAATGTGCTTCCCACAACCAATAATCATGCGCAGATCCTCCAGCAATATTTAGGACAACCATTTTAACAGAAACTCTACATTCACACCTCACTTGGTTTCATTAGAAACTCTACATTCACACCTCAAATTTGAATAGATCATATAATAGCACCTAGAGGAGAATTCTGCAGCCATCATTTAAAGATCACTTCCAAAAAAAATTTTCCCGACTATCTCAAACTTACTGATTTTAAAACAAAGGTTAACAACCAACTCAAGACACATTTTATTGCAAGGAAATAATAAGATTCAATTTTCCATCATATTTCAATAGACTCAATACAATGTCATTAGTTCATTAGAAATCCATTATGCGATCCCAGAATCAAAATGAAACAGATCCGAAACTCCAATGCCAAGTCATACCATTTGAAAAATTTACGTAGACAAACAGAGCATGTATGCCATGATTTAAACATTTCAATGACTGACCAGGATCACAAAATTTCCAACAACCAGAAGGTGGATTACTATGCAAAAGATACAATGACATATGTTAAGCAACGATTTTATATTGCATATGAGGCATCAATAATAGTATGACATCAACCCGGCATACCATCTTTTCCATTTCAGCCAATTTGACAGAACATCGGTAAAAAATTTAACGTAGGGATTAGAACAACCAACTCAACAAAGGCGGATTCCCTTAATTCGATCCTCAGTAAAAAAAAAATTATCAAGAGTGATTCCAAGGATACACATTTCACCAGAACATGGAAGAGGATCAAAAAATATTCCAGGATAACATACAGATACAAGTACTAAACATAGTTCCAAGAAGCCACAAGACATTAACAAATCTCAACGCAAGACAGAGGAACAACAAACCAATCCCCATAACAATACTCCCCCTGAGGCATATAATTCAATAGTAGGAAACACGACATGATATTTACACCAAAGAGAGAGCTAATTCTCAGAGAATACCTCAGATTGTGGACATTTATCAGTAGTTTTAGATGAAAATATCAAAAGACAATATAAGTCACAATTGTTTTTGTTAACCATATGCATAACAACACATGTTTAGCTGCTTAACTCACAGGGATATCATCTCAACAATTAGAGAGCTACTTCGTGGGTTCAGGGCTCGAAAGTGACTTAAGGCAGCCATTGTGAACAACTTACTGCATACATTATGCAACTGTTAACACACATACCAGACGGCTAATTTTTGCTGCCACCAATACTCGGGATCTTCTTAAACCATATATTCAAACATTCCGTTTAGACCTTTTCAGCGAACAATTGATTTTTGGATGAGAATTCCAGTAAGGTGGAATCTAGTACTTCTCATAACAATGCACATGCTATTCTAATTTACTCCTTGTCAATTTCTTCTCACAGAAATTTGATCAAGATTGACCCTTAGTTTAACCATGAATAACTTAGAGATATATGTAAGAATTACGTACACCATACCTCCAGGAATACTGGCAACTCACAGGTGATTTGACATATACTCCCCCTCACATGAGAATTGGACATTCGATCAAACACCTGGAGTGCATGCCAAACGCAAGCATCCACCTGACATACTTAAAGAAACAATCCAGCAATTATTTAGGAATGAGAGATGGAAGAATAGTAGTTCAGCGATGGAGTTAACGAGTATCCCAACAGCATATACAGACATGTTGAGGACTTTTATCGAAACATATCTTGTAAGGAGAACACGGAGAAAGAAAAGGATAAGGTATCAGATGTTGGAATTTGCATAGTAAATATGCAAATTCCATTACCCGAAGATTACTTAAGAGAACACAAAAGCAAAGTAAATAAATGCGGAAGTGTACTTTGCTCCATTGATTGCGCTGTAGTAGTCCTAACACGTATGGTGACTGTGTCTTCCAAATGATTTCACGAACCCACCAGATCCACTAATGAAGTTTCAACAACTTCCACTACTATTCCCAATGGAAAGAATAATGTAGCGCCCCGCTCCCGAGCCCTAACATCGGGAGCAGTGCACCCGCCCTATCTCGCTAAGGAGAATACAAAAGCGTCGATACAAATCAACTACACGTCATCATATTAACGTAAATCGATGTCAACGGAAGTCACTCCTAAAATCCTCGATAAAACAATCCTCTTCGTTAATACAATGTCTAAGAATTTCTAACCAATACAATAGTCAAATGTATGTGAACAGTAATATCAAAAATACACAAACCTTGAATATCGAATTAACTGTCTCAATCGACCCTCGAAAGTCTTTTCTGAATATCTTAGTCTCGAAATCTCTCGTCTCGATCTTCTACAGTATATCAACTCCTGTGAGAGTATACCCTAACTTCTTATGCCTGCAAAACTGGTGAATGATGGTGTGAGCCAAAATCAACGGGCTCAGTAAGCAACCTACATATACTTGTTATAGAAATCACACATGCAGAAGCAACACACATAACCTTTATAGTTAACATACATGTCCTTAGTCCACAAATAATTTCACTTAATCATCTTAACAGTTAACACTTCAAAAACATAAAATAAATAATTTATCAGCTCCATCTCAATTACCGTGATGCATGCTCTTCTCAAATATGACATACACAACAACCAAATAATCACATAACAAAGAAGAGAACAATACATACCAATGAAATATATAAACTGCAGAAGGTAAGCCACTCCACGTAATAATGCGCAACTTTATGATGCATGTTCCTTCTCACTATCGTGTCACACGCAACAACATCATTATCACACACAAGATGTTCCTTTCTTTTTCATGATATGCTATGCATGACCCGGGTCCTACTCTTCGCTCCGTAACGTGGAGTCAGCGGACAACGCTCCGTAACGTGGAGTCAGCGGACAACGCTCCGTAACGTGGAGTCAGTGCCCCGAAGGAATGCAATGCAATGCACGTGCCATGAATGCTCAACACATAATCCATGATCCGGTGCATCCATGCTCCTGTATATGCCCGCGCCCATACACGTGCATATATACTTACATGTATACCCCCATTTTTTATTACGATGTATTCATACTCATATATATACATGGTTCATGTGTACATACATATCTCACATATATACCCAACTCGCATATAAAGAAAATCCAATTACAATTATGCAACAAATAACACACTGACGCATGATAAACATAACAAGCACATGGAGACCACTTACCTCTGATGCGTGACAGCATAACAAGCACAGATAGACCACTTACCTCTGAATCCGGTATTCACTTCCTTCTCTTCTAGGCTCGAATCTAAACAATTGTAGTATATAATCAATACCTAACAACAAAAGTTAATTTGGCTTACTTAAGATAATTAGCCCATATCTTTCTATTTTGTTCCTATTTGTCATACCCATATATATATCAAGACTAGCACATCGCATTTTATCAAAACAATTTCTCCGTATACGTAACTAAACCACATAAAATAATATGCAAGATTAGTGTTTTATATTATAAAAATTATAATTATGAATATGAATGGCACCTTCGGCCCAAACACACATATTCCATCAGAATAATTTCTAAATCACATAACCCAATCACCTAAAATAAACACCATATATTACACCATTAATGCTTTATATTATCTTCACCTAATTATATGTTATTATTTATTTGGCACTTCACGTTTTGGCCACTATCCATAAATGGACAGTGAGCCTTAAAATCATTTCTTTCTTTTTAACGAGATGCACCAAAAGAAAGAGAAAGAATGGAAAACAATCTTCAAATATTATTATTTAATATTATTTCTTATATGTGTCAAATACCACATTGTTTGGCCACTGTAGTTAATGACCGCCAGCCCAATTCTCAACGGAAAACAACCAATTTACTTAACGTGTGCACACATATATATATATATATCCGCGGCACTTATATAACCAATACATATATACACATAATCGTTACATAGATACAACAATTACATATGTATACGTAACAATCTATGCAAATCACAAGTACGTATGAATGATCCAATTTGATACGAAAATAAAGCCATAATATTTGTAAAAACATTACAAATATAGCAAAGGTACTTACCTCGATCTCGATTATATGCGTTATATGAAAACCAGGATGAAGAATGGATTAAAATCACTTGTTTCTTGGCCTTTTGGAACTAGCGGCTGGAGGCTGACTGGATTTGATGAATATAAGGGTGGAGGAATTTGTGTTGTATAAAAGGTGTGTGTATATATATAAGCATACGAATGAATAAAAGGAATTGCAGTTTCCTTCCTTTTCCATTTGTTAATGGCGGCATATAGGAGGAAAAGGAAAAAGTTGGCTTCTTTTCTTTTGTTGTTCCCGACACCACGCTGCTGTGAGGGGAGAGTTGCTGGGGGTTGCTGCCGCCGAAGAATTTAAGGGGTGGGAGTGCTGCAGCAGCCGTTTGGTGTTGGAGGAATAAGAATCGTGATTTGTGTTGTATATGGGTATAGATATAGGCGTAGACTAGGGTTTAGGTTATCTTATTCTAGTGTGATTAGGATTAGTTTAAATTCAAACTTCATCTATCTACTTCATAGTCATATTAGGATTTTTAAGTTTTAAACTTATCTTCTTTTATTTTGCTTTTCTTTTCTAATTATTTTTGCCGTGCGTGTATGTCTAATATACATATATATATATCGTATGAAAACGCGGGTCATAACATTCCTTCCCCCTTACAAAAAGTTTCGTCCTCGAAACTTGCGTATGGTGTATCAATGACTTAGTCTGGTTCTACTTAATCATTCAATTTGATAATGACCGTGCTAAATATCCATTTCATATTCTGATACATTAACTATTTTACTTTCTTATCATAGACTAAGGCCTCGAAAATCATTCCTTGTACCCCCGCGAGGTAACTCATAAATCCATTATTCTCCGCCTATTTACGATCATTACTTATCTTCTTATAATTCTAGAATCAAGCTTAGGGGTATTGTCCTCATACCAGGGGCTCCATATCCTAATTGTCAGTTTATAGCGTACTTATATTTGCGGTCATCAGCGGCCCTCTAAAATCAGTTATTAGGCGTACTATAATCTTTAACTTAATTCTCTGTAATTAGAACTTAAAACTTCTATTTACACCACTTGAAGTGTATCACTCATCTTTTTGTGACTTACAATTTCGTACTCTTAATTCATTATATCAGATTCATCTCCTAGTTACATGACCATTCCAAAATATCACCAAGTCCTCCGATGTATTAATCGTTACACTTCATAAATATAAAATCAAGTCCTCGAAATCAATTCTTATATACTTACAAGCTAGTTCTATGATCAGGTCCTTACTTTCTCAGGAATATTATCAGCAGCCTAAGATACGGAGTACGTGTATGGACATGTTTTTTTTTTCATTTAAAAGACAAGTAGCTTAGGTAGTTATAATTTGGAATATGACTTCAACTGTTTAAAATAATATATCTTCATATTTTTGTAAACACAAAATCCAAAGTATCATGTATTTGTTTTTGCAACACAGTGTCTCAAATGACCATTTATATTGTTCGCAAAAGTATTACGGTTAAAACCACTTTAAAACAATTGAGACACAGTAAAATCTCTTTTTTTACAAACGGTTTGAACACGAAGTATTTTCCTTTCCAACGAAATATATATTTTGAGAGCTATGTTTTGTTTCGCAAACTCAACTATTGAAAGGTCAGCAAATATAACGTTTCATAAAACAATTTGGATAAATCACATCTCTTTTCAAAAAAAAAAAGTATATCTATTTTGACTATTTCTGCTTCACAAAAATTAAATAGGTGCATTGCAAGTAGGTAAATAACTTTAAAAGTATTTAATGGGTAAAATCCTTGCAATATCTACAGTGACAATTAAAATTATTTTAGCAAAATCAATATAGCTTAACAAAAATTTTAAAAATATAAGAAATACATAAACATATCGTTGTTCAAAAACATCATTATTTTAAGATATATCAGTTTTGTCAGGGGTAGTCGAAATTCTATTAGGTGGCTATACAAATTCGAAAAGTAATATAGCCTTGTAAATACATACTATATAAAAAAATGGAGTTAGTCGAAATATTTAGAAGCAAAAACTTTGGAATACCTGTGAAATACAGATTACATTTAGAGCATACATGCTTATAAAAAAAACGTTTAACTATTGTAAAATAATAGTCCAATACATCGTATAATTTCTCTAGGTCACCCCTTAATGTCGAATGAAAAATCAACTTACGTACCGCTTCTTATAAATCAGCAACTTAAGTTGTTCAACCCTAGCATGACACACTAAATATTGATCGACTTAGGGTATTCTAATTCACCATGCTTCCGCACGCCACACTGATCCACTGTACTTCTTCACTTGGTTATTTCAACCGCTAATTCTAATTTAGTTAGATCTCACTAAAAAAGCGCCTCTACTTGTTCATGCTTAGTATATTTCAATTCAAGCCTACTTGATACATCAGTACTTATGTGTTCTGAGGAATCAACACTTAATCCAAATTTGTAATAATTTGTCATTCCACTGTTTTTTTGTAAAGCTCGCTTATATCTGTCAATCAATATCCTTAATAAGACTAATATCTTCGGCCTATTGATAACCCAAAATTCAACATCTTAATTATAACTATAAACCCATTTGTAAAGTATTCTTTGCTAAACTCTACTGATCATAGTGCTAATAAATCCCTTTCTTAGTAACTCGTTTCACTACAGATCGTCTCTTCCTAACTTAGACCTAGTCATGTTCTGACACTATCGTCGAGGTAAAGGAGTAAACTTGCTTCATTTATTATAATGGTACCGGGTTTGCAGGGGTCGGATCTATGGGATTATACAAATGATTATAATCAGCACTTAGGTAAGACAATTACTCCAAATCGTATGGGACACCCTAGGCATAGGTGGACGTATCCTTTATCCGATCATCACTTAGATCTAATGTCTTCCCTTAATTCTAGAAGTAATACTTGTATCATCATTCCTTACGTGTAAAATCATTACTTATTGCTAAGTGCAATACTTAGAAAATAATCGCAGCTTATGACTAAGATCAGTGCTTATTTTCAAGTCATCACCTAATGTTCAGATTATCGCTTATGTCTAAGATCACTTCTTATCTCCAAATCATACTTAGTACATAATCAGCGTTTATGACTAAAATCAATGCTTAAGTCGAATATCAACTCTTAATCAAGATCACTTAATTTCTGAGGTCATGTTTTATTTCCAATAACATACCCAATATATAATCATTGCTTACGCCAAAAGATCGGTACTTATGTCCAGTATCACTCTTAATCAAATCGTCACTTATGTCTAAGATCATGGCTTAAGGGCAAAATCGTAACTTAATTTCTAAGATCATGGCCTAAATCTATGCTTCCGCCGTGGATCTAGAGCCATGCTCTGATACCAACTGTAGCGCCCCGCTCCCGAGCCCTAACATCGGGAACAGTGCACCCGCCGTATCTCGCTAAGGAGAATACAAAGCGTCGATACAAATCAACTACACGTCATCATATTAACGTAAATCGATGTCAACGGAAGTCACTCCTAAAATCCTCGATAAAACAATCCTCTTCATTAATACAATGTCTAAGAATTTCTAACCAATACAATAGTCAAATGTATGTGAACAGTAATATCAAAAATACACAAACCTTGAATATCGAATTAACTGTCTCAATCGACCCTCGAAAGTCTTTTCTGAATATCTTAGTCTCGAAATCTCTCGTCTCGATCTTCTACAGTATATCAACTCCTGTGAGAGTATACCCTAACTTCTTATGCCTGTAAAACTGGTGAATGATGGTGTGAGCCAAAATCAACGGGCTCAGTAAGCAACCTACATATACTTGTTATAGAAATCACACATGCAGAAGCAACACACATAACCTTTATAGTTAACATACATGTCCTTAGTCCACAAATAATTTCACTTAATTATCTTAACAGTTAACACTTCAAAAACATAAAATAAATAATTTATCAGCTCCATCTCAATTACCGTGATGCATGCTCTTCTCAAATATGACATACACAACAACCAAATAATCACATAACAAAGAAGAGAACAATACATACCAATGAAATATATAAACTGCAGAAGGTAAGCCACTCCACGTAATAATGCGCAACTTTATGATGCATGTTCCTTCTCACTATCGTGTCACACGCAACAACATCATTATCACACACAAGATGTTCCTTTCTTTTTCATGATATGCTATGCATGACCCGGGTCCTACTCTTCGCTCCGTAACGTGGAGTCAGCGGACAACGCTCCGTAACGTGGAGTCAGCGGACAACGCTCCGTAACGTGGAGTCAGTGCCCCGAAGGAATGCAATGCAATGCACGTGCCATGAATGCTCAACACATAATCCATGATCCGGTGCATCCATGCTCCTGTATATGCCCGCGCCCATACACGTGCATATATACTTACATGTATACCCCCATTTTTTATTACGATGTATTCATACTCATATATATACATGGTTCATGTGTACATACATATCTCACATATACACCCAACTCGCATATAAAGAAAATCCAATTACAGTTATGCAACAAATAACACACTGACGCATGATAAATATAACAAGCACATGGAGACCACTTACCTCTGATGCGTGACAGCATAACAAGCACATATAGACCACTTACCTCTGAATCCGGTATTCACTTCCTTCTCTTCTAGGCTCGCATCTAAACAATTGTAGTATATAAATCAATACCTAACAACAAAAGTTAATTTGGCTTACTTAAGATAATTAGCCCATATCTTTCTATTTTGTTCCTATTTGTCATACCCACATATATATCAACACTAGCACATCACATTTTATCAAAACAATTTCTCCGTATACGTAACTAAACCACATAAAATAATATGCAAGATTAGTGTTTTATATTATAAAAATTATAATTATGAATATGAATGGAACCTTCGGCCCAAACACACATTCCATCAGAATAATTTCTAAATCACATAACCCAATCACCTAAAATAAACACCATATATTACACCATTAATGCTTTATATTATCTTCACCTAATTATATGTTATTATTTATTTGGCACTTCACGTTTTGGCCACTATCCATAAATGGACAGTGAGCCTTAAAATCATTTCTTTCTTTTTAACGAGATGCACCAAAAGAAAGAGAAAGAATGGAAAACAATCTTCACATATTATTATTTAATATTATTTCTTAATTGTTTGGCCACTGTAGTTAATGACCGCCAGCCCAATTCTCAACGGAAAACAACCAATTTACTTAACGTGTGCACATATATATATATATATATCCGCGGCACTTGTATAACTAATACATATATACACATAATCGATACATAGATACAACAATTACATATGTATACGTAACAATCTATGCAAATCACAAGTACGTATGAATGATCCAATTTGATACGAAAATAAAGCCATAATATTTGTAAAAACATAGCAAATATAGCAAAGGTACTTACCTCGATCTCGATTATACGCGTTATATGAAAACCAGGATGAAGAATGGATTAAAATCACTTGTTTCTTGGCCTTTTGGAACTAGCGGCTGGAGGCTGACTGGATTTGATGAATATAAGGGTGGAGGAATTTGTGTTGTATAAAAGGTGTGTGTATATATATATATATATAAGCATACGAATGAATAAAAGGAATTGCAGTTTCCTTCCTTTTCCATTTGTTAATGGCGGCATATAGGAGGAAAAGGAAAAAGTTGGCTTCTTTTCTTTTGTTGTTCCCGGCACCACGGTGCTGTGAGGGGAGAGTTGCTGGGGGTTGCTGCCGCCGAAGAATTTAAGGGGTGGGAGTGCTGCAGCAGCCGTTTGGTGTTGGAGGAATAAGAATCGTGATTTGTGTTGTATATGGGTATAGATATAGGCGTAGACTAGGGTTTGAGTTATCTTATTCTAGTGTGATTAGGATTAGTTTAAATTCAAACTTCATCTATCTACTTCATAATCATATTAGGATTTTTAAGTTTTAAACTTATCTTCTTTTATTTTGCTTTTCTTTTCTAAATATTTTTGCCGTGCGTGTATGTCTAATATACATATATATATATCGTATGAAAACGCGGGTCGTAACAAATAAGTAGTGTATATTCTTCTCGAAAGTGTTTTCTGTATAAATATATATATATACGCGCGCTTTGCAAATGTGCAAAGAAAGAAATAGCAATTTTGCAAATGCAAAATAATGAAGAAAATCTTTCAGCAAGTGCAGAGCAAAATTTTGATATTATTGTCGCACACTTTTCAAAATTCTCCTCTGTACTTATGCCTTCCTTTCCTTTCTAGTGCACTTGCTAAATATGCACTAGCACGTATATATACACATAGTGAAGTAAATGCAAAAATGAATTGCATTAAACATGAACGTTTGAAAACGTGCTGAAAATTTCATTGCTGCAAATTCAATAGCTGAAAAAACGTTGTATATTAAATTTCCATCAATGCCGTTTGAATGAAACGAATATAACGTTTCTTGCATTAATATATATATAATAAATTATATATGTTAAAAAACTTGCTTTGAGAAGAATAATCGTGGGCTCTTGTCTCTCGGGAACCAGACGCCATTAATAATACGGTCTCGACTTTACGAGTCCTACCATCAAGGAATGTAACCGTATGACTGTCTACACATTTAGTGGTCCATTCAGATTACACTTTATCCACTAATATACCGAAGTGATCACTTAATGTGTGGATACGTACAAATATTATGTAACATTAGTAACATATAATATATAACATACATAAGTCCTCATGTATTTGATATGTAACTTAAGTCACGCGTGTCATGCACTACACGTATAACATACATAAGTCCAACAAGGCTCCAAATATGCTCCAAAACAGCTGGTGTAGACGTTGGAATGAGGATGTGAATGTGCTGAAATTTATTTTTGCTAACTTTGTAAAATAATGCACATTTATTAATACACACATGTTATATTCTAATCAGCCCTTAATTTAATTTTCTAGAACACTTCAAGATGTATATCATATGTAAAAAGTGTCTAGATACGTGTCACATGATGTACCAAAAAAACGTTCCATGTTATGTGCGTAGAAAACCGAATTTTCGATATTTATCGATTACCCGATTTTTCTCTAATTTAAATTCCAAATTTTGAACATGTTATATATATTATGTTATACATAATATATATAATATATACTTTAAATCTCAGCACTTGGATGGTTTAAAGTGGTACCATTAGCATGTGACAAAATTAAACTTGGAATCTTCACATTTTGGCCTTAATGTGGAGTAATTTGTGTGTGCCAACATGGAAAGTATTTTTGGCTGAACATATGGTCATGTGCACGAAATTATTTATGATTTTTGAAGTATAGGGGCTGGCCATTTATTTATGGCAAGTACGTGACACGTTGCCGAAGTTTCGGTATTCGCCCGAACAAATTTCGGTTTAGAACCTTTTATCGTGTCATATTTAATTTGTCATCACCATATCTTATATCATATGATATAAGACCTGAATATACTCATAAATATGAGTTAAGTATAGTGGTGTGACATTAACATACGTACGTAAAATACATAACGTGTCGGTAGTATGTTGGAATACATGTGTATGTGCCTTTTTCAAAAAATCTGAAAATATATATTTTTATATGTATATGTGGCGTGTATAATAAAGATGGGTGGGAGGAGGAGAAAACTTTCCTTCCTTAGCTTTGTTGCCTTTGTGCCTTTTCCAAATGTAGCTTCCTTTAATAAACTACTTAGTTTATTAAACTAAGTACTTCACTTAATGAACTAGTTTAGTTCATTAATGGTGGCACCTGAAAATAGTACAAACACAACAAATGTTTGCCATATGATGTAGGCTTTAACGCTTCATGGCTCGTTAGTCTGGCAACATTATATATAAGCTAAATAAGGCAAGTAATAGCAATGTATCATGCATACATGTATATCTTATGCACGTTTTATCTTATACTCGTTTTTGTACACATTTAAATCATGTATTTGAAAATCATTCAAACCCCTTTTTCTCTACAATTACCCTTCGAATCACGTTTGGTTTTAAAGATCCATTTACAACCAATCGGTTTCGAACCTATGGGTAATGGCACGATGTCCCAAATATTGTTGTCATGCATAGACTTAATTTCTTTATTCATAGCTTCAATCCACTTTTCTGAATTTTGACAATGTATGGCCTGATGAATATTTATTGGATCATCTTCCATCATGCCTACATCAAATTCGTGTTCATGAAGATACACCACATAATCATTTCATATGGGGTTTCTTCTTTCACGAGTGGATCGTCTTAGTGGTACATGTTCTTGAGGTATTGATGGTTCCTCAACTGCATCAGTAGTTCCTGCATGTTCTTGAGGTATTGATGGTTCCTCAACTGCATCAGTAGTTCCTGGTTCATTAGAAACTATGTCCACAGGTTCCTGTGGACCAGAACTACTAGGGAATAGATCGCTAGATGCGTGTGTCCTTAGTGGAATCTCACAAATGATTGGTTCGATTCACATATTTACACCATCAGAACGATCTTCATCTAATTCAGTGATCTGCTGATGCAAACCGTTTCCCCCCAGAACCAAGATATCCTCAAAGAACTGTGATGAATTTGTCTCGAATATAGTTTTGCTAGTGGGATCATAAAATTTGTAACCCAGTGACCTCTCGGCATAACCAACAAAATAGCAGCTGATCGTTTTAGCGTCCAGTTTTCTTTCACTTGGCCTATAAGGCCTAGCTTCAGCAGGACAACCCCATATTCGGAAATGAAGTAGACTAGGCTTTCGTCCAGTCCATGACTCATATGGAGTTTTATCAGTTGCTTTAGTTGGTATGCGATTGTGGATGTAGGTTGCAGTTTTAAGCGCTTCTCCCCAGAGAGACAATGGCAACGTAGTTTGACTGATCATACTACGAACCATTTCCATTAATGTGCGATTGCGCCGTTCAGCTACACCATTCATGAAAGGCGTGCCTGGCATGGTGTACTGTGGCACAATACCACACTCCTCTAGGAACTTAGCAAAAGACCCTGGACATTGTTCACCTGAACCATCATATCGGCCGTAGTATTCACCTCCACGATCCGATCTAACAGCCTTAATCTTTCCATTGAGTTGTAACTCAACTTCTGCTTTATAGGCTTTGAACATGTCCAAAGCTTGCGCTTTGTCTTTGATCAAGTACATGTAGCCATAATGTGAGTAATCGTCGATAAAGCTAATGAAGTATGTATGGCCATTTCGGGCGGCTGTATGAAATGGACCACAGATGTCTGTATGAATTAGTTGTAGTACACTCGACGCACGATTGGCTTCATATTTGCGGACTTTGGTTTGTTTTCCTTTAGCACAAAATATACATGATCCGAAATTCGTTGTGTCTAAAGGATCGTGAATTTCATTTCTGACTAGACGTTCAATTCGATTTTTCGAAATGTGGCCTAAACGTCTATGCCATAACATTCCTGAATTCTCGTGATTTAATTTTTGCTTAACGTTTCGAGTACTTGTTTGCAAGGTTTCTTGAGTTGAAGCGACATTCATACAATAAAGTCTATCTATTTCGGACAATTGACCGTTACCAACCAATTTAGACGCAAGAAACAATCTGAAGGTGCCATTCTCAATATCACAAAAATAACCATCTTTGTCTAAACGATAAAAGGAAATTAAGTTTCGTCTAAAAGACAGCACAATACAAGTTTCATGCAAATCTAAATAAAAGCCAGTGATCAGCAATAGTCTAAAGTGCCCAATAACTTCAACCTTTGCCCTGCCATTTCCTGAGTAGATATATCTCTCAGCTGGATTTGGCTTTCGATGGCTCAGGCAACCCTGCAAAGACACAGATAAATGGGTGGTTGCACCCGTATCAGTCCACCAAGTGTCTTTAGGTACTGAAACATGATTAATTTCTGAACAAACCAAAGCAAAAGATATACCTTTCTTAGCAAGCCAAGAACGGAAACCGGTACATTCTTTCTTCACATGTCCCTTCTTTTTACAGAAGAAACAAGCAGGACCCTTATCCGACCCTTTGACAGCAGTCGGTTTTGCCCTTTTGTCCGCCTTCTGAATGCCTTGAACTTTAACTGCATGTACATCCTTACGTTTCTTTCCACCATTCTTTCTCTTGGTAGTGGTGACGTGCACACTTGCAGTGGTTTTATTCTGAAGCCGTTCCTCTTCCTGAACACAGTGAACGATTAACTCATTCACTGACCACTTCTCCTTCTGGCAGTTGTAACTGACCATGAAGTGGTTAAATTTAGGAGGAAGGGAGTTAAGGACCATCACCACCAGCATGTCATCAGACACATCCAGTTTCATGCTCCTCAACTTAGAAACCATATGAGACATCTCCATGATGTACTCCCGAATGCCACCATCACCACGATACTTGTTTGAGCAAAATTTCTTTAAGAGATTACCCATTTCGGTTTTCTCATTCCTCATGAATCTTTGCTCAAGCTCAGCCAAAAATTCCTTAGCCGTGGTGGATTCTGAAACCGACCCCCTGAATGCCTCTGGAATGGTCTTCTGCATGATCTTCAGACATATACGATTGGACTTTAACCAGCGAGCCATAGTATCCTTATGCTCACTAGTGCTATCATCATGTAGCACTGCTGGTCGGTCCATCTGAAGCGCAATGTCCAGATCGGCTAACCCCAAAAAGATCTCCAGTTGATCTTTCCAAGCCTTAAAGTTAGAACCGTTCAACATCGGAATATTATTAACACCTGAAAAGATTGATGAAATAAAACAAAACCAAATAACAAAACAACACATAAGTCAATATAAACTGCAATATAACTTAAGTTCAAAACAAGTATAAAACAATTCCATCTACCAAAAATCGTTCAATATTAAGTGCTCTTTGGAGTCTCCTTAACATTGTCCAACAATTGGGATGTAGAAATTGATGCAGCGATACAACATACGTAAAGTAGTCACCTTCCTTTGGGCCGATGATCTAGTCACGTAGTTCTTTATTATCGCCGGACTCTTTCAATTACTACGATGTGATATATGTGACTTCGACAACTACGTCTTCCTTTGGGCCGACTAATAGTTATGCGAAGCACATATACACCTGTCACAAACTTAACAATTGCACAAGCGATGATATGATTGCCACACTTTAAGGGGATCATATTAAAGCCATACATTTGCTAAGATGTGTATCCTTATGGTTCTATACACCATTGCAGTTTATCAATAAACATGAAGATTTATGTTTGACCGTAATGTATGCATCCAGACATACATCTGGTTAAACCCTCGTATTTTCTTTAACCTTTGAGATGCCACTGAAATTCTCATAATCAAGAAAATAGCGCCTCATTGATAACTCTGAAGACCAATGAAGCTTTATCAATCAAATCTGCTTGTGACATTACTTAATGATGAAAACTTGGGATAATTACCTTTACCTCCCCTGTGGTTTGGCTAATTCGCCAAAAATTTCTCTGTGTTTTGAAAATAGACCTTTACCTCCCCTCTAGTTTGGGTTAAAGTGATTTCCGGCCAACTCCGTTCAAACCATAGGGGTCTGTATTGGCCGGAAACCACTTTAGACCAAACTAAAGGGGAGGTAAAAGTCTATTTAGCCAAACCACAGGAAAATTTTTAGCGAATTAGCCAAACCACGGGGGAGGTAAGAGTAATAATCTCGAATTATTAACTTTTAAAACTACTGCTCACTAGCTCCTTCACTTTAGAGGGTACTTTTCATCTACTTCTGTTTTGTTCTCAGCCTAGCTACCCTCCATTGGTTAAACCTGCGTTTGTGACATTGAGGTCACTGATTCGAGCCGCGGAAATAGCCTCTTGCATAAAGTATAGAGTAAGACTGCATACATCAGATCGCGAAGCGATCTGGCCCTTCTCCAGACCCTGTGCAAACGCGGAAGACTGGTGCATCGAGGACGACGTTTTATAGAACAATTATCAGCCGCTTTTTAGGAGAATGTGCAGTCAATGTCCCCTTATCCTTATTCACTTTCATGTCTGATAAACTATTGACAGCGTATCTATTATTTTGTTCACTTTAACTTTTTTGTTATATATGTAATCTCTACATGTTAAATTATTAACATGTATTTTTGAAATTCATGGAGTATGTAGTAAGATTTGTGCTCAACTCAACACGAAGCAATCAAACAAAACTAATGTGATGGCCACGTGAAAAGAATAGCAACACTGTTGTATATGTATCATCGTACATCTTCCTCTCCAAAATATTTGCTTCCTTCCAATGGGTGCATGCCACCACATCATGAGTTGGCAACCCATTTATGAGCTTTTTGCATGGGTTGTGGACCTATGGATTTTTGTTACATAATGTTTTACAATGTGCGTTCTAAATTTGACTACATTCTTAGCTTTTTTCATCTAGGAGTCATCAAATCGTGGTAGTAAAATTTGTCGTGGTACACATTGATATCGATGGAAAGAAAATAAGAGTCGTAACATTTGTATATTGGTATTATAATGCATGTATTATTATTTTTATTTTATTTTATAAAATAATATAATACGATATATTGAAAAATCAACCGTGGCAATATTTTTAAGGGATAATTACCTTTACCTCCCCTGTGGTTTGGCTAAATAGACTTTTACCTCCCCTCTAGTTTGGGTTAAAGTGGTTTCCGGCCAACACAACCCTCTATTGTTTGGACGGAGTTCGCCGGAAACCACTTTAACCCAAACTAGAAGGGAGGTAAAGGTCTATTTTAAAAACACAGGGAAATTTTTGGCGAATTAGCCAAACCACAGGGGAGGTAAAGGTAATTTTCCCTGAAAACTTCATTATTCATCTATCCGAAGCAAATATATTTGATTGATAATTATTGTCAAAATGGGTTCCTTATGGTCAAACTGTCCAGTCACACCGATTAACTTAATGTAATACATAATGCATTAGTGATAAAATGTTGTCTATATTAAACTAATGAAAACTATAGTGTAAACATATGCATCAATATAATATCAAATTATGCACTATACTATTTAACTGACTTGCTAACTAAATTGATGCAATATATCATAAACAACAAAGTGTATTACAACTATAAAACCGGACGTTCACTGGCAAGTCAATGAATGAACATATTAATGATATTACTTGAGCATTGTATCAGCATGCTGCAAGAATATGCTGTCATCATCTGAAAAGTGTATAAATATATTTCTGATATATACGACGACAAGCAAATAAGTGTTTAAAATATATGTGTGTGAAGCAACCAAAAAAAAAAAAAAAGTCTCTGAATGCCATGCAAATATGCAAAGCTACACGTTGGAAAGCAAAGCAGCGAACTTCGAAAACTTTTCCAAATGATTTTTTTTTTTTTTTAGCAATTCACATTCTCGGACCAAAAGGCCACCTCAACTTCAGTAATATTTGATTAAATCAAACATATGACATCAGACTAATGATGTTACTCATTAGCATGACTTAAACAAACACTTGACGAGCAGGAAGTGCGATGCAGAAAACAACATTTGTAAATTTAATGTCTTTGCCGAGAAGATCAATTCATGACGTTGTGAATCTAATATCTGTTGTAGCATTGAGTCCAGTCCATTTAGTTGAGGACTTATTTTGTGAAGCCCAAATTGTTTGGGCATTGGGGTGTTTCTCTTAATAGCCCTATAAGACAATTTTTGCTGGCTAAAAATGGGGATGATGCACTGTTCAACAACTGAGAGCTCAAAAAGAAAAACAGAGTGAGAGAGAAGTTTTCGCAGGTGCAGAATTTTTCTGGGCAGCCTCTGCTCTTTTGACGATCGCCGGAGATCCGACCGTTGGATTTTGCTGAAATTTGGACAGTATCTTCGGAACACACAGAGCTACATTCTGACCGTTCAGAATTTCAATCCGAGCTCTGGATCGGTTTTAATCGCTGCTGGTGTCAGACGTATTTTTTGGTGAAATTTCTGCAATTTTTGTTCCTCTCAATTGTTCTCTCTTATGTATGTTGTTGTTGGTGGGCTGTAACATCCTTGTAGACTGATTTGGGTGTTTTTACCATCAATTTCATAATAAGAGAAGAAGAAGGGTGGACTCCTTATAAGTTCCGTGGTTTTTTATCCTTCACATTGAAGGGGTTTTTCCACGTATAAATCTCTTGTTTTGTTTGAAGCTTTATCTTAGATACTTTGCTTGAGGTTTTGGTGTGTGATTGATATTTGCTTGGTGAATCAATTGTGGTGAATTGGTAGAGCATTTTGGTTGGTTGTCTTGAAGTTGATCCTTGTAGGTGTTGTATCCTACTTGTTGCTTCTCTCCTACAATATCAACCAATTCGAACTAGACATAAATTGACCACAACTGAGTATAATAGAAATTGTCGAACTTCCATATATATTGTCATATATATGTAAAAACATAAAAATAAGAAAACAACGCCGTGTTCTCATTAAGCGTGCTCTGATACCATTTGTTGGAATTTGCATAGTAAATTCCATTACCCGAAGATCACTTACGAGAACACAAAAGCAAAGTAAATAAATGCGGAAGTGTACCTTGCTCCATTGATTGCGCTGTAGTAGTCCTAACACGTATTGTGACTGTCTTCCAAAGGATTTCACGAACCCACCAGTTGTTAAATCCACTAATGAAGTTTCAACAACTTCTACTACTATTCCCGATGAAAAGAATAAGGAGTGTACATTCTTCTCGAAAGTGATTTCTGTATAAATATATATATACGCGCGCTTTGCAAATGTGCAAAGAAAGAAATAGCAATTTTGCAAATGCAAAATAATGAAGAAAACCTTTCAGCAAGTGCAGAACAAAATTTTGATACTATTGTCGCACACTTTTCAAAATTCTCCTATGTACTTATGCCTTCCTTTCCTTTCTAGTGCACTTGCTAAATATGCACTAGCACGTATATATATACATAGTGAAGTAAATGCAAAAATGAATTGCATTAAACGTGAACGTTTGAAAACGTGCTGAAAATTCCATTGCTGCAAATTCAATGGCTGAAAAAACGTTGTATATTCAATTTCCATCAATGCCGTTTGAATGAAACGAATATAACGTTTCTTGCATTAATATATATAATAAATTATATATATTAAAAAACTTGCTTTGAGAAGAATAATCGTGAGCTCTTGTCCCTCGGGGACCAGACGTCATTAATAATACGGTCTCGACTTTACAAGTCCTACCATCAAGGACTGTAACCGTATGACTGTCTACACATTTAATGGTCCATTCAGATTACACTGTATCCACTAATATACCGAAGTGATCACTTAATGTGTGGATACGTACAAATATTATGTAACATTAGTAACATATAATATATAACATACATAAGTCCACATGTATTTGATATGTAACTTAAGTCACGCGTGTCGTGCACTACACGTATGAGCATATCAAATCCAACATGAGAAACAAAAGATTTTTGTAAGAAGAACACAAAGAAGAAAGGAAGATAACAGAAACGATTGATTTAGTTCAACAGAAACTTCTGTATTCTTCTGTAATGCTCACAGTTTGTCCCAAAAAAATCTGTAATTTGAGACTTTCACAAAAAATCTACTGAGGAAGAAGACATGCAAAGGGGAAAAACGAATGATACAAAAACTGAGTCTTTCACAACAAAAATCGGCTGATGAAGAAAACATGCAAAGCGGAAAACCGATTGAAACAAAAATCCTGTTTCTCTTCCACCTAAGCTCTGATACCATGTAGGCTTTTTCACCCCAACCATCACCCAAATCAAAACAAACAGAAATGGAGAACCAAAATGAAGAGACAGAAGAGTCAAGAGAGAAATAGATTGAAGAGAAAGAAGAAATGATTTTATTGTTTCTTTCTTGGGAATCAAAGTATTTACACCAGCAATATATATACACAATAACGAGAAGAGGAAGAAGATCTTCCAGCATTCTTCTACCTCTTACCTAACGGACCCTTTTCCTCAAAGAGAAAAAGCATCCAACGGCCTTATGTACTAAAGTCTTCAGCAGGTAACGGCTCCATTCTGTACCTTCATCAAAAAAGCATCAGGCAACGATAACCAGGAAAGGACGGCAGCTGTTGGTCTTTCCAAATGCGATGTTGAGGGAGAAAGAATTTCTTCTGCCCCCTTTTCCCTTCGTCCGTGTAGGTTTTTAACCGCTTCACATATTTGAGGGCAAATATGCAATGTAGAAAAATGATTAATTATATTCTAGGACCTCACTTTATATGTGTATTTCTCTATATGCCTTTAGGCTTTTGCTGCGGCTGTGGCTGATGTTGTCGCGTAGGAGCCCTCCTTGGTACCTTCACCCATCTTCCGAGTATACCACTGGTTCCCTCTCTGGGTCTCCTGCAAGTCGCTCTCCACTTCATAGCATGCATCCAGCAGCTCTCCAAAATTCCTTGCATTGGCATTCACAACTCCTGTGCGAATGCGGGTATTCAGACATCCTTCAAATTTTACCATCTTGAGGCGCATATCACCCAATTAGAAGGCACAAATCTTCCCAAAGCGTTAAATTGATTAGCATACTCTGCCACTGACATGCATGGCTCATGTCTCAATGACTCAAAAGCCCCCATCTTCTGCAATGTCACTGATGGTGGGACATGGAACTTCTTAAGCTCTTCCCGGAATCAGATCCAACTGACAGGCTGCGGCAAATTAATCATTGTGGTAGTCCGCCACTTGTCAGCTTCACCAATAAGGAATGGTTGGATCACCACAGTTTTCATCTCATCGGTCGCTTGCAGTAACACAAAGTTGTTCTCTACCTCACTTAGCCACTTATATGCATCATCCGGGCCAGCACTCATGTCGAAGGTAGACGTGCACCCGTTTCATCTCTCTATAATAGTATCGTCCCCCATGCTGATGCTGTGGTGCAGCTCGATTATTGCCAACTGTCTGACCAATTTGTATAAGGGCATCCGCAATGCTTGTGGAAGGGCACCCTGATTTTGATTCTGGTTATCATTCCCGTCATAAGTTAAGGTCTTTTGGTGGATGCATCTTGCTGTAAGCATTGCAATTTTATTTATCTCAATAAGATATTCTAAAATTAAGGGCTACTATGACCGTGTCTAAGGGGACATGCAAAAGTTCATGATCAAAATTTCAATAGTGCAAGTAATTAAAATCACATAGGCATAATGTTGTCCTAGGTATGCGTATCCCTCAACCAATCATCCCTTAAGTCTAAGCCATTACTTATTTCAAGGATCATTACTTAGGTCTAAGTTTCTGACATAGATCTAGAACCATGCTCTGATATCACCTGTATTGCTTTGTCATGAGTCCTAGCACTCGAAACGATTCGCACGTCGTATTCTGCTAAGAGAAATACAAGGCATCGAAAAAATCGCGTACATTTCAGCAAAGTGACGTAGAGTGATATAGCGGAAACGTCATAGAACTAAAACAAGTGAAATAATCCTCCAAACATTAAGTCATACACGTCTAGGAGTATCTAAATCCAAGAAATATAAGTCGTAAACAGAGAAAGGTATCTCCAAGTCTCATAACTCAAATCCCAAAATGTCTCAAAAATTCCATAATGAATCCTCTGGCAAGGTCCTCTAACTCTTCAGTATCCCCACTCTGCCTTATCCTCAAAGAAAACGATATCGTACCTCTGATTCTCTACAAAATATTAGCAAATGTAGTATGAGCAACGAAACATCGCCCAGTAAGTAGCTTGCCTATACTCACTATGGGATTATACACGAGAAAAGAAGTGTGAGAACATAAATAAACCTTTTATGAAAGTATCGAGTTTCCCATTCGCAAATAAGCTGAATATAATACTCTTTATAATCAAATAAGTACCAAGGTCAACAAAGTCAAACGTACACAACATCCACAAAAATAACTAATCAAATGCTAGTCAAAGACAAAATGATGCAAAGTTCTAAAACTGATGAATGCAAAGTTCAAAAGTCCAAGGTCAAAGTCGAAGTCCAAAGTCAAGGTCCAAAGTCCAAATCCGATCCCAAATGGGTCCAAAGTTCCAAAACAAAGTTCAATACAATGGCTATAGCATTTTCCTTACAATTGACTTATACCATAAGACCTACTGATTAATCACCCTAATAGTCAATATGTCCAGGCACCCTATCAAAATAATCAATATGTCAGGACGCCCTAATTGACGATCAATATGTCCGAGCGTCCTATCTAATAATCAATATGCTCGGACGCCCCGTTTTCTTGGGACCAATCCTACTTAGCGATATATTTCACCTTGTAAAGGTGAATTTTACAAAATGCACAATGCATAAGTCAAAATAATACAAATACCAAGAATATCCCTAACTCTCGTGTATCCATACACATATTAATGATACCGCCCATAGATGCGCCTATACATGAACATACATACACGTACATCCCTCGCGCACATCCATTTATCCCATTACCTAGCCTCCCTCGGCGCAACAGCCCACCCCCTTCCTTAGCCCAAACCCCCGACCCCCTCTCCATTTTTCCTTTCCTTTTGCCGTCTTGGCCTAACGGCCCAAACCCCTTTTCTTTCTTCTTTTTTTCTTCCTTTTCCTTTCTTTCCTTCCACAGGGTCCAAGGCTCACATCACTCTCTTCCTTCCCCCCACCCTCACCCAAATTCCCTTAAGCCCAATCACCAAACCCGGATCCCCTACCCAGCCCGCTCTCCCCTGACCCGATTCCCCCAGACCCGGTTCCCTCCCTTTGAACCTGGCCCCAGAACCGACCCCCTCTCTCTCCCCAAGCCCAATCAGAAAGCCCTCGCTCCCCCACTCCCTCAACCCCTCGGCCCACACCAACACACAAACTCCACCCATGCTCACACACACACACACCAACCACATAGTTCACATACAACACACAACACACCTACACACGCGCACCATCACCACGTGCCACCCCTTTGCTGGTGCATGAGGCACACGCGCCGTTCATGCACCGGCCCTCTAACACCATACACCACTCCCAATCCAATTTCCTAGCTTATCTAACCCTCTGCTCATAAACAATCATAATTCTCACCTACTATAAAAAAATCATATCTCTACCACATTCATACATATATTCATACAAAATTCACACAAATTAGCACATACATGTATATACAAAATGGTATAAATATCACATTTATATATATGAAGCTTACACATGGTCCTTACACATATATATACACGACAAAGATATATATATATATATATATGTATATATATATTTCGTTCTCATGTACATAAAATACAAAAATTTTGCATCTTTATACATATATGAACACCCATCTATACAACGACTTATACATATGCATGATCTTCGAGTTTGTACAAAATTAAAACTATAATTTTCACAATGACAAAATGAATACATGGAGGATACTTGTAAGTGGACTAGACTACACAATTGAACAATCCTGAGGTTGGCTCTAAAAGAAAGCTCCCTTTCTTCTTCTCATCTCTTAGCACACAAAATCCTCTTCATTTTTATTTTCCTATGGGGGCGTAACCGAATGGTGGGATTAGGGTATGATTTCGGTGATTTTGCTAAATTAAGTAGATAGGATAGGTATATTGGTGAGTAGATAGGACATGTATCTTGTTGAATAGAAGGGAATATGCTATATTTAAAACCAATTATTTTATTTATTTTTTTGCTTTCAAAATTACATGGTGTAACAAGGTCTATTTTACCGAATTGAGCTCGAACGGGCTTTTTAGGCTCATCACATAGTGGCATATGAGTTTGAGCCTTGTAAGCTTGAGCAACTCAAACTCAATAAAGTTTTATCAGGTTTGGCTTGTTTGCAGCTCTAAAATTGATTTAATATGATCATCCTAATTATGGTATACCACCCCTACTTCACCAACCACCTGTTTGACTTCGGCATCTATTCGATGTTTATTTTTCATACCAATCGACATCATGTTTTCTTGAACAGCTATCAACTATAATATATACAAATCCTCTCGTCTTCTTTCTGTAACCACTAAAAATTCTAAACTTTTTTGCTACAAAAAAAGCAAAAAGTGTTGAGAAAAAGAGTTTGAGTGATTCACAAATACATGATTTTAAATACTATGTGTTTAAGAAATGCATGAAAAAATTATTATTTGATACGTTTTTGTGACATACATGCCTTATATGTTTTATATATATTGTTTCCGTACTAACAAGCCTGAAGCGTTAAAGCTTATATCAAATGGCAAACATTTGTTGTGGTTGAACTATTTTCAGGTGACACCATTAATGAACTAAACTAGTTCATTAAGTGAAGTAATTAAGTTAATGAACTAACTAGTTCTTTAAATGGAGATATATTTGGAGAAGGCATGATGGCAACAATTTGAAGAATGAAAAGTCTCCTTATTCACCTTTTAAAAACGCCATTTATACATACCTTATATATATTTATATTTTTGCTAAAAAGGCATAATACACATATATTCCGACATACTACCGACACGTTACGCATATTACAAACGTACATCAACGTCACACCACTATACTTACCTCATATTTATGAGTATATTCAGGTCCTATATCATATGATATAAGTCATGGTGATGACAAAATTATAGCGACATGTTATAAGTTTATAAACCAAAAATTGTCGTATCGGGTGACTACCGAAACTTCACCAACGTGTCACGTACTTTCCATATAAAGATGGCCAGCCCATATACTTTGAAAATAGCCAAAACTTTCGTGGCTCACATATTAGAATCAGCCATGAAATCATTCCATGTTGGCACACACAATGTTACGACCCTCACCCCTGGGCTAGTGAAAAAAGGAATTTTGATGGAATTAGAGTGCGATCGTCGTATCTCACTTAGCATCATAAGTGTGTAATTGTACTTTAAATAAACTTTTAGGTACTCCTAAAGCCTCATAAGAAGACATAAGAATAACTAAATTAGACATATAAAGAATTGTACAATTTTATTAGGAATTAAATTAAAAGAAAAAGAAAACAACCCATGAGAATAGTGGGAAAGAACAAAATAGTAATTTCAACCACCTACCCCTTCAAAACCCGCCCACCTTTAGTGTAACACAAGAGGGTCTTACAATTTGTTTATTCCTTTTCCTTTTATTTATTTTCTACACCTCCTACCCTCAACCAATGACATTTCATGCATGCCTTACCTACCAATTACTAATTAGTCCACTTTATGTTATATATTCTTCCATTATTTCTATTCTTACAATATGTAAGACCACCTCCCAATCACATTACATGCATGATGATAACTCTTACGCAAAACCACACATCTACCACTAGAATTTCATGCAAGGTTTCTTTTCTTACACCCCACTTACTTATCTTATATTATTTCTTCTCTCCCCACAATCATTATTATTCTCTTACACATTTGAAACGCAAATAACATGCATGGCATATACCCCTTAAAAAACTCACTTCCTAACCAAGACAAATAATGAAGCCTCCACCCCACCATGCCCCTTTAATTTTGGCCAATAATAAAATTAGAAAAGCAAAAATACTTCTTACACTAATTTAAACCCAACCATCATATTTCATGCACCCACTATATTGTCATATTATTTTACAATACACCAATATTTGTAATTCAAGAAAATATTAATTAGTCTTGCCATCATTCAAGGTGTAAGAAAAGTAAGCAAAGATTCTTACCTTTCCCAAATTTCCACCCACTAGCATTACATGCATTCTTACACCCATCATTTTCTTCTCTCCCCAATCTCAACATATGATGGAAACTCCCCCACTATTTTCTTTAAATTTCGGCCACATAAGAGATTGGAGATTAAAAATATTTCTTCCACTAATTAATCCTAACCAATCACATTTCATTCATTAAACTATATTGTCATATTCATTTTGCAATAAATCATTACTTTTAAGAATTGCATTATGCAAGAAGACAAAACATGTTGTCTTACACCTTATTTCCTCATCCATCATTCATGCCTCCTCCTTCAACCAATAAAATTTTATGCATTCTCCACTATTATCTCCTTTAAAGACAAATTGAGGAAGACTCCTCCTTCATCCTTCATAATTTCGGCTATAACCAAGTAGGAAGAGACAAAATATTTTTCCTCTCTCCACTCCATATCTTACACCCTTGAAGGATCCTTCCAATCAAAATCCATGCATGACCATCTTTTTCTTACAATCCCACTCACTCATTTTGTCTATTTTCCTTTCATTATTTTTCATCCCCATCATTGTCTTTCTTACACAATGTAAGAATGCTTACCAATTAAATTTCATGCAAAGGAATCCTCTCTTTCACTACCCTTAACAACACATAATTACCCTCCCACTCAGATTCCAAATTTCGGCCAACATTAAGTTAGCCAAGGGAAATGAAACCTCATTTTATTTTCATATCCAATTCTTCCTTATTTCCAACCAAGAATCATTTCCTCTCTCCATGATTTTCTCTCCACCCCATTTTTTTCTATTCAGGACAAATTCCTTCCCTTCCCACCTCTTATTCATCTGAGAGTGGAAAATCCAAGAATCAAATAAATTCTACTTCATTTCTCCTCCTTTTACACTCTAGTATCATCATCCTCTCTATTCTCTTACAAGTAGAGAAAAAATAGAAAGCCTCAAGCCCTCTTTCTTCATCTAAAACCGTGGCTTTAATAAAGTTAGGAGAGGAAAAATTCTTCAACTCTAGCAAGAGAAAGAGATATGCAAGGCTAGAAATGCATCAACAACAAAGGTAAAAATTTATCTAAGCTTAATATTAGGACAACTATATGCTCATTCTTCTTGAATAGGACTAATCCTTCCTTCATTTTGGCCTCCAAGACCATGAACAACACTCTAAGGATCAAAGAAGAGATCTTTCTTCATCTAGTGTAAGAATCAAGCTACCAAGGCAAGTATCTCTTCCTAGTTCCTTTAAGGGAATTGAAATTTAAGTTTAGAGGACTCATTAATAATTAATGGACCATACATGCAAAGAAAAAGCAAGATCTCTAAGTTGATGATAAGAGATGTATTGCATGTGCAATTTGTTAATGCATGTGCCCTTATGCAAAATGAGATCATCAAATAAGCCTAGAATACTTCTTGGATCTAACATGCAAGATGAAATTTAGTCACCTCCAGACCCATTTGGCCGTATATGCCCCAAAAGTAGGAATCTTTCCTATGATTCCTACACTTAGATGCAAGATGGTAGACAAATGTGGGTATTAGACTAATAAGGAAGCTAATGTTCGTCTTCTTTGGTGTATTGATACATGCATGCTATTTGTTTGCACTCATATGAAATCGGAAGATATATCATGAAAATAGACCATGTTAGTCTCATAGTGATTCAAAATGCATTGGCCTTCCATGTATGCATATTAAGATGATATCTTTGAACATTATTCATGAGAGTATTAACATTTACTTGGCTATAAGGGTGCGGCCATGACTCATTGATGAGTCCATGACACCATCACCATCATCATGATGGGTATTTTGATGAACTTGGACTTAGATGAGAAGATGCCATAGAAATCTTGATGTTTCTAGTCTCATATGTTATATGATAAGTGTAATATGACCATCCTCATAATATGTTACCACTTATATACTTGCATGTGATTTTGGATGATTTTTAGGGGATGATGAACATGCATGTTGGGTATGACTTGAGCATGTATTATTTGGTATACTTGGTAGGCTTTAGAATGGTCATGAACATCATGCTTGACATTGACCATAGAAATATCTATTTATATTCCTTCAAACTTTCGGTCATATGCTTAAAATGAGGAATTGGAATGTACAAATTATTATTGGGATGAGATTATGTGATTATCTCATGTAATAAAAAGGAAAGGTCCATAAGTGAGATCATTATACAACATGGAAATTAAGAAAATGGGCCAAAATAAATTCGGCCAAATGGCCTTTTGAGAATAGGCTCATAAGTCCAAATGTTTAATAATATTGTCCATAAGACCATGAAACTAGCCCACTAAATTAATTGGTTACAATAAATAAGACCAAAAAGTATTCACACGAAAAGAAGAAACCAAATGGGATTGTGGCTAGAGGGCATTTGGCCCCAAGCCCAATAATTCGGTCATGGCCTATCCAAAGGTAATCTTGGACATACTATGTAATTAATAATTAAAGACGTCTAAATAATATTCGGATTAATAACATGACATGATTCGAATATCTAATGTCATGGATATGGAAACTCTCCAAGATATAGTATACGATTCTAAGGATGTAATCCAATTCTCCATGCATGTTACAACAATTAACAATATCTCAATTAACCCACCAGTTATAAATAAGCTATCTCCATGAATGATTAACCCAAGAAAGCTAAATGACTATGTATGATGCTATACAACACAAGGACTCGACCAATTGATTAAGTGTTGCCGACTTAAACAATGTGATCACTCTGCCCAATCCATAATAACCATAAAGACACACCCAAGAAATGCCTATGTCATGCATTGTGTCCTCATGTTTCATGTTACAAGCTGATTTTTTATACATGCCCCGTTTTCTAAGATTGTGATTTTAAAATTTTTTTCAAGATTATAAGATTTCTCAAGAATTTATACCCCGAGACGATTGATTCCATACGATGTATGCATGTACTCATAGGTAAGTGTAACACCTTGTCTGGGGCAAGGGCTCTGTACCTATCTTTATACGCATGATATGTTAAGAAAAGTGCTATAGCCATTGATGTTATGTCATGACATGTTTAAGCAAGTATGAAACAAAGTTTTATCATTGCAAGAAAGTTTTTTGCTGCATGTGTCAGAAAAGATTTTCCTTTGCATATGTCACAATCATGTCTCATGTACCAAGTAACATTAAGGTAAGAATCTTACATGTAAGACAAAAAACACTGCGAATCATCAAGGACAAACCAAAATGGATGCCAACAAGAACAAGCAATCTCTAAGATAAAGCAAATTATCCAACAAGGTTATATGCTTCTGCTAGGATACTGTCTATCGGTATGGATATGGATATGTTACTTGCATTATTACTTCCATGCTTTATTTTTTAGCATTTACTCCATGCTTCAGTTTTCCGTTGCATTATGTGTTATGTTTCACTGTGCTATATCATACTGTATCATCCTTTTACCCTACCCCCATGTATGGTCCAATTGACGGACCTAGGCGGAATGACTTTGAGCGATTCGTTATAGCTCACCCCTTAATATTACTATACAGATCCACAGGACCCAGAAACAGAGTTTATTGAAGACGAGCCTCAAGAGTAGACGTATGGAGCTGATTAGTAGCTAGCTACGGCCTCTTTTGTATTTTGGATTTTCAGCTCTGTATTTTGATATTTTGTATCACGGATGTATTATGGCACTTATGCGGATGTATTAGGATGTACTCTTGTTATGGTTATTTCAGCTTATGACATTTCGTTTCCGCTCGTCGATACATGTTATTACGATTAGTGCATGCATGATCACGTCGTCTTGTAGTACTTGTAGTAGAGTACGGCGGGCGCATGGTACGAAGTCCCTAGTCCCGGACGGGCGCTACACACAAATCACCCACAATTAAGGCCAAATTATGGAGATTTCAAAATTTAATTTTTTTGTCACATGGGGCGCCTATACCTCAGCCATTAGAGCTGAATATTTAATTTATTTTATGTATATTATGTGTGACATAATATATATAACATGTGCAAAACGTTGAATTAATCGGAGAAAAATCGCGTAATCGACGAAAGTCGAAAATCGGTTTTCTACGAACATAATACATGGAACATTTTTGGCATGACTTGTAACATGTATCTCGACATTTTTTTACACATTCAAGACATGTTAAAGTGTACTAGAATATTCAAATAGGGGCTGATTAAAATTTACCATATGTATGTAATTATTGTGCATTATTTTACAAAGTTTACAAAAATAAAATTCAGCACATGTTGGAGACATTCTACACGCCATTTGCAGCAATATTGGAGCCTATGTGAAGCTTATTTGGTATCTCAATTGGTGGAGAATAAGCCACACAAGGTTAGTGACACAAAAGAAGGAGCTACACAAGGTAACAATTCAAAACTTTTGAAAATGTAGCACATGCTGAAAATCTCAGCATGGTGGCCGATTTTTGGCTAGTATTTGTGACTAAATTACATCCCAAAATTGAAGGGATTAAGTGGATATTATTTGGTAACCTTTGACTATTAATTGGCACATATTTTATGAGTTTTAGTATGGATTTTACAGCACACTAAATGGTGACAAGGTTGGACCAATCATGGAGTGCCAAGTAAGCAAAGCCAAGTCATCCATCCAATCAAAATGTGCCAAGTGAGCAAGGTGGTGCCATATCTACACAAAGCAATCTACCAAGGGCATTAAAGGGAATTCTCAAGATGGTAGAGACCCTATAGGGGGCGGCCACATCAAGTTAAAAAGAAGAGAAGTAGTGCAAACAAAGTCAAGACTACAACTCCCATTCTCTCAAGATCAAGAAGTTCTACTATTTTCTTCTTCTCTTTTCTTCTTCTTCTTCTTCTTCTTCTCTCAAGCCTATTGTTCTTATATTCAACATATTGAATAGGCATTTATTACACTACCAGACATGTTTCATTTGTAAAAGGTTGATCAAGGCGTGATCAAACCTTCATCCATTCGGTGGTGGTGTTCGTGATCTGGTGTGCTTGATTGTATTGTTTGTGAAAGGGTGGAGTTGGTGTGTAACTCCAGCAACCCTTGTAGTAAGGTATTTTTGGTGTTTAGTGATAACCGAGGAAGGTTTCCTCCAAGACTGGAGTAGGTTGATTTAACCGAACCAGTATAAAATCCCTTGTGTCTTTACTTTCAATTTTAAGTTTCTACCTTGATTTCGTTGCAATCGTAAAAATAGTAAACGACTTTCAAAAATTACAAAGCTTTGTAGAAACATAGCCACATATCCTAGCTTCCATTTGGTGCAAGTTTCAACTTATTTTAATAAGTATAAGTCAGTCAAACGTGATTAGTTCTTAGACTAGTGCAATCTAATTTTAAGATTTCCAAATGTTGAGAACTTTAACGTGGTTGACATACTATCCAAAGGAATTTTCAAAAACTGTTTCATCCCATTCTAATACATATCTTAAGTGGTTTTTCATTAAATTTTCAGACCATTTGGAGTTACGAATTAGTCGGAAAAAATTTTTCAAGTCAGAGTACGATTTCTGGCAGATTCACGCAAACTGACCAAAAACAAATTTTCAAAGGGTTTGGAGTGGAGTTTTATTCTAAAATTTTTATGAGATAAGTATAATATCTGAGCGTTCATTTATACTGAGTTTCATAATTTTTGGAGGTCTGTACGTAGGTCGTTTATTTATTTTAAATCGGGATCTGAAAACATGGACTGTTTTCAGAAGTTAGGTTTTTGGGCCAAAACTTTTTAAAAACCAAATTTTCTGCACACACTATTCAACCCCCATTCTAGTTGTGCTATACAGTTCCTACAAGTGGTATGAGAGCACAGGTACACTCACGACAAGGAGATCCAATGATCTTAGTGAGATGGCAACCACTACCTACAAAATCGAGCAAGAAAGACTGTCAACCATAAGACCTCCTCTTTTTGATGGTGAGTCTTTGATACAATAGAAACTTAGATGAAACTTTTCTTTATGGACATTGATACAGACTTATGGTGAATTATAGAAGATGATCCTTTTGTCCCTTCTAAGTTATCTACTGTTGATGGTGTCACACTAGAGGTTGTAAAACCGAAACAAGAATATACTAGTGATGACAAAAAGTAATTGAGTATGAATGCTAGAGCCATGCAACTACTGTTAAACGGGTTGAGTAAAAGTGAATCAAGTCACGTGTCAAATTGCTCTAGTGCTCAAGAGATGTGGAGAATTCTAGAAATGAAACACGAAGGGACTAGTCAAGTCAAAGAATCTAAAATAAATATGCTTATGTCCACTCTTGCGTCTTTTAAATTATTTCCAAATGAATCTATTGTTGATATGGACTTACGCTTGACTAACATCTATATTTCTCTTGAGTCTCTTGGCAAATCTTTTTCTACATAGGAAAAGGTCCAAAAGGTACTAAGAAGTCTCTCATCCGAATAGGACCCTAAAGTCACGGCGATTGAGGAAAGTAAGGAAACAAAATGGATAAAAATAGAGGAATTGATTGGATCATTAAAAGTATATGAAAAAAACTCACTTCAAGAAATTCCGAATCTACTTCTAAACAAGCTAAGGTTATAGCGTTTAAATCAAATGAATACGTCTCTACTTCTTATGATCGCGTAGATGATAGTGAAACAAATTCGGATGATGAAGATCTAATCATGATGGCTAGAAGATTAAGAAAGATCATGAGAAAATCAATTAAAAAACATACACAAGCCTACTTCATCTAAGAACCATAGAAATAAAAGTAATGAGGAAATAAAGTGTTATGAATGTGGGAAACTTGGACACTTGTCATATGATTGTCCGACCAAGGACAAACAAACGAACAAAAACCGTGACAAGGACTGGAACAAAACTACACTCGTCTCAGAACCTAAACAAAGGAGAAGGGCCTTCAAAGCCTCTACTTGGAGTGATTCATCTGACTCAGAGACTGATGATACCGAAGAACAAACGGCACAAGTATACTTTACATCTAAGGCATTAAATGAGGTATCTTCTGACTCTGATTTTGATTCTGAGCCTTCCTACGATGATTTGTTTAGTCAATATTTAGAATTGCATAAATTCACAAAGACTCTTGCAAAAGAAAAGAAACGATTAAATGAAGACAAGAAGTTGTTAGAATAATCTAACACGAATATTGTTTCTCAATTAAATGATTCAAAAGAAGAGTCGTCTTGCAAAATTAATGCATTAAAATCAGAGGTCTCATTATTAACGACACAAAACAATGAAATGAAATCCGAGATTTCAAATTTGAAATCAAGGAATATAGATCTAAAAAAAATGGTGAAACATTTTGAAACAGGTACAAACATGCTAGATCACATCCTTTCTTCACAAAAACATGATAGCGGCAAAGCCGGCTTAGGATATGTTGAAAAAAACGAGACACTAAATAAATCAACCAAATTCATTCCATCTAAGAAAATAGATGCGTCCAAGATATATGTGGTGCCTTAGAAGACGCCTAGATCCCTCCTTTGTCATCTCATCATGCTTCTTCTTCATATCATATAAATATAATTATGTGCCATATGGATATGAAAAGAAACCATTGATGCATACATGACATTCATTCAACAAGAGCACATCTAGATCACGCACCATGCACACCAACACAAGAACTTATCAAAGACGACAAACATGCAATGGTTACAATGGAATTCTCGGCCCAAGGCCAATTGCACTCCTACTTAATGTCTATTATATTGCATCTTCATCTCTTTTCTCACCTTTTTAAAGACCTAGGAAGGTCACACAAATTTGGGTACCAAAAGAGACATTTGCAAAGGGTTGAATAAATAACCCTTAAGTGTGCACTTGAAATGCATGAGTTTTGTTGATATACTATAAACTACTATTTTTTCTTGAATGTACTTTTGATATTATTTACAAAATACAGAGAGAGAGAAAGTGCATGACTTAAGGGGGAGAGAGAGTAATTTAAGGGGGATAAAGAGCATGATTGCAAAATTCAGGGGGAGACAATTAAAAATACAAAATTCGAATTTGTGCTCGATTAGAGGGGGATCGGTCATATTTAAATCATGACAAGATGGATTCCATGGTAATTTTTTCCGTTCATGTTGGCATATCATCCATAAAGATGTTGTTCTAGCGGTGCATGAATTTTTCCTTGCATTCCCCAGCCTTCAGTGATGGCTAGTGCGCTAATTACGTTAATACCGAAGGTATCGGCTCCTCATACTTTTAGTGATTTTTGACCAATCTGTTTGACTAATTTTTTTGAGGAAGCTCTGTACTCGTATTATTGCGACATGCCTAAGTACTTTTCTTCCCAAGTTGATATTGCTGGAACAAACGGGTTTTTTGAAAGGATAGGATATTTCTACACAAGTGCTGCTTGCTCGAGAGATGATGCACATGCTTGATAAATATGGAAGTCAGCTATGTCTCAAGCTCGATATGATGAAGGCTTTTGATTGCGTTAGTTGGGAATATGATGCACAAACACTCAGCTATTGTAGGACCTTTCTTCAACTCAAAGAAATCAGCTGGAGCTAAGGATGAAGGTGCAAAACATTCCAAGAACACCCAACACTTCAACCATATGGATTTCAGCAAAGTTAGATGAACACTTTGCAAATGACTTCAAATTGATTGAGCAAGCCTTAAACCTTCTCAAAAAATATCCATCCCAAGTATATGAAGTAATACAATCAAGAATTTGTTCAAGTTTCTTGAAGGGAACCTAGCCTAGGTTCAAGGATAAACAAGAACACAATGGTTCAAAAAGCCTTTGGCTTAAATTTGTTTTCATATGTGTGTTTCTTACAAATAACTAACTCCTCTATTTATAGGCCTAATATACATTAAATAATTACATAATAACCTAACCATCAGCCAATGAAAGAAATGACTCAAAAGTAGAAGTAAATTATTGTTGGAAGCAAAAGTCTTCATCCCTCAAATTTCGGCAGAATTAGTGCAGTTACTTTTGCAAGTAGATTTTAAAGACCTTTCTCTACTTGGAATAAAAAAATGGTCTTCATGAAAGTTGTATACAACAAAAAGTCCTTGAATTTAGTCTTTTGAATCATCTGGTTTGGAGTTGGGATGACAAAGATATCACGCGTTGAAGTTTTAGTTGCTTCCAGTTGTGTACATTTGAAAATCAGCAGCTTTAACTTTATGGCATTCTTTATGCTTAATAACGAACGAATATTGTAGCGCCCCGGCCCGGACAGTGGAATCCGAACCGGTACACCCGTCGTAGCTTACTGAGAAGACTACAAGACGTCTCATCTCTCGATTACACATCATCAATGACGTAAGAGAAATCAGTGCGGAAACATATCTCGTAAACTAAAACCATCAATACCGTACTTCAAAAGACAATATGAAAATCATAATCTGTATATGGTCGCAGCCATCTAAAACCTCGAATGGACTAAAATCAGAAAGAACATAAATCGTCTAATGAAATTCCCCTCAACATGGTTTAGGCATCCCATTCTGCCCACTCGCCGTCGTCCTCAATAAAAATCATGTCGTACTCGGGTTCTCCTGTAACACAAAGGCAGTACCCTTAGCGAAAAACGCTAGCAAGTAACCCGCTTATAAGACATACGGGATCAACACATGGCAAGGCATGAGTAATATATAATTCAAGGGAAATGAGGGACACATGTCTTGTAAACTTCCAAATATATGAGAAAATAAGGTAATAAGGCAAGTACAACAATTTGCACTCTAATAACTATTCATTGACAATCGAATACCACTCACATTCATACCACATTGACTCTCGTGATGCATGTCAAAATATGCGCTACACTACACAATCACAAATGCATGAGCCATTTCTTTTCAAATCAGTGCAATGCATGTCACAATGTCCGGTCTCGTAACTCGTAACCCTGTAACGCACCCCGGCTTAAATTTCCATCCCGGTTAACGTTACAGGCTCGTTATGCTCTGTGATGCACCCCGGCTTAAATTTCCATCCCGGTAAACATCACAGACTCGTAAAACTCTGCAATGCACCTCGGCTTATATTTCCATCCCGATTAACATTGCAGAGGACTTTATACCCTGTAACGCACCCCGGCTTATATTTCCATCCCGGTTAACGTTACAATCTTTTGTGCCCTACAATGCACCCCGGCTTAAATTTCCATCCCGGTTAACATTGCAGGTCACCTTCGCAAATCTGTGCCGAAGCACCTTTCTTTTCAAATCAATGTGCAAATGCAAGTGCCATGATGCAAGACTCCTCGTTTCATTCACATTTCTCGTCTCATAAGCAATTCACATTCGCATAAGTAATTCATGTAATGCGCAAATATAAGCAACACACAAGCTCTCACTAACTTACACATCATCACTTAGACTTCGACCATCTCGTCAACACCTAATCATGATCCTAAGGTTCCTAACCTAAGGCAAGTATCCCTAACCATCCTTCACTGAGCTCTCAACACCTCGTACGTTCATCTCCTAACCCTCCTAAGTCATTCTCATTGAAATGCGATTCGAAAACCCTTTGAGGTCACCAATTTGATTCACCATCCTAAGTCATGTTCCTGAGACTTAGGCTACCTTTAATCAGATCTTAAGAAGTCTCTAAGGTCACCCAAAGATTCCCCGAGCTTCCCTCTTTCTTCCTCTATTTCCCTCAAAACTGATGGAATTCATTCCCACACATCGATCGATCGATGTGACATCATACCCTCACATCGATCGATCGAAGTCCATCAGAGGACATCGAACTCTCAGCTTTTCTCTACATCGATCGATCGATGTCCGTCAGTAGACATCGATCTCTCAACCCTCATCTACATCGATCGATCGATGTCCGTCAGTGGACATCGATCTCTCAACTTCTACCCACTTCGATCGATCAATGTCCGTCAGTGGACATCGATCTCTCGGCTCACTTCTACTTCGATCGATCGATGTCCGTCAGTGGACATCGATCTCTCAGCCTTACCCTACATCGATCGATCGATGTACATCATCCCCTCACATCGATCGATCGATGTCCACGATTCCAGAATAGCAACTTTGCGGTTTCTGCAGAAACTGCAGAATTTCAACAACAATCAATTCCAAACTTTATACCAACCAATCCAAGCCTAATCCCTCCTCATCAATCCCAAAAATCCCACCTTTTCTCTCGAACCCACGCAGCAACAAAATCACAATAAGAAGGGATTCAAGGGGTAGGGATTTGCAGGATTTCACATAATCAACAACAACGAAACGGTTTTCATCATATAATGGCCAAATCCAAATCAAAACACCTTAATAATAAAAAAATAACCACAAAACAAAACTACTGCATGGTGATCCGATTTGATATCAAAATAGGCCAGTTTTCTTTCGCAAATCGTAGGAACTTATAAGAAAGTTACTTGCCTTTGATTACTCGGAGACGGATTGGAAAACAAGCGAAGGTAAGATCGATTCCCGGAGACTATCTTCTTCCTCTACGTGATTGGAACAGAGCGGCTAGGGCAGGGAAAAAGAGAGCGTCGATGTTTTCGGTAAAATAGGAAAACTGACGCTTTGTCAGTTTTTATATGGGAAGGGAAAGGTTTGGTGTTTCTAAATTATATCTATTATCTATTTATCTTAAAAGATAAATCCTAATATTTAATATTAAAAATTGAATACAAATTAATTTCTAATATTTAACCCCTCATTTAATTCTCATTAATCCTATTATTTAATTGTCATTAGTACGGTTGACCGTCATTAATTTCCGTGAACTCCTTCTTTGTCTTTTAATTACCCTACGGAGGGAGCGGGGCATAACATCCCACCCCCCTTACAAAAAGTTTCGTCCTTGAAACTGGCATACCTTATTGGAAGAGATGTGGATATAGCTCCTTCATTTGCTCCTCAAGTTCCCACGTGGCTTCATGCTCCGTATGGTTACTTCACTGAACTTTAACATACGGAATGACGCGACGGCGTAGGACTTGATCTTTTCTATCCACAATCTTTAGTGGCTGCTCTTCGTAAGTGACGTCTTCTTTCACATCTAAGGGTTGGGCTTCAAGGACATGGCTCGGGTCCGATACGTATTTCCGCAATTGGGATACATGAAATACGTTATGGACTTGGGCTAAATTTGGTGGTAAGGCTAATCGGTACGCTCTTTCTCCAACTTTGCCTAGTACTTCGTAAGGCCAATATATCTTGGGCTTAACTTGCCCTTTACTCCAAATCTTGCGACTCCCTTGGTTGGTGAAACTCGTAAATAAACCTTCTCACCTTCCTCGAACTCCAAGGGTCGTCTCTTGGTGTCAGCCCAACTCTTACTGCGATCTTGAGCCACTTTGAGTTTCTCTCTTATAGCCTTCACCTTTTCAACCGTTTGTTCAACCAACTCTGGTGCAGTAATTGTCCTTTCTCCAACTTCGTCCCAACAAATCGGGGACCTGCACTTGCGTCCGTACAATGCTTCAAATGGCGCCATACCAATTACGCTGTGATAGCTGTTATTATACGAAAACTCCATTAGCTTCAACATGCTATCCCAATTTCCTTTAAAGTCCAAAGCGCATGCTCTCAACATGTCCTCCAAGGTTTGGATGGTTCTCTCGGATTGCCCGTCCGTTTGTGGGTGGTAAGCAGTACTCATCCTTAACTCCGTACCCATAGCTTTCTGAAATGTCCTCCAAAACTTAGAGGCAAACTTGGGATCGCGGTCTGATACAATACTGACAGGGACTCCGTGTAAACTCACAATGTTATCCACGTAGGTGTTGGATAGTTTCTTATATGAGGTACCATGTGGCATGGCGATGAAATGGGATGTCTTCGTCAAACGGTCTACAATCACCCAGATCATCTCATTTCCATTTCTAGTCTTGAGTAATCCCATTAAGAAATCCATCGTCACATGTTCCCACTTCTACTCCGGAACCTCTAGCGGCATCATTAAGCCACCGGGGCGTTGATGTTTGGATTTGACTTGTTGGCAGACTAAACACCTTTCGACATACGCCGCTATTGATCTTTTCATCCCTATCCACCAATAATTCTTCTTGAGGTCCTTGTACATCTTAGTGCTCCTGGGGTGGATAGACAACCTTGAGTTATGCGCTTCTCGGAGCAATTCGGTCCGGAGTTCGTCTTTACCTGGCACGCATAACCGATTCTGAAACCATAGACTTCCATCTCCTCGCAATTGGAAATCCTTTACGGGTCCTGTGGACAACTTGTCGTGGATTTCCTTTAGTGCCGGGTCATCATACTGTGCTTCTTTAATTCTGTCTACCAAGTCTGGGCTGATAGACAAAGCTGTAAGGACATTTGCCACTGAATCCACCATTTCAAGATCAAACTCCTCGATTTCTCTTTCCAATGGAGACTGTCTTGCATGGCTAGACTTTCTGCTCAATGCGTCCGCCACTCTGTTGGCCTTACCCGGATGGTAATTGATGGTCAGGTCATAATCCTTAAGTAACTCCAACCATCTTCTCTGTCTCATGTTTAACTCCTTCTGCGAGAACAAGTACTTCAAACTCTTGTGATCTGTGAACACGGTGCATTTCTCTCCATATAGATAGTGTCTCCAGATCTTAAGAGCAAATACCATAGCTGCGAGCTCCAAGTCATGCGTCGGGTAATTCTGCTCATATGGTTTCAATTGTCTTGACGCGTACGAAATAACTCGTTTATTTTGCATCAAGACACACCCTATAAACAGAAAGTTAATTCAGGACTAGCATAAGTATATACAATGCATTAAATTGTAATGATGTACATACCTAGTCCTTTCTTGGACGCGTCACTATAGATCACAAAACCGTCGGTGCCGGAGGGTTGTGCCAACACCGGGGCTGTGGTCAATCTCTTCTTGAGCTCAGTAAAGCTCTGCTCACATTCAGCAGTCCATTCGAACTTAGTCTTCTTCTGCATAAGTCGACTCAATGGTACTGCTATCGTTGAGAATCCCTCAACGAACTTCCTGTAGTAGCCTGCTAAGCCTAGAAAGCTTCTCACTTCAGTCACGTTGGTAGGCCTTGGCCATTCCGTGATGGCTTCTATCTTTTTAGGATCCACAGAGATCCCATCTTCCGAAATCACGTGACCGAGAAAGGCTACACTTCTTAGCCAAAATTCACACTTGCTGAATTTGGCATAAAGTTGCTGTTGCCTCAGAATTTGTAACACCACTCTTAAGTGTTCAGCATGTGCTTGCTCATCGGGAGAGTATACTAGAATGTCATCAATGAACACCACCACAAATTGATCCAACTGCTCTCGAAATACGGTGTTCATCAAGTCCATAAAGGCCGCTGGGGCATTAGTCAGTCCGAAAGGCATCACTAAGAATTCATAATGCTCGTATCTAGTCCAAAAAGCGGTCTTAGGGACGTCTCCCGCTTTCACAAGCAACTGATGGTACCCTTGACGAAGATCAATCTTTGAGAACCAGCGAGCTCCCTTTAATTGGTCAAATAAATCTTCGATCCTTGGCAGAGGATATTTGTTCTTTATGGTGATCTTATTCAATTCGCGGTAATCAATACACAACCGCATGCTGCCATCTTTCTTCTTCACAAACAATACAGGAGCTCCCCAAGGTGATACACTGGGGCGAATCAACTTCTTGTCCAGCAACTCCTGAAGTTGTCCTTTAAGTGCCTTAAGTTCAGCCGGAGCCATTCTGTAGGGTGCCTTAGATATAGGCTCGGCTCCTGGTATCAAATTGATCTCAAACTCCACTTCTCTCGATGGCGGAACTCCCAGCAAATCATCCGAAAATACGTCCTTGAACTCATTGATCACCGGAATTTGATCCATAGAAGGAACCTCTTGTTTAGCATCTACGGCGCACACCATATACCCCTCTGCTCCTTTTCGCAAAGCCTTAAAGGCCTTAATCGCCGTTAAGTATACCTTCTTTGGAGCTTTGGTCATTTTGACATTTCCTTGTATCGTGATGTTATTCATCTCAGGGTCCTTGAGAGTCACTTGCTTGAGTTTGCAGTCGATATTGGCATGATTCTTGGTCAGCCAATCCATTCCCAATATTACATCAAAATCCTTCATCGGAATTGGGACTAGTGTCACCGAGAATAACTTCCCATCCAATTCCAAATCACAATCTTTGTACTGGTGGTGAGAAACCAGTACTTGCTCGCCTGATGCTTGCACTCTAAAAGGATTCTCAAGCCATTCTGGTAAACAGCCGAGCCCTTTGGCGAATCGCTTAGAAATGAAGGAGTGGCTAGCTCCACTATCAAATAACACGTTGGCAGGTACTTTATTAACTAGGATCACACCTAAACATGAAAGGGTAGCACATAAAGACTTCACATAAAACACATTTGTCCATCCACTTAGAAAACTAAAATTCAACTTAAGCTACTATTATTGAACTTAAGTCGTACCTGTCACAACGTTAGCGTCCTCCTGGGCTTCCGCGTCTGTCATGGCATGGACTCTTGCATTGGGCCTGCCTCTCTGCTGCTGGGCTGGCCCTGCTCCTGCTTGTGGCTTAGGATTCCATTCGGGGCAGTCCTTGATCCTATGGCCTGCCTTTCCACATTTGAAGCACGCACCAGTTATCTTCCAACATTCACCCACGTGTCTCCTTTGGCAGTGTGGGTATTCTGCTGGTGCTTGGCAGTTGGGTTGGTTTGGTTGCGATGCCCTTTGAACTGGCCCCGCTTGTCCTTTCCTAGGGATCTTGACCCATCGTCCGGGTCTACTTTCGCTTTGCTCCACCCTTGGCCTCTTGCTCGATTCTTCCCGAGCCTCTCTTGGTTGTGACCTGCGCATGTCATTCTCTACACGATAACATGCATCTAGCATCTCCTCAAAAGTTTTCAAACTCGACCCCGCGATAGCCGTCCGTATGCGGGGATTCAGACCCTCTTCAAACTTCAGCATTTTCATTCGGTTGTTTTCCAGTACCATGGGCGTGAATTTGCCCAAGGCATGGAACCTATCTGCGTAGTCAGAGACGGACATCCTTCCTTGCTCAAACTTGTCAAATTGCCTCATTTTCTCCAAAATAGCAGTCTCAGGCACATAATAATCTTTGTAGGCCTTAACAAACTGACTCCACTGGATAGGAGGGGTCATCTTAGGCAGGATGCCGCTCCACCAGCCATTGGCTCTGCCTGTCAGAAATGGCGTGGCTACGTCCACCTTTAGATCTTCAGGCACTTGCACAAGCCTGAAGCACTTTTCTACCTCATCGAGCCAAAACCCAGCCACCTCTGGGTCAGTGATCCATTCGAAATTGGGGGCATGCATCTTCCGCATCTCCCCAATGTAATATCTGATGCCTTGCTGGGGAGGTGGTGGAGGAGGTTGTTGTGGTTGTTGCTGCTGCTGAGCAACCCCTTGTGCTATCACTGTGATAGCGTCTATCAATGCTTGTGGGACTAGGACTGGTGGTGGTGGTGGTGGAGGGTTATTGTCCCCGTTGCCACCGTTCCCTTGATTGTCACGTCTAGGAGGCATTTTCTGCAAGATCACGCTTATTAGTATCTAGCAGTTCCAAAATAAGTACTTGGGGTCCATAATGTGATACAAGGCGGAATTCGTAAATTAAAATAACTACAATTATTAATTACACTTAATCGCGCTCGCACTCACACCTATCCCAATCAAACTTAAATATAAGATTGCATACTTAGACTTAAAGATCAACTTACGGTGAAAATCATAACTTAAGACTCTACATGTCATAACCTAGGTCTCCGAGGTAGATCTGAAGCCTAGGCTCTGATACCACCTGTAGCGCCCCGGCCCGGACAGCAGAATCCGAACCGGTACACCCGTCGTAGCTTACTGAGAAGACTACAAGACGTCTCATCTCTCGATTACACATCATCAATGACGTAAGAGAAATCAGTGCGGAAACATATCTCGTAAACTAAAACCATCAATACCGTACTTCAAAAGACAATATGAAAATCATAATCTGTATATGGTTGCAGCCATCTAAAACCTCGAATAGACTAAAATCAGAAAGAACATAAATCGTCTAATGAAATTCCCCTCAACATGGTTTAGGCATCCCATTCTGCCCACTCGCCGTCGTCCTCAATAAAAATCATGTCGTACTCGGGTTCTCCTGTAACACAAAGGCAGTACCCTTAGCGAAAAACGCTAGCAAGTAACCCGCTTATAAGACATACGGGATCAACACATGGCAAGACATGAGTAATATATAATTCAAGGGAAATGAGGGACACATGTCTTGTAAACTTCCAAATATATGAGAAAATAAGGTAATAAGGCAAGTACAACAATTTGCACTCTAATAACTATTCATTGACAATCGAATACCACTCACATTCATACCACATTGACTCTCGTGATGCATGTCAAAATATGCGCTACACTACACAATCACAAATGCATGAGCCACTTCTTTTCAAATCAGTGCAATGCATGTCACAATGTCCGGTCTCGTAACTCGTAACCCTGTAACGCACCCCGGCTTAAATTTCCATCCCGGTTAACGTTACAGTCTCGTTATGCTCTGTGATGCACCCCGGCTTAAATTTCTATCCCGGTTAACATCACAGACTCGTAAAACTCTGCAATGCACCTCAGCTTATATTTCCATCCCGATTAACATTGCAGAGGACTTTATACACTGTAACGCACCCCGGCTTATATTTCCATCCCGGTTAACGTTACAGTCTTTTGTGCCCTACAATGCACCCCGGCTTAAATTTCCATCCCGGTTAACATTGCAGGTCACCTTCGCAAATCTGTGCCGAAGCACCTTTCTTTTCAAATCAATGTGCAAATGCAAGTGTCATGATGCAAGACTCCTCGTTTCATTCACATTTCTCGTCTCATAAGCAATTCACATTCGCATAAGTAATTCATGTACACATGCGCAAATATAAGCAACACACAAGGTCTCACTAACTTACACATCATCACTTAGACTTCGACCATCTCGTCAACACCTAATCATGATCCTAAGGTTCATAACCTAAGGCAAGTATCCCTAACCATCCTTCACTGAGCTCTCAACACCTCGTACGTTCATCTCCTAACCCTCCTAAGTCATTCTCATTGAAATGCGATTCGAAAACCCTTTGAGGTCACCAATTTGATTCACCATCCTAAGTCATGTTCCCGAGACTTAGGCTACCTTTAATCAGATCTTAAGAAGTCTCTAAGGTCACCCAAAGATTCCCCGAGCTTCCCTCTTTCTTCCTCTATTTCCCTCAAAACTGATGGAATTCATTCCCACACATCGATCGATCGATGTGACATCATACCCTCACATCGATCGATCGAAGTCCATCAGAGGACATCGAACTCTCAGCTTTTCTCTACATCGATCGATCGATGTCCATCAGTAGACATCGATCTCTCAACCCTCATCTGCATCGATCGATCGATGTCCGTCAGTGGACATCGATCTCTCAACTTCTACCCACTTCGATCGATCGATGTCCGTCAGTGGACATCGATCTCTCGGCTCACTTCTACTTCAATCGATCGATGTCCGTCAGTGGACATCGATCTCTCAGCCTTACCCTACATCGATCGATCGATGTACATCATCCCCTCACATCGATCGATCGATGTCCACGATTCCAGAATAGCAACTTTGCGGTTTCTGCAGAAACTGCAGAATTTCAACACCAATCAATTCCAAACTTTATACCAACCAATCCAAGCCTAATCCCTGCTATCATTCATGCTTAAACTAAAGATTCAACGCTATACACATTGCAACCAAAATCCAAGCCTAGTACGCACTTTCTCCAACCTCATCAATCCCAAAAATCCCACCTTTTCTCTCGAACCCACGCAGCAACAAAATCACAATAAGAAGGGATTCAAGGGGTAGGGATTTGCAGGATTTCACATAATCAACAACAACGAAACGGTTTTCATCATATAACGGCCAAATCCAAATCAAAACACCTTAATCATAAACAAATAACCACAAAACGAAACTACTGCATGGTGATCCGATTTGATATCAAAATAGGCCAGTTTTCTTTCGCAAATCGTAGGAACTTATAAGAAAGTTACTTGCCTTTGATTACTCGGAGACGGATTGGAAAACAAGCGAAGGTAAGATCGATTCCCGGAGACTATCTTCTTCCTCTACGTGATTGGAACAGAGCAGCTAGGGCAGGGAAAAAGAGAGCGTCGATGTTTTCTGTAAAATAGGGAAACTGACGCTTTGTCAGTTTTTATATGGGAAGGGAAAGGTTTGGTGTTTCTAAATTATATCTATTATCTATTTATCTTAAAAGATAAATCCTAATATTTAATATTAAAAATTGAATACAAATTAATTTCTAATATTTAACCCTTCATTTAATTCTCATTAATCCTATTATTTAATTGTCATTAGTACGGTTGACCGTCATTAATTTCCGTGAACTCCTTCTTTGTCTTTTAATTACCCTACGGAGGGAGCGGGGCATAACAAATATGAGAATGTGCGAAACACCAAAGTCGTAGCTTAATGGATTATCTTTTGGCTCCAAATCAAATCACATCAATTGGAGTTTTGGTTGATGAGATATTGTGGAAATACTAAGAGTGTGTCATCCTGCCAGCTTGCCCTTTTAATTCAACTTGGTGTATAACGTGTAACATGAACTCTATCAAGCTTCCTTGGCCTAAAATCAGTTCAAACATACACCAAACAACATATGAAATGTACTAGGACATGTCTTGGTTAGTTTACAATAGTTTATGAAGGAAAGAAAACTAAGCACACAACATATGGACAATACACACAAGATTACCTAATGTATTAAACATGATTCAAAACTAAGTTAAAGCTTGTAACAAATGAATCAAATGTAGATTATCTTGACTTGGTTCGTCCTCAACATGCTTGAAAAGGAAGGTTCCCACTTCACGAATCAATTTCTTGGCCATGCTCGTTGTTATAGGCCCTTTGTCTTGCATGTGTGTACCTCCCGATGTGGTTGGTTCTTCTTAGCTTGGCTGGGGCTTTATTTCCAATTCTTTGGACAACTTTGAATGGCCCATCGCCTCTCGGCATCAACTTTGATTTCCTTTCCTTAGGAAACCTTTCCTTCCTTAAGTGTAACCAAATGAGATCTCTAGGTTCAAATGAACAGCCTTTTGGTTCTTGTTAGCTCTTTTGGCATACACTTTATTTTTAGCTTCAAGCTGTGACTTAACCTTTTCATGTAAATCTTTGACAAATTTAGCCTTACATTCTCCATCAAGACTAACACGTTCATGTATAGGAATGGGGACTAAGTCAAGTGGGGATAAAGGGTTAAAGCCATAAACAACTTCAAAAGGAGAATGCAAAGTACTGATATGAACATTCCTATTTTATGCAAACTCAATGAAAGCTAAACAATCTTTCCAATTCTTTAAGTTCTTTTGAATTATGACACGCAACAATTGTGACAAAGTTCTATTGACTACCTCCGTTTGTCCATCAGTTTGTGGGTGAGCAATTGTTGAGAAAAGAAGTTTAGTACCAAGTCTACTCCACAGAACACGCCAGAAGTTTCTTAGAAACTTTGTATCTCTATCGCTTACAATGGTACGGGGCATGCCATGCAATCTTACAATTTCCTTAAAGAATAGGTCAGAAACATGTGTGGCATCATCCACCTTTTTGCATGCAATAAAATGTGTCATCTTAGAAAATCTATCAACAACAACAAAGATGCTATCATTATCGGTTTTTGACCTAGGAAATCCTAACACGAAGTCCATTGAAAGATTAGTCCAAGGTGAATTTGGAACAGGTAAAGGAGTGTATAATCCTTGAAGTCGTGTTCTAGATTTAGCTTGCTTGCATATAATACAACTAGCACATACCTTTTCAACATTCACACATATGTGTGGCAAGAAGAAATGCTCCTTTAGCATCTCTAGCGTCTTGAATGAGCCAAGGTGACCCATCAATCCTCCTCCATGAGCCTCCTTGATCAGAAGTTCCCTCATTGAGCACATTGGTATACATACCTTTTGTTCCTTAAAGAAGAACCCTTCATGCAGATAGAACTTACCAAAAGGGGATTCAAGACATGCTTCATAAATGGAACTAAAGCCATGATCAGAGACATAAAAGTCTTTGATAATTTCAAAACCAAACATGTTACAAGTCAGCGTAGTAATCAAAGTATATCGACGAGATAGAGCATCAGCAACAATATCATCTTTTCCTTGCTTATACTTGATTACATATAGGAATTGCTCAATGTATTCAACCCACTTTGCATGCCTTTTTTCAGTTTACCTTGGCCCTTAAGGTACTTAAGGCTTTCATGATCAGTGTGGATCACAAACTCTTTAGGCTGCAAATAATGTTGCCAAGTTCGTAAAGATCTAACTAAGGCAAAAAGTCCTTTTTCATAGGTTGAATAGTTCAAGGCTACTCCTCTTAACTTCTCACTGAAACAAGCTATGGGTTTTTTTAGCTTGATTCAATACAGCTCCAAAGCCAACCCCTTTGGCATGACACTCAACTTCAAACGTCTCTTCAAAATTTGGCAATCTTAGGATAGGTATTGAGGTTAGGCGTTTCTTAAGTTCATCAAAGGCTTGTTGTTATGAGGTTCCTCATTGAAAACTGACATCTTTCTTAACCAACTCATTTAGGGGTGCATCAATGGCAGAGAAATCTTTGAAAAATCGCCTATAAATGCTGGCTAGTCCATGAAAACTCCTAATGTCTCCTGCAGACTTAGGGGTTGGCCATTCGGTGACGGACTTGACCTTTTCTTGATCCATTTCAATCCCTTCAGCACTGATGACAAATCATAGGAACACTACTTTCTCTAAACAGAATGAACATTTCTTAAAATTGGCATATAGTTGTTCCTTTTGCAACGTTTCAAACACAGCTCTTAAATGGATAAGGTGTTCACTGATTGATTTGGAGTAGATAAGGATGTCATAAAAGTACACTACCACAAATTTCCCAATGAGCTTCCTCAAGACCTCATTCATCAACCTCATAAAGGTGCTAGAGGCGTTAGTTAGGCCAAAGGGCATAACTAACCACTCATACAATCCAAACTTAGTCTTGAATGCCGTTTTCCATTCATCTCCTTCCCTAATTCGTACTTGGACGTATCCTTGCTTAAGATCTACTTTGGTAAAGTATCTATACCCATGTAACATATCCAGCATATCATCCAACCTAGGAATAGGGTATCTATACTTCACAGTAATCTTATCGATTGCTCAACAGTCTGTGCACATCCTCCAAGTTCCATCTTTCTTAGGGACAACTATAACCGGTACGGCATAAGGGCTCATACTTCCTCTCACTTTACCTTGCTCTAAGAACTCCTCAACTTGTCTTTGGATCTCCTTAGTTTCCTGTGGATTGGCTCTATAAGCAGGCCTATTGGGTAGGACAACTCCTAGAATGAAATCTATTTGATGATCAATGCCTCTTAGAGGTGGTAAACCTTTAGGATCTCCTTCAGGGAACAAATTTGAAAACTCTTGTAGTAGGAATGTGACTTTACTGGGCAAAGTAGAGGGAAATTCAGTAGAAGAAAATAAGGTTTCTTTGTAAAGTAAGATGTAAACAGTTTTGTTGGAATTGATTGAGTGGAACGCCTCACTTTGTGATGCAAAGAAAGCACTCTTCTTCTTATATTTATTTTCCTTAGAACTGATAAGTTCTTTACCCTTTAATTCGGTTTTGTCAGAAAAAATGTTTTTAAGGAAAATCCTTTCTAATTCTTTTTCTTTGGGATCATTTCAACTTTTGGTCATTCTCTTCTGATCCTCAAACACCTTTTGTGGGGGTATGCACGTAGCTTAAACAATTTGCCATGATGCCTAAAGGAATATCTATTTAATTAGCCATTATATGTCACTTTGTTATCAAATTGCCATGGCCTATTTAATAAGATATGACTTGAATGCATAGGTGCTACATCACATAAGATTTCATCAGAATACCCACCAATTGACAAAGGAATCAAGACTTGTTTATTAACCTTAACTTCTCCACAATCATTAAGCCAGGTAAGTCTATCAGGATGTGGGTGATTGATTAAGGTAAGTCAATTTTCCTAACAATTTCAATGCTTTCATTATTCGTACATGAACCAGAATCAATGATGAGTGTACACACTTTGCCTCCAACCATGCAATGGATGTGAAAAATGTTTTCTCTTTGTAAGTCTTGTTCTTCTATTTTGACTTGAATATTTAAAGCACATCTTACAACTAAGAACTCTTTGCTTTCACATTCATTACCCTCATCAACAATTTCTTCGTCTTTCTCACATGTTTTGTCAACTTCCTCATTCTCTTTCAATTCTTCCTCAGAATAGTATTCATTAGACTCAATGAACATAATACGTCTATCATTGGAGCATTGATTTGCAAAATGACCTTTACCTAAGCATTTATAACATTAAATATCACGGAATCTAGTATTAGAATTAGTACCTTCCACCTTTGCTTTGCCTTTGTCCATGATTGGAGGGTTGTCTTGTGGACGCTTTTGAAAACCTTGCTGGTTCTTTCCTTGAAATCCACGACCTTGAGTTTGTGGTGGTCTGAAACTTTGCCTAGGTTGTACCTTGGAAAAGTTTGAAGGATTAGGCCGAAAAGAAGGGAAAGAGGTTCCTACCTTAAATTGTCTTTCAACTTTCTCAGCAGTGTGAACCATAGAAGCCAGATTTGAGTAGGGTGTGAGTTCCACTTTGAATGCAATTTCCTTGTTAATGCTAGCTAAGAACCTTGCCATCGTGGCCTCCTCAGCTTCATCTATGTTTGTCCTGGTAAGCAAATGTTCTAACTCTTTGTAATATTCATCAACAGATTTGTTATCTTGAGAGATTTGTTGCAGCTTTTGGTAAACAATCCTTTCATAGGATTGAGATATGAATCTCTTCCTCATCTTGTTTGAGTTCTGTCCATGTGACGATAGGAGGTTGTCTTGCTCTTCTTCTTGCATTTTGCCGATGTTCCCACCAAAGTAAAGCATAATCTACAAACTCAAAAGTAGCATACCAAACTTTGGCCAACTCAGAATAATTAGTACAAGAATACATATGATCTGCCTTAAGTTCCCATTGTAAGTATGCTTCAGCGTCACTTTTCCCTTGGAAGGGAGGTGTATTCAGTTTAGTTGTAATAAAATCCTCTTTAGGGGGTTCATTTCTATCATACATTTGGTTAGGATACCTTTCTTCATGGTATTATTCATTGTATTCTTGTGGATCCTCAAATATTTCATGAAAAGACACGGGCCTTCGGCCACCATTCTGTCCATGTCCTCTTCCACGCCCTCTTTGAGGCATGTTACCTCGGCTTTCATGACATGTTTCACCACCATAAGATGTTCCTGCGTTTAAATGTATGCTTGGTAGTTCTCTTCTATCTTGAGTTGCATTTTCTCCTCTGGTTTGTTGGTCATCGTTATGTTTCAGATCCTCAATGTTACTTTTCATGCACCCAAACGCATGGACCAGGCTGGACATCATCTGGTGTAACGATTCCATGGTCATAGGACCTTATAGCATGGTAGGGGTAGTAGGAGGGGTCTGTTCGTTTCCATGTGATTCATCCATGTTTTCCTAAGAACAACAAGAAAAGAAAAACGAACACAAAGATGGAAGAGAGTTTGTTACGTTAGTTCAAACAACTGTTTTGCTCTCTTTCTCCCGTGTGTATGTTCACTCAATCTTTGCTTTGTGTTCTTGGTAGAATATCAGGTTAGAACCAATCTAAACAAACAACCAATGAATATATATATCTAAACAAGTCTTCAATACTTCCCACAACACAAACACTTCCACACGGCTTTCCACTTCGACACGATACTAATTGAATAAACAACAAACTTGGACTACCTAAGATTCAAGAAAGATGGAAACCAATAATGATGTTGTAGGCTGAGTCAAGAAAAGCTAAGGGTTACTCTGGGCAGTCTTTAACTTACCTTAAACCTTATGCAACTCAAATGAATGTAAGAAGTGAATATAGCGGCAACCAAGTGTTCAGAGTATACCTTCGGTTTCTTTTTCTTGGAACAAATGTACACGTAGTGGATAAGGGACCTTTCTCTCTTTTCTTTTTGATAATTTTGCTAAACCTTCCTTTCTGATTCTAGTTTAGGAAGGAATGATCTTTCTTTTCTTTTGGCCTTTTGGTACAGCTTGTTCTAATTTCAGCTAGGCCAATGTATACATATGATTTTCTTTGTTTTGTTTGTCACCGTTGTTTCTTTGGCTCAAATAGAACAAGCTTTATCTTTCCTTCTGGTAGAAGATACCTAAGAAGCTTTGAACACTTAATATGCAATGTAAGTTCACAACTACAAACAATCAAGTATACACAAAGCCTTAATGCAAGTTAAGATCTTCGATACAACAAGATGAGTAAAAGACTTTGGTAGCAATGTAAGCTTTGGACTAAATATAAATAAAGCAGAAATAGCTTTTAAACTAAGAACTTAAGTCCAAGAAAGCATTTAAACAATTGAAATACAACTAAAGTAAGTGTAACGTTCAGCCAACGTTGAAGCATGCCATATTAGCCTTTTAACTGTAGAATTTCCCTTTAGTTCCAAGGTTTTTGTTATGTCTCAATTGTCCAGTAGTCCTCCAACCTTATACCATCAGCCAACCTTGAAGCATTTGTCCACCAACCTTATTTCTCCAAGTTGCATGGTAAGCTTTTAACTTTGATAAGATTTAACAACTTTGGAATTTAAGAGATGCACACAAATGAATTTCAAAGAGAAACAAATTTTTTTCTTTTAATTTAGGGAAAGGAAAACTTAAATGAAGACACAACAAAGATATTCAACCTCCTTAAGGGTAGATTGAATGACACCAGAGATGAGAACAAGAAGAACATACAAAAGTTTGACGGAATTTAAAGATAATTGAGTTAAAGTGTAACCTTAGCTCTGATACCACTTGATGCACAAACACTCAGCCATTTTAGGACTTTTCTTCAACCCAAAGGAATCAGCTGGAGCCAAGGATGAAGGTGCAAAACATTCCAAGAACACGCAACACTTCAACCATATGGATTTCAGCAAAGTTAGATGAACACTTCGTAAATGACTTCAACTTGATTGAGCAAGCCTTAAAACCTCTCAAACAATATCCATCCCAAGCATATGAAGTAATACAATCAAGAATATGTTCAAGTTTCTTGAAGGGAACCTAGCCTAGATTCAAGGATAAATAAGAACACAATGGTACAAAAAGCCTTTGGCTAAAATTTGTTTTCATATATGTGTGTTTCTTACAGATGACTAACTCCTCTATTTATAGGCCTAAGATACATTAAATAATTACATAATAACCTAACCATCATCCAATGAAAGAAATGACTCAAAAGTAGAAGTAAGTTATTGTTGGAAGCAAAACTCTTCATCCCTCAAATTTCGGCAGAATTGGTGCAGTTACTTTTGAAAGTGGATTTGGAAGACCTTCCTCGTATTGGACCGAAAAATGGTCTTCATGAAAGTTTTAGATAACAAAATGTCCTTGAATCTAGGATTTTGAATCATCGGCTTTGGAGTTGGGATGACAGAGATATCATGTGTTGAAGGTTTAGTTGCTTCCAGTTGTGTACATTTGAAAGTCAGCAGCTTCAACTTTATGGCATTCTTTATGCTTGATAACGGACGAATCTGAGAACGTGCAAAACACCAAAGTTGTATTTTAATGTCTTATCTTTCGGCTCCAACTGGAATCACATCCATTGGAGTTTTGGTTGATGAGATAGTGCGGAAATACTAAGAGTGTGCCATCCTGCCAGCTTGCCCTTTTAATTCAACTTGGTGTATAACGTGTAACATGAACTCCATAAAGCTTCATTGGCCTAAAATTAGTTCAAACATACACCAAACAACATATGAAATGTACTAGGACATGTCTTGGTTAGTTTACAATAGTTTATAAAGGAAAGAAAACTAAGCACACAACAATATGGACAATACACACAAGATTACCTAATATATTAAAAATGATTCAAAAATAAGTTAAAGCTTGTAACCAATGAATCAAATGTAGATTATCTTGACTCGGTGGATCCTCAACATGCTTGAAAAGGAAGGTTCCCACTTCATGAATCAATTTCTTGGCCATGCTCGTTGTTATAGGCCCCTTGTCTTGCATGGGTGTACCTCCTGATGTGGTTGGTTCTTCTTGGGTTGGCTGGGGCTCATCAGAATATTTGGAGTTGTTTTTGATTCGGTTTGGCTTCTTGGTATTCTTTGTGTGGTTCATATGAATGGCGTCCCGTTAGGTGTCTTTCAGCCTTATATCAGGGTGAAACAAGGTGACTAATTATCACCTTTGTTATTTATTTTATCTTTAAAGGGATTCAGTAGAGGGCTAAAGGCTCTGGTGGCATTTGGTATTCTGCAGCCTTTTTGGTTGGGACGTATTTCATTCCATATCACGCATCTTGCATATGCTGATGATTTGTTGATCTTTCTTCGTGGCACTGTTCATACTCTATGTGGCTTCGAATCCTTTCTGACGCATTATGAGGGCGCATCAGGCCAAAAAGTTAACTATGGTAAAAGCAGCTTCATTCCTTCTGCAAGCACATCATTGCAGCACAGGAACCGCTTCGCAAATATTCTTGGTATGCGGACATAAGTTTGCCATTCCGCTACTTGGGCTCTTTTTTACATAAAGGTATTAGCCGGCACATTATTGTACGTCTCTTTTGGAGTGCATTGATACACGGTTGAATGGTTGGCATAATAAATTGCTGTCTCTGGCGAGTAGACTGGTATTATTTCTGTATGTTATTTCATCCCTCCCTTTGCATATCAATGCTGCAGGAGTATTACCACAGTTGGTTATTAAAAATCATTGAGCGTAAGATGACCAATTTTTACTGGGGGCCACGACGGCATTGGGTTGCATGGTCCACACGCCTTGCGCTGAAGGTGGAATGGGCATTCGGGGACCTTCGCAGTCTTCAAGAGGCATATTTTTGTCGCATGTGGTGGAACTATCATTAGAATAACAAACTATGGAGTGCTTACCTTAATGCAAAATATGGACACAGTGGGGACAATCAGCCGCGTATTGCATACTAACCCGTTTGGAAGATTATTTGTCACTATCACCCTTTTTGTTCTGCTAACAGTCGGCAACACGGCATGCAACTGACTTGGACTGCAATGGCATCGGGCGAATTTACCTTATGCTCAGCATATGCTCTTTGTCGTCTGTCCCATCCCACCCTTCTCTCGGCACAATGTATTTGGAATAAGCATCAACGCCTAAGAGTTTGACATTTTCTTTGGCGTGTGTGTCACATGGCATTACCTTTTGAGGATTACATTGGATGTTTCAAGACATCCATGCCCACGCAATGCCCTTTTTGCAAGGTAGCTTCAGCAGAGGTGGATCATATCTTTTTACATTGTGCATGCACTCGGTCTCTTTGGTGTCTTTTCTCGGACGTGATGCATGGTAATCTACATGCATCCACACATTTATGGCCTTATCTATTATCTTGGTGGTTTCGTGCATCGTCAAATACGTTACTGGGGTGCTGCGGATTGTGATTTTTGGCATCATTGTTTATAATATATGATGGGCGTACGCCTCCTTAATATATGGTGATGCCATCCATTATACTACCCACTTGCTCATCGCTGCGATACGCTCTGATATTTATTTGTGGAGCAAAACACTTGATGGAGCAAAACTGGCCTCTAGTTACAGTCCAATCCAACGCCTAAATATATTACCTACTCTTCGTATCAAACGACTCATGGTTGTCTGGTGGTTAGTTCCTCCTTCTGGTCGAATGAAGCTTAATGTTGATGCCGCTGTTGGGTAGACTTTTGCTGCAGGCGGCGCTATCCTACGAGATAGTTTTGGCATATGTGTGGGGCAATTTCTTTCAGACTACCATCATGCCCGCCATTCATTGCGGAAATGCAGGCATCTTTATTTGGGTTGCTATACTTTCTACCACTACATCGACACATCATTCTGCAGACTGATTGTCAGTAGTTGATTCATTTACTATATCGATGCATCACTGCCGCTGAGAGTTATTGTCTTCACATGCTTTGACATTTGCAGTTGTAGGTTCATTTTGATGTTCAGCATATTTATCGGGAGGCGAATATGGCAGCACATTACTTAGCGCATCATGGGTTACTGACTCCTATGACGACTTATTATACATAACATATACTTCCATCCTTGGTTCGCAGTTGCGTCAAGCTTGATATTACTACTGCTCATCTTCGGCATGCATGATCGGCAGCTTGCTACAGATTCTTTTGCTTATTGGCAATACTACACACATTCTGCCTGCATTCCATAGTATGCTCTTCTGCTGTTAGATATTAACGATTTTTATTCACTATTGGCCTACATTGTTTTTTAATGGTTACATTTTTTGCTTTTACATGGTTGCTCATGGACGACGCTGGGGATTTTCGCAATGGCTGGCACGCTTTGGCTGCATTGGAGTTTCCCCATTTTTATGTACTAGATGTTTTAAATGTTGTAAATATGTACTCTTTTTTTATGAGGCATATCATATCATGTTTGAACATCCCCCTATCCCTATCACATATTCTGGAGCTGCATCTTCCAGCCTCTCATTAGTTACATATGACTCCTTTATGACCTTATCTTTTTTAAGGGTATTCCTCCGCCATAAGTGAAGGTTTTTATTATAATAAAATCTGGAGCTCGTGCTCCTTCATTTAAAATATATATATATAACCATATAGCACTTGTACATTGCATAATGTTTGCATGACAAGCTACTGACTGTGCCAACTAGTAAATTAAGTAGGTAAAGAAATAAAAAGTGGGTTGTTTTAGCCATTTAAAACCGAAATAATTAACAAGGGCAAAACGGTAATTTCAACATTTGTAAAAGACATGGAAATGGGATGTTTTCATAAGGTCCATAAAATCAATTATGTAAAGGACTATTTAGGACAAACGTTTAGCAAACTAAAGCCCAAAAGCGGGCTGATTTTTGGGATACCAACTTAAAGAACCAAAAGGGGTAAAATGGTAATTTCACCTAAGGAAACAATATGATAAATGAGCCAACCATTAGACCTAAGTTCTGGAATTACTAAAAACGTGAAATTAGCCCGATACCGAGAATTCCTCTATGTATACAACAAAGAATTTTTAAAAGTGACACGTTTTATCTTACGAGGCATATTTACAGAAATGTTTATCATGTGAAACGTTTTAAAAGAGTTTTACAAGTTATGTTGTACAAAGATGATTTTGTTAGTGTATGTGCCCTAGGCCATGATTTGGATATTTATGTTATGCATTTATTATTAATAAAAGAGGTTTTATTATCATTATTGTTGGTTAGTATGTTACACAATTTTGATATATGTCCCTGATTCATTATTGTTATAGAGATAAAATAATTTATAATCAGTATGAGTATTGATTTGATAATCATGAGATGATTATGTGTATGGTGATACGAATCAATCTCATAGATACTTGTTAGAGAACAGTGTATTGGATAGACCCATCATGAGATTACTACATGGATTAGCGTCATAAGTAAATCTTACGATAGTCATGTTTTAATCCTTTGACTTGAGATTGTCATAGTTTCCAACATAAGGACTATTATATTTTGACATGATCAAACGTTATCCGTAATTGGATAATAATAAAGGTCATGATTGAATGTGATAGAAATTATATAGAGGATATTGAAAAATCAAGATAGAATTTGTCCCTCTCTTTTGAGAGTGATATCTTTGGGCCCCTCGATTAGTGAGACTGTGAAATGCATGGCCGTGCTCAAATGAATTGATAGTGTGATCAATATCATTTGTTTTATCAGTCCACTTAGAGATCGAGTAATCATATGTTTGAACAATATAAGTATGACGCTGACCATGACTTATGTTCAAACTAGATATCGTGTGACAAAGGGATTAATGCATGTGCTATTAGGCTAGTTGGACTTTACTCGAATTAATTGGGTAGTCGTAATGTCTTGCTAGAGACCAATTACGGCTTGTTGGTTTAACAGAGATTTAATCAACTGCCAATTAATATGGGCCTATCGGGTCACACACAAGAATGCGTATGGCTGAGATTAATAATATTAATGATATTAATATTGGATATTAATTATTATTATTATTATTATCGTTTTAATATTAATAATATTAATATTGGATATTTATTATTATTATTATTAATATTATTATTATTATTTTTGTTTTAGTGGTTATATGTATATATATATATGCTGTCGGATAATAATGAGAGAATCCATATCTGATATGGATTTTGAATATCCTGACAGAATCCATATCTGATATGGATTTTGATTGGCATCAACGAAACCGATTAGGACTCGGTTTTTAATATCCATATATGTGTATATATATCTATGTATCTCGTACATAGAGACATACGAAATACACACGAAAACAACAGAAACCCTAGAGCCGTTTTTGGAGAAAAGCGAGTCCTCTCAGTCGCGCCGTTCAAGAGCTAGCACTCCGGACGGAAGCATTCGTGTGGATACCGACAGAGGGTGTTCGTGATTTCGCACCTCTTCCATATGAGGATTTCGAATCTTCGGAGGTAATTTTTTGAGTTTTTTTCATCGATTAAACGAACAACATGGATCCTTGGTAGGAAATCGGAGATCAAGTTTTGTTTTTCCGCTGCGCGTTTTGCAGTGATCTCGTATGATTTCCTAACAGTGGTATCAGAGACACTTGTTGTCTCGTTTAAATCGACTATATCATGCTTATGTGTTTACTGTTTTTCGTATGGCATGATATGTATAAAACAGTAATTCGGATTTCATATGATGAGAGAAGAATGGTGTTTTTCAATTTGTTTTCATGAGATGATTTGTATACGGCGGTAATCATTTGTCATGGGATGATCAAAACCGATTTTGTTTATATTAGATATAATCACACGATATGTGTAAAACCTTATTTGAATCTTATCTGGTGATATCGGATTGATGTTTTCAATTCGTTTTCATCAGATGTTATAATTCGAGATTGTTATATGTGATATAAAGTTTTCGTTTTCATGAGATGATCAAAAAAGATTATGTTTATATCGATATGAACAACCGATTGATGGTTCTGTTTTCGTGTTTCGAAAGACAGATTATCAATTCGATGATGATTCTGATTTCTAGTTTCGGATGAAGATTATCGATTTGATTGATATTCTGTTTTAAGGTTTGCGAATGACAGCCATCGATTCGATCGATGCTTCTATAAGGGTTTACACGTAATCAAAACAGTAAGATCATTAATATGATTGACACGTCTGTGTTAGGACCGCCATATGCGTACGCCCTATATTTCGTTACCGTGACATTAAGAATGTCAATATATATATGTATTTGTTATAATATGTTTGTGTAAAATATATTATAATTGTTGATGTCTTTGCATGGTGCATAGCATGGCCTCAGGACCTATGTGATTGACTTAGTCATATTTCTATTTTGGGTTATTATGACCTGTGTGCTGCTGTAGTTTTTGTTGTATTTAATTATACAAGTAGTTAGTTTTTCTTTATTATTGTAATAAATGAAGAATCAAGCTACAAAAGTGGTGATGGCGACACATACCAAGGACGAGTGGATTCCATGGAGATGGAGGCACGAGCTCAAGAGTAGAAGATATGTATCATTGCAAATGTTGTAATAGGAAGTCTTTCACATAGGGTTTCCTTTATGATCTTCATTTGGTCTCATGAAGATCATATTTAGTTTGGCCATGCTATGTCACGTTTACATATTTATCATTTTGTATGAGATGCGTGGATGATATATTATATATGCATATAGGATGCTATGATATAATGATATGCAATGCAAGACATAAACTAAGTTGAACCCTCATTAATAATTTAAGTCTTGATGCCATCCATGTCTTAAACACCTATTAAAACTGGGATTGTATTAAAGTAGGTATTGCCAAAGCAATGTGCTTTAAACATTCCTAGCTACGTAGGACGAGTAATAGTGCAACTCATATGTTTAAAATTGGTTAGACTTGATTGGGCTATCAAAACGGTTTTGGGCTCAAGGCATTAGATGGAATCTAACATACAATGATATATGATGTCATTATTCCATAAATTCTAAGAGTTACATGAGATGTAATTGGTAAAGAAGTTACCTGCCTAAATAACTTAATTTTAAGCGTCATGCCAAAGCTGAGTTTAGAATTAAGCCAAATATGGATCTTAGCTCACTAAAATATTTCTTTTGAGGGTTATGTTTTAGTGGGAGTTTTATAAATTTTAACCCCATTATTAATAAAGTGTTACTTTGCATGTTTTGTAGATCATAAATGGCTGCTAATAACAATTCCACCTTATCGCTGCGATCAATCCTTGAGAAGGAAAAATTAAAAGAATGTGGGACTAATTTGTTGATTGGTTTCGAAACTTGAGAATCGTTCTCAAGCAAGAAAAGAAGTCCTACGTGCTCAATGACCCTGTCCCTGAACCCCCTCCTGCTGATGCTTCTGTTGCTGCTAGAAATAAGAATAAGAAGCATGTGGAAGATTCGAACGACATAGGATGTCTTATGTTGGCAACTATGTGTCTAGGATTTCAGAAGGACCTGGAACACTTAGAAGCTTATGAGATGAGTGTGCATCTCAAACAAGCTTCCCAACAACAGGCTAGGCAGGATAGGTTCGACACCGCTGTTGCACTTTTTGACTGTAAGATGTCTGAAGGTGAATCTGTTAGCGCTCATGTTTTAAAGATGAAAGGCTATATAGATCACCTTGCAAGACTCGGATATCCCCCGAGTTTGGAACTCGCTACGGATTTGATCCTACACTCTTTGCCTAGCAGTTTTTCTCAGTTCGTTATGAACTACAATATGAATAATATGGAAAAGTCCATTCCTGAGCTACACGGTATGCTCAAAACTGCTGAGGGGAATGTCAAAAAGCCTACCCATGTATTGAGTGTCAATATGAAGCCTATGAAAAAGAAAGGTAAATGCAAGGGTAAGCCCAAAAGTGCGAAGGGTGCAAAAGGGTCCAAGGGTCAAGCTAAACCGAAACCTGGTCCTAAGGCAAAGGTTCCTAAGGAAGGAACCTGTTTCCATTGCAACAAGTCTGGGCATTGGAAAAGAAATTGTGATGTTTATTTGGAGGAGTTGAAGAAGCTGAAGGGTAGTGCGACTACATCTTCAGGTATTTATGTTATAGAAATTAATTTATCTACTTCTTCTTCCTGGGTATTAGATACTGGATGTGGATCCCATATTTGTACAAATATGCAAGGGCTCAAAAGGAGTAGGATGCTGAAGAAGGGCGAGGTGGATCTACGTGTTGGCAATAGAGCAAGAGTTGCTGCTATAGCTGTAGGGACCTATGAGCTTGTCTTGCCCAATGGGCTTTTGTTAGTTTTAAACAATTGCTTTTATGTTCCTACTATGAGTAGGAATCTTATTTCAGTATCTGTTTTGGATGATGAAGGTTATTCATTTTTAATTAAAAATAAGAAGTGTTCTATTTTTGATAAAAATGACTTGCTTTATTGTATTGCAAGTAGTTATAATGTCATTTATGTCCTTAACCTTGATGATTCCAATGACGGTAATATTTATAACATATCTTCAAAGAGAACTAAGACAAATGAATTAAACCCTGCATATTTATGGCACTGTCGCCTTAGCCATATAAATGAGAAGCGTGTATCTAAACTCCATCAAGATGGATTATTAGATTCATTTGATTTTAAATCATTTGAAAATTGCGAGTCTTGCTTTCTTGGAAAGATGACCAAGACCCCTTTTACTGGACATAGTGAAAGGGCTAATGACTTATTGGGCTTGGTACATACAGATGTATGCGGCCCAATCAGCATTAGTGCAAGAGGAGGATTTCAGTATTTCATTACTTTTACTGATGATTTTAGTAGGTATGACTATGTCTACCTAATGAAACATAAGCATGAGTCTTTTGAAATGTTTAAACTTTTCAAAATGAAGTACAAAATTAACTTGGTAAGACAATTAAAACGCTTCGATCAGATCGAGGTGGTGAATATTTGAGACAAGAATTTGACCAACATCTAAGAAATTGTGGAATCGTTTCACAGTTGACTCCTCCAGGAACTCCACAATAGAATGGTGTTTCTGAAAGGAGAAATCGAACTTTATTAGATATGGTTCGATCTATGATGGGTCAAGTAGATCTTCCTTTATCTTTTTGGGGTTATGCCTTGGAGACAGCTGCATTCATTTTGAACCGTGTACCATCTAAAGCGGTTGAAAAGACACCATATGAGATGTGGACTGGTAAGAGACCCAGTTTGTCTTTTCTTAAGATTTGGGGTTGTGAAGCTTATGTGAAAAGATTAGTGTCAGATAAGCTAGCTCCAAAATCTATCAAATGTATTTTTGTGGGGTATCCTAAAGAAACTAAAGGGTACTATTTCTATATTCCCTCAGAGAACAAAGTGTTTGTTGCTCGAAATGGAGTCTTTTTGGAAAAGGAGTTTTTCTCCAAGAGAACTAGTGGGAGTATAGTACAACTTGAGGAAACTCAAGTTCCACAAGATATCGTTGAACCGTCTTTAGAGACAATTTCAGAACCACAAACAGTTGTGGAGCCTGAAAATGTAACACAAGTCCAACGCAGATCTGATAGGATACATCGTCAGCAAGAGAGATATGGATTTCTTGTGACTGATGATAGTGAAGTTATGCTTATAGATCAAGATGAGCCTACTACCTATCAGGAAGCTGTGTCTGGTCCAGATTCAGATAAATGGCTTAGAGCCATGAATTCTGAGATGCAATCCATGTTTGATAACCAAGTTTGGTCTTTAATTGATCCTCCAGAGGGTATTAAGGCTATTGGTTGCAAATGGGTTTTCAAGAAGAAAACTGACATGGATGGAAATGTGCAAACCTATAAAGCAAGGCTTGTGGCTAAAGGTTTCAAGCAAACTCATGGTATAGACTATGATGAAACCTTTTCACCAGTAGCTATGCTTAAGTCTATTCGAATTCTCCTTGCCATAGCAGCATACTATGATTATGAGATATGGCAAATGGATGTCAAAACTACTTTCCTTAATGGAAATTTACTCGAGGATGTGTACATGACACAACCTGAGGGTTTTGTAAATCCTGAGAATTCAAAGAAGGTTTGCAAGCTTCAAAGGTCCATCTATGGATTGAAGCAAGCATCTCGAAGCTGGAATCTTCGTTTTGATGAAACAGTTAAGAACTTTGGTTTCATCAAGAATGAAGATGAACCTTGTGTTTACAAGATGGTTAGTAGGAGTGCAGTAGTGTTTCTGGTCCTATATGTGGATGACATATTGCTTATTTGAAATGATATCCCTACCTTGCAAAAGGTTAAGGCTTGGTTAGGGAATTCATTCTCAATGAAAGACTTGGGCGAGGCTACCTATATCCTTGGTATCAAGATCTATAGAGATAGATCTAAAAGGATAATAGGCTTGAGTCAAAGTACATACATAGATAAAATGTTGAAGAGGTTCAACATGCAAGAGCCCAAGAAAGGATTCCTGCCTATGTCTCATGGTATTCATCTTAGCAAGAATCAATGTCCTCAGACATCTGATGAGCGAGATCGAATGAATAAAATTCTTTATGCTTCTGCTATAGGATCGATCATGTATACCATGTTATGTACTAGACCAGATGTCTCATATCCATTGAGCACAACCAGTAGATATCAAGCTGACCCCGGTGAAGGTCACTGGACAGCTTTCAAGAATATTCTTAAGTACCTTAGAAGGACTAAAGAAGTATTCTTGGTTTATGGAGGTTTGGATGACGAGTTAGTTGTAAATGGTTACACAGATGCTAGCTTCCAAACCGACATAGATGATTTCAGATCGCAGTCCGGTTTTGTATTCACATTGAATGGTGGAGCTTTAGTTAGAAGAGTTCAAAACAAAGCACTGTGGCTGATTCTACAACAGAGGCTGAGTATATAGCAGCATCAGATGCAGCTAAAGAAGCTGTTTGGTTGAAGAAGTTCATCACTGAGCTAGGAGTGGTACCTAGCATTGCAAATCCTGTGGACATTTATTGTGACAACAATGGTGCCATAGCACAAGCAAAAGAGCCTAGGTCTCATCAGAGATCTAAACATATACTCAGACGCTACCATCTCATTCGAGACATCATCGATAGAGGAGATGTCAAGATATGCAAAGTTGACACAAACGATAACACAGCGGATCCATTGACTAAGCCTCTCTCACGGGTCAAGCATGATCAGCATACTAGATCTATGGGTCTCAGATATTTGTAGGCCTAGTGCAAGTGGAAGATTGTTAGTGTATGTGCCCTAGGCCATGATTTGGATATTTATGTTATGCATTTATTATTAATAAAAGAGGTTTAATTATCATTATTGTTGGTTAGTATGTTACACAATTTTGATATATGTCCCTGATTCATTATTGTTATAGAGATAAAATAATTTATAATCAGTATGAGTATTGATTTGATAATCATGAGATGATTATGTGTATGGTGATACGAATCAATCTCATAGATACTTGTTAGAGAACAGTGTATTAGATAGACCCATCATGAGATTACTACATGGATTAGCGTCATAAGTAAATCTCACGATAGTCATGTTTTAATCCTTTGACTTGAGATTGTCATAGTTTCCAACATAAGGACTATTATATTTTGACATGATCAAACGTTATCCGTAATTGGATAATAATAAAGGTCATGATTGAATGTGATAGAAATTATGTAGAGGATATTGATCAATCAAGATAGAATTTGTCCCTCTCTTTTGAGAGTGATATCTTTGGGCCCCTCGATTAGTGAGACTGTGAAATGCATGGCCGTGCTCAAATGAATTGATAGTGTGATCAATATCATTTGTTTTATCAGTCCACTTAGAGATCGAGTAATCATATGTTTGAACAATATAAGTATGACGCTGACCATGACTTATGTTCAAACTAGATATCGTGTGACAAAGGGATTAATGCATGTGCTATTAGGCTAGTTGGACTTTACTCGTATTAATTGGGTAGTCGTAATGTCTTGCTAGAGACCAATTACGACTTGTTGGTTTAACAAAGATTTAATCAACTGCCAATTAATATGGGCCTATCGGGTCACACACAAGAATGCGTATGGCTGAGATTAATAATATTAATGATATTAATATTGGATATTTATTATTATTATTATTATTATCGTTTTAATATTAATAATATTAATATTGGATATTAATTATTATTAATAATATTATTATTATTTTCGTTTTTGTGGTTATATGTATATATATATATTCTGTCGGATAATAATGAGAGAATCCATATCTGATATGGATTTTGAATATCCTGACAGAATCCATATCTGATATGGATTTTGATTGGCATCAACGGAGCCGATTAGGACTCGGTTTTTAATATCCATATATGTGTATATATATCTATGTATCTCGTACATAGAGACATACGAAATACACACGAAAGCAACAGAAACCCTAGAGCCGTTTTTGGAGAAAAGCGAGTTCTCTCAGCCGCGCCGTTCAAGAGCTAGCACTCCGGACGGAAGCATTCGTGTGGATACCGACAGAGGGTGTTCGTGATTTCGCACCTCTTCCATCTGAGGATTTCGAATCTTCGGAGGTAATTTTTTGAGTTTTTTCATCGATTAAACGAACAACATGGATCCTTGGTAGGAAATCGGAGATCAAGTTTTGTTTTTCCGCTGCGCGTTTTGCAGTGATCTCGTATCTTGCGTCGACTGATTCCATATGAGACAGATTACGATTATTACGCTGTTTTCACAACTCATGTTTATGATTGGGGGCTGCGTGACATCTGGTGTAATAGTGAGGATGTCAGGGGCAACATATGTTATGTACAACTCCTGATGGGTGTTAACTTTATGATATGTACGCTTCATGATGCTGGAACCAAAGTGAGAGGTTGGTGTCGTGTGACGAAGTTGTGTCTTACATTTTGGCAGAGTGTGACGCCGTGTCTGGGGAATTCAGTCGGTGGGTCTTGGGTACCGTTCGTAAAAGATAAAATATGCTATGGCCACAACTATGACAGATTTGATACGAGAATTTCAAACATGCTTATGATTTGACAGATTTTACTAGAAAACGATGCATGACTTTTTCATCATATGAGCATATGCATGTTTACATGTGTCACCCTACTAGACATATGCCTAGACCGTTAGCAGACAGAAGATGACGTGTAGAGCAGAAATTGGAATACAGACATAGCCAAAGGAAATGTAATATGAGACACCATGTAAAAGCTTAGTAGCTACGTAAGAAGATAAGAAATACGAAAACAAAAATAATTTGCTCTATGACTTATACATTTTCGCAGTTTACCTGTTTATATACGATTGCTATTACCTTTTTTGCCTGTCAATATATTTGTGGTACAGAGATGCATTACGTACTTATTATGCCACTATATGTGTTTCTGTTATTTACCGTCTACCATGCATGATCCACAAGACAAACCTATGCGGAAATACTTCCTGAGCGATTCGTTATCTGCAAGACACCACCTTTCTCCTCAATGGTGCTGAAAACATGGGTTGCTGAGAAATTCAGCCTTCTAATCCTCCAAGTCGTTCCTTTTCCGTAGATTGTGTCCAACAACAAAGGTTTTTTAAACCTTGAATTGGATCTACATTTGATTTGTTTAGGTGAAACCAAAGAAAACACGCAAAGAAGGGAGCACAAATGGCTACCGAAAATATTCTGGAATTCTGAGAGAAAAACTTATTACAAGGTGGCCGAGTGTTTTGCTTTATATGGACATTATTTGCTAATTCTAAAAAATAATAAAATCAATCAAGATATCTCATGTAATTCTACATTATGACTACATAGGAAAGCAAATCAAAACTAATCAAGAAAATAGTTTGAAATCAAATCCCTAAATTTTTGGACTAGATGCAACCCTGTCTGTTTCAAACTTTTACATGCTTGTACAATCCCAATTAGCTTTTGGAATCTTCATCAAAGTTGTCATGCGATTTCCTTGAATTTGGGCTCTAGAATCACCTCATTGGGACACTTCTTTGTGGAAATATTATTTTCAAAAATTGGGTACGAATTCAGTGAGCTTCAGTAACTTCCTACATTTTCCACTACAATTTTCAGGCTGACTTTGGACCCTTTTGTAGACCGAATTAAGAAAAGTGCAAAGCATAGAAATCGTCCCAAATTGAGTCTTCTAACATCTCCAAGTGGTTTGAACAAGTTTGGACCTGTCCTCCGGCCTGTACGTCCAAAACACCAAACGAGTGTAGCTGAATACCTTCCTAGAAATTACGGTTTCCCATGCCACTTTCCTTATTTGGATCATGCTCCTTCAGAGACACTCAAACACTGGCATTGGTGCATTAAACACGTAAGAAAAGACTCCATATGCTACCCTAGGACTAAAAAAGGCAAAACAAACAACTAGATTCAAAGCTACGATGTGCATACATGAAATGACCATCCTACCCTCCCACCAACCCTTACATCTTATAATATGAATAAAACTCAAGGAAAATCAAATCATAGCCTCAATGATGAGCACCTAACACTTCCCACCATATGTTGGCACCTATTGCACAAGTCCCAAGAAATCCCCAACATCAAACCCTAGTTGTCTTGATTGGCTTCTTGTTAAGGGACCTGTATGTGTCTTCTTGGAGGATCCTTGTGCAATGTCATCATGAGGAGGCTCTTTAGCCTCATCAATCCTCCCCTCCTCAAAAGGATTCCACCTCAAATCGTAGTCATCAAAATGCTCAAAAGGGTTAAGATCGCTAACATTAAAAGTGTGAGAGATAGAACCATACTTGTCTTGCGGAAGAGCAAGCACATAAGCATTATCACCAACCTTTTGTAGGACCTTGAAAGGTCCATTTTCCCTAGGCACAAGCTTGGACTTCCTCCCCGTAGGAAACCTATCTTTTCTCAAATGAAACCAAACAAGTTCACCAGGAACAAAACAAACAAGGTGGATCGGTGACCTTTAGAGACAACAATGAAGGAAGAATCATCAGAAAAGGTACAATTGGAAATCCAAGCACTCTTCAAATCTCCAACATCTTAGCATCTCACAGTTTCTTGACAATGGTTTTGATTTGTGTTTCACTCACCCATATTGCAATATAGTAAATAAAAATGAAGAAACGGTATTAAAAGGAAAAAAGAGAAGGAAAGATTTTTACACTTTCTATGGATGACATGTTAGACACTAAAATAAAATGTCTTATGTCAAATGAACCTAACGTGAATTTGTGGCATAGGCGGTTAGGACACATTGGCATCTCAACTGTTGAGAAACTTCAATGAAAGAATCTAGTACGAGAATTGCCTAAACTTGATTTAGACAACTTTAAGTTGTGATAATCTTGCATTAAAGGCAAACAAACAGGCAAGTCACTTAAATCTAAAAATGAAATTAGCATGTCTAGAGTCTTAGAATTATTACACATTGACTTGTTTGGCCCTAGTCGTATTAGGAGTCTTGGTGGGCGACATTATGCATGTGTCATCGTTAATGATTTTTCTCGCTATACATGGACATTATTTCTTACGAATAAAGATGATAGTGCCGTTGAGATTACTAATTTAATACAACAACTTGAAAATAAGTATGGTTTAAATGTGAAAAATATTAGGAGTGATATAAGTGGCGAATTTAAAAAAAGGACATGATTGCATTTTGTGAACAAAAAGGTATTAAACACGAGTTTTCACCACCTAGAACACCACAGTTTAATGGAGTAGTAGAAAGAAATAATAGGAAACTACAAGAAATTGCAAGAACCATGATATGTGAAAATAAGTTGCCTAGATTTTTGTGGACGGAAGCCGTAAAATGTACATGTTATATAGTTAGAAAGAAAAAAAAACTCCTTCTGAAATTTTGAATGACTGCATGCCTAAAATTGATTATTTTCTCATGTTTGGTTGTAAATGTTTTGTTTTGAATACAAAAGATAATCTAGATAAATTTGAGTCTAAATCCATTGAATGCATTTTTGTTGGATATTCTGTGAAATCTAAGGTTGTTCCAACTAAGAGAAATGAAAATACTTGTAGGACCTGTATAGCACCACTAGAAGGGGGGTTGAATAGTGAGTGCGGAAAATTGGTTTTTAAACCTTTTTGACCCAAATTACTCAGTTCTGAAAACAGTCCTGAATTGAATTATTTAAATGACCTAGTTGTAGACCTCCAAAACTTATGAAATTTGGTGAAGTTGGACTTTCAGATGTTATGATTAACCCACAAAAACCTCAAATTAAAACTCCAAGTCTAATCCCTTGAAAATACGTTTTTGGTCAGATTGCGCAAATCTGACAGTAACTGTATTCCGAATCGAAAAAATGTATTCCTATTAAATGGTAACTGTAAATGGTCTGAAAATTTTATGGTAAGACCCTCAAGACGTGTATTTTACTGGGTTGTTGTAAATTCCATTGGAAAGTATGTCAACCATGTTGATATTCTCAACCTTTGCAAATATGAAAATTAGATTGCACTAGTCTCAGAACTATTAACGTTTGATTGACTTATACTTATCCAAATGAGGTGAAACTTGTGCCAAATGAAAACTAGGACGTGTGACTATGTTTTTCTAAACTTTTATGATTTTTGAAAATTGTTTACTATTTTTAACGTTGTAATAAATTCGATACAGAAAACCGAAAACTGAAAGTGAAGTGCTGAAAAGTAAGAACACCAAGAATTTTATACTGGATAGGTTAAAACAACCTATTCCAGTCTTCAAAGACACCTTCGTCTGTTATCACTAAAAACAACAAACACCTTACCACAAGGATGACTGGAGTTAAACACTAACTCCATCATTTTACAATCAAAACAATCAAGCAAATCAATCACGAACACCACCACTGATCGAATGAAGGTTTGATCACACCTTCATCAACCATTTACAAGAAAATAAACGAGTGTAGGTGGTATAATCAAAGCCTATATAATATGTAGAATATATGAATGATAGACTTGAGTCTAAGAAGAAGAGAAAGAAAGGAAGGAGAAGAGAGTAGTCTTTCTTTCTGCACTTGTAAAAATATCAATTTTTGCGTAGCCTTGTCTTACATCATCTTCTTCTTTTTATAACCTCTTGGCCGCCCCCTAGGGTTAGTCTTCCTCCTTGAGAATTGTCTTGAATTCCCTTGGAAGATTGCCTTGTGTAAAAGATGACACAACCTTGCTTTCTTGGTGCAATATGATTAGAGGGATGATTTGTCATTTCCTAGTTGTCACTTGTTGATTGGTCAACATTAACCCACCTTGGCACCCTTTAAATGAGCTGTAAATTCTTCAAAAAATCAGAGACATGTGCTCAAAATCAAGATGAATAATTACCATATAATCACAATTAATTTCCTCAAATTTTGGAAGACAATTGAAGACAAACACATGGTAAAATCGTCCACTCCTTAAGACATGTGATGAAAATTTCAGCATGTGTTTCTTTTGAATTCTTTCCTTATGTGTTGCCCTCTTCAATGTCACCAATCTTGTGTGGCATGTCCTCGAAAAATTGAAGTGCCAAATAAGCTCCACCTATGTTTCAAAAATGCTGAAAATGGCATGTGGAAATAGGCTGCATGTGCTGAAATTTTCTTTTGGTAAGCTTTGTCAAATAATGCACAATATTCACACATATATGTTAAATTATAATCAGCCTTAATTTGAATTTACTAGGACACTTCAACATGTCTTGAATGTGTAAAAAGTGTCTAGATACATGTTACATCGATGCCAAAAATGTTTCATGTGTGTATGTTCGTAGAAAACCGAGTTTTCGACTTTTGTCGATTACGCGATTTTTCTCCGATTAATTTAAAACTTCTTACAAATGTAATATATATTATGTCACACATAATATATATGAAATGAGGTGTATATTCAGCACCAATGCTTAGTAGAAACATCCTATGTGTCAAAATAGAAATGAGTTTAAATTCCCCACAAATCTAGGCTAAATTGTGGGTGATTTTTGTGTGCAAACATGGTATGACCTTGTGGCTGATTGTAACATGTGGATCACGGAAGTTTTGAATAATTTTGATGTATATAGGCAGACATATTTAGATGGCAAGTACTTGACATGTCGGTGAAGTTTCGGTGTCACTCGATACGACAATTTTCGGTTTATGATCTTGCAACATTTCGTTATAATTTTGACATCACCATGACTTATAAAATACTATATAAGACCTGAATATACTCATAAATATGAGGTGTATATAGTGGTGTGACGTCGACATACGTTTATACGTGTCGGCGGTGCGTCGGAATATAAGTATATAGTGCCTTTTATAAACAATATGGATATATATATTATATATGTAAATGGTGTGTGAAATGAATGGGATGAGGAGACTTTCCATTTCAAATTTGTTGCCACACAGCTCTCGCCAAATATGTCTTCATTTAATGAACTAGTTAGTTCATTAGCTTAAGAACTTCACTTAATGAACTAGTTTAGTTCATTAATTATGGCACCTGAAAATAGTACAAAGACAACAAATGTTTGCTATATGATGTAAGCTTTCCTGCTTCATTGCTTGTTAGTACGGCAACATTATATATAAACATGTAAAACACTTTTATCACATAAATATGTCAAGTAAAATTTATTCATGTATTCCGTAAGTACGTAATATTTAAATCATGCATTTGTAAATCACTCAAACCCTTTTTCGCAACAATCTCCCCCTTTTGATGATTTGAAAAATAACATTGGTTCATGATTTAAACGTGGTCGCTCCCCCTACGATTATGTGCAAATTTAAAATGTATCATGCTCCCCCTTAAATCATGCTTCTCACCCCCTTAAATCATGTTTTCTCTCCCCTTTTATTTTGTAAATGTCATCAAAAGCATTAGCAACAATGAAAAGAAAGAGCAATTTATACCAACAGAAATCATGCATTTCTAGTGCGTTCTTAAGGGTTATTGATTCAACCCTTTGCAAGAGTACCTTTTGATACCCAAACTTGGGTGACCTTTCTTGGTCTTATAGAAAGTGAGAAAATTGATGAAGAAGCAATATAATAAATGTTAGGAGAATTTCTGTATGTCCTATGGCCGAAATCATCATGGTGTGCATAATATTGTCTTTGTTTTTGATATGCATTTAGGTTAACATGAATATTGCGTGATCTAGATGCATTAGTATAATATGAGTGTCACATATGCATCAATGGTTTTCTTTCATATCTATATGGTACATGATTATACTTCGCACGTGATGATAAAGCAGGAGTGATATGAGATACAATGTGTGGCATACTAGAATTCTTTTTTAGGTTGTACACTTGTCTTGAACGCATCTGGTTTCTTAGATGAAGATAGAATAAAATTTGTAGATTTATTTTGTACTTTATTATCTTCGACGTATCCTATTCCAGTTTTATCATTTTCATGCTTCTGAGAAGAGATAAGACGATCTAGCATACTGAACTGTTTTATCGTCTTTTCTAAATCCGCATTTCCTGATTTCAAATATAAAATCTCGGCTTTCATCTCAGTGTTCTTGGATATTAAGGAGGAAATCACAGATTTTAATGAATTTATTATACAAGATGACTCTTCTTTTGAATCGTTTAATTGAGATACAAGATTCGTGTTAGAAGAATCTAATATCTTCAATTAAACGTTTCTTTTCTTTTGCAAGAGTCTTAGAAAACTTATGCAACTCAAGATATTGACTAAATAAATCATCATAAGAGGGTTCGGAATAAGAATCAGAGTCAGAAGATACCTCATTTGATGTCTTGGATGTAAAGCATACTCGTGTCGTTTCTTCTTCGGTTCCTTTAGTCTCATAACTGGATGAGTCACTCCATGCGGAGGCTTTGAAGGCTCTTCTTGTTCTTCTTTTGTTTAGGTTCTGAGATGAGTCTATTTTTGGTCCAATCCTTGTCATGGTTTGTCTGTTTGTCCTTGTTCGGGCAGTCATATGATAGGGTGTCCATGTTTTCAAGATTCATAGCACTTTATATCTTTATTGTAATCTTTATTTTTATTTCTTTGATTCTTAGATGAAGTATGCATAGGCTTTGTCTTCAAGTGACTTTCTCATGATTTTTCTTAATCTTTTAGCTAATGTGATTAGATCTTCATTATCGGAATCCGTGTCACTATCATCTATGCGATCATAAGAAGTAGAGACGTATTCATTTTTTTTAAACGCTATAACCTTATCTTGTTTAGTAGTAGATTCAAAATTTCTTAGAGTGAGTTTTTTTATATACCTTTAGTGATCTGATTAATTCCTCCATTTTCATTGATCTTGTTTCCTTACTTTCTTCGATCGCCGTGACATTGGGATCCCATTCTGATGGGAGGCTTGTTAGCACATTTTGTACCTTTTCCTGTGTAGAAAATGCTTTTCCAGGAGACTCAAGGGTGTTGTAAATGTTAGTCAAGCATAAATCTATATCAACAATATATTTGTTCGGTAATAACTTGAATGATTCAAGAGTACACATAAGCATGTTTATCTTGGACTCTTAAACTTGACTAGTACCTTCATGTTTCATTTCAAGATTTCTCCGCATCTCTTGGCAACTAGAAAAATTTGGCACATAACTTGATTCACTTTTATTTAGGCCATTTAAAAGAAGTAGCATAGCCTTCGCATTCATACTCAGTCTCTTTTAATCTTCTATGATATACTCTTGCTTAGGTTTTTCGACTTCTAATGTACTTCGCTACGGAATGTACCAAACATCAATGCTTAACATATCACGGTCCATGCCAAAATCGTGGACTACAATATCATCATCTCAACAGGTATGAAAAATTTAGGCAGAATAAAAACTTTTAAAGGAAACCATTCCGAATATCCGACATAAAGTTTACAACCATATCCTCAAAATAAAGGTAAATCCGAAATTCATGTCCCCAAAATAAGTCCACAAAACATAGCTCATCGTAAAAATCCTTAAGCTGAAATCCACTCTCATATCTACGGATACGGAACTCGAGGCTCATCGTCAATCCATTCTACCCCATTCCCTGCAGGCTCTGGGGGGAAAATAAAAGGGTGAGTGACAAAGTCACCAGCAAGCATACCATAAAGAGTCATGAATTAAATGGAAAGTGTACACAAGAACCAAATCCCAAGATTCTCAATTTCCCAACATACCTGACCTTCAATCCATTGACCGCAAAGGTAACAGGATCATAAATTAAGTGACGGAAGATAATAAGATCATATTTAAGTGATAGAAGGTAATACGATCATAACCTAAGTGACAGTAGATTTAGCATCCTACTCGCAATTATATGCAATGTTTATGAATATGCAAATGTAGTGAAACATGCTGAGATGAAAATCAATCGCGATCATTCTTTCTTTCAAAATGTAATCGTCATAAAATGAGGAATAGAGAGGGTTCAGATCTATTATCTCTGGATCTGAAGCATGTAGAGAAAAAGGGGTTTGAGTGATTTTCAAATACATGATTTAAATGTGCACAAAAAGAGCATAAGATAAAATGTGCATGATATAAACAATCGTGTGCATGATATTGCTTAGTACTTGCCTTATTTAGCTTATATATAATGTTGCCGGACTAACGAGCCATGAAGCGTTAAAGCTTACATCATATGGCAAACATTTGTTGTGTTTATACTATTTTCAGGTGCCACTGTTAATGAACTAAACTAGTTCATTAAGTGAAGTACTTAGTTTATTAAACTAAGTAGTTCATTAAAAGAAGCCACATTTAGAAAAGGCACAAAGGCAACAAGGTTAAGGAAGGAAAGTTTTCTCCTCCTCCCCTCATTAATATATATACACGCATATACATATATAAGTGCATATATTTTCAAATTTTTTTAAAAAGGCACATACACATGTATTCCAACGTACTACCGACATGGTCCATGCCAAAATCGTGGACTACAATATCATCATCTCAACAGGTAAGAAAAATTTAGGCAGAATAAAAACTTTTAAAGGAAACCATTCCGAATATCCGACATAAAGTTTACAACCATATCCGCAAAATAAAGGTAAATCCGAAATTCATGTCCCCAAAATAAGTCCACAAAACATAGCTGATCGTAAAAGTCCTTAAGCTGAAATCCACTCTCATATCTACGGATACGGAACTCGAGGCTCATCGTCAATCCATTCTACCCCATTCCCTGCAGGCTCTGGGGGGAAAATAAAAGGGTGAGTGACAAAGTCACCAGCAAGCATACCATAAAGAGTCATGAATTAAATGGAAAGTGTACACAAGAACCGAATCCCAAGATTCTCAATTTCCCAACATACCTGACCTTCAATCCATTGACCGCAAAGGTAACAGGATCATAAATTAAGTGACGGAAGATAATAAGATCATATTTAAGTGATAGAAGGTAATACGATCATAACCTAAGTGACAGTAGATTTAGCATCCTACTCGCAATTATATGCAATGTTTATGAATATGCAAATGTAGTGCAACATGCTGAGATGAAAATCAATCGCGATCATTCTTTCTTTCAAAATGTAATCGTCATAAAATGAGGAATAGAGAGGGTTCAGATCTATTATCTCTGGATCTGAAGCGTGTAGAGAAAAAGGGGTTTGAGTGATTTTCAAATACATGATTTAAATGTGCACAAAAAGAGCATAAGATAAAACGTGCATGATATAAACAATCGTGTGCATGATATTGCTTAGTACTTGCCTTATTTAGCTTATATATAATGTTGCCGGACTAACGAGTCATGAAGCGTTAAAGCTTACATCATATGGCAAACATTTGTTGTGTTTATACTATTTTCAGGTGCCACTGTTAATGAACTAAACTAGTTCATTAAGTGAAGTACTTAGTTTATTAAACTAAGTAGTTCATTAAAAGAAGCCACATTTAGAAAAGGCACAAAGGCAACAAGGCTAAGGAAGGAAAGTTTTCTCCTCCTCCCCTCATTAATATATATACAAGCATATACATATATAAGTGCATATATTTTCAAATTTTTTGAAAAAGGCACATACATATGTATTCCAACGTACTACCGACACGTTATATATTTTACGTACGTACGTTAACGTCACACCACTATACTTAACTCATATTTATGAGTATATTCAGGTCTTATATCACATGATATAAGATATGGTGTTGACAAATTAAATACGACACGATAAAGGGTTCTAAACCAAAAATTGTCGTATCGGGCGAATATCGAAACTTCGCCAACGTGTCACGTACTTGCCATAGATAGATGGCCAGCCCCTATACCTCAAAAATCATTATTATTTTCGTGGGTTACATGTAATATTCAGCCAAAAATACTTTCCATGTTGGCACACACAAATTACTCCACATTAAGGCCAAAATGTGAAGATTCAAAGTATAATTTTGTCACATGTTAATGGTACCACTTTAGATCAGCCAAGTGCTGAGATTTAAGGTATATATTATAAATATTATTTATAACATAATATATATAACATGTGCAAAATTTGGAATTTAAATTAGAGAAAAATCGGGTAATCGATAAATATCGAAAATTCGGTTTTCTACGCACACAACACATGGAACGTTTTTGGTACATCATGTGACACGTATCTAGAAACTTTTTAAATATGTTATACATCTTAAATTATTCTAGAAAATTAAATTAAGGGCTGATTGGAATATAACATGTGTAGTATTAAATGTGCATTATTTTATAAAGTTAGCAAAAATAAATTTCAGCACATGCACATACATATCCAATGCCACCTACAGCTGAGATGGAGCTTATTTGGAGCCTTGTTGGCATATTTATTGGTCAAGGATCAATCATACAATGTTGGTGAATTAAAGAGAGAAGCTACAAATGGTAAGAATTCAAAGTTTGTCTCTCTTATAACACATGCTGAAAATTTCAGCATGCTACACAAGGCTAGCCGATTTTTTAACATAAATGTGATATAATTTGTCATCTTTTATTGTGTGATTGATTGGAAGAAGATATGGAAGCAATTTGAAAATTATTTAAATTAATAAAGTGTGATATTTTATATATCACACATGCTGAAAATTTTCAGCATGTGTGAGACATGTGGTGGGCGAATTTATGAGCTAAATAGTGTCCAATTTCATTTATCATGTGATAGGAATAATTACCATCAATTGGTGATTCATTTTTTTAAAGAAAAATCAAAGTAAATTTGGCATTATTTTGAATGAAATGGAATGATTCACATGCTGAAAATTCAGCATGGCAATGTTACATTATGGCCGATTTTTGCCTTAACAAGGAAGGAATTTTTGTCTTGCAATTTATGTGATAAATCTTATGACTTATGGAAATTATTTGGTGATGATTTTGGCACATGTTTAAGTGTTATTCTCAGATTTTTCCAAGTCATCAATGATGACAACATTCATCCAATAAGAAGGTGCCAAGTAAGCGAAGCCTAAATGATCATCCAATAAGAAGACGCCAAGTAAGCAAGACTTTGTCACAATGATGTCTTACATCCTCCCAAGGACTTAGAAGATAATTTTGAAGAGGGGGAGGCACCTACAAGGGGACGGCTACATGGCATAAAAAGTAAAGAAGAGAGCAAACAAAACAAGAACAAGCATTGCAAATCAAAGTGATCAAAAAGCCTAGCTCTTCTTCTTCTACATTCTCCTTCTTTCTTTCTTCTTCTTGAAAGCCTATTGTACTTATATTCTTATCCTTGAATAGGCTTGGATTATACCACCACATACTCTTTATCTTTGTAAAAGATTGATCAAGGTGTGATCAATCTTCATTCTTGCAAGGTGGTGGTGTTCGTGTGCATTTTATTCAACATACAAGGTTTGTAAAGGGTTGGAGTTGGTGTATAACTCCATCAACCCAGTGGTAAGGTGTTTTTGAGTTTTGTGACTAGTGTGAACCAAGGAAGGTGTTCCTTGAAGACTGGAGTAGGTTGTTTATAACCGAACCAGTATAAAAATCTTGGTGCAATTTACTTTCAGCATTTACTTTTCAGTTACTGTACAGTTTATGCTTCTTGTTCGCATCCGCAAAAATAGTAAACGATTTTCAAAAATCACAAAAATTTCCCGAAATATACTCACACGTTCTAAGGTTAATTTGGCACAAGTTTCAACCCTTTTGGATGAATATAAGTCGATCAAATATCAAAGGTTCTGAGACTAGTACAGTCTGATTTTTAGACTTGCAAAGGTTGAGACTTTGATTGTACTTGACCTACTTCCTAAAAGAATTTTGCAAAACTGTTTCAACCCAATTAAATATAGTATATAAGGAGTTAGTGGTTAAAATTTCAGAGCATTTGGACATACACACAAATAGGAATAAAATTTTTAAAACCATCTACCGTTTCTGGCAGATTCGAACAATCTGATTACCAACGGTTTTTGAAGGGGTTAAAGGTTGAATTTTAATTTGAAATTTTTCGGGGATCCTCATAACATCTAAGGTTAATTTCTCTCAAAATTTCATAATTTTTGGAGACCTATAACCTGGTTTTAGAAACGTTTTAAAACTGGTCCTGAAAACAGAATCTGTTTTCAGAAGTTGAATTGTTTAGGTTCAAACAAATTTTTAAAAACCACACTTTCCGCACCACCTATTCAAACCCCCCCTTCTAGTGGTGCCTTGCAGATCCTACAATTGGTATCAGAGCGCAGGAACACTCACTACAAAGGATCCAACGATTCAGTGAGATGGCATCCACTAGTCATAGCACCGTGCAAGAAGGAATGTCAACCATGAGGCCTCCTCTGTTTGACGGTGAGTCTTTCGTTCAATGGAAGGTAAGAATGAAACTTTTCTTTATGGCAATAGATATTGATCTTTGGTCGATTATAGAAGATGGTCCTTTTGTTCCATCTAAGTTATCCACCGTAGACGGAGTCACACTAGAAGTTGTTAAATCTAGACAAGAATATACGAGTGATGATAAAAAGAAACTTAGTATGAATGCTAAGGCTATACAACTACTATTAAACGGCCTAAGTAAAAGTGAGGCTAGTTATGTGTCTAATTGTTCTAGTGCTCAAGAGATGTGGCATATTCTTGAAATGAAACATGAAGGGACTAGCCAAGTAAAGGAGTCCAAAATTAATATGCTTATGTCCACACTTGAGTCCTTTAAATTATTGCCAAATGAGTCTATTGTTGAGATGGATTTACGCTTGACTAACATTTACAATTTTGTTGAGTCTCTTGGCAAAGCCTTCACTATGCAGGAAAAGGTACAAAAGGTCTTGCGAAGCCTTCCATCCGAGTGGGACCCTAAAGTAACGGCCATAGAAGAAAGCAAAGAGACTAAATCGATTAAGATGGAAGAACTAATTGGATCACTTAAGGTATATGAAAACAAACTTGCTTTAAGACATTCTGAGTCCATTTCTAATAATGATAGGGCTATATCATTTAAATCAAATGAATACGTCGTAGATGATAGTGACATAGATTCCGATGATGAGGACTTAATCACAATGGCTAAAAGATTAAGAAAAATATTGAGAAAATCGATTAAACATAAGTCTACCTCATCTAAGGATCATAGACATAAAAATAAGGAAATAAAGTGCTATGAATGCGGCAAACTTGGACATCTATCATATGAATGCCCTAATAAAGAAAAACAAACTAACAAATACCCTGACAAGGATCGGAACAAGAATAGACTCGTCTCAGAACCTAAACAAAGGAGAAGAGCCTTCAAAGCCTCCACTTGGAGTGACACATCCGACTCTGAGACTGATGATACGGAAGAATACAAGGCACGAGTATGCTTTACATCTAAAGCATCAAATGAGGTATCTTCCGACTCTGATTCCGATTCTGAATGGTCTTATGATGATTTATTTAGTCAATATTTAGAACTGCATAAGTTTTCAAAGACTCTTGCAAAAGAAAAGAAGCGATTAATTGAAGACAAGAAATTGTTAGAATCTTCTAACAAAGATCTTGTGTCTCAATTAAATGATTCAAAAGAAGAGTCGACATGCATTATAAATTCATTAAAATCTGAAATTTCATCATTGACATCCGAGAACATTGAATTGAAATCCGAGATTTCAAACTTAAAATCAAGGAATGCGGATGTAGAGAAAAAGGTGAAACAATTTGACACGGGATCCAACATGCTAGATCGCATTATCTTATCACAAAAGCATGATAGTGACAAAACGGGGTTGGGATACGTTGATACTAATGAAGTATCCACCAAACAAACTAAGTTTGTTGTGTCTAAGAAAGTAGACACCCCAAAGCCTCAAATGGCGTCTAAGATGACGCAAAAATTGCCTATTCCCTCATCACGCCCCACTTCTTCATCATATCATGCGAAATACAATTTTGTACCATATAGATATGAAAAGAAAAGAGTGATGCATACACGGCATTCATTCCATCCACGCACTACTCATACAAACACAAGGACATATCAAAAACGTCCTACATATAATGCGTATAAAGGAGTACTTGGCCAAAGGCCAGATACAGGTGCATCTAAAGTATATTATGTTGCGTTCTCATCATCTTTCTCACCTTTTGGAAGACCTAGAAAGGTCACCCAAATGTGGGTACCAAAAGGGACATTTTCAAAGGGTTGAATAAATAACCCTTACGAACGCACGTTGTCATACCCCGCAACTTTTGGGTCCGACATTAAATAATTAGGAAGCAACTTAAAGTATAATTGATTAATTGTATAGATTTATGAGGCATAATTGAATAAAATATAGGTGGAAAATAATCAAAAAGCTGAATTAAGGAAAATTAGGCTAAAATACCCAAAACGCCCTTCGCACTTAAATGAATGGGAGTTACACAAAAGGGGTATAACTCCCCATTGGCTACCATCGGTTATAACACCCAAAAGGAGAGGGGAAAAACCACCAGAGAGAAAGGGAAGGAGAAAGAAGAGAGAAAGAAGAAGAGAAGAAGAAGAGGAAGGAAGAAGGTCAATCTAAGTTCAATCTTTACCAAAATTCTGCAGTACACCCGTAAGCTTATCTAGACTCCAAGGCAAGTAATCTTTCTATACGCTTTACGCAAATTTTGATACATTAGGCCCTATGTTCTTACAAAGAGAAAACTTGGATCACATATTAGTAGTTTTGATTTGCCTATGCTAAATGTTTTACTATACATGTAATTGTTGTTGATGATTGTGTAAAGTCTTGTTCTTTGGGCCATATTTCTGAAAGTAGTTATGTGTGCTTTGTTGTTTGTCAAGCATGCCCACGAAAGTGTATATTTGATGTGCTTATTGTCTTGTTCTATTCTCATGTTGATTGTCTACACTTAGACGTTTGGGAGTAAGTGTAGGGAATTGAAGGATGAGTGATGGCATTGTTGTAGACTGGTTGTGTTGGGAATGTTGATGATATCTTTTGAAGGTTGGGAATGATTGAAGGTTAAGAGGGGATATTGTTAGACATAACTAAGCATCGATTCATGATTAGATGTGTTTTAAGTACGATGAATCTAGATGGTAAGATGGATCTTGAGAGGTTTAACATGAAAGGGTTGAAGGAGGAGGATGATGGGAGGAAGTTACTGCAGAAAAACTGCAGTTTGGCATCGTCAGAACACTTCGAACGCCTACATTAGGCGCTTCAAGTCACATTAGGCGCCTAATGTAGCGTTCAATGTGTCCTGAAGCTTTCCCATACAGAAAAACTACAGTTTAGAACCGTCAGAACACTTCGAACACCTACATTAGGCGCTTCATGTCACATTAGGCACTTAATGTAGCGTTCAATGTCACATTAGGCGCTTCATGTAGGCGTTCAATGTCTACGGCACATCCCCGAACACTTCGAACGCCTAGTATTGGCGCTTTATGTCACTTTAGGCGCCTCATGTGGCGTTCCGAGTATACTGGAAGTCTTTTGACCCCTTTTAGGCGCCCTATGTAAGTGTAACAACTTTGTACACTTCCTTTGAACATAAAATGCAAGGGTATTTGAGGTGTAATTGAGGAATAGATGGTAAGATTGACTAAGTAAGAATAAGATTGAATCCCAAGTGAATTAGTGAGACGAACGGACTTGGAAAGATACAAACAAGGAGTGTTTGAGGTGCAAGACCGTATACTTGATATGTAAGATGTGTGTGTGAGATACCTTTATTATCTTCCATTGCTCATAAATTACAAAGTGTTTTGAAAGTGTGCTAGAGTTGTAAACATTAAGTGTGAATGAGTAGGGTTAAGTATGAATTTGAAGTGGATTCGTGATACGAAGGGACATGAAATGATACGAGCAGGATGTGATAGAGGTTCAGGACTTTGTACTTGATATGTAAAGTGTGTGTGCATGTTTACACGTTTGATATGATGTTACATGAGCATTCTGCATCATGACATGGGCACTTGCATTTGATTTGAGAATTGCTTTGCGAAAGAACATGTGTTTACAAGAAAAGTTTGAAGTTTTCGAAAGACAAGATGGCTGCTGGTTGATCGCAGGGTATAAAAGTCACGCCTACGAAAGCAGGGTATAAAAACGTGATCTGTGAATCAACAGCAGGGTATAAAGTATTTTATGGGGCCGTGGACCTATCAGCACGGAAAATAAAGTTATTTTATGGGGCCGTGGACCTATCAGCACGGAAAATAAAGTTATTTTATGGGGCCGTGGACCTATCAGCACGGAAAATAAAGTTATTTTTATGGGGCCGTGGACCTTTCAGCACGGATATATGATATATGTAATAGGGCCGTGGACCTTTCAGCACGGATATATGATATATGTAATGGGGCCGTGGACCTTTCAGCACGAGGTATAAAGTTATATGTTATGGGGCCGTGGACCTTTCAGCACGGGGTATAAAGTTCTGTTTGCTGTGGACTGATCACCCACAGGGTATAAAGTTCTGCTACGCGAAGAATATGATATGTAAAGTGATGGAATGTTTTGTGAAATGACATGCATGACATGTTTGTGAAAGGAGACATATGCATGGGTGTTGTGTGTGATTTTAAAGAAGTACATGCATCATGATACACGAAGCATAAGACTTGACATGCAAGAAACGTGGTTAGCTTATGACTTGTTTATATGATATGTTGTTTTTGTACATGTTTATTCTCGTATCCGTGTATCTTTTATGTGCTTTATCTACTTGGAGGAATTCTTATAAAGATGCTACTTGCTAACCCGAGCACCTTATTTTGGGCAATGATTTATACACTAGTGACTCGTCGTGTGTGATCCCGTAAGGTGGATAGACGGGTTACTTGTTGGCGATAATTTCGCTAAGAACAGATACTCTATTCCTTTTCAGGTGAGCCAGAATATGAAATGGTATTTATCGAAGACGATGGCGAGTGGGCTCAGTGGGATGATGGACATGGAAATAGATAGATGGTTGCTTACTTTCTTTATGTTGGGAAAACTCGGTGTTTATTATGTTGTACTGGAGGATAAGTTAGACAGTTGTCTGAACACCCTTTTAGTTTTGCTGTATTTTCTGGTTGTATTATTGACGATGAAGTTTTAAATTTTATGACATTTTTGGTTATGTATCTTACGTCATAGATGATGTGTGCTTGATCCGCTTTGATGCTTCGTAGTTCTCGTAGTAGACTACGGCAGGTGCACTAGTTCCGATGACAGTGTCGGGCTGGGGCGCTACAGGTGGTATCAGAGACTAGGCTTCAAATCTATCTCAGAAACCTAGGTTCATGATCTTATAGCAAATTAAGACGTGATTTTCCCTTAAGTTTGATCCTTAGGTATAAGTGATGATTTTTCTAGAGTCTAAGTATGATCTGGGTTGGGTGTGTGCGAGCGCGTATATCATTTAAATTTCTTTAATAATTTAAATTTCAGACCCCATTGATCTCTGGGACACAATTCTGCGATATGCCTCTCTGCAGTATTACGTGCCCGAGATAGCAAGCTTAGACAAGATAAGGGCGTCCGACATGCTGAAATAGGGTCGGATGACAGTGTCGGAGTATGCTGACTGTTTCCATGCGTTGGGTTAATTCGCTCCTACGATTATGTAAGGTAATCGCTTAGAGATGATGAAGTTTGAGCGAGATTTGTTCTCAAGAATCCAGTCTGCAATTGTAAGTGCTGGGAGGAGAACCAAAGAGGACATGATGGACACGTGCTTTCACGTCGAGAGTGATTTCCGCAGAGTGGCGGCAGGAGATGGCCGATGCAGGATACTCTGACAAAGGTTAGAGATCAAAAGAGGAGAGTGGAGTTGGTGACAGGCCATAGGAGTTGCTGCATTGCAATATGAGTCATTATGGGAATGTGGGAAGTTGGCAAGAGTATGTTACCAATACAGACCGGTGGGTTGTCTCATTAGAGATTTCCAGAGATGAGGAGGAATGCTCGGGAAAAGGCGACTCAACAGCCAAGGACGAATACCTCATCCATGTTATGACTGATGCAGATAACTAAGAAGCTATCGACGGGTATGAGGTACAATTTTAGTGAATAAGATATTGGCCAATGTACTCTTGATAGCGGCGTGAACCCCTCTTTTGTGGCAAAGGGATTTGTTAAGCGCCTTTGTGGTTCACCAGAATAGTTGGAGATTCCATACTGTGTCCAAGCCTCCAAGATCAAATTACGATTTCACATCAACATTGACTATCGATTAAAACAAGTGACAGTTAAGAATTCTGTGATGGAAGGTATAACCTTTCAAGGGAATTGTTGTTGATTGAAGGAAGTTGAACTTACTATCAAGTGGTCTAGATCTACGAATGACACCGAAGTCGGCGTTTCTTGGGTCTAGCTAGTTATTATAGGAAGTTTGTCGAGGGATTCTCAACAATAGCGATGTTCTCAATTGCCTTACTCAAAAGAAGTCCAAGTTTGAGTGGACGGCATAATGCGAGAAAAGCTTCACGGAGCGTAAGAGGAGTTTAACCACAGCTCCAGTATTGGCTCAACCTTCTTGTATTGATGGGTAGTGATATGTAGTGATGTGTCAAAAAAACAGTCTAGGTACGTGAACTGTAGCATAAGTTATGACTTTCCATCCAAATTGAGTTTAGTTGATACTTCACTTGTAGGTTGTGTTTTGGTACAACACGAATGAGTTATCGCGCATGCTTCGAGATAGCTAAACATGAGGCAGCGGAGATTGTGGGAACAACTAAAGGACTACGACATGACCATTAATTACCATCCCAGAAAAGTTAATAAAGTGGTAGATGTATTAAGCAGAGAATCTAACCATGCGCGACACTCATCACTTGAGAGAGAAATAGAAGAATTTGGCTTGAATTTGGTTGACTCTATGGTTAATGTTTTCGCATTATAGACCGTCATCTCAAGTTTGATGAATTAGGTGAAAGAAGCTCAAAAGAAGAATAAGACTGTGGGTGATATTGCTTGGAAACTGAGGCATAGTCAGATTGATGGATTTCAGACCAATGAGGATGGGCGCTTATGTTTAGAAAAAATGTGTGTATGCCTGATTTAGATGAGCTAAGGAAAGAAATATTGCAAGGGACTCACAGCTCAAGGTTATCGATATATTCTAGTAGCACCAAAATGTACAGGGATCTATGACAATACTATTGGTGGTGTAAGCTGAAGAGGCATATTGTGGAGATTTGAGGGATGTCTGGTGCGTCAGTAAGTGGAGGTAAACACCAACGACCTGGTGGATTATCGATGCTGTCGGAGATTCCAGAGTAGAAATGTGCATGTGTCACAATGGACTTTGTGACTGGTTTACCGAGAACAATAAGTGGATATAACATGATTTTAGTGATTGTGGATCGGTTGACCAAGTCTACACATATTCTACTGGTCTCGAGGGAAGCATTTCTCGATAAGTTGGTAAATTTGGATATGGTCAACATTTGTCAGCCTGCATAGTGTTCCCATGAGCATAACGCCTAACCGAGACTAATGGTATACTGCAAAGCTCTGGACAATATTTTAGAGAGCCATGGGGACGGAATTAAGGTTAAGTACAGTGTATCATCTCCGAACCAATAGACAATTTGAGCGGACTATTCAGACCCTAGAAGACATGTTAGGGACTTGTGTCCTATACTTCAAAGGAAGTTGGGATGGAATGATTAAATTAATGGAGTTCTCGTATAATAGAAGTCACCACCATGCAAGTGACGTGGCTCTTTTCGAAGCGTTGTATAGAGGGAAGTGTAGGTCCCTCGTTTATTAAATGAAGTTGGTGCGAGGACCCTCACAGGATCTGAGTTACTTGAGAAGACGTTAGAAAATGTGAAAATCATTCAAGATAGACTTAAGACGGCTCAGGACCGCAGCAGACGTTGGACGGATGCCAGGTGTCGGCCTTTGGAGTTAATGTAGGCGAAAAAGGTTTATTTAAGAGTATCGCCCACAAAGGGTGCTATGAGATTCGGAATCAGAGGTAAACTAAGCCCCGCTTTATGGGTCGTTACGAGATACTTGAGAAGCTGGGAGCTTTGACATATAGGTTGGTATTAACTCCGGTATAAGTGCAAGTTCATAACGACTTTCACGTATCATAGTTAAGGAAGCATGTGACAGATCCAAGCCACGTGCTCGAAGCGCAACCTTTGAAACTCAAAAGTGGTGTTATTTATAAAAAGGCACCGGAGAGGATAGTAGACCGGAAGGAACATGTGTTGAGGAAGCAGGAGATCTCTTATATGAATGTCGGGTGGAGCAAACACACGGAACGTGAGGCCACTTAGGAACTCGAAGAACAGATGCGAGGGAGGTATCCTCAACTTCGTAACTACGTTACGCAAGTTTCGAGGATGAAACTTTTTGTAAGGTGGGTGGAATGTCATACCCCGCAACTTTTGGGTCTGACATTAAATAATTAGGAAGCAACTTAAAGTATAATTGATTAATTGTATAGATTTATGGGGCATAATTGAATAAAATATAGGTGGAAAATAATCAAAAAGCTGAATTAAGGAAAATTAGACTAAAATACCCAAAACGCCCTCCCCGCTTAAATGAATGAGGAGTTACACAAAAGGGGTATAACTCCCCATTGGCTACCATCGGTTATAACACCCAAAAGGAGAGGGGAAAAACCACCAGAGAGAAAGGGAAGGAGAAAGAAGAGAGAAAGAAGAAGAAGAGAAGAAGAAGAGGAAGGAAGAATGTCAATCTAGGTTCAATCTTTACCAAAATTCTGCAGTACACCCGTAAGCTTATCTAGACTCCAAGGCAAGTAATCTTTCTATACGCTTTACGCAAATTTTGATACATTAGGCCCTATGTTCTTACAAAGAGAAAACTTGGATCACACATTAGTAGTTTTGATTTGCCTATGCTAAATGTTTTACTATACATGTAATTGTTGTTGATGATTGTGTAAAGTCTTGTTCTTTGGGCCATATTTCTGAAAGTAGTTATGTGTGCTTTGTTGTTTGTTAAGCATGCCCATGAAAGTGTATATTTGATGTGCTTATTGTCTTGTTCTATTATCATGTTGATTGTCTACACTTAGACGTTTGGGAGTAAGTGCAGGGAATTGAAGGATGAGTGATGGAATTGTTGTAGACTTGTTGTGTTGGGAATGTTGATGATATCTTTTGAAGGTTGTGAATGATTGAAGGTTAAGAGGGGATATTGTTAGACATAACTAAGCATCAATTCATGATTAGATGTGTGTTAAGTATGATGAATCTAGATGGTAAGATGGATCTTGAGAGGTTTAACATGAAAGGGTTGAAGGAGGAGGATGATGGGAGGAAGTTACTGCAGAAAAACTGCAGTTTGGCATCCCCGAACACTTCGAACGCCTAGTATAGGCGCTTTATTCACTTTAGGCGCCTCATGTGGCGTTCCAAGTATACTGGAAGTCTTTTGACCCCTTTTAGGCGCCCTATGTAAGTGTAGCAACTTTATACACTTCCTTTGAACATAAAATGCAAGGGTATTTGAGGTGTAATTGAGGAATAGATGGTAAGATTGATTAAGTAAGAATAAGATTGAATCCCAAGTGAATTAGTGAGACGAACGGACTTGGAAAGATACAAGCAGGGAGTGTTTGAGGTGCAAGACCGTATACTTGATATGTAAGATGTGTGTGTGAGATACCTTTATTATCTTCCATTGCTCATAAATTACAAAGTGTTTTGAAAGTGTGCTAGAGTTGTAAACATTAAGTGTGAATGAGTAGGGTTAAGTATGAATTTGAAGTGGATTCGTGATACGAAGGGACATGAAATGATACGAGCAGGATGTGATAGAGGTTCAGGACTTTGTACTTGATATGTAAAGTGTGTGTGCATGTTTACACGTTTGATATGATGTTACATGAGCATTCTGCATCATGACATGGGCACTTGCATTTGATTTGAGAATTGCTTTGCGAAAGAACATGTGTTTACAAGAAAAGTTTGAAGTTTTCGAAAGACAAGATGGCTGCTGGTTGATCGCAGGGTATAAAAGTCACGCCTGCGAAAGCAGGGTATAAAAGCGTGATCTGTGAATCAACAGCAGGGTATAAAGTATTTTATGGGGCTGTGGACCTATCAGCACGGAAAATAAAGTTATTTTATGGGGCCGTGGACCTATCAGCACGGAAAATAAAGTTATTTTATGGGACCGTTGTAGCGCCCCGTACTCGGCTACCCCTCGTACGGTGCACCCGCCGTACTTTCCCTTTCGGAAAAGTACAAAGCGTCGATACTTAACTCGTAAAACCCATGGATAAACATGGATTACAAAGTCACGATCTTAACAGGTAGATAAAAATACGGCAGAATTTGAACCTTAATCCGAAAGCGTCAAATCGCGAATACATAGCAAAATTATACAAACTGAACCGATAGCAAACTACACCGCGAAATTATACAAACATTATCCGAAAAGAGTCCGAAAGTAGCTAAGTCCCAAAATGTCCCAAAGGCTCATCAAAGGCTTTCATCATCGTTCTCTTAACAGCGACTTCAATAACCTATGGGTATGGCATTCTTGGCTCATCATCAACCCACTCGACTTCATTACCTGGCTCTGGGGGGAAAAATAAATGGGTGAGCGACAAAGTCGCCAGCAAGTATACAATAACACCGTACAATAAAGAGAAAACGGCATACAAGAATCAAACCCCAATTCCTTAGGTTAAAACATACCTGCCCATGCTTTTCCTAGGCATCATATTTACAGTCATACCAATACTTAGCTAAAAACTAAATGTCATCACTTAGTTAGATTCTACGTGCTATAGCCAACCCTTACTTCTATAAATAGGTATCATGCATAATGTGTATGAAAATGTGAATGTGATGCAATGCAACGGGAAAACATTCTTCCTTTCATTTAGACATGCTCATAAAAACACTTGAACTTTCTTTCTTTCTTTTAAATCATGCTCATCATAAAACAAGAGAGTGTGTCAGCCTATTATACCGGGCATGACTCGGTTCTTGTAACATGATCACCTTCAGGTCTATTATACTGGACCTGGCTCGGTTCTTATACTCTTCAGACCTATTATACCGGGCCTGGATCGGTTCTTACATTTCATCAGACCTATTATACCGGGCCTGGATCGGTTCTTATACTTCTTCAGATCAATTAACCCCGGATCTGTAGCGGGTTAAGCTGGCCAGAAGGGACGAAATTCTTTCAAAACAGAAACTTTATATAAACATCAATAAAATCATGAGCATGGAACATATGAGCATGTCAATGCAAGTGCATGAGATGCAACATGGTAAAATGCACTTATAACATCATAAACAACTTTCTTCATGGGCTGGAAAACGATCCAGCAGCATGTCCTGTATTGTCCGACCTCAAAATCAACCTTTAGAGCCTATTTTCCAGAAACTAAAAATATGGACATTTACCACATGATCTTAACCAAATTCTGTACAAATTTCATGTGATTTCGACAAGCGTAGGTACCTCAATAAAAATAATTCCCAACAAGGGTACAACAGAAATTCTGCTGCACTCTCAACTCCATTCCTTACCTTGTCTCCATCCATAAACTCATTATGGGGCTCACTTAGCACCTGGGAATCTTTCCTATTTCCTTTATGAACAATATTCAAATGCCCATTCACCAAAACAAGTCAAAATAAATACGATACAATTCATACAAGCACAAAGGGTCAATCTGTCCTGTTTTCCAGAATGTTACACCAACTTTCCCTCAATGGTTTACCATCAAGATCAATAGATAAAATCAATTTCTTTACATGGATACTTAGCTCTATGTCTTAAGTACTTCTTGTAAAAATTTCAGGTCAATCCAAGATGTTTAAGGTACTTAAATAATTTTTCTCCCTAAGGTGGTACGACCAGAAACTGTTTTGACCCCTTGATACCAAAAATTCATTTCTGACCAATCCACAAATGAATTTCCAGAAATTCCAACTCCACAATAAAATAGACATAATAAGCTACGACCACACCAAAAATAAGCTCAATCCAATGTTTAGAAGGTCCTTAACTAAGTCCATCAATTTGGCATAAAATCTGTCCAGAACTCTGTTTTCAACCAACATGCATAGAAATATCCTTTCCTTCCTAATTTTGTTCTTTAGCCTATAATCCAAGTTAATGGTCATTCAATAGACATAATAAGGCTTTCCTATACTAATTCAAGTCTCTTTTTAGCATGCAAAAGTCGTTCATATGGCTGTTCATTCCTTCTAAACAAAACAGTCCTTTAGTCCAAGAATTTCACATATTAAAATCACTAAAAATGCTAGGTTTCATACCAATCATGTCTCATTCAATATCAAACATAGGGCAGTCCCTAATCCATCACTTTTAACTCTTATTTCAAGTTTAAACATGCTTTATATTGCAACATAAGAGAGGTCTATCATCCAACCTTTCAAGACATAAGAAAAGGTAACAACTTAGGCATATTTCCACTAAAATCACGTCTTAAGCTTCTAGACATTCAAGTATGCACATAATCACATATATTGTAAGGGGTTAAAGTATACTTGCCTCTTCAAGCTAAATCTCTTGTCTTTGCTTGGCTATGAAGTGAGATGTGATGAAATCCTTCACCTTCTTCACCTTAAGCATACGGTTTTGATGAAAGGATTCATGTTAGCTTCATTCCTTACCAAAATAAGAATTCACTTAAGGGAACTTGGATTGAGACTTACCTAGATGTCTTCTTGAGTCTTGAAGTTGAAGTTAAACTCCCATCCTTCAAGATGTTGGGGGCGAAATCTTGGTGAGGGGAATGGAAATTGTCTAAGTGTTTTGCTCTTGCATGATGAGAAGATAGATGTTTCTAGAATGGTTTGATTTAAAACATGTTAGGGACTTAGGAGAGGGGGGACGGTTTTGGAGGGATTTTTGTGAGGGTTAGGGCTTTCTTGAATGTTAATCAAGGTTAAGTTAGTATAACCTTGGTTACTTTATTCAAACTATAGTTACTTTTGTGCTAACCCAAGTTACTTTATTAAATCATGGTTACATTAACATTGGTTTAGAGAAAAGTAACCATGGTAGGATTTAAAAATCCTCCATGTCTAGACACTAAGGGGGGCGGTTTTGGTTGGGGTCTTTATGACCTCAACCATACTACTTCCTTCTTTAATGAGTTATCTTAACTTGTTCCTTAAATGCATGTCTATTTTATTTTCTATTTATTCTTTGCATAATAACTTCTTGTCTTATTATTTTAACTAATAAAATTTGCTAGAGATTTCTAGAACATCTCCATGTATAGGCCGAAATTTTGGGCCTCTTAGGCATCTTGATATTCCTTGTAATTTTGATTCATATATCATATTGCTGCCTATATTTTATTGTATTCCAAGATTAGCATATGTATGCATACATATACCATATACACGCACATACATATATATTGGTATGTATGGTTCATATAACTCTACATTTCATGGACTATCTCAAGAGTATTTAAGTAAAAAGAGTTACGTGGACTTAAGTAACACGCTCTAAAAGAAATTGTCGCTTTCATTCCATCTCACATTCATAGTTTTTACGTACCTGATTGTTGGGGTACAACATCCTTCCCTCCTTCAATAAAGTTTCGTCCTCGAAACTTATGAATTGTCAAAGAGATATGGGTACTTTTGCTTCATGCCTTCCTCTAACTCCCAAGTGGCTTCATCAACTGAATGGTTCTTCCATTGCACCTTGACCATAGGAATAGACTTATTCCTCAATGCTTTCACTTCCCTATCAATTATCCTTTCGGGTTCCTCAACATATGATATATCAGCTTCAATCCTCAAAGGTTGTTCATCCATAATATGGCTCGAATCATGCACATACTTACGCAATTGAGATATATGAAACACTTTGTGTAATTGAGACAACGATGGTGGTAGTACAAGTCTATAAGCAACTTCTCCAATCCTTTCCAAGATCTCAAATGGTCCAATGAATCTAGGACTAAGTTTACCTTTGATTCCAAACCGCTTTACTCCTTTTGATGGGGATACCTTCAAGAATACCTTATCTCCTACTTGAAACTCAAGTGGTCGACGCCTTATGTCGGCCCACGCCTTGCTTCTATCTTGAGCAGCCTTCAATCTTTGTCTTACAATCATAACCTTTTCCTTGGTTTGTTCCACTAAGTCAGGTCCTGTGAAAATCTTATCTCCAATCTCATTCCAATACAATGGCGATCGACATTTTCTTCCATAGAGAGCTTCATAAGGAGCCATTCCAATAGATCTGTGATAGCTGTTATTGTAGGAAAACTCAACCAACTTCAAACTCTTATCCCAGCTACCTCCAAAGTCCAACACACAAGAACGCAACATGTCCTCCAATGTTTGAATTGTTCTCTCTGATTGACCGTCAGTCTGGGGATGAAAAGCTGAACTCATGCGAACTTCCGTACCCATCGCTTTCTGAAATGCCGTCCAAAACCTTGATGTGAAGCGGGGGTCTCGGTCACAAACTATGCTCATAGGAACTCCATGCAAACATACAATCTAATCAACATACATAGAAGCCAACTTTTCCATGGGTGCTTTAATCGACATTGCCATGAGATGAGCACTCTTTGTCAACCGATCCACGACAACCCAAATAGTGTCATATCCACTTCTTGTCTTAGGTTATTCGGTTACAAAATCCATAGCGATGTGATCCCACTTCCACTCAGGCACCTCAAGTGGTTGCAATAATCTAGCTGGCCTCTGATGTTCTGCTTTGACTTTCTGACATACAAGACATTTCTCAACAAAGTCTGCTATCTGATTCTTCATTCCTGGCCACCAAAACTTTTGCTTCAAGTCATGATACATCTTATTTGCTCCTGGGTGAATAGAAAATCGAGAATTATGGGCTTCCTGAAGTACTTCACTTCGTATCGCGTCATCATTAGGCACACACAATCGACCTCTAAACCATAAACTGCCGTCACTACGGACTTCAAAATCGTCAGATGGCTTCTCTTTCAACTTTCTCTTAACTTTCATCAATGCATCATCCTTCTCCTGAGTCTCCTTAATCCTATTGATCAAAGAAGGAACCACTACTAACTTTGCAAGCACGTCGGAAATCGAATCCACTTCTTCCAGACCAAACTCTTCCATATCACGCTGTAAAGGTGGTTGACGGGGATGACTCGTCTTACGACTCAAAGCATCAGCAACTCTATTAGCTTTACCTGGATGATACTGAATAGAGATGTCATAATCCTTGATCAACTCAAGCCATCGCCTTTGGCGCATATTCAGCTCCTTTTGAGTGAAGAGGTATTTCAAACTCTTATGATCCGTGAAGATCTCACACTTCTCTCCATACAGATAATGACGCCAAATCTTCAGAGCAAATACAACTGCTGCAAGCTCAAGGTCATGTACTGGATAATTCTGCTCAAACGGCTTAAGCTGGCGAGACGCATACGCGATCACCCGTCCATTCTGTATAAGAACACAACCCAATCCATTCTTGGAAGCATCACTGTAGATCACAAACTGTTCTCCTGAAACGGGTTGAGCCAAAACTGGTGCAGACGTCAACCTTGCCTTCAGCTCAGAAAAGCTACTTTCACAATCCTCATTCCATACAAATTTTGTCTTCTTCTGAGTCAATCTAGTGAGTGGCATAGCTATCCTTGAAAATCCTTCAACAAACTTGCGGTAGTAACTGGCCAGTCCGAGAAAACTCCTTACTTCAGTGACATTGGTCGGTCTCGGCCACTCAGTAATTGCCTCAATCTTTCGGGGATCAACCGAAATCCCATTTTCAGTAATAATATGGCCCAGAAATGACACACTATGCAACCAAAACTCACATTTACTGAATTTCGCATAGAGCTGATGCTTTCTTAGAATACCAAGTATTGTCCTCAGATGAGCTGTATGAGTTTCCTCATCAGGCAAATAAATCAGGATATCGTCAATAAAGACTACCACATACTTATCCAATTGGTCCCGAAACACCCGATTCATAAGATCCATAAACGCTGCAGGGGCGTTGGTCAGTCCAAAAGGCATTACGAGAAATTCATAATGTCCATATCTCGTCCTGAATGCTGTCTTAAGAATATCCTCAGCTCTTATCTTCAATTGAAAATATCCAGATCTTAGGTCCACTTTGCTAAACACCCGAGCTCCCTGCATTAGGATACTTTAGATATTATTCATGATTATTATATTGAATTAAGACTTGGTAATTACTGACCCGAAGCTGGTGGAACAGATCGTCGATCCGAGGCAACGGATACTTATTCTTCACAGTGATCTTGTTGAGTTCCCAATAATTAATACACAACCGCATACCTCCATCCTTCTTCTTTACAAATAAAACTGGGGCACCCCATGGCGACACAATTGGACGAATCAACTTCTTTTCCAATAACTCATGCAATTGCTCTTTTAGTTCTTTCAGTTCAGCGGGTGCCATGCGGTAAGGAGCTTTAGAAATGGGCTCAGCTCTGGGGATGAGATTTATCTCAAAGGAAATTTCTCGATCAGGAAGTCCTGGTAATTCCTCTGGAAAGACATCAAGAAACTCTTGAACTACTGGAACTTGCGAAATGTCCACTGCTGCCTGCTCGACACTAAGAGCATAAACAAGATAGCCTTGACATCCCTTTCGCAACGCTCGACGAGCACGAGCTGTATTCACAAAAATATCCTTTGACTTCTTCAACTTGGGACCTCCTTGGAATGATACTTCCTCTTGCTCCGGGGCTCTGAAAGTGACTTTCTTCTGATTGCAGTCAATATGGGCATGGTTCTTGGACAACCAGTCCATACCAAGGATAATGTCAAAGTCACTCATAGCAATCGGGATCAGATCAGCCGCGAACTGATGGTCATCGAGCTCGACCGCGCAATTCTTATACAGATAATGAGACGTAAGCACTTGACCACCAGCGGCTTGGATTCGATAAGGTGATTTCAGCCGGATAGGATCATGGTCTAATCCCTTTGCAAATTTCTTAGATATAAAAGAGTGGTCGGCGCCACTATCAAACAACACATTTGCGGGCATACAACATACTAGAATAGCGCCTGAATCATGCAAAGCTTTAACTACGCAGTAATATAATATTTATCAAATTAGCATTGCATACTTTTTAAATCATACCAGCCACGACGTCTCTAGCTTCCTCAACTGCAGCATCGGTCATCACATGCACACGCGCATTCAGGCGCTGACGTTGGTTCCTCTGCTGCTGACCACCACGCTCACGACAATCTCTCAGAATATGCCCAGTCTTTCCATATCCAGCACAAGCAGCTCCCTTATCAGGACAATCCCTAATTATATGACCAGTCTTGCCGCAACCAAAGCACTTACCAGCTTGTCCATAGCACTCCCCCAAATGATTCTTCTGACAATGGGGACACTTGGGAATGGCCTGCTGCTGCTGTCCTTGATTTCCTTGATTATTTCTTTGATTATTCTGATTCTGCCCACGGCGCTGTCCACGATTCTGATTTCCTCTTTGGTTCTGATTCTGCTGTCTATTTTGCCTCCCATGAAAATTATGTCTAGTCATCTTCCTTGCTCCTTTATCACCAGAAGTGTCCCTTCCTCTTTTCTGGCCCATCGTCGCATCACGACGAATGATATCCTTCTCGATCCGATAACATGCATCAACGAGCGCCTCAAAATCAGCAGAGATAACATTTACCAACCAAGTGTGAATCCTTGGGTTCAGCCCACTCTCGAACTTCACCATCTTAGATTCCTCATCATTCATCGTAGCCGGAGAAAATCTACCCAAAGCCAGAAACTTGCTCACATATTCAGACACAGTCATACCAGGTTCTTGCTTCAACATTTCAAAATCATGCCTCTTTTGCATCTGTACTGACGGGGGAAAATAAAACTTGTTGAACTCTTGGATGTATCTCTCCCATGGAATAGGTCGGGGCAAAGGTTGCAGCTTAGCCTTCCACCACTGGGTTCGCCTCACCAAGGAGGAAAGGTCTCACAGCTTGGGTTTTCATATTGTCAGGGGCTCCATTCAGTTCAAAACAGTTCTCCACTTCATCTAACCATTTTTCAACCATATCGGGGTCAGACTTGCCTTCAAAAGGCGGCACATTCGCTCGCTTGAGCTTCTCAAAGTAATACTGCGCATCTCTTATCGGTTCATAAGGGGGAGGAGGGGCAACTTGGTGAATCATTCCCTGGCCAATCGGAGTTACGGTCTGACAGAATGCTTGGAAATCTGGAATAAGAAGTGGCACTTGCGGAAGAGGGTTTCCTTGAGCTGGTGGGGGATTTTCATTCTGAGGTGGAGGAGGAGGCGGTGGATTCTGATTCTGAGGAGGAGGTGGAGGGACTTGATCTTGAGGTTGTGCAGGGTTTGGTTCGGGTGCATGGGCAGCATCTCTGCAAGGTCTACCACGAGTCCGAACCATCTGTATACGGAGCAGAAAGATATATATATATATATATATATATATATATATATATATATATATATATATATGGATCGAAGTGACTGACTGAATTTAGACATGCTTGGAAAAAGAAATTTAAAGCAGGAAAAAGAGTTAATATGCAACATATCAGGCTAGCATGTCAACTAGGGGACCTTATTTCCAATCTATGTTGTCTAAGCTAAGGCCATCCCTCTTCTAAGATCATGACTTAAGTCTAAGATCAATTCTTAGTTTTCTAAGATCATAACTTAGCTTCTATGTTCTGCCCGAATCTAGAGCCTGGGCTCTGATACCACCTGTAGCGCCCTGTACTCGGCTACCCCTCGTACGGTGCACCCGCCGTACTTTCCCTTTCGGAAAAGTACAAAGCGTCGATACTTAACTCGTAAAACCCATGGATAAACATGGATTACAAAGTCACGATCTTAACAGGTAGATAAAAATACGGCAGAATTTGAACCTTAATCCGAAAGCGACAAATCGCGAATACATAGCAAAATTATACAAACTGAACCGATAGCAAACTACACCGCGAAATTATACAAACATTATCCGAAAAGAGTCCGAAAGTAGCTAAGTCCCAAAATGTCCCAAAGGCTCATCAAAGGCTTTCATCATCGTTCTCTTAACAGCGACTTCAATAACCTATGGGTATGGCATTCTTGGCTCATCATCAACCCACTCGACTTCATTACCTGGCTCTGGGGGGAAAAATAAATGGGTGAGCGACAAAGTCGCCAGCAAGTATACAATAACACCGTACAATAAAGAGAAAACAGCATACAAGAATCAAACCCCAATTCCTTAGATTAAAACATACCTGCCCATGCTTTTCCTAGGCATCATATTTAAAGTCATACCAATACTTAGCTAAAAACTAAATGTCATCACTTAGTTAGATTCTACGTGCTATAGCCAACCCTTACTTCTATAAATAGGTATCATGCATAATGTGTATGAAAATGTGAATGCGATGCAATGCAACGGGAAAACATTCTTCCTTTCATTTAGACATGCTCATAAAAACACTTGAACTTTCTTTCTTTCTTTTAAATCATGCTCATCATAAAACAAGAGAGTGTGTCAGCCTATTATATCGGGCATGACTCGGTTCTTATAACATGATCACCTTCAGGTCTATTATACCGGACCTGGCTCGGTTCTTATACTCTTCAAACCTATTATACCGGGCCTGGATCGGTTCTTACATTTCATCAGACCTATTATACCGGGCATGGATCGGTTCTTATACTTCTTCAGACCAATTAACTCCAGATCTGTAGCGGGTTAAGCTGGCCAGAAGGGACGAAATTCTTTCAAAACAGAAACTTTATATAAACATCGATAAAATCATGAGCATGGAACATATGAGCATGTCAATGCAAGTGCATGAGATGCAACATGGTAAAATGCACTTATAACATCATAAACAACTTTCTTCATGGGCTGGAAAATTCGATAAATATCGAAAATTCGGTTTTCTACGCACACAACACATGGAACGTTTTTGGTACATCATGTGACACGTATCTAGACACTTTTTACATATGTTATACATCTTAAAGTGTTCTAAAAAATTAAATTAAGGGCTGATTGGAATATAACATGTGTGTATTATTAAATGTGCATTATTTTACAAAGTTAGCAAAAATAAATTTCAGCACATGCACATACATATCCAACGCCACCTACAGATGAGATGGAGCTTATTTGGAGCCTTGTTGGCATATTGATTGGTCAAGGATCAATCATACAATGTTGGTGAATTAAAGAGAGAAGCTACAAATGGTAAGAATTCAAAGTTTGTCTCTCTTATAACACATGCTGAAAATTTCAGCATGCTACACAAGGCTGGCCGAGTTTTTAACATAAATGTGATATAATTTGTCATCTTAAATTGTGTGATTTATTGGAAGAAGATATGGAAGCAATTTGAAAATTATTTAAATTAATAAAGTGTGATATTTTATATATCACACATGCTGAAAATGTTCAGCATGTGTGAGACATGTGGTCGTCGAATTTATGAGCTAAATAGTGTCCAAGTTCATTTCTCATGTGATAGGAATAATTACCATCAATTGGTGATTCATTTTTTTAAAGAAAAATCAAAGTAAATTTGGCATTATTTTGAATGAAATGGAATGATTCACACGCTGAAAATTCAGCATGGCAATGTTACATTATGGCCGATTTTTGCCTTAACAAGTAAGGAATTTTTGTCTTGCAATTTATGTGATAAATCTTATGACTTATGGAAATTATTTGGTGATGATTTTGGCACATGTTTAAGTTTTATTCTCAGATTTTTCCAAGTCATCAATGATGATAACATTCATCCAATAAGAAGGTCCCAAGTAAGCGAAGCCTAAATGATCATCAAATAAGAAGATGCCAAGTAAGAAAGACTTTGTCACAATGATATCTTACATCCTCCCAAGGACTTAGAAGATAATTTTCAAGAGGGGGAGACACCTACAAGCGGACGGCTACATGGCATAAAAAGGAAAGAAGAGAGCAAACAAAACAAGAACAAGCATTGCAAATCAAAGTGATCAAAAAGCCTAGCTCTTCTTCTTCTACATTCTCCTTCTTTCTTTCTTCTTCTTGAAAGCCTATTGTACTTATATTCTTATCCTTGAATAGGCTTGGATTATACCACCACATACTCTTTATCTTTGTAAAATATTGATCAAGGTGTGATCAATCTTCATTCTTGCAAGGTGGTGGTGTTCGTGTGCATTGTATTCAAAATTCAAGGTTTGTAAAGGGTTGGAGTTGGTGTGTAACTCCATCAACCTTGTGGTAAGGTGTTTTTGAGTTGTGTGACTAGTGTGAACCAAGGAAGGTGTTCCTTGAAGACTGGAGTAGGTTGTTTATAACCGAACCGGTATAAAAATCTTGGTGCAATTTACTTTCAGCATTTACTTTTTAGTTACTGCACAGTTTACGCTTCTTGTTCGCATTCGCAAAAATAGTAAACGATTTTCAAAAATCACAAAAATTTCCATAAATATACTCAAACGTTCTAAGGTTAATTTGGCACAATTTTCAACCCTTTTGGATAAGTATAAGTCGATCAAACATCAAAAGTTCTGAGACTAGTGCAGTCTGATTTTCAGACTTGCAAAGGTTGAGACTTTGATTGTAGTTGACCTACTTCCCAAACGAATTTTGCAAAACTGTTTCAACCCAACTAAATATAGTATATAAGGAGTTAGTGGTTAAAATTTCAGAGCATTTGGATATACACACAAATAGGAATAAAATTTTCAAAACCATCTACCGTTTCTGGCAGATTCGAGCAATCTGATTACCAACGGTTTGTGAAGGGGTTAAAGGTTGAATTTTAATTTGAAATTTTTAGGGGATCCTCATAACATCTGAGGCTAAGTTCTCTCAAAATTTCATAATTTTTGAGGAATTTGTTTTCAGAAGTTGAATTGTTTAGATTCAAACAAATTTTTAAAAACCATACTTTCCGCACCACCTATTCAACCCCCCCTTCTAGTGGTGCCTTGCAGATCCTACAAAGCGGTCATACCATTCCCTTCAGATCTATTATCTCTGGATCTGAAAATGGTCATACAATCAATCATCATCATCAGGTCTATTATCTCCGGGCCTGGACGGTCATAAACATCATCCTCATGTCTATTATCTCTGGTCCTTGACGGTCATAATCATCATCCTTAGGTCTATTATCTCTGGGTCTGGACGGTCATAATCATCATCAGATCAATTAACCCTGGATCTGGTGCGGGTTGTGTTGGCCAGAAATTAATGGTACCATAAGAGTCTTTTCTTTCAAAAATAGAAATCTTATATTTAAAAGAGCTTTAATTATATTTCTTTGGCATAAAATCAGTCTCATAAGTGGCATGAACATGGACAATGCAATGCATGATATGCAACATGCGATTCATGACTAAATACATCATAGAAAACATATACGGACTTGTCCCTTTAGCTGAAAAGCAGTCCAGCAGTAATGCCCTGTTCACACAGCCTCAAAATAATCAATTCAGATCCTATTTCCATAAACTCTTGCCGTAACATGCATAAAGGGTTCTTAGCTACATGCCATAAAATTTCATAACATTTCAAGGTGTCTAAGACCTTCAAAATATCAAATTACTATCAAGGGGTACTGCTGAATTCTGCAGCGCAGTACCCGCCTTACCTCAGTTCCAACGGGCATAGTACAATATTCATTTAGGACTATTACCTAGAAAACATATCCAAAATACTAAGGAATAATATCATATGTCCAAACATCACATACAAGTCTAAATAAACAAGATCAAAGCCTCACAACACACGCCATCAGAATGCCATGTTTTCCAGTTTTGCACCGTGACTTTCATCTCAGTTGTTTACCCTCAAAACTTTAGTCTCAAGCCAATTGCCTTACATGGACGTGTACATCTATGTCTTAGGTAAATACCATAAAAATTTCAAGGCAATCCAACATGTTTAAAAGGGTCATTTAATTATCTTTCTCAGTCTAGTTACCTACAGAATCTGCAGTGACCTGTTCTTACTAAAAATTCTATTGAGGTCAAACCACAAGCTCTTTTACAGAATTTGCACCTCACAAATTTACTACACATATGAAGCTACTAACATACCAAAATTTAGCCAAATTACACACTCCTAAGGTTCATTTTAAGTCCAAACAAATTGCTAGTCAAAAGTGACCAGTTTCAGAGAACCTTTCATTTCATCACTTTTATTCTTCAAGCATTTTCCCCCACTAACTTCATCCCCTAAAATAACTTTCTGACCACCAAGTACATATTTTAACATGAGAATTTCAAGTCTCATACCATTCTTTAATCTACAACATAATTCACGCCAAACAGCCTCGTCACTACACGTAGAACATGACATTTTTATACCTTTTATGCCTCGTCAAGTCTATTCCTAGCAAGACTTAGTTCATTATTCAACAAATCTCCAAAATAGTCCGGTTTTGTGAAGACTAAGTCTCATACTATGTTCAAGTTAGGCACATGACTCATTCATAGAGAAAATCACTTAACATGCCAATACTTTCCTTTATAAACCAACTAATTTCTCATGCTTTAGTTCAACTAAGATTCATGACTTAAAAATAACTAGACATTCAAGCATGCACTTTCACAAATAAGTCAAGAGTGTCTAGAGTATACTTGCCTCTCTTAAGCTTAGAACTTTCCATAGCTTGAGCCTTGGTTGAAATGGATTGAAGTTTCCTCCAACTTCACTAGAAGCACACGGTTTTAGGGAGGAAATGAAGGTGAACATTAGCTACTATTGAAATGAAGAAAAGGACTAGATTAAGGCTAGGTTTCTATACCAAAATAGAACTTAAGTGGAGATGGAAAGAGATCCCACCACCAAGATGCTAGCTTCTCTTAATAGCTTGAGAGATCTTTCCCCTAGTTACCATTAGGGGTCATGGTTTTTGTAAGAAAAAAGAGGTACAATGTCGGCTTTACCATTTAAAATGTGGAATCCCCTTTAGAAGTTAGGATGCAACTTACGTAGGTGCGATTTAGAGCTTGAAGATAGTCTTGGGTCTCCTTAGTCAAAGCTAGCCGTATGAGATGATTGAAGGTTTGCCTAAGTGTGCAAGAGGCCTTTAGTGATTTATCTTAGGATAAACTCTTGAGAGTATTGTGAGGGAGAAATGGAACGAAGCTTCTAGGATGATCTTGAAGAAGGTCTCATGGAGTACCAAGAAGAGGGTACCCGGTGGTTCTTACATAAAGAAGGGGAAAGAGACTCTTCATGTGCACGGGACATAATATGAAGGGTCTTTAGTGTCTTGAACCATTTACTACTTGTTTACTTTTGAGGGTAGGTTAAAGAAAAGTAACTAGAGTAGTTGATAAAGGGGGTCTCATGGCTAACCATGATATTTAGGGGGGGGGGGTTTAGGCTTATTTATTCCTTAGTTGATTTTGAGGATAGTTAATGAAAAAGTTGCTAAGGTAAAAGTGGTTAGTTGGGATATTAAGATGAAACTGATCTCATGGATCCCCCCATGGTTGCATGCGGCGGTCTTAGGGGAAAAAGGGGAGGGAATTCTTCAAATCTTGGAACAAAATCATGAGGTTCTTAATTACATGTGTAAGCCTTTTCTTTTAGAATTATTTTAAAGGTTAATAAATTGGTTAGTTGGCTTTAAGAAGTTAGATTATTCTAGAGTCTCCAAGACTCCATGTGGCCGAATTTCTCTAAAATTTCAGGAGGGTAGATTTGTCATTTCACTTGCTTCATAAGACATACTTGTATTATTATACTATTTCTTATAACATTTACTTTAAGGAAATTTAATTAAAGAGGATGTAATAAAATTTAATTAAGTGCACTTGGATGAACTAATATTTTATTAAACCACTTCATACGAGTCGGAGATACACAGTGATGTCCGTTGGGTACAACATTCTCCTCCGTTATCACAAGTTTCGTCCTCGAAACTTAAGAGTACTAGTCAAAGAGATGTGGGTATGAGCCCCTCATGCTTTCTTCGGTCTCCCAAGTGGCTTCATCAACAGAGTGGTCCTTCCATTGCACCTTAACCATGGGAATCGATCGCTTTTTCAGGGCCTTTTCCTTCCGATTAATCATTCTCTCAAGCTCTTCTTCATCAGACACATCGGCTTCAATTTCCAACGGCTACTCCTCAATGATATGATGGGTTTGTGCACGTACCAGCAAAGCTGGGATAAGTGAAATACATCGTGTAGCTGAGACAGCGATGGCGGTAGGGCTAATTGGTAGGGAACTTCTCTAACCCTTTCAAGAACTTCATATGGCCCGATGAATCTTGGACTCAGTTTTATGCCAAATCTTTTTACGCCTTTTGATGGCAAGACCTTTAAGAACACTTTCTCACCTGCCTGGAATTCCAATGATCGACGCTTTTTGTCGGCCCAAAATTTGCTTATCTTGAGCCATCTTCAACCTTTGCTTGACAGTCATCACTTTTTCTTGTGTTTGCTCCACTAGATCGGGTCCTGCAAAAATATTGTCTCTAATTTCATCCCAATAAAGTGGAGATCGGCATTTCCTTCCATACATCGCTTCATAAGGGGCCATTCCAATGGATCAGTGACAGCTATTATTAAAGGAAAACTCCACCAACTTAAGACTTTTGTCCCAACTTCCTCCAAAATCAAGGATACAAGCTCGTAACATGTCCTACAGTGTTTGGATGGTTCTTTCCGATTGACCATCAGTCTGAGGATGAAATGCTGAACTCATTCGAATTTCAGTGCCCATCACTTTCTGGAAGGCGATCCAAAATCTGCAAGTGAAACGAGGGTTGCGGTAACAAACTATACTCATGGGTACTCCGTGCAAGCATACAATCTAATCAATATACATGGAAGCCGATTTCTCCAGAGAGGCTTTGATTGACATGCAAATGAAATAGGCAGACTTTGTCAAACGATCAACCACCACCCAAATAGCATCATATCCATTCTTTGTCCTTGGTAGGTCAGTCACAAAGTCCATAGTGACGTGATCCCATTTCCACTCAGGAACTTCAAAGGGCTGCAACAATCCTGCAGGTCTTTGATGCTCCGCTTTCACCCTTTGGCAGATAAGACATTTCTGTACGAATTCAGCAATTCGCTTCGTCATGCCATGCCACCAAAACTTCTGCTTTAGATCTTGATACATCTTGTTGGCTCCTGGATGAATGGATAGGCGAGAACTATGAGCTTCTCGAAGGACTTCATTCTTTATGATGTCATCATTGGACACGCATAATCGACCCTGAATCATATGCTGTCATCATTTCGGACCTCAAAATCTTCAGATGGCTTCAATTTCAACTTATCCTTGATCTTCTTCAATGCTTCATCTTTTCTTTGACCCTCTTTAATTTTATCAATTAGAGAAGGAATTAAAACCAACTTAGCAAGAACATCATTAATGGAATCGACGTTGGCGCATATTTAACTCCTTTTGGGTGAAAAGGTACTCAAGGCTTCTGTGATCTGTAAAGATTTCTCACCTTTCACCGTATAGATAATGCCTCTATATCTTTACGGTGAATACCACGTCTGCAAGCTCAAGGTCATGGACCGGATAATTCTGTTCAAACGGCTTCGGCTAACGAGATGCATATGCAATCACTCGATCTTTCTGCATTAACACACATCTTAGGCTGTTTTTCGAGGCATCACTATACACCACGAAATTCTCACCAGAAATAGGTTGAGCCAAAACTAGAGCAGATGTCAATTTCTCTTTCAACTCTTCAAAGTTCCTTTCGGAGTCTGAATTCCATTCGAACTTTATCTTCTTTTGCGTCAATCGGGTGAGAGGCATAGCAATCCTAGAAAATCCTTCAACGAATTTGCGATACTAGCCAGCGAGACCAAGAAAGCTCCGCACTTCTGTGAAATTCGTTGGCCTTGGCCATTCCATGATTGCTTCAATCTCTTTGGGATCAACCGATATCCCATCCTCAGATATGACATGGCCGAGAAATGCTACACTGTGAATCCAAAATTCGCATTTGCTAAATTTGGCGTACAACTGCTTCTTCCGTAAGATATCAAGAACGATCCTCAAATGGGCTGTGTGGGACTCTTCATCCGGTGAATAAATAAAGATATCATCAATGAAAACGACAACGAACTTATCTAGTTGCTCCTGAGATACTCGATTTATAAGGTCCATGATGACGCAAAGGCGTTTGTCAATCTGAATGGTATCACAAGGAATTCGTAATGTCCATAACGCGTCCTGAATGCAGTTTTTGGAATATCCTCGGCTTTGATCTTTAACTAAAAGTATCCGAAGCGTAGATCAACTTTACTGAAGACTCGTGCTCCCTGTACCAAGATAGCTTTAGACAGGCCTCAAAACATAATCTTATCGAAAAATAATTGCTTACCCGAAGCTGATCAAACAAATCATCGATCCTAGGTAGCGGGTACTTATTCTTTATTGTAATCGTGTTGAGTTCTCTATAATCTATGCATAGACGCATGCTTCCATCTTTTTCCTTTATGAATAACACGGGAGCAGCCCAAGGAGAGACGCTTGGGTGGATAAGTTTCTTTTCTAAAAGCTCACACAACTGTTCGTTTAAGTCCTTCAATTCAGCAGGCGCCATTCAGTAAGGTGCCTTTGATATAGGCTTGGCTCCCGGAATTAGATTAATTTCAAATGCGATCTCACGATCTAGAGGAAGGCCCGACAATTCTTCTGGAAAAACATCAGGATACTCTTGAACTACCGGAGCTTGAGAAAGATCAGATGGCGCTTGATCGACACTTAAATCATCAACTAGGAATCTTCATGTCCTTTCTTCAACACACTACGGCACGGGCCGCATTCGCATAGACTTTGTTGAGGAATTTCTTCAATTTTGAACCTTCATGAAAAGTTACTTCTTCATGTGTTGAGTCCTTAATGGTAACCAGTCTTTCACGACAATCAATGTGCGCGCAATTCTGGGAGAGCCAATCCATTCCAAGAATTATGTCGAACTCGCTCATAGTTATTGGGATCAAGTCTGCTACGAACCATTGCTCGTCAAACTCAATCTCACTGCCCTTGTACAATTGGTGAGAAACAAGCACCTAATCACCAGCTGCTTGAACTCTATATGGCGTCCCAAGATGGACGGGGCTATGATCAACATTCTTCGCAAACTTCCTTGAGATAAATGAGTGGCTAGCGCCACTATCAAACAATACATTTGTAGGCACACTACATACTAAGATAGTTCCTGAATCATGCAAGATTAAGTAAGCGACAACAAAACAACAATATCTTGCAAAATATAAACATTGCATAAATCTTAAAGCATATCAGTCACAACATCAGTAGCTTCATCAACAGCAGCATCGGTCATAACGTGGACCCTTGCATTTGCACGCTGACGCTGGTTCTTTGGTTGCTGCTGCTGGGCTCCTTTTTTCGGACAATCTTTGATCAGATGGCTGACTTTCCCACAACCAAAACACATAGTTCCTATGTCTTGACAGTTCTTAAGCACATGGCCCACCTTACCACATCCAAAGCATTTCCCTGCCTGAATAAAACATTCTCCCACATGGTTCTTTTTGCAAGGAGGACAAGCTGGAATAGCTGGCTGCTGCTGCTGACCCTGATTTCTTGGCCAATTCTTTTGCTGCGGGCGGCGCTGAAAGCGATTCTGATTCTTTCCCTACCGACTGGGTCCTATGAAATTCTGTTTTGTACCACTACCAGATGCTTCTCTTCCCCTCTTCTGACCAATCTCATCATGGCGGATGATGTCTCTCTCAATCCTGTAGCAGGCATCAAGTAATTCTCCAAAATTTGCAGGATTTGCGTGAACCAACCAAGTCCTGATCCTCGGATTTAATCCTCTTTCAAATTTCAACATCTTTGTCTCTTCATCATTCATCTTCGATGTCTGAAATCTCCCCAGATCTATAAACTTATTGGCATAATCAACAACAATCATCCCTTGCTCTTGCTTCAATGACTCAAACTCATGTCTCTTTCGCAGCTTAACTGAAGGGGTAATGTAGAACTTGTTGAACTCTTGTAAAAATCTCTCTCATGGTATCGGTCTTGGCAAAGATTGCAGATTAGATTTCCATCACTGATTTGCTTCTCCAAGCAAAAATGGTCTAACAACTTTTGTTTTCATTTCTTCAGGTGCACACATCAATTCAAAGCAATTCTCCACTTCATCAAGCCACTTCTCTGCAATGTCGGTATCTGATTTTCCTTCAAATGGTGGTACATTAGCTCTCTTCAGTTTTTCAAAATAATACTATGCATCCTTAACTGGCTCATGTGGCTGAGGAGGAGCATTTTGCTACATCATAACCTGACCAATCTGAGTCACAGTCTGGCAGAAAGCCTGAAAGGCGTGGATATCAGGAATCATATGAGGTAAGGGCCCCTGAGGTGTAGGATTATTCTGAGCAGGAGGTGGGTTCTGATCTTGCGGTGGTGATGACGGAGGGACCTGAGCAGGTGGAGGAGGAATAGGCTCCTGAGTCTGTGGAGGGACCGGCTGCGGTGCAGCAGGTCTGACTCTAGCGGGTCTGCCACGAGGTCGAGCCATCTGCACTACGGAGCGTCAGAATTTATTCAAAGTTGAAATATAAGGATATGTGAGAGAAATAAATTCATAATTTAAAGAAAACTCGAACAAAGAGAAAAGGAGATAAGATTCGGATTAAATTCTTAGGCATTCAAAATCTCACCGACTAGGATTTAATCATTAGGTTAAGGTCCTAATTCCAATCATCCTAGTCTAAGGTCGACACTCTTCTAAGATCATAGCTTAGGTCTACAATCAAACTTAGATTTTCTAGTATCATAAATTAGTTCTATATCCTGCCCAAATATAGAGCCTGGGCTCTGATATCACATGTAGCGCCCCGTACTCGGCCTCCCTGGGTACGGTGTACTCGTCGTACTTCAATACGGAAAGTATCATACGTCAATGCTTAACATATCACAGTCCATGCCAAAATCGTGGGCTACAATGTCATCATCTCAACAGGTAAGCAAAATTTCGGCAAAATAAAAACTTTTAAAGGAAGCCATTCCGAATATCCGACATAAAGTTTACAACCATGTCCGCAAAATAAAGGTAAGTCCAAAATTCATGTCCCCAAAAAAGTCCACAAAACATAGCCATCGTAAAAGTCCTTAAGCAGAAATCCACTCTCACGTCTACGGATACGGAACTTGAGGCTCATCGTCAATCCATTCTACACCATTCCCTGCAGGCTCTGGGGGAAAAATAAATGGGTGAGTGACAAAGTCACCAGCAAGTATACCATAAAGAGTCATGAATTAAATGGAAAGTGTACACAAGAACCAAATCCCAAGATTCTCAATTTCCCAACATACCTGACCTTCAATCCATTGACCGCAAAGGTCACAGGATCATAACTTAAGTGATGGAAGATAATAAGATCATACTTAAGTGATAGAAGGTAATACGATCATAACCTAAGTGACAGTAGATTTAGCATCCTACTCGCAATTATATGCAATGTTTATGAATATGCAAATGTAGTGCAACATGCTAAGATGAAAATCAATCGCGATCATTCTTTCTTTCAAAATGTAATCGTCATAAAACGAGGAATAGAGAGGGTTCAGATCTATTATCTCTGGATCTGAAGCAGTCATACCATTCCCTTCAGATTTATTATCTCTGGATGTCATACAATCAATCATCATCATCAGCTCTATTATCTCTAGGCCTGGACGGTCATAAACATCATCCTCAGGTCTATTATCTCTGGGCCTGGACGGTCATAATCTTCGTCAGATCAATTAACCCTGGATCTGGAGCGGGTTGTGTTGGCCAGGAATTAATGGTACCATGGGAGTCTTTTCTTTCAAAAATAGAAATCTTATCTTTAAAAGAGCTTTTCTTAAATTTCTTTGGCATAAAGTCTGTCTCGTAAGTGGCATGAACATGGACAATGCAATGCATGATATGCCACATGCCATTCATGACTAAATACATCATAGAAAACATATACGGACTTGTCTCTTAAGCTGAAAAATAGTCCAGCAATTATGCCATGTTCACACGGCCTCAAAATCATCAATTCAGAGCTTATTTCCATAAACTCTTGCCGTAACATGCATAATGGGATCTTAGCTACATCCATAAAAATTTCATAACATTTCAAGGTGTCTAAGACCTTCAAAACATCAAATTACTATCAAGGGGTACTGCTGAATTCTGCAGCACAGTACCCGCCTTACCTCATTTCCAAGGGGCATATACAATATTCATTTAGGACTATTACTTGGAAAACATATCCAACATACTAAGGAATAATATCATATGCCCAAACATCACATACAAGTCTAAATAAACAAGATCAAAGCCTCACAACACACGCCATCAGAATGCCCTGTTTTCCAGTTTTGCACCGTGACCTTCATCTCAGTTGTTTACCCTCAAAACAGTAGGTTCAAGCCAATTTCCTTACATGGACGTGTACATCTATGTCTTAGGTAAATACCATAAAAATTTCAAGGCAATCGAATATGTTTGAAAGGGTCATTTAATTATCCTTCTTAGTCTAGATATCTGCAGAATCTACAGTGATGTATTCTTACTAAAAATTCCATTGAGGTTATACCACAAGCTGTTTTATAGAATTTCCACCTCACAAATTAACGCTACTAGCATACCAAAATGTAGCTAAATTACACACTCCTAAGGTTCATTTTAAGGCAAAACAAATTGCTACTCAAAACTTTCCAGTTTCAGAGAACCCTTCATTTTATCACTTTTATTATTCAAGCATTTTCCCCCACTAACTTCATCTCCTAAAATAACTTGCTGACCACTGAGTTCACATTTTAACACGAGCATTTCAAGTCTCATAACACTCTTTAAGCTACACCATAACACACGCCAAACAACCTCGTCATTACACATAGAACATGACATTTTTATACCTTTCATGCCTCACCAAGTCCATTCCTAGCAAGAGTTAGTTCATTATTCAACAAATCTCCAAAACAGTCCGGTTTTGTGAAGACTAAGTCTCATACTATGTTCAAATTAAGCACATAACACATTCATAGAGAAAATCACTCAACATTGCCAACACTTTCCTTTATAAACCAACTAATTTCTCATGCTTTACTTCAACTAAGATTCAAGACTTAAAAATAACTAGACATTCAAGCATACACTTTCACGAATAACTCAAGAATGTCTAGAGTATACTTGCCTCTCTTGATCTTAGAACTTTCCCTAGCTTGAGCCTTGGTTGAAATGGATTGAAGTTTCCTCCAACGTCACTCGAAGCACACGGTTTTAGGGAGGAAATAAAGTGAACATTAGCTACTATTGAAATGAAGAAAAGGACTAGATTAAGGCTAGGTTTCCTTACCAAAATAGAACTTAAGTGGAGATGGAAAGAGATCCCACCACCAAGATGCTAGCTTCTCTTAATAGCTTGAGAGATCTTCCCCCTAGTGACCATTAGGGGTCACGGTTTTTGTAAGAAAAAAGAGGTACAATGTGAGCTTTACCATTTGAAATGTGGAATCCACTTTATAAGTTAGGATGCAACTTACCTAGGTGAGATTTAGAGCTTGAAGATAGTCTTGTGTCTCCTTAGGCCAAGCTAGCTGTATGACATGATTAAAGGTTTGCCTAAGTGTGGAAGAGGCCTTTAGTGATTTAGCTTGGGATAAACTCTTCAGAGTATGTAAGGGAGAAATGGAATGAAGCTTCTAGGATGATCTTGAAGAAGGTCTCATAGAGTACCAAGAAGAGGGTACCCGGAGGTTCTTACATAAAGAAGGGAAAGGAGACTCTTCATGTGCATGGGACACAATTATGAAGGGTCTTTAGTGTCTTGAACCATTTACTACTTGGTTACTTTTGAGGGTAGGTTAAAGAAAAGTAACTAGAGTAGTTGATAAAAGGGGTCTAATGGCTAACCATGATATTTAGGGGGGCTAGGCTTATTTATTCCTTAGTTGATTTTGAGGATGGTTAATTAAAAAGTTGCTAAGGTAAAAGTGGTTAGTTGCGATATTAAGATGAAAGTGATCTCATGGATCCTCCCATGGTTGCATCCGGCGGTCTTAGGGGAAAAAGGGGAGGGAATTCTTCAAATCTTGGAACAAAATCATGAGGTTCTTAATTACATGTGTAAGCCTTTTCTTTTAGAATTATTTTAAAGGGTTAATAAAGTGGTTAGTTGGCTTTAAGAAGTTAGATTATTCTGGAGTCTCCAAGACTCCATGTGGCCGAATTTCTCTAAAATTTTGAGTGTTGTACCCCAACGATCATGTACGTGAAAACTATGAATATGAGACGGAATGAAAGCGACAATTTCTTTTAGCGTGTGTTACTTAAGTCAACTTACCCCTCTTTACTTAAGTATCATTGAGGTGTTACCAAGCCAATTTAAATAAGGAAACTTCAAGAAAGTCATACATGAAATATAGAGTTATATGAACCATACATACCAATATATATATGTGCGCGTATATATGATACATGTGTATGGAATAATACCTACATGCGTGTACATAGGAGGATATATATACATTTACATAAGTACACCTAGGCGTGTATATATATAATGTATACATACATACGCTAATCTTGGAATACGATAGAATAAAGAAAACATTATGGTACATAAATTGGAAATTACAAGAAATATCAAGATGCCCAAGAGGCCCCAAAATTCGGCCAAGGCATGAAGGGGATTCTAGAATTCTCTTGATTTTCAATCCATTAATAGGAAATTAAAATAGCTAAATAAATAGAAAACAAAATAGACATGCAATTAAGGAACAAGTAAGACAACTCATTAAAGAGAGAAGTAGCATGGTTGAGGTCATTAAAGACCTCAACCCAACTGGCCATAATGCCTAAATTAACCATGGAGGATTTCAAAACCAACCATGGTTACTTTTTCTTAAACCAAGGTTAAGATAACCATGATTTGATAAAGTAACTTGGGTTAGCCCAAAAGTAACCATAGTTGGAATAAAGTAACCAAGGTTATACTAACTTAACCTTGATTAGCACTCAAGAAAGCCCTAAACCCCACAATTATCCCTCCAAAATCGGCCAAGCCCTCCCCATCTCCTAAATTTTTAAATTTTGCAAGACAACATCTTACAATCATCTAGAAAATTCTTCCCAAGCAAGCCAAGCAACACTTAGCAAAATTCCCTCTTACTCTCACAAATATTTCGGCCCCAACATCTTGAAGGATAGGAGTTTAACTTCAACTTCAAGACTCAAGAAGACATCTAGGTAAGTCTTATTCCAAGTTCCCTTAAGTGAATTCTTGTTTTGGTAAAGAATGAAGCTAACATGAATCCTTTCACTTTCATCAAAACCGTATGCTCAAGGAAAGGAAGGAGAAGGATTTCATCACATCTCACTTCATAACCAAGCAAAGACAAGAGCTTTAGCTTGAAGAGGCAAGTATACAATGATCTCTCATGATTTATTTAAAGAGTTTGTGACTTGAATGCTTAGAGGTTCTTAAGATATGATCTTTAGTTGAATGTCTTAAGTTGAGACTATATCTTAGAGATTCCTTAAGAACAATGCATCTTATGTGGTTTATTCTCTCAAAGATGGAATCTTTTTATTTCGTGCATTAAGATTCAAGGCTGTTTCAAGATGATTTAAGTTACAACTAATTGAGTCTAGGCAAGATTGATGCTAGTTTGAAACTTGGAAGATTTATGGAAAAGCATGCATATGTAAAGTAGTAGCTTTATGAAATCTTTAGTAAGACTATCTTGGGATGAATCTTGAATGTGAATGCATGCTTGAATATAAGTTGTGAAATGTGGACATGACACCATACCATTTTCGGTCTAAAGGATGGAATAAAAGGTGAACAAGGACTTTTGAACTTGTTTAGATGAAAAACTAGCAAACTACTGGAATATGGCAGAGTGGAATGACGTTTTAAATGGCTTAAGAACTAACCTTACAGACCTTCAATGAAGCTAATTTTTGGTACAAAGTTAGCCTTATGAGTTTAGTACATGTGAGAGTTGGAATTTCGTTAAAATAAGCTAAGGATTATTTTTAAGAAATTATACGGTAAAACTGCCGCAGTGGAAAATTTTGGAGCTAAGCAGAATTGATCAATGTAGTTAACGAATTAAAAGGAGGCCTTGTAGACCTTCAATAAACCTGATTTTTAGTAAAAACTTAGCCCAATGTGGATAGAAGAGACGCCATCTAGAGTTTTGGTAAAAGGAGTTATAGTTAATTTTTAATAAAATAATAAGTAAGGCTGGTCAGACTTGAAAAACGGAAACCAAGCAGAATTGTGACCTCTTTTGAGTGGCTCAAAAACGGACCTTGTAGAGGACCAATAAATCTGATTTTTGGCATGGTAATAAACCTATGAGTGTAGTAAACACGCCAGCTAGAATTTTGGTAAAACCATTTTTGGATTATTTGTAATGATTTAATTAGTAAAACTGCTCAGCTGGAATCACTGGAATCAACCTGAAGTTTAGTAACGACTTTATGGACTCCGAAAGGGGAATTAGAGATATGTAAATAGGCTAAATTTCGGTAGGACCCTAGTTCCACATGTTTATAACTTGTGCAAGTTGGAATTTCCGAAAAATGAATCACGAATTTGCCGCAATTGAATTTTTGGTAAAATAGGTCAGATCAGTTTCAGCATCTAACGTATTCCAGAAATTAAGTAAATAAGTCCCTTTAAGCTTATCGAAATAATCTGAAATTTTTATGATATGTATCTAGGATTCCACCAAACGTATTTGTGACAAAAGATTATGGAAATGGACCTATTTGGTTAGCTTAACCGCCCCATGAATACGAAGTAAAAAGTCTGGAAGTATTCAGCTTCCAAATTCATGCATGTTCATATGTTATAAGGAATGCATACGATTATCCATGTCATGACTTGCATCGCATATCACTACATGTATCACGCATGATCATGAAACTGATTTTTCATGGATTTTATGATGCAAGCAAGTTTTACAAGCGACCATGTTTTCGTTATGCATGAAAAGTTTTTACGGTCCCATGTTTTTAAAGAAAGCTTCATGATTCCTTTGCCGGCCAAGCATGCGACTAACCTGACTCCAGACTCGAGGTTAATTGGTCTGATGACATGATATGTTCTGGACCCGCTCAGATCCGGGGTTAATTGATCTGATATCTGTTCTGGACCCGTTCAGATCCGGGGTTAATTGATCTGATATCTGTTCTGGACCCGTTCAGATCCGGGGTTAATTGGTCTGATATCTGTTCTGGACCCGCTCAGATCCGGGGTTAATTGGTCTGATATCTGTTCTGGACCCGCTCAGATCCGGGGTTAATTGGTCTGATATCTGTTTTGGACCCGTTCAGATCCGGGGTTAATTGGTCTGATATCTGTTCTGGACCCGTTCAGATCCGGGGTTAATTGATCTGATATCTGTTCTGGACCCGTTCAGGCCCGAGATTAATTGGTCTGATTATATGTTCTGGATCCGCTCAGATCCGGGGTTAATTGATCTGACACTCTGTTTTTACGACATGTTACTTTATGGGACCAAAATGATGTTTTGACATGACATGACATCATGCATTGCATCTTGCATAATTCACGATCATGAGGACATGTTGCATATTACAGTTAATGGTTATAAGTTATTATTGGTATATCATTACCTAAAAACATGTTCAAGCTGTAGGCCAAGTAAGTTCAGGATCCAAGACCAGGTATGGTATAGCATTCCCTAAAAATATGCTTAAGCTAAACGTCAAGCAAGCTCAGGATTTAAGATCAGGTATGAATTATGATCCTTTGAGGTTTTTGGGGTAATACATTCATGTTATGATTCTTTACGTATTTCATGGTCGTTTATTGTATTCTTGCTGGGTGATTTTTATCACTCACACTTTATTTTTCCCGAGAGCCAGATAATGCCAAGGTAGAATGGATCGAGGATGAGCCGAGGGTACCTTATCCATAGGCGAGAATATTTGAAGGGAGCTAAGCTAAGGACTTTTGTGCGGCCAAGACGTTTTGTATCATGACTATGTTTGAACTCTTTGGATTTTAGTTATGTTATTTTGTGGGACTACCACCTTTGGGAACTTAGTAAATTGGTGATGCATGTTTGATTTAAAAAGTTTTAATTCTGTCGAAATTTTACTACCATGTTGAATGTTGGCATGGGAGTCCACGAGTTATGTTATGGATGTTCGCATGTTATGCATGACGCCTTGTACTCTCCTCAGTGAAGTACGGCGGGTGCACCGTATCCGGACGAGGCCCGGGTGCGGGGCGCTACAGGTGGTATCAGAGCTCAGGCTCTAGATTTCGGGCAGAACGTAGGACTAAGTTATGATCTTAGCAATCTAAGTTTGATCTTAGACCTAAGTCATGATCTTAGATGAGTGATGGCCTTAGACTAGGACCACGTAGACCGGGTTTAGGATGTAACTTAATAAAGAATCTCTGAGGCAAGAGTCGGGTATGACAGTAGCTGAGTATGCAAATAAGTTCATCGCACTTGGGAGGTTTCAGCCTGTCACTATGAATGATGAAGAAACAAAGATGCTGAAGTTTGAAAGAGGTCTAAACCCAAGGATTAGGACATGGTTGGTGAATGCAAATCCTGCCAATTTTGGAGCACTTCTGGATGCATGCTATCGTATAGAGAGGGATATCATACGAAGAGATGATGTGGGCCAAAAGCGAGAAAGACAAGGGACCGGAGATGAGAAGTATAGGAAAATGGCTAAGAAGAATTTCAGAGGATCCGTTCATCAGGGATAATCTCAAGGACAGAATCAACGCCGCAACAATAATCAGCAGAAGAATCCGGCCCCATCTCAGCAGCCAGCAATACCAGAATGCCCTCATTGCCAGAAAAGACATATGGGAGAGTGTAGGTGGAAGACTGGTAAGTGCTTTGGATGCGGAAAGGATGGCCACATGATTAAGGATTGTCCAGAAAAAGGAGCGCAGCAGCAACAGCAGCCCAAGAACCAACGGCCCAGAGCTAATGCAAGAGTGCACGCTATGACAGATGCTGATGTCGAATAGACTGCTGACGTAGTGACTGGTAAGATTTAAAGTTTTATGTCTTCAGTACCTTTCACTTATGCATAACCATCATATTGCTTAGAAAATATGCCTGGTTCAGGAACCATCTTAGTGTGTAGCATACCTGCAAATGTGTTGTTCGATAGTGGCGCTAGCCACTCTTTTATCTCAAAGAAGTTTGCTAAGAATATCGATCGCGATCCAGTCCGATTAGAATCGCCCCATAGAGTACAAGCAGCTGGCGACCAGATGCTTGTTTCCCATCACATATTCAGGAATTGTGCCCTGGAGTTTAATGACCAGTTGTTTGAGGTAAATTTCATCCCCATATCTATGAGTGATTTTGACGTGATTCTCGGAATGGATTGGCTCTCAAAGAATCATGCTCACATTGACTGCCGAGGCAGGCAAGTTATCATTAAGAACCCCACTGGAGAGGAGATGTCATTCCAAGGAGGAACTAAGTTAAAGAAACCATCTAAGAAAGTCTTTGTTAACGCAGCTCGTGCCAGCCAAGCACTAAAGAAAGGTCATGAAGGATTCTTGGTTTATGTTCTAAGTGTTGAACAAGAAAGCCCTACCCTTGCACAAATTCCAGTTGTTAATGTATACCCTGATGTATTTCCCAATGATCTGCCTGGACTACCTCCTGATCGCGAGATTGCTTTTGAAATAAACCTTGTTCCAGGAGCTGAACCCATATCGAAAGCCCCTTATCGCATGGCACCTGCGGAACTAAAGGAGCTAAAGGAACAGTTACATGAGCTGTTAGAAAGGAAACTCATTCGCCCCAGTGTTTCACCTTGGGGTGCTCCGGTGCTATTTGTGAAAAAGAAAGATGGAAGTATGCTCTTATGCATCGATTACCGGGAGCTCAACAAAATCACCATAAAGAACAAGTACCCATTACCACGGATTGATGATTTATTCGACCAGCTCAGGGTAAGTAACTCGTAAGTTTTAACTTGACTAAGTTTAAATCCTTTGAAAACCTATCTAAAGCATTTTAATGCAGGGATCTCGAATTTTTAGTAAGATTGACCTACGATCTGGATACTTTCAATTGAAGATTAAGGCGGAAGATGTCCCTAAGACTGCTTTCAGAACCCGCTATGGACACTATGAGTTCTTAGTCATGCCTTTTGGTTTGACCAATGCCCCTGCCGCCTTTATGGATCTTATGAATCGAATCTTCCAAGAGCAATTGGACAAGTTCGTAGTGGTCTTCATAGATGACATCTTGATTTATTCACCCGACGAAGAGACTCACGCAGCCCATTTGAGGATAGTCTTGAATATTCTAAGAGCAAGACAGTTGTACGCTAAGTTTAGCAAATGCGAGTTCTAGCTGCGAAGTGTATCATTCCTTGGTCATGTGATTTCAGAAGCTGGGATTTCGGTAGATCCCAAGAAAATTGAAGCTATCACAGAATGGCCCAGGCCAACAAATGTTACTGAAGTGAGAAGTTTTCTCGGACTAGCTGGATATTACAGGAAGTTTGTGGAAGGATTTTCGAGGATATCTGTTCGCCTCACTAGATTGACCCAAAAGAAGACCAAGTTTGAGTGGAGTGCCGAATGTGAAAGGATTTTCTCGGAGCTAAAAGCAAAGTTGACATCCGCTCATATCCTAGCTCAGCCCACTCCTGGTGAGAAGTACGTATTGTACAGTAATGCTTCGAAAAATGGTCTCGGGTGCGTCCTTATGCAGAATGACAAAGTGATAGCCTATGCATCCCGACAATTGAAACTATTTGAGCAAAACTACCCTATCCATGATCTTGAACTTGCCGCAGTGGTATTCGCGTTAAAGATATGGAGGCACTATTTATATGGCGAGAAGTGCGAAATCTACACAGACCACAAGAGCCTAAAGTACCTCTTTACCCAGGAAGAGCTTAATATGCGGCAACGTAGATGGTTGGAATTGATTAAAGATTATGATCTCTCCATTCAGTATCATCCAGGAAAAGCCAACAAAGTCGCTGATGCCCTAAGCCGAAAAACAAGCCACCCACGACAACCACCTCTTCAGCGAGACATGGAAGAATTTGGCCTGGAAGAAGTTGACTCAATCGATGAAGTTCTCGCCAAGTTAGTTCTTGTTCCTTCATTAATTGATAAGATCAAGGAGACTCAAAGACTTGATGAAAACTTAAGAAAAGTCAAAGAAAGGATGAAAGATAAGCCGCGAGATGACTTTGAGGTTCGCAGTGATGGTAGTTTATGGTATCAAGGACAATTATGTGTCCCCGACAACAAAGAAATTAAGGATGAAGTCTTGATGGAAGCTCATAATTCTCGATTGTCTATACATCCTGGAGCTAATAAGATGTATCAAGATCTCAAGCAAAAGTTTTGGTGGCCCGGTATGAAGAAACAAATAGCAGGATTTGGTGAGCGATGTTTGATCTGCCAAAGAGTAAAAGCCGAACATCAAAGACCTGCTGGATTGTTACAACCCTTAGAAGTTGCCAGAATGGAAATGGGACCACATCACCATGGACTTTGTGACCGATTTGCCCAAGACTAAGTATGGGAATGACGCTATATGGGTGATTGTGGACCGTTTGACTAAGTCTGCTCACTTTTTGGCTATGACGATTAAAGCATCTATGGAGAAGTTAGCATCTATGTATATTGATCAGATTGTTTGTTTACATGGAGTGCCCATCAGTATTGTTTGCGACCGCGACCCCCGATTTACTTCGAGATTTTGGACTGCCTTTCAAAAGGCAATAGGCACAGAGATAAGAATGAGTTCCGCCTATCATCCTCAAACAGATGGACAATCAGAAAGAACTATCCAAACCCTTGAGGATATGCTCCGCGCTTACATTCTTGATTTTGGAGGAAGCTGGGATAGAAGTCTTAAACTCGTTGAGTTTTCCTACAATAATAGCTTCCACAGATCCATCGGAATGGCACCTTATGAAGCATTGTATGGACTGAAATGTCGATCCCCACTATATTGGGACGAAATTGGAGATAAGGTCTACGCAGGACCCGACATTGTTGAGCAAACACGAGAGAAGGTAAAGTTAGTCCAACAAAGGCTAAGAGCAGCGCAAGATAGAACGAAGATATGGGCAGACGAAAGGAGGAGACCTTTAGAATTTCAAGAAGGAGAGAAAGTTTTTCTAAAAGTTTCCCCGACCAAAGGAGTTAAGAGATTTGGCGTCAAAAGAAAGCTAAGCTCAAGATTTGTTGGACCTTATGAGGTGCTTGAGAAAATAGGCGAAGTTGCGTACCGCTTGGCGCTACCACCATCTCTTTCTCAGCTGCATGATGTATTCCATGTTTCTCAACTCCGTCGATATGTATATGACCCGAGCCACATCCTTGAAGATCAACAGTTGAAGGTTGAAAAAGATGTAACTTATGAAGAGGAACCCTTAAGGATAGTTGATCGGAAAGAGAAAGCTTTAAGGAAGAGATCCATACCCATGGTGAAGGTACAATGGAGGCATCATTCGGAAGAAGAAGCAACATGGGAAATGGAAGAAGATATGAGGAGTAGATACCCCCATCTTTTTGCCTAGTTCCGAAGTTTCGAGGACGAAACTTATGATAAGGGGGGGGAGGATGTTGTACCCCAACGATCATGAACGTGAAAACTATGAATATGAGACGGAATAAAAGCGACAATTTCTTTTAGCGTGTGTTACTTAAGTCAACTTACCCCTCTTTACTTAAGTATTATTGAGGTTTTACCAAGCCAATTTAAATAAGGAAACTTCAAGAAAGTCATACATGAAATATAGAGTTATATGAACCATACATACCAATATATATATGTGTGCGTATATATGATACATGTGTATGGAATAATACCTACATACGTGTACATAGGAGGATATATATACATTTACATAAGTACACCTAGGCGTGTATATATATATATGTATACATACATACGCTAATCTTGGAATACGATAGAATAATAAAAACATTATGGTACATAAATTGGAAATTACAAGAAATATCAAGATGCCCAAGAGGCCCCAAAATTCGGCCAAGGCATGAAGGGGATTCTAGAATTCTCTTGATTTTCAATCCATTAATAGGAAATTAAAATAGCTAAATAAATAGAAAACAAAATAGACATGCAATTAAGGAACAAGTAAGACAACTCATTAAAGAGAGAAGTAGCATGGTTGAGGTCATTAAAGACCTCAACCCAACCGGCCATAATGCCTAAATTAACCATGGAGGATTTCAAAACCTACCATGGTTACTTTTTCTTAAACCAAGGTTAAGATAACTATGATTTGATAAAGTAACTTGGGTTAGCCCAAAAGTAACCATAGTTGGAATAAAGTAACCAAGGTTATACTAACTTAACCTTGATTAGCACTCAAGAAAGCCCTAAACCCCACAATTATCCCTCCAAAATCGGCCAAGCCCTCCCCATCTCCTAAATTTTTAAATTTTGCAAGACAACATCTTACAATCATCTAGAAAATTCTTCCCAAGCAAGCCAAGCAACACTTAGCAAAATTCCCTCTTACTCTCACAAATATTTCGGCCCCAACATCTTGAAGGATAGGAGTTTAACTTCAACTTCAAGACTCAAGAAGACATCTAGGTAAGTCTTATTCCAAGTTCCCTTAAGTGAATTCTTGTTTTGGTAAAGAATGAAGCTAACATGAATCCTTTCACTTTCATCAAAACCGTATGCTCAAGGAAAGGAAGGAGAAGGATTTCATCACATCTCACTTCATAACCAAGCAAAGACAAGAGCTTTAGCTTGAAGAGGCAAGTATACAATGGTCTCTCATGATTTATTTAAAGAGTTTGTGACTTGAATGCTTAGAGGTTCTTAAGATATGATCTTTAGTTGAATGTCTTAAGTTGAGACTATATCTTAGAGATTCCTTAAGAACAATGCATCTTATGTGGTTTATTCTCTCAAAGATGGAATCTTTTTATTTCGTGCATTAAGATTCAAGGCTGTTTTAAGATGATTTAAGTTACAACTAAGTGAGTCTAGGCAAGATTGATGCTAGTTTGAAACTTGGAAGATTTATGGAAAAGCATGCATATGTAAAGTAGTAGCTTTATGAAATCTTTAGTAAGACTATCTTGGGATGAATCTTGAATGTGAATGCATGCTTGAATATAAGTTGTGAAATGTGGACATGACACCATACCATTTTCGGTCTAAAGGATGGAATAAAAGGTGAACAAGGACTTTTGAACTTGTTTAGATTAAAAACTAGCAAACTACTGGAATAGGGCAGAGTGGAATGACGTTTTAAATGGCTTAAGAACTAACCTTACAGACCTTCAATGAAGCTAATTTTTGATACAAAGTTAGCCTTATGAGTTTAGTACATGTGAGAGTTGGAATTTCGTTAAAATAAGCTAAGGATTATTTTTAAGAAATTATACGGTAAAACTGCCGCAGTGGAAAATTTTGGAGCTAAGCAGAATTGATCAATGTAGTTAACGAATTAAAAGGAGGCCTTGTAGACCTTCAATAAACCTGATTTTTAGTAAAAACTTAGCCCAATGTGGATAGAAGAGACGCCAGCTAGAATTTTGGTAAAAGGAGTTATGGTTAATTTTTAATAAAATAATTAGTAAGGCTGGTTAGACTTGAAAAACGGAAACCAAGCAGAATTGTTACCTCTTTTGAGTGGCTCGAAAAAGGACCTTGTAGAGGACCAATGAATCTGATTTTTGGCATGGTAATAAACCTATGAGTTTAGTAAACGCGCCAGCTAGAATTTTGGTAAAACCAGTTTTGGATTATTTTTAATGATTTAATTAGTAAAACTGCTCAGCTGGAATCACTGGAATCAACCTGAAGTTTAGTAACGATTTTATGGAATCCGAAAGGGGACTTAGAGATATGCAAATAAGCTAAATTTCGATAGGACCCTAGTTCCACACGTTTTTGACTTGTGCAAGTTGGATTTTCCGAAAAATGAATCACGAATTTGCCGCAATTGAATTTTTGGTAAAATAGGTCAGATCAGTTTCAGCATCTAACCTATTCCAGAAATTAAGTAAATAAGTCCCTTTAAGCTTATCGAAATAATCTGAAACTTTTATGATATGTATCTACGATTCCACCAAACGTATTTGTGACAAAATATTATGGAAATGGACCTATTTGGTTAGCTTAACTGCCCCATGAATACGAAGTAAAAAGTCTGGAAGTATTCAGCTTCCAAATTCATGTATGTTCATATGTTATAAGGAATGCATACGATTATCCATGTCATGACTTGCATCGCATATCACTACATGTATCACGCATGATCATGAAACTGATTTTTCATGGATTTTATGATGCAAGCAAGTTTTACAAGCGACCATGTTTTCGTTATGCATGAAAAGTTTTTACGGTCCCATGTTTTTTAAGAAAGCTTCATGATTCCTTTGCCGGCCAAGCATGCGACTAACCCGACTCCAGACCCGGGGTTAATTGGTCTGATGACATGATATGTTCTGGACCCTCTCAGATCCGGGGTTAATGATCTGATATCTGTTCTGGACCCGTTCAGATTCGGGGTTAATTGGTCTGATATCTGTTCTGGACCCGTTCAGATCCGGGGTTAATTGGTCTGATATCTGTTCTGGACCCGTTCAGATCCGGGGTTAATTGGTCTGATATATGTTCTGGACCCGTTCAGATCCGGGGTTAATTGATCTGATATCTGTTCTGGACCCGTTCAGGCCCGGGGTTAATTGGTCTGATTATATGTTCTGGACCCGCTCAGATCCGGGGTTAATTGATCTGACACTCTGTTTTTACGACATGTTACTTTATGGGACCAAAATGATGTTTTGACATGACATGACATCATGCATTGCATCTTGCATAATTCACGATCATGAGGACATGTTGCATATTACAGTTAATGGTTATAAGTTATTATTGGTATAGCATTACCTAAAAACATGTTCAAGCTGTATGCCAAGTAAGTTCAGGATCCAAGACCAGGTATGGTATAGCATTCCCTAAAAATATGCTTAAGCTAAACGTCAAGCAAGCTCAGGATTTAAGATCAGGTATGAATTATGATCCTTTGAGGTTTTTGGGGTAATACATTCATGTTATGATTCTTTACGTATTTCATGGTCGTTTATTGTATTCTTGCTGGGTGATTTTTATCACTCACACTTTATTTTTCCCCAGAGCCAGATAATGCCAAGGTAGAATGGATCGAGGATGAGCCGAGGGTACCTTATCCATAGGCGAGAATATTTGAAGGGAGCTAAGCTAAGGACTTTTGTGCGGCCAAGACGTTTTGTATCATGACTATGTTTGAACTCTTTGGATTTTAGTTATGTTATTTTGTGGGACTACCACCTTTGGGAACTTAGTAAATTGGTGATGCATGTTTGATTTAAAAAGTTTTAATTCTGTCGAAATTTTACTACCATGTTGAATGTTGGCATGGGAGTCCACGAGTTATGTTATGGATGTTCGCATGTTATGCATGACGCCTTGTACTCTCCTCAGTGAAGTACGGCGGGTGCACCGTATCCGGACGAGGCCCGGGTGCGGGGTTCTACATTGAGAGGGTAGATTTGACATTTCACTTGCTTCATAAGACATACTTGCATTATTATATTATTTCTTATAACATTTACTTTAAGGAAATTTAATTAAAGAAGAAGTAATAAACCTTAATAAAATGCACTTGGAAGAACTAATGTTTTATTAAACCACTGCATACGAGTCAGAGATACAGAGTGATGTCCGCTGGGTATAACAATCAATCGTAGTTATTTTAGACGGAATAAAAGGACCGTCTTCTATGATGGACCATAAGTCTATATCAATAGTTATAAAGAAAAGTTTCATTCTAAGTTTCCATAGTATAAAAGATTCACCGTCGAAAAGAGGAGGTCATAAGCTTGACATTCCTTCTTGATCAGTTTTATAACTCGTGGATGCCATCTCAGAAAGAACATTGAATCTTCTTGGAGTAAGTGTGCATGCACTCTGATACCACTTGTAGGACATGTATAGCACCACTAAAGGGGGAGGGGTTGAATAGTGAGTGCGGGAAATTTGGCTTTTAAAACTTTTTGATCCAAATTACTCACTTCTGAAAATAGTTTCTGTTTTCAGATCCTGATTTATTTTATTTAAATGGCCTAGTTTTAGACTTCCAAAAATTTATGAAATTTGGTGAAGTTGGACTCTCAGATGTTATGATTAACCCACGAAAATTTCAAATTAAAAATCCAAGTCTAATCTCTTGAAAATACGTTTTTTGTTAGATTACACAAATCTGCTAGAAACTGTACTCTGAATTGAAAAATTTATTTCTATTAAATGGTAACTCTAAATGGTATAAAAATTTTATGATAAAACCCTCAAGATGTGTATTTTACTAGGTTGAAACAGTTTTTGACAATTCATTTGGGAAGTATGTCAACCACATTGATGTTCTCAACCTTTGCAAATCTGAAAATCAGATTGCACTAGTCTCAGATCTATTAATGTTTGATTGACTTATACTTATCCAAATGAGGTGAAACTTGCACCAAATGAAAACTAGGACGTGTGGCTATGTGTATGAAAAATTTTATGATTTTTGAAAATCTTTTACTAGTTTTATCATTGTAATAAATGCGATGTAGAAAATTGGAAACTAAAAATAAAGTGCTGAAAAGTAAGAACCCCGAGAATTTTATACTGGTTTGGTTAAAATAACCTACTCCAGTCTTCGAGGACACCTTCCTCGGTTATCACTAAACACAACAAACACGTTACCACAAGGGTGACTGTAGTTAAACACTAACTCCACCCTTTTACAATCAAAACAATCGAGCAAATCAATCACAAACACCACCACCGATCGAATGAAGGTTTGATCACACCTTTATCAACCTTTTACAAGAAAATGAACTAGTGTAGGTGGTATAATCAAAGCCTGTATAATATGTGGAATATATGAATGATATGCTTAAGGCTAAGAAGAAGAGAAAGAAATGAAGAAGAAGAGAGTAGTCTTGCTTTTTGTACTTATAAGAATATCATTTGTTGCTTAGTCTCGTCTTGCACCATCTTCTTCTTTTTATAATTTCTTGGCTGCCCCCTAGGTTTAGTCTTCCTTCTTGAGAATTGTCTTGAATTCCCTTGGAAGATTGCCTTGTGTAAAAGATGACACAACCTTGCTTACTTGGTGCAATGTGATTGGAGGGATGACTTGTCCTTGCCTAGTTGTCACTTGTTGATTGATCAACATTAATCCACCTTGGCACCCTTTAAATGAGTTGTAAATTCTTCAAAAAAAAACAGAGACATGTGCTCAAAATCAAGGTGAATAATTACCATAAAATCACAATTTAATTTCTTCAAATTTTGGAAGACATTTGAAGGCACACACATGGTAAAATCGTCCACTCCTTAAGACATGTGATGAAATTTTCAACATGTCTTTCTTTTGAATCCTTTCCTTATGTGTTGTCCTCTTCAATGTCACCAATATAATCAGCCTTAATTTGAATTTTCTAGGACACTTCAACATGTCTTAATTGTGTAAAAAGTATCTAGATACATGTTACATCGATGCCAAAAATGTTTCATGTGTGTACGTTCGTAGAAAACCAAATTTTCGACTTTCGTCGATTACGCGATTTTTCTCTGATTAATTCCAAACTTGTTACACATGTAATATATATTCTGTCACACATAATATACATAAAATGAGGTGTATATTCAGCACCAATTCTGAGTAGAAAACATCCCATATGTCAAAATAGAATTGAGTTTGAATTCTCCACAAATCTATGCTAAATTGTGGGTGATTTGTATGTACAAACATGGTATAACCTTGTGGCTGATTGTAACATGCGGATCACAGAAGTTTTGAATAATTTTGATGTATATAGGCGGGCATCTTTATATGTATAATACGTGACATGTCGGTGAAGTTTCGATAGTTACCCGAAACGACATTTTTCGGTTTATGATCTTGTAACATGTCGTTATAATTTTAACGTCACCATGACTTATAACATATGATATAAGACCTGAATATACTCATAAATATGAGGTGTATATAGTGGTGTGACGTCGACGTATGTTTATAATATATGTGACGTGTCGGTAGTACGTCAGAATATAAGTACATAGTGTATTTAAAAAAATGGATATATATATTATATATGTAAATGGCGTGTGAAATGAATGGGATGAGGAGACTTTCCATTTCAATTTGTTTCCATATAGCTCTCTCCAAATATGTCTTCATTTAATGAACTAGTTAGTTTATTAACTTAAGCACTTCACTTAATGAACTAGTTTAGTTCATTAATTATGGCACCTGAAAATAGTAAAAAGACAACAAATGTTTGCCATATGATGTAAGCTTTAGCGCTTCATGGCTTGTTAGTATGGAAATATTATATATAAAGATGCAAAGCACTTTTATCACATAAATATGTCAAGTGAAATTTATTCATGCATTTCGTAAGTACGTAACATTTAAATCATGCATTTGTAAATCACTCAAACTCTTTTTCTCAACATTCCTAGCATATTGTTCATTTTTCATTCAAGTTGCAACTTAACATTAGCATGCAATCTTTTAATCAATTCAGATTTGTTCTTACCTTTAAGACTAGCACGTTCATTCACAGGGATATGGAGCAAATCAAGCGGGAATGAGGGTTGAAACCATAGACAACCTCAAAAGGTGAATACAAATAACCACTATAAACAGCCTTATTACATGAAAACTCAATATGAGCCAAGCATTCTTCCAATTTTTAAGATTCTTTTTGATTAATGCACGCAAAAATTGTGATAAAGTCTTATTGACAACCTCCTTTTGAGCATCGGTTTGAGGATGAGCCGTAGTAGAAAACAATAGTTTAGTGTCAAACTTTCCCCAAAGGACTCTCTGAATGTGACTCAAAAATTTGTTATCCGTATCACTCGCAATTGTTTGTGGCATGCCATGCAAACATACAATCTCTTTGAGAAACAAGTGTGCAACAAGGGAAGCATCATCGGCTTTCTTACATGCAATGAAGTGTGCCATCTTAGAAAATCTATCAACAACAACAGACACACTATCTTAGCCATTTAGGGCTTCCAAAGTCTTAAAAACCTCAAAGTGTCCCATTAGGCCACCACCATGAGCCTCTCTCACAGGCAATTCTCTCATAGACCTTTTTGGTATGCACAGCCGTTGTGCTCTAAACAAATATCCATCATGCAAATAGAACTTACTAAAGGGTGACTCAAGACATGAATTATAAATGGATCCAAAATCAGTATCTCCCTTATATAACTCGTTAACGTGCTCAAAACCAAGCAAATGTGAAGACAACTTAGTGATCAAAAAGTACCCCTGGACAATGCATCAGCTATAATGTTATCCTTACCTTGCTTTTTCGCATGCCTCTTATTTGCCTTGGCCCTTAAGATACTTAAGGCTTTCATGATGAGTGTGGATCACGAATTCCTTAGGTTACAAATAATGTTTCCAATTTTGTAAAGACCTCATTAATGCATGCAATTCTTTAAGTAGAATAATTCAATGACACACCTTTCAACTTCTCACTAAAGTATACAACAAGATTTTTTCCTTGTGAAAGAATGGCACCTATCCCAACCCTACTAGTATCACACTCAACCTCAGATTTCTCATCAAATTTATGCAATCTTAAGATAGGGGCTGAGGTGAGTCTTACTTTTAGTTCCTCAAAGGATTTTTGTTGAGCTTCTCCCCAATGAAACCCAACATCATTCGTAACAATTTTATTTAATGGGGCAGCTATTGCTGGGAAATCCCTCACAAAATTCCTATAGAAGCTTTCCAAACCATGGAAGATCCTAACCTCTCCCATAGTTTTAGCCGTGGGGCATTCTATGATGGACTTCACCTTCTCTTGGTCCATTTCTGTCCTTGAGGCAATCACAACAAATCCAAGGAACACAACATTTTCCATGCAAAAGGAACACTTTTTAAAGTTCCCATATAGTTGTTGTTTCCTTAACGTGTCAAAAATAGTTTTTAAATGGTCAAGATGGTCAAGAAAATCCTTAGAATAGACAAAAATGTCATCAAAGTACACCATAAAAAATTGCCAATGAAAGCTCTCAAAACTTCATTCATTAACCTCATGAATGTACTAGGTGCACTTTTTAACCCAAAAGGCATTACTAACCACTCATACAACCCAAATTTTTTTTTCTGAAAGCAGTTTTCCGCTCATCTCCTTCCTTTATTCACTTGAAAGTAGCCACTTTAAGATCAATCTTAGTAAAGTATTTAGCACAATGCAACATGTCAAGCATATCATCAAGTCTAGGAATGGGGTACCTATACATCACTGTGATTTTGTTAATGGCTCTATAATCCACACACATCCTCCAACTTCAATCTTTCTTAGGGATTACAATCACCGATACATTATAAGGGCTCATACTCTCTCTCACCTTGCCCTTGCTTAAAAGTTCCTCTTCTTGCCTCTGAATTTCTTTTGTTTCCTCGGGGTTGGTCCTATAAGCCGGTCTATTGGGAAGTGTAGCCCTAGGGATAAAGTCTATTTAGTGTTCAATGCCTCTTAAAGGGGGTAATCCTAAGGGTTCTTCTTCGGGGAACAAATCAGAATATTCCTCTAAATGGGTCACAACACCACTAGGCAAAGAAGATGGCAAGTCATCCCTACAAAACAAGCATTCAACAGCTTCCTTAAACAATTAACACATAAACAACCTTATGGGAATGCAATGCATGAGTAACTTCACTAGGTTTTTCAAAAAAGGCATGTTTAGTGAGTGGATGTGAAACAAGTGAAGGGGATGGGGATGTGAGGACCAAAGCTGAGGGCTTGGTGCCCTTGGCTGTGGCCTTAGAGCTCTCTCCTTGGCTCCTTCTTTCTTTTTTGAGGTCCTCTAAGAACCTCTTATCGGCTTCCCTTTCCTTTGGATCAATTTGAAATTTCTTTCTCCTTTGATGATCCTCAAAAACTTTTGTGAGGTGGTAATGCATGAAGTTTAAACACCTTGTTATTAAACTTGAATCAATAGACATTAAGATGACCATTATATGTAACATGCTTGTCAAATTGCCAAGGTCTACCTAGAAGGATGTGACAATCATGCATAGGTGCGACATCACACAAGATCTCATCTTTGCAACCATCAATAGAAAAAGATAGCAAAACTTGTTTAGAAACGCTTAGCTCACCACAATCATTTAACCAAGACAGTCTATAGGGGTGGGGGTGATCCATCAAAGGCAATTCAAGTTTTCTAACAAGTTCTACACTAGCAACATTAGCACAAGGTCTACTATCAATAATTAAAGTGCAACACTTACCTTTTATCATGCAGTGGATGTGGAAGATGTTCTCTCTTTGCAAGGCTTCTTCTTCTTCCTTCACGTGAGCGCTCAAGACCTTCAAACCACTAGAAAGTTTTGTGGGCTTCCTCTTCCTGTCATATCTCTTCTTCACTTACTTCTTCTTCCTCCTCATGCTTTGGCTTTTACTCCTCACTCTCATCAGTATAGTACTCTTTCGTCTCTTCTAAGTACATGATCTTTTTGGAGTAGGGCACTCTCCAGCATAATGATCATTACCATTACATTTAAAGCATTGGATATCCCTTTCCTACTTTGTTCTCTCTTACCCAAACCTTTCCTTTCTCACCACTTGCTTAAGAAGAATTTGTCATGCTTGGTGCTTGGCTTGGACCTCAGTTTAGCGTGGTTGGTTTTGGTTGCATACTCACTCCACTAAGGTTTGACCTAGGCTGCAATTTAGTAGAAGGAGAAAGATCAGTTCTAAAACCAAAACAACTAGAAGAAGAACGTACCTTTAGTTTTCTTTGTATTCTTTGATCCTTATGCACCATAGAGTTCATGTCCACATAGTTTGTGAGCTCATGTTGGAAGCCAATCTCTCTATTCAACTCTCCTAGAAATCGTGCAATAGTAGCCTCCTTGAGCTCTATGTTGTTGGTTCTTATCATCAAAATTTCATGCTCCTTAAAATACACGTCAACACTCTTAGCTCCTTGAGTGAGTCCTTGCAATTTTTGGTGTAGGGTTCTCTCATATGATTCGGGAATAAATTTTTTTCTCATTTCAAATTTCAGCTCATCCCAAGTGAAGATAGGATCTCTCATGGTTCTTCTCCTTGTATTTTGAATTTGATCCTGCCAAATCAATGCATATTCCACAAACTCAATGCTAGCATACCTCACCTTTTGCCATTCGGAGTAGTTTATGCATGAATAGATAAGGTCAACTTTCTTTTCCCACTCAATATATGCTTCAAGGTCACTCTTACCATATACTGAAGGGATCTTCATCTTTGTCTTAAGGAACTCATCTTCGTGGGCTGGCACTCTTCTCACTTGCACACGGTCTTGGGGCCATGCTTTTACCTCATCCATATCTTCATCGTATAATTCATGTGGTGGATACTCTTCCCTAGGCTCACGATGTCTCACGAGCGCTTTGCCTCAATCCACTCTTCCTCTACTTCCCATTGCTAAGGAACCTCTTGCATCACCTCCATGTGAGGTCCGGCCGGGGCTTTGTTGGTTTGTTTGGGCCAGATATTTTGATGAGGCTCAAGAAGCTCCTCATGATAATCTTGCACAAGGACCCTCCAACGAGACACATATGCGTCCATTTACAAGAAGCCAAGCGAGACAACTAGGTTTTGACACGGGGGCTTTCTTGACAAGGCATGTGCAAGAGATGTCAACACATGGTGGGCAGCATTGGGTGCTCATCATTAAGGCCGTGACTTGATTATCCTTGAGTCTATTGATGTAAGGATTGGTGGGAGGACAGGATGGTCATTTCATGCGTTGTCGTCGTAATATCGAGTCTAGTTGTTTGAATTGTGTTTGTTTTGGGTCTAGTATATTTTATAGCGTCTTTTAATATGTTTTTCTAGTGCTAATTTCTGTGCTTGAGTGTTTTCTAAGGTGACAAGGCTAAATAAGGAAGGTGGCTTGAAGAGTCCCTATCTTTCAGGAAGACAGCCGGACACCAGAAATGAGAGTTGGAATTTCGTTAAAATCAGTTACAGATTATTTTTAAGCAATTATACAATGAAACTGCTCCAGTAGAAAATTCTGGAGTTGGACAGAATTGATCACTGAACTCAACGAATTAAACAAGGACTTTGTGGACCTTCAATAAATCTGATTTTCGGCACAAAGCTAGCCCCATGTGTATAGAAGAATTGGGAGTTGGAATTTTGTCAAAATGAGTTATGCTTAATTTTTAATAAAATATTTGGTAAGACTGGTCAGACTTGAAAAACGGGAACCAAGCAGAAGGGTAACCTCTTTTGGTTGGCTTGAAAAGAGACCTTGTAGAGGACCAATAAAGCTGCTTTTTGGCATGGTAATAATCCTATGAGTATAGTGAACATTCCAGCTGGAATTTTGGTGAAACAAGTTCTGGATTATTTTTAATGAATTAATTAGTAGGACTGCGCAATAGAAATCACCAGAATGAAGCTGGAATTAAGTAACTGGTTAGTAGACTCTGAAACTGGACTTAGAAAAATGCAAACAGGCTAAATTTCGGTAGAATACTAGTTTCACATGTTTATGACTCATGAGAGTTGTAATTTCTGAAAAACAAGTTACAAATTTGCCACAGTTAAATTTTTAGTAAAATCGGTCAGTTCAGTTTCAGCATTTGATCCATTTCGGTAATTAATTAAATGAGCCCTTTTTGGTTATCAAAGTAGTCCGAAATTTTTATGACATGTATCTAAGATTCCACCAAATGAGTTATGACTAAAGAATATGGAAATGGATCTATTTGGTTAGCTTAACCGCCTCATGAATATGAAGTAAAAGTCTGGCAGTATTTAGCTTCCAAATCCATGCATGTTAACATGTTATACGGAATGCATACGATTATTCACATCATGACTTGCATGGCATATCATCCCATGTATCATACATGTCCATATGTCACATGAATCTGATTTTATGAATTTTATGCATGCAAGTGTTCTCAAGTGAAAATGTTTTCAGTTATGCATGAAAAGTTTTTATGGTCCCATGTTTTAAATGAAAGCATCATGATTCCTTTGCCGGCCAAGCATGCGACTAACCCGACTCCAGACCCGGGTTAAATTAGTCTGATGACATGATACATGTTCTGGACCCGCTCAGATCCGGGGTTAATTGATCTGATATCTGTTCTGGACCCGTTCAAATCCGGGGTTAATTGATCTGATATCTGTTCTGGACCCGTTCAGATCCGGGGTTAATTGATCTGATATCTGTTCTGGACCCGTTCCAGACCCGGGGTTAATTGGTGTGTTGATATGTTCTGGACCCGTTCAGATCTGGGGTTAATTGATCTGACACTCTGTTTTTATGACATGTTATTTTATGGGACCAAATGATGTTTTGACACGACATGACATCATGCATTGCATTTGCATAACTCATGAGCATGTAAACAAGCTGCATGTCACAGCTAATGGTTTATGAGATAATACCGTTATAGCGTTCTTAAACTTATGCTTAAGCTAAACGTCAAGCAAGCTCGGAATTAAAGATTAGTATGAACTATGATTATTTGAGGTCCTTGGGGTATTACATTCATGTTATAATTCTTTACGTATATCATGGTAGTTTATTGTATTCTTGCTGAGTGATTTTTTATCACTCACACTTTATTTTTCCCCAGAACCAGGTAATGCCAATATAGAATGGATCGAGGATGAGCCGAAGGTACCTTATCCATAGGCGAGGAGATATGAAGGACGCTAAGCTTAAGGACTTTTGTGCTGCCAAGACGTTTTGTATTATGACTATGATGGAACTCTCTGGATTTCGGTTATGTCATTTTATGGGACTAATACTTTTGGGAACTTACTAATTTAGTAATGCATGTTTATTTTGAAAAGTTTTAATTCTGCCTAAATTTTACTACCATGTTGAATGTTAGCATGGGAGTCCATGACTTATGTTATGGATTTTCGCATGTTATGCATGACGCTTCGTACTCTCCTTAGTGAAGTACGGCGGGTGCATCGTATCCGGACGAGGCCTGGGTGCAGGGCGCATCAGGTGGTATCAGAGCGCAGGGTCTATATTTCGGGCAGGACGTAGGACTAAGTTATGATCTTAGCAATCTAAGTTTGATCTTAGATCTAAGTCATGATCTTAGATGAGTGATGGCCTTAGACTAGGACCACGTAGACCGGGTTTAGGATGTGACTTAATAAAGTATTCTGAACTATGAAAGTTAGGTCTATGATGTAAGACGTGCCCTTCCATATTTTAAAATTTTTGAATTATGGTCCTTGGTCAAAATAAATTGATTTTATTCCGATATCCTAAATAGATGTTAAACCCATAAGTGCAGACGGTGAAACCACATGGCAGACCTTTGAGAGCACAACCAGCTGCTCAGGAGCCCATTCCTCCACCACCAGCACAGGTTCCGCCACCACCTCAGTAGGACCAGGACCCTCCAGCACAGAATAATCCACCACCAGTTCCACAGGCACCTGTTCCTCTAGTCATCCCGGATATGAATACATTTCAGACCTTTTGCCAAGTGGTTACTCAGATAGGACAAGGCCTAATTCATCAGAATGCTCCACCTCAGCCACATCAGCCAGCAAGGGATGCCCAGTACCATTTTGAGAAGCTCAAGAGAGCTAATGTACCACCGTTTAAGGGAAAGCCTAACCCAGATACTGCGGAGAAGTGGCTAGATGAAGTTGAAAATTGTTTTGAGCTAATTCAAGCCCCAGAAGAGATGAAGGCTCAGGTTATCAGACCTTTCTTAATCAGTGAAGCTAATCAATGGTGGAAGATGAATCTGCAACCTTTGCCCAGACTGATCACTTGGGAAAGATTTCTGCAAGAATTTCATAAGTTCTATATCCCTCCGTCAGTCAAATTACAAAAGAGGCATGAGTTTGAATCTCTAAAGCAAGAGTCGGGCATGACAGTAGTTGAGTATGCAAATAAGTTCATCGCACTTGGAAGGTTTCAGCCTGTTACTATGAACGATGAAGAAACGAAAATGCTAAAGTTTGAACGAGGTCTGAATCCTAGGATTAGGACGTGGTTGGTGAATGCAAATCCTGCCAATTTTGGAGCACTTCTGGATGCGTGCTACCGCATAGAGAGAGATATTGTACGAAGAGATGATGTGGGTCAAAAGCGAGAAAGACAAGGAACCGGAAATAAGAAGTATAGGAAGATGGCTAAGAAGAATTTCCGAGGATCCGTTCGTCAGGGACAATATCAAGGACAGAATCAGCGTCGCAAGCAAAACCAAAACAATCAGCAGAAGAATCAGGGCCCACCTCAGCAGCCATCGATACCAGTACGCTCTCATTGCCAAAAGAGGCACATGGGTGAGTGTAGGTGGAAGACCGGTAAATGCTTTGGATGTGGCAAAGATGGCCACTTAATTAAGGACTGCCCTGAAAGGGGAGCGCAACCACAAAACCAGAAAAGGAACCAACGGCCCCGGGAAAATGCAAGAGTACACGCCATGAAAGATGCTGATGTTGAAGAGACTGCTGACGTAGTGACTGGTAAGATTTAAAAGTTTTATGTGTTCAGTGTGTTTTCCTCATACATACCTATTATTGCTTAGAAAATTATGCATGGTTCAGGAACTATCCTAGTATGTAGCATACCTGCCAATGTGTTGTTCGATAGTGGCGCTAGCCACTCATTTATCTCAAGGAAGTTTGCTAAGAATATTGATCCTGATCCAGTCCGATTAGATTCACCTTATAGAGTACAAGCAGCTGGCGATCAGGTGCTTGTTTCCCATCACATATTTAGAAATTGTGCGCTTGAGTTTAATAACCAGTTGTTTGAGGCCAATTTGATCCCCATATCTATGAGTGATTTTGACGTAATTCTCGGAATGGATTGGCTCTCAAAGAATCATGCCCACATTGACTGCCGAAGCAGGCAAGTTATCATTAAGAACCCAGCTCGAGAAGAGATGTCATTCCAAGGAGGAGCTAAGTTAAAGAAACCACTCAAGAGAGTCTTTGTTAACGCAGCTCGTGCCAGCCGCGCATTAAGGAAAGGTCATGAAGGATTCTTGGTTTATGTTCTAGGTGCTGAACAAGAAAGTCCAACCATTGCACAAGTTCCAGTTGTTAATGAATACCCTGATGTATTTCCTGATGATCTGCCTGGACTACCTCCTGATCGCGAGATTGCTTTCGAAATAAACCTTGTTCCAGGAGCAGAACCTATATCAAAAGCCCCTTATCGCATGGCACCTACAGAACTAAAGGAGTTAAAGGAACAGTTACATGAACTGTTAGAAAGGAAACTTATTCGTCCCAGTGTTTCACCTTGGGCTGCTCCGGTGCTATTCGTGAAAAAGAAAGATGGAAGTATGCGCTTATGCATCGATTACCGGGAGCTCAACAAGATCACCATAAAGAACAAGTACCCATTGCCCCGGACTGACGATTTATTTGACCAGCTCAGGGTAAGTAACTCGTAAGTTCTAACTCGATTAAGATTTAAATCCCTTGAAACCCTATCTAAAGTATTTTAATGCAGGGATCTTGAATTTTTAGTAAGATTGACCTATGATCTGGATACTTTCAATTGAAGATTAAGGCGGAAGATGTCCCTAAGACTGCTTTTAGAACCCGCTATGGACACTATGAGTTCTTGGTCATGCCTTTTGGTTTGACCAATGCCCCTGCCGCCTTTATGGATCTCATGAATCGAATTTTCAGGAATAGTTGGACAAGTTTGTAGTGGTCTTCATAGATGACATCTTGATTTATTCACCCGATGAAGAGACTCACGCAGCCCATTTGAGGACAGTCTTGAATATTCTAAGAGCAAGACAGTTGTACGCTAAGTTTAGCAAATGCGAGTTTTGGCTGCAAAGTGTATCATTCCTTGGTCATGTGATTTCAGAAAATGGGATTTCAGCAGATCCCAAGAAGATTGAAGCTATCACAGAATGGCCCAGGCCAACAAATGTTACTGAAGTAAGAAGTTTTCTCGGACTAGCCAGATATTACAGAAAGTTTGTTGAAGGATTTTCGAGGATAGCTGTTCCCCTCACCAGATTGACCCAAAAGAAGATCAAGTTTGAGTGGAGTGCCGATTGTGAAAAGAGCTTCTCGGAGCTAAAAGAAAAGTTGACATCCGCTCCTATCCTAGCTCAGCCCACTCCTGGTGAGAAGTACGTAGTATACAGTGATGCTTCAAAGAATGGTCTTGGATGTGTTCTTATGCAGAATAACAAAGTGATATCTTATGCATCCCGACAGTTGAAGCCATTTGAGCAAAACTACCCTGTCCATGATCTTGAACTTGCCGCAGTGGTTTTCGCATTAAAGATATGGAGGCACTACTTGTATGGTGAGAAGTACGAAATCTATACAGACCACAAGAGCCTAAAGTACCTCTTTACCCAGAAAGAGCTTAATATACGGCAACGTAGATGGTTGAAATTGATTAAAGATTATGATCTCTCCATTCAGTATCATCCGGGAAAAGCTAACAAAGTCGCTGATGCATTAAGTCGAAAAGCAAGTCACCCTCGGCAACCACCTCGTCGGCGAGATATGGAAGAATTTGGCCTAGAGGAAGTTGACTCAGTTGATGAAGTTCTCGCCAAGTTAGTTCTTGTCCCTTCATTAATTGATAAGATCAAAGAGACTCAAGGGATTGATGAAGCCATAAGAAAAGTCAATAAAAGGATGGAAGATAAGCCGCGTGATGACTTTGAGGTTCGCAGCGATGGCAGTTTATGGTACCGAGGACAGTTATGTGTCCCTGAAAACAAGGAAATTAAGGATGAAGATTTGATGGAAGCTCATAATTCTCGACTATCAATACATCATGGAGCTAATAAGATGTATCAAGATCTCAAGGAAAAGTTTTGGTGGCCCGGTATGAAGAGACAAATAGCAGAATTTGTTGAACGATGTTTGATCTGCCAAAGAGTGAAAGCCGAAAACCAAAGACCCGCTGGATTATTACAACCCTTGGAAGTGCCAGAATGGAAGCGGGACCATATCACCATGGATTTCGTGACTGACTTACCCAATACTATGTATGGGAATGATGCTATATGGGTCATTGTGGATCGTTTGACTAAGTCAGCTCACTTTTTGGCTATGACGATTAAGGCATCTATGGAGAAGTTGGCCTCTATGTATATTGACAAGATTGTTTGTTTACATGGAGTGCCCATCAGTATTGTATGCGACCGCGACCCCCGATTTACTTCAAGATTTTAGACAGCCTTTCAAAAGGCAATGGGCACAAAGATAAGAATGAGTTCCGCATTTCATCCTCAAACAGATGCACAATCAGAACGAACAATCCAAACCCTTGAGGACATGCTTCGCGCATACATTCTTGATTTCGGAGGAAGCTGGGATAAAATTCTTAAGCTCATTGAGTTTTCTTACAATAATAGCTTCCACAGATCCATCAGAATGGCACCTTATGAGGCATTGTATGGACGAAAATGCCGGTCCCCACTCTATTGGGACGAGATTGGAGATAAAATCTACGCAGGATCCGACATTGTTGAGCAAACACGAGAAAAGGTAAAGTTAGTCCATCAAAGACTAAGAGCAGCACAAGATAGAACGAAGATATGGGCATATGAAAGAAGGAGACCTTTAGAATTCCAAGAAGGAGAGAAAGTCTTTCTGAAAGTTTCTCTGACCAAAGGAGTTAAGAGATTTGGCATCAAAGGAAAACTAAGCCCAAGATTTGTTGGACCTTATGAAGTTCTTGAAAGAATAGGTGAGGTTGCGTACCGTTTAGCGTTGCCACAATCCCTTTCTCAGTTACATGATGTATTCCATGTTTCTCAACTCCGTCGATACGTATATGACCCAAGCCACATCCTTGAAGATCAACAGTTGAAGGTTGAAAAAGATGTAACTTATGAGGAGGAACCTTTAAGGATAGTTGATCGGAAAGAGAAAGCATTGAGGAAGAGATCCATACCCATGGTGAAGGTGCAATGGAAGCATCATTCAAAAAAAGAAGCAACATGGGAAACGGAAGAAGATTTGAGGAGTAGATACCCCCATCTTTTGACTAGCTCCTGAAGTTTCGAGGACGAAACTTATGATAAGGGGGGAGGATGTTGTACCCCAGCGATCATGTACGTGAAAACTATGAATAGGAGACGGAATGAAAGCGACAATTTCTTTTAGCACGTGTTACTTAAGTCAACTTAACCCTCTTTACTTAATTATTATTGAGGTGATACCAAGCCAATTTAAATAAGGAAACTTCAAGAAAGTAATACATAGAATATAGAGTTCTATGAACCATACATACCACTATATATGTATGTGCGTGTATATGATATGTGCGTATGAAATGTATAAATACCTACATGCGTATACATAAGAGGATATATATATATATAGTACACGTACATATAGGCGTTTGTATATATATATACATACATATGTTAATCTTGGAATACAATATGGTACATGAATTAAAATTACAAGAAATATCAAGTTGCCCAAAGGCCCCGAAATTTCGGCCTAGACATGGATAGGTTCTAGAATTCTCTAGCCAATTTTATTAGTTAAAATAATTACTTAAAGTCTACTACACCATTAAGACAAGAAGTTATCATGCAAAGAATAAATAGAAAACAAAATAGACATGCATTTAAGGAACAAGTAAGACAACTCATTAAAGAAGGAGGTAGTATGGCTGAGGTCATAAAGACCCCAACCCAAAACCGCCCCCTTTATGTCTAGACATGGAGGATTTTTAAATCCTACCATGGTTACTTTTTCCCTTAAACCAAGATTAAGATATCCGTGATTTGATAAAGTAACTTGGGTTAGCACTAAAGTAACCATAGTTGGAATAAAGTAACAAAGGTTATTACTAACCTAACCTTGATTAACACTCATGAGAACCCTAACCCTCCTGTTTCTCCCTCCAAAACCGTCCACCCCCTTCCCAGGTCCCTAACATGTTTTGATTTAAACCCTTCTAGAAACATCTACCTTCTTGTCATCTTGAGATTCCTCTCAAGATACATTCAAGCAAGAGCATAACACTTAGACAACCCTCATCTCCCTCACCAACAATTCGGCCCCTTCATCTTGAAGGATAGGAGTTCAACTTCACTTTCAAGACTCAAGAAGACATCTAGGTAAGTCTTATTCCGAGCTTCCTTAAGTGAATTCTTATTTTGGTAAAGAATGAAACTAACATGAATCCTCCCATTCACATCAAAACCGTGACATCCATGGTTCAACTAGGTGAAAGCCATCAACTTTCTTAGGTGGAGACATATTGTGGTTCTTGAATCCCCACTCAAGCTCATTTTGGTAAGATGCTCTAGCCTCACACATACCCTATTTCCTCTATTGAATAAAGACTAATCTTTTCCTTCCCTTTTCCCTTAAAACTGTATGCTCAAGGTGAAGAAGGAGAAGGATTTCAACTCAACTCACTCCATAGCCAAGCAAAGATAAGAGCTTTAGCTTGAAGAGGCAAGTATACAATGATCTCTCATGATTTATTTAAAGAGTTAGTGACTTGAATGCTTAGAAGTTCTTAAGATATGATCTTTAGTCGGATATCTTTAGTTTAAGACTATACCTTAGTGATTCCCTAAGAACAATGCCTTACATGTGATTTATTCCATCAAAGATGGAGTCTTTTCCTATATGCTATATGAAATAAGGCCGACCTAGAGCGAAATAAGGTTCACCAAGTAAGTCTAGACAAGATTAACTTGTGAATGTAATACAAAAGGTCCTAAGAGAAGTATACATGTGAAAAATAGGAGCTTTATGAGGTTGTTTGTAGGATTAGACTAAGATGACTCTTCAATGAGAATACATACTTGAAAATATGTTGTAAAATGTGGTTAAGGCACCACACAAGTTTCGGCCCAAAGTATCGAGTAGAAGGTAAACATGGACATTTGACTTGGATAGATGACAAAATAGCAAACCACTGGAATTGGACAGAATAGAGTGATGTTTTAGATGGCTTAGGAACTGATCTTTTAGACCTTCATTGAAGCTGAATTTTGGCACAGAGCTAGCCTCGTGTGTTTAGTGCAAATGAGAGTTGGAATTTCGTTAAAATCAGTTACGGATTAATTTTAAGAAATTATACGGTGAAACTGCTCCAGTAGAAAATTCTGGAGTTGGACAGAATTAATCACTGAACTCAACGAATTAAACAAGGACTTTGTGTACCTTCAATAAATCTGATTTTCGGCACAAAGCTAGCCCCATGTGTATAGAATAATTGGCAGTTAGAATTTCGTCAAAATGAGTTATGGTTAATTCTTAATAAAATATTTGCTAAGACTGGTCAGACTTGCAAAACGGGAACTGAGCAGAAGGGTAACCTCTTTTGGTTGGCTTGAAAAGAGACCTTGTAGAGGACCAATAAAGCTGATTTTCGGCATGGTAATAATCCTATGAGTATAGTGAACATTCCAACTAGAATTTTGGTGAAGCAAGTTTTGCATTATTTTTAATGAATTAATTTGTAAGACTGCGCAATAGAAAGCACCAGAATGAAACTGGAATTAAGTAACTGGTTAGTGGACTCTGAAACTGGACTTAGAAAAATGCAAAAAGGCTAAATTTCGGTAGAATACTAGTTTCACATGTTTATGACTCATGAGAGTTGTAATTTCTGAAAAACAAGTTACAGATTTGCCACAGTTAAATTTTTAGTAAAATCGGTCAGTTCAGTTTCAACATTTGATCCATTTCGGTAATTAATTAAATGAGCCCTTTTTGGTTATCAAAGCAGTCCGAAATTTTTATGACATGTATCTAAGATTCCGCCAAATGAGTTATGACTAAATAATATAGAAATGGATCTATTTGGTTAGCTTAACCGCCTCATGAATATGAAGTAAAAGTCTGGTAGTATTTAGCTTCCAAATCCATGCATGTTAACATGTTATACGGAATGCATACGATTATTCACGTCATAACTTGCATGGCATATCATCCCATGTATCATACATGTCCATATGTCACATGAATCTGATTTTATGAATTTTATGCATGCAAGTCTTCTCAAGTGAAAATGTTTTCAGTTATGCATGAAAAGTTTTTATGGTCCCATGTTTTAAATGAAAGCTTCATGATTCATTTTCCGGCCAAGTATGCGACTAACCCGACTCCAGACCTGTGGTAAATTGTTCTGATGACATGATATCTGTTCTGGACCCGCTCAGATCCGGAGTTAATTGATCTGATATCTGTTCTGGACCCGTTCAGATCCGGGGTTAATTGATCTGATATCTGTTCTGGACCCGTTCAGATCCGGGGTTAATTGATCTGATATCTGTTCTAGACCCGTTCCAGATCTGGGGTTAATTGGTCTGTTGATATGTTCTGGACCCGTTCAGATCCGGGGTTAATTGATCTGACACTCTGTTTTTATGACATGTTATTTTATGGGACCAAATGATGTTTTGACACGACATGACATCATGCATTGCATTTGCATAACTCATGAGCATGTAAACAAGCTGCATGTCACAGCTAATGGTTTATGAGATAGTACCGTTATAGCATTCTTAAACTTATGCTTAAGCTAAACGTCAAGCAAGCTCAGAATTAAAGATCAGGTATGAACTATGATTATTTGAGGTCCTTGGGGTATTACATTCATGTTATAATTCTTTACGTATATCATGGTAGTTTATTGTATTCTTGTTGAGTGATTTTTTTATCACTCACACTTTATTTTTCCCCAGAACCAGGTAATGCCAATATAGAATGGATCGAGGATGAGCCGAAGGTACCTTATCCATAGGCGAGGAGATATGAAGGACGCTAAGCTTAAGGACTTTTGTGCTGCCAAGACGTTTTGTATTATGACTATGATGGAACTCTCTAGATTTCGGTTATGTCATTTTGTGGGACTACTACTTTTGGGAACTTACTAATTTAGTAATGCATGTTTATTTTAAAAAGTTTTAATTCTGCCTAAATTTTACTACCATGTTGAATGTTAGCATGGGAGTCCATGACTTATTTTATGGATTTTCGCATGTTATGCATGACGCTTCGTACTCTCCTTAGAGAAGTACGGCGGGTGCACCGTATCCGGACGAGGCCCGGGTGCGGGGCGCATCAAGTATTGATTTGATAATCATGAGATGATTATGTGTATGGTGATACAAATCAATTTCATAGATACTTGTTAGAGAACAGTGTATTAGATAAACCCATCATGAGATTACTACATGGATTAGCGTCAAAAATAAATCTCATTATAGTCATGTTTTAATCCTTTGACTTGAGATTGTCATAGTTTCCAACATAAGGACTATTATATTTTGACATGATCAAACGTTATCCGTAACTGGATAATAATAAAGGTCATGATTGAATGTGATAGAAATTATGTAGAGGATATTGAACAATCAAGATAGGATTTGTCCCTATCTTTTGAGAGAGATATCTTTGGGCCCCTCGATTAGTGAGACTGTGAAATGCATGGCCGTGCTCAAATGAATTGATAGTGTGATCAATATCATTTGTTTTATCAGTCTACTTAGAGATCGAGTAATCATATGTTTGAACAGTATACCTATGTCGCTGACCATGACTTATGTTCAAACTAGATATCGTGTGACAAAGGGATTAATGCATGTACTATTATTAGGCTAGTTGGACTTTACTCGTATTAATTGGGTAGTCGTAATGTCTTGCTAGAGACCAATTACGACTTGTTGGTTTAATAGAGATTTAACTGACTGCCAATTAATATAGGCATATCGGGTCACACACAAGAATGCGTATGAGCTGATATTAATAATATTAATAATATTAATATTAGATATTAATTATTATTATTATTATTATTATTATTGTTGTTGTTGTTTATATATATATATATATATATATACTTATATCATCAGATAATAACGATAGGATCCATATCTGATATGGATTTTGATTGGTTTTATCTAATCCTAACGGAATCTGTATTTGGTATGGATTATGATTGGCATTAACCAATCCGATATGGAATCAGATTTTGATATCTATATATATGTATATAGCTTGCTGTGTCTCTTACACAACAGAGAAAAGAAAAACCAAACCCTAGAATCGTTTTTTGAGAAAAGCCAAGTTCTTCAGCAACGCCGTTTCAAGAGCTAGCACTCCGAGCGGAAGCATTCGTGTGGATACCGACAGAGGGTGATCGTACAATCGCACCTCCTACGTTCACACGTTCTACGTCTGCAGATTTCGAATCTATAGAGGTATGTTTTTCCGCTGCGCGTTTTGCAGTGATCTCGTTGGATTTCCTAATAGTGGTATCAGGGCACTTGTTGATTTTGTTTAAATCGATTATATCATGCTTATGTGATTATATGTTTACTATTTTTCGTATGGCATGATATGTATCAAACACTGATTCAGATTTCATATGATGAGATAAGAATGGTGTTTTTCAATTCGTTTTCATGAGATGATTGGTATACGACGCTATTCGTTTGTCATGTGATGATTAAAACTGACTCTGTTTATATTATATATAAACACACGATATGTGTAAAACCCTATTCGAATCTCATCTGGTGAGAGCGGATTGATGTTTTCAATGCGTTTTCATGAGATGTTATAATTCGAGAATGTTATAAGTGATATAAAGTTTTCGTTTTTTATGTGATGATCAAAACGATTATGTTTATATCGATATGAACAACCGATAATGATTCTGTTTCAAATTTCGAATGGCAGATTATCAATTCGATTGATGATTCTGTTTTGGGTTTCGAACGATAACTCTCGGTTCGATCAGTGCTTCTATAAGGGTTTACATGTATTCAAAATAGTAAGATCATTAATATGATTGACGCGTCTGTGTTAGGGTTCCGAAAAGAAAATTATCAATCTGATTGATGTTTTCTGCTTGGCTTTGCCCCTCGGAACCCCGCCCGCTAACTGGCTAGCGGGACCACCGTATGCGTACGCCCTATAGTTCGTCAACGTGACATTAAGAATGTCAATATATATATATTTTTTATAATATGTTTGTGTAAGATATATTATAATTGTTGATGTCTTTGCAGTGCATAGCATGGCCTTAGGACCCATGTGATTGACTTAGTCATATTTCTATTTTGGGTTATTATGGCCTGCATGCCGCTGTAGTTTTTTGTTGTATTTTATTATACAAGTAGTTAGGGTTTTCTTTATTATTGTAATAAATGAAGAATCAAGCTACAAAAGAGGTGATGGCGAAACACACCAAGGAAGAGTGGATTCCATGGAGATGGAGGCACGAGCTCAAGATTAGAAGATATGTATCATTGCAAATGTTGTAATATGAAGTCTTTCACATAGGGTTTCATTTATGATCTTCATTTGGTCTCATGAAGATCATATTTAGTTTGGCCATGCTATGTCACGTTTACATATTTATCATTTTGTATGAGATGCGTGGATGATAGATTATATATATGCATGTAGGATGCTATGATATAATGATATGCAATGCAAGACATAAACTAAATTGAACCCTCGTTAATAATTTAAGTCTTGATGCCAACCATGTCTTAAACACCTATTAAAACTGGGATTGTATTAAAGTAGGTATTGCCAAAGAAATGTGCTTTAAACATTCCTAGCTACGTAGGATGAGTAATACTGCTACTCATATGTTTAAAATTGGTTAGACTTAATTGGGCTATCAAAACGGTTTTGGGCCCAAGGCATTAGATGGAATCTAACATACAATGATATAGATGTCATTATTCCATAAAATCTAAGAGTTACATGAGATGTAATTGGTAAAGAAGTTACCTACCTAAATAACTTAATTTTAAGCGTCATGCCAAAGCTGAGTTTAGAATTAAGTCAAATGTAGATATTAGTTCACTAAAATATTTCTTTTGAGGGTTATGTTTTAGTGGGAGTTTTATAAATTTTAACCTCATTATTAATAAAGTATTACTTTGCAAGTTTTGTAGATCATAAATGGCTGCTAATAACAATTCCACATTATCGTTGCGATCAATCTTTGAGAAGGAAAAATTAAAAGAATGTGGGACTAATTTTGTTGATTGGTTTCCAAACTTGAGAATTGTTCTCAAGCAAGAAAAGAAGTCCTACGTGCTCGATGACCCTGTCCCTGAACCCCCTCCTGCTAATGCTTCTGTTGCTGTTAAGAATAAGTATAAGAATCATGTGGAAGATTCCAATGACATAGGATGTCTTATGTTGGCGACTATGTGTCCAGGACTTCATAAAGACCTGCAACACCTAGAGGCTTATGGGATGAGTGTGCATCTCAAACAAGCATTCAAACAACAGGCCAGACAGGATAGGTTTGACACTGCTGTTGCACTTTTTGACTGTAAGATGTCTGAAGGTGAATCTGTTAGCGCTCATGTTTTAAAGATGAAAGGCTATATAGATCACCTTGCAAGACTTGGATATCCCCTGAGTTTGGAACTCGCCACGGATTGATCCTACACTCTTTGCCTAGCAGTTTTTCTCAGTTCGTTATGAACTTCAATATGAATAATACGGAAAAGTCCATTCCTGAGCTACACGGTATGCTCAAAACTGCTGAGGGGAATATCATAAAGCCTACCCAAGTATTGAGTGTCAATATCAAGCCTATGAAAAAGAAAGGTAAAGGCAAGGGTAAGCCCAAAGGTGAGAAGGGTACAAAAGGTTCCAAGGCTCAAACTAAATCGAAACCTGGTCCCAAGGCAAAGGTTCCTAAGGAAGGAACTTGTTTCCATTGCAACAAGTCCGGGCATTGGGAAAGAAATTGTGATGTTTATTTGGACGAGTTGAAGAAGCTGATGGGTAGTGCGACTACATCTTCAGGTATTTATGTTATAGAAATTAATTTATCTACTTCTTCTTCCTAGGTATTAGATATTGGATGTGGATCCCATATTTGTACAAATATGCAGGGGCTCAAAAGGAGTAGGATGCTGAAGAAGGGCGAAGTGGACCTACTGTTGGCATTAGAGTAAGAGTTGCTGCTATAGCTGTAGGGACCTATGAGCTTGTCTTGCCCAATGGGCTTTTTTTAGCATTGAACAATTGCTTTTATGTTCCAACTATGAGTAGGAATCTTATTTCAGTACCTGTTTTGGATGATGAAGGTTATTCGTTTTTGATTAAAAATAAGAAGTGTTCTATTTTTGATAAAAATGACTTGCTTTATTGTATTGCAAGTAGTTATAATGGAATTTATGTCCTTAACCTTGATGATTCTAATGATGGTAATATTTATAACATATCTTCAAAGAGAACTAATCCAAATGAATTAAACCCTACATATTTGTGGCATTGTCGCCTTAGCCATATAAATGAGAAGTGCGTATCTAAACTCCATCAAGATGGATTATTAAATTCATTTGATTTTGAATCATTTGAAAATTGCGAGTCTTGTTTGCTTGGAAAGATGACAAAGGCCCCTTTTACTGGACATAGTGAAAGGGCTAATGACTTATTGGGCTTGGTACATACAGATGTTTGCGGCCCAATCAGCATTAGTGCCAGAGGAGGATTTCTGTATTTCATAACTTTTACTGATGATTTCAGTAGGTATGGCTATGTCTACCTAATGAAACATAAGCATGAGTCTTTTGAAATGTTTAGAACTTTTCAAAATGAAGTACAAAATCAACTTGGTAAGACAATTAAAACGCTTCGATCAGATCGAGGTGGTGAATATTTGAGCCAAGAATTTGACCAACATCTATGAAATTGTGGAATCATTTCACAGTTGACTCCTCCAGGAACTCCACAATGGAATGGTGTTTCTGAAAGGAGAAATCGAACTTTATTAGATATGGTTCGATCTATGATGGGTCAAGTAGATCTTCCTTTATCTTTTTAGGGTTATGCCTTGGAGACAGCTGCATTCATTTTGAACCGTGTACCATCTAAAGCAGTTGAAAAGACACCATATGAGATATGGACTGGTAAGAGACCCATTTTGTCTTTTCTTAAGATTTGGGGTTGTGAAGCTTATGTGAAAAGATAGTGTCAGATAAGCTAGCTCCAAAGTCTATCAAATGTATTTTTGTGGGGTACCCTAAGGAAACTAAAGGGTATTATTTCTATATTTCCTCAGAGAACAAAGTGTTTGTTGCTCGAAATGGAGTCTTTTTGGAAAAGAATTTTCTCTCCAAGAGAACTAGTGGGAGTATAGTACAACTTGAGGAAACTCAAGTTCCACAAGATATCGTTGAACCGTCTTCAGAGACAATTTCAGAACCCAAAACAGTTGTGGAGCCTGAAAATGTAACACAAGTCCAACGCATATCTGATAGGACACATCGTCAGCCAGAGAGATATGGATTTCTTGTGACTGATGATAGTGAAGTTATGCTCATAGATCAAGATGAGCCTACTACCTATCAGGAAGCTGTGTCTGGTCCAGATTCAGATAAATGGCTTGGAGCCATGAATTCTGAGATGCAATCCATGCTTGATAAACAAGTATGGTCTTTAATTGATCCTCCAGAGGGTATTAAGGCTATTGGTTGCAAATGGGTTTTCAAGAAGAAAACTGACATGGATGGAAATGTGCAAACCTACAAAGCAAGGCTTGTGGCTAAAGGTTTCAAGCAAACTTATGGTATAGACTATGATGAAACCTTTTCACCAATTGCTATGCTTAAGTCTATTCGAATTCTCCTTGCCATTGCAGCATACTATGATTATGAGATATGGCAAATGGATGTCAAAACTGCTTTCCTTAATGGAAATTTACTCAAGGATGTGTACATGACACAACCCGAGGGTTTTGTAAATCCTGAGAATTCAAAGAAGGTTTGCAAGCTTCAAAGGTCCATCTATGGATTGAAGCAAGCATCTCAAAGCTGGAATCTTCATTTTGATTAAACAGTTAGGAACTTTGGTTTCATCAAGAATGAAGACGAACATTGTGTTTACAAGATGGTTAGTGGGAGTGCAGTAGTGTTTCTGGTCTTATATGTGGATGACATATTGCTTATTGGGAATGATATCCCTGCCTTGCAAAAGGTTAAGGCTTGGTTAGGGAATTCATTATCAATGAAAGACTTGGGTGAGGCTACCTATATCCTTGGTATCAAGATCTATAGAGATAGATCTAAAAGGATAATAGGCTTGAGTCAAAGTACATACATAGATAAAATGTTGAAGAGGTTTAACATACAAGAGTCCAAGAAAGGATTCCTGCCTATGTCTCATGGCATTCATCTTAGCAAGAATCAATGTCCTCAGACATCTGATGAGAGAGATCAAATGAATAAAATTCCTTATGCTTCTGCTATAAGATCGATCATGTATGCCATGTTGTGTACTAGACCAGATGTCTCATATCCATTGAGCACAACGAGTAGATATCAATCTGACCCCGGTGAAGGTCACTGGATAGCTGTCAAGAATATTCTTAAGTACCTCAGAAGGTCTAAAGATGTATTCTTGGTTTATGGAGGTTTGGATGATGAGTTAGTTGTAAATGGTTACACAGATGCTAGTTTCCAAACCGACATAGATGATTTCAGATTGCAGTCCGGTTTTGTATTCACGTTGAATGGTGGAGCTGTTAGTTGGAAGAGTTCAAAACAAAGCACTGTGGCTGATTCTACAACAGAGGCTGAGTATATAGCAGCATCAGATGCAACTAAAGAAGCAGTTTGGTTGAAGAAGTTCATCACTGAGCTAGGAGTGGTACCTAGCATTGCAAATCCTGTGGACATTTATTGTGACAGCAATGGTGCCATAGCACAAGCAAAAGAGCCTAGGTCTCATCAGAGATCTAAACATATACTCAGACGCTACCATCTCATTCGAGACATCATCGATAGAGGAGATGTCAAGATATGCAAAGCTTGCACAAACGATAACATAGCGGATCCATTGACTAAGCCTCTCTCACGGGTCAAGCATAATCAGCACACTAGATCTATGGGTCTCAGATATTTGTAGGCCTAGTGCAAGTGGGAGATTGTTAGTGTTTGTGCCCTAGGCCATGATTTGGATATTTATGTTATATATTTATTATTAATAAAAGAGGTTTTATTATCATTATTGTTGGTTAGTATGTTACACAATTTTGATATATGTCCCTGATTCATTATTGTTATAGAGATAAAAAAAATTTTTAATCAGTATGAGTATTGATTTGATAATCGTGAGATGATTATGTGTATGGTGATACAAATCAATTTCATAGATACTTGTTAGAGAACAGTGTATTGGGTAGACCCATCATGAGATTACTACATGGATTAGCGTCATAAGTAAAGCTCATGATAGTCGTTTTTAATCCTTTGACTTGAGATTGTCGTAGTTTCTAACATAAGGACTATTATATTTTGACATGATCAAACATTATCCGTAACTTGATAATAATAAAGTTCATGATTGAATATGATAGAAATTATGTATAGGATATTGAACAATCAAGATAGGATTTGTCCCTCTCTTTTGAGAGAGATATCTTTTGGCCCCTCGATTAGTGAGACTATGACATGCATGGCCGTGCTCAAATGAATTGATAGTGTGATCAATATCATTTGTTTTATCAGTCTACTTAGAGATCGAGTAATCATATGTTTGAACAGTATAAGTATGATGCTGACCATGAGTTATGTTCAAACTGGATATCGTGTGACAAAGGGATTAATGCATGTACTATTATTAGGCTAGTTGGACTTTACTCGTATTAATTGAGTAGTCGTAATGTCTTGCTAGAGACCAATTACGACTTGTTGGTTTAATGGAGATTTAACTGACTGCCAATTAATATGGGCCTATCGGGTCACACACAAGAATGCGTATGGGCTGATATTAATAATATTAATAATAGATATTAATTATTATTATTATTATTATTATTATTATTATTATTATTATCTTCGTTTTATATATATATATATATATCATAAGATAATAACGATAGTATCCATATCTGATATGGATTTTGATTGGTTTTATCTAATCCTAACAGGATCCGTATTTGGTATGGATTATGAGTGGCATTAAACAATTCGATCTGGAATTGGATTTTGATATCTATATATATGTATATAGCTTGCTGTGTCTCGTACACAACAGAGAACAGAAAAACGAAACCCTAGAATCGTTTTTTGAGAAAAGTTGAGTTCTTCAGCCGCGTCATTTCAAGAGCTAGCACTCTGAGCGGAAGCATTCGTGTGGATACCGACAGAGAGTGATCGTACAATCGCACCTCCTACATTCGCATGTTCTACGTCTGTAGATTTCGAATCTATAGAGGTATGGTTTTTGGTTTTTTTTCATCGAATTAAACGAACAACATGGATCCTTGGTAGGAAATCAGAGATCAAGTTTTGTTTTTCCGCTGCGTGTTTTGCAGTGATCTCGTTGGATTTCCTAATAGTGGTATCAGAGCACTTGTTGATTTCGTTTAAATCGATTATATCATGCTTATATGATTATATGTTTACTGTTTTTCGTATGGCATGATATGTATAAAACACTGATTCGGATTTCATATGATGAGATAAGAATGTTGTTTCTCAATTCTTTTTCATGAGATGATTGGTATACGGCGCTATTCGTTTGTCATGTGATGATTAAAACTGACTCTGTTTATATTAGACATAAACACACGATATGTGTAAAACCCTATTCGAATCTTATCTGGTGAGAGCGAATTGATGTTTTCAATGCGTTTTCATGAGATGTTATAATTCGAGAATGTTATAAGTGATATAAAGTTTTCGTTTTTTATGTGATGATCAAAACGATTATGTTTATATCGATATTGTGGCGCCCCGCACCCCGGCCCCGCCGGAGTCGGTGCACCCACCGTACTTCACTAAGGAGAGTACTAGGCGTCTTCCATACGCATCGTGATCCATGATAGAATTTCATGGAATTTTCGTTCTTTTGTGCAATTAGTAATCGAAACCGTGGCAGAATTTAAACTTCAAATTAAAGTACCATCAAAAGCAGTAAAAGTAACATCCCACATAACCGAATTCAGAAAACGATGAAAGTAAATTGTTTCCCGTTACTACTACAAAACATCATCAATCCTTCAAGCTGGGTGCTCGGTTCACCACTCCTGGCCATCCTATAACTCTCTCACAGATAGGGTACCCTAGGCTCGTCATCGATCCATTCAACTTTATCTCCTGCCACCTCTGGAGAGAAAAATAGGGTGAGTGACAACGTCACCAGCAACTATACTATAATAATCATGAGTTAAATGGAAAGTACGAGCAAGAACCGAACCCCATGTTATAATTGGTTTGGAAAACATACCTGACCTCCAATCATCATTTGATAAGGATCATCGCTTAATGTAGTAAGATCATAACTTAATATCATCACTAGATAGAGTGAAATATAATCATAAGGTGACTGGATCATGCATTGATTAATAAAACAATCATCATCATCATTTAGGACACGCAAGGTCATGACAACACAGCATAGTACATGCGACGCTATGTTACAACTCCACAAGTGACATGCATGTATATGCACATGAAATGCGTTATGATAAAATGAGAAAATGCCTTTTCATGCTTTGCTCTTTTAAAAACCTCATCGTCATAAAACCATAGAGTGTTCAGATCTATCTTCCCGGATCTGAGGCGGTAACTTCTCCCCTTCGAATCTATTAATCCCGGATTCGGATCGGTAACATCGTTCCTTTCCATTCAGATCACTTAACCCGGATCTGCTCAGGTTCCTTTCGTTTCAGATCTATCTTCCCGGATCTGAGGCGGTAACTTCTCCCCTTCGAATCTATTAATCCCGGATTCGGATCAGTAACATCATTCCTTTCCATTCAGATCACTTAACCCGGATCTGCTCAGGTTCCTTTCATATTGGCCAGTTCATACTCACACACGGTACCGGTGGGGAAGCGTTCTTTTAAAAACACAAAAACCATCTTTTTGAAAACGCTTTTCATCTTTCTTCCACGTGAAATCCATGCCATAAATCATGCAAGTGACGATGATGCAATGTATGACATGCATTATGCAACTCGTGAACAAATGCATCATAACATGCATGCACGGACTCGTCTTTTAGGCTGGAAAAGCTGTCCAGCAATCACCTTCTATTCATACTGCTGTGTGCTCATCAATTCATGCTCATATTCATAAACTCATGTCATACATATGCATAATGAAGACTTAGACACATGCTATAAAAATTTCGTATCATTCCGAAATGTCTAAGGACCTCAAAACATCATACTATCCTCAAAGGTACTGCTGAAATCAGCAGGGCAGTACCGCCTTACCTCAGTTTCGTAGGTCATAAAACCTCATTCATTTTGATCCATCACCTAGAAAACATATCTAACACACCAAGGAACAATATTCATAAGGCTAAACATCACAATTAAGCTTAAATGAGCAAAATCAAAGCCTTACAACTTATGGCAATAAACTGTCCTGTTTTCCAGTTTTATATACTAACTTTAACACAATTGTTAACCGTCAAAATGGTAGTTTCATACTGGTTTCTTTACATGAACATGTACATCAATACCCTAGGTAATTACCATAAAATTTCCAAGGCAATCCAATAAGTTTAAGGGGGTCATCTAATTACTCTTCCAAACTGGGTACATGCAGAAACTGGAATGATCAATTAAATCACGAATTGAATTGTGACCAAACCACAACTCCTTTTACCAACATTCCAACTCTCAGATGTCATACACACATGAAACTATTACCATGCCAAAAATCAGCTCATTTGCACATTCCTAAGGTTCATTTTCAAGCCATACAATTTACTACTCAAAACGGTCCTATTCCGGCAATTCTGTTTGAGCAGTTTTACCACAAAATTCATTAATAATAATCCACAACTCTTTTTACTACAATTCCAACTCACAGATGTCATACACACATAAAACTATTACCATGTCAAAAATCAGCTCGTTTGCACATTCCTAAGGTTCATTTTCAAGCTGCTAAACGTGTTGCTTAAGTTCTGTCCAGAACACATTTTCCAGCAAGACCAATCTTAGTAAGAAATTCATTAAAAATAAACCGTGACTCTTTTTAAGGTGATTCCGACTCTCACTACTAAAAAACACATACAACTATCATCACACCAAAAATAAACGAAATTAAAGGTCTCTAAGGTCCCTTTTCTGGTCTAGCAAGTCAGCCTAATTTCTTGTCCAGCTCCAGAATTTTCAGTAGCCCTAATTTCATCCTAAACGTTCTTAGCTCACCTTTTTGTCACCATTCATGGTATCAACCCTAAAATGAACACATACACACACTACGTCAGCCCCATTTGCGGGTGTTTAGAGAGAAAACGACCAAAATCAAAAACACTTTAAGCCTAACATGCACAAGATCAAGTCTTTCCCTCGTTTTCTTGCTTTGTTATTATCTTGCATGCAACTTCACCTCACCTCCCCTTCTCCCTTCTACCGTGGCTCCCTTCAACACCAAAGGAGAAATCTTTAACACATTCAAGCCTAGTTTAAGACATAAACATGCATAAAATCATCAAAGAACTTATCTTTATAAAAAAATGCTCATCCTACCCTCTTATGTGCCTAAAGCCGAAAGCTTTTGGGCTTAGAGCTAACCTTTTCACAACTAATATCAAACCTTAAGTCTTTCTAGTCATTCATGCACACACTTTCACATTCAAACCATGAAGAGTATAGTGTACTTGCCTTTCTTGCTTACTCTTCTTGGATATGTGTCAAAGTTGAAGTCTTCTCTTCCTCAAAAGAGGTGTGAGTTGTCCAACTTGGCTAGAGTTCTTGAAGGCTTGGAGTCCTTGAGCCTAGTGACCATGAAGGTCACGGTTTTGGGGGCAAAGAAGAACACCCATGAGTTTGATCTTCATAAAATCATAAATGTCACTCTTAGAAGGTTGTGGACACTTACCTAAGCTTACTTGTTCTTGGAAGAGTTTCCTTCTCCTTTGGTGTGCACTTGGCCGTGAGTGGGGAGGGGAAGAAGGGAATGGAAGAGATTCCTTCTTGGCTTGAAATGCTTAAGTGTAAGTTGGAGGGAATTCTCCCCTTCTTTGTGATTCTAGCCGTGGGAAATAAGGGTGGGGTTAGGGTTTGTACTCAAGTTAAGGCTTAACCTTGGTTATCTTGGGTTAACCAAGGTTACTTTTCACTAACTAAGGTTACTTTTGGGTCAACCATGGTTTCTTTTTCCTAACCATGGTTTAGTTTAGGGTTGGTTAGGTTAATTGTAATCATTAGCCACCTTTGCTTTAAATTAGGTTTTCCCTCCCCCTCCTCTCTTCATGATGTCCGTCGGTTGGGGTCTTAAATGACCCCAACTAGCCAATATTATTTTATTATTATTTTTTTTCTTTTATTCCCTTTCTATTTATTCTTTTCTAGTAAATAAATACCAATGTATTTGTCTCATGCCAATTAACCATCTTCCTTGTGAGTATGGGCCGAAAACCATAAGGCCATAATACAATTGATTCTAGTCTTGTAAATACATATAGTGTCCTCATGCCTTACAACAATTACCAACTAAATTAACTCTAAGCACCACGTGCATGGCCACATATTAACTAATTCATCCTTAGGTACAAGAAGGGCTTGTAACGGGGTTACGACAGATATAAACAACCGATAATGATTCTGTTTCGGATTTCGAATAGCAGATTATCAATTCGATTGATGATTCTGTTTTGGGTTTCGAATGATAACTCTCGGTTCGATCAGTGCTTCTATAAAGGTTTACATGTATTGAAAATAGTAAGATCGTTAATATGATTGACGCGTTTGTGTTAGGGTTCCGAAAAGAAAATTATCAATCTGATTGATGTTTTCTGTTTGGCTTTGCCCCTCTGAACCCCGCCCGCTAACCGGCTAGCGGGACCAGCGTATGCGTACGCCCTATAGTTCGTCAACGTGACATTAAGAATGTCAATATATATATATTTGTTATAATATGTTTGTGTAAGATATATTATAATTGTTGACGTCTTTGCTAGTGCATAGCATGGCCTTAGGACCCATGTGATTGACTTAGTCATATTTCTATTTTGGGTTATTATGGCATGCGTGCCGCTGTAGTTTTTTGTTGTATTTTATTATACAAGTAGTTAGGGTTTTCTTTATTATTGTAATAAATGAAGAATCAAGCTACAAAAGAGGTGATGGCGAAACACACCAAGGATGAGTGGATTCCATGGAGATGGAGGCACGAGCTCAAGATTAGAAGATATGTATCATTGCAAATGTTGTAATAGGAAGTCTTTCACATAGGGTTTCCTTTATGGTCTTCATTTGGTCTCATGAAGATCATATTTAGTTTGGCCATGCTATGTCACGTTTACATATTTATCGTTTTGTATGAGATGCGTGGATGATAGATTATATATATGCATGTAGGATGCTATGATATAATGATATGCAATGCAAGACATAAACTAAATTGAACCCTCATTAATAATTTAATTGTTGATGCCATCCATGTCTTAAACACCTATTAAAACTGGGATTGTATTAAAGTAGGTATTGCCAAAGCAATGTGCTTTAAACATTCCTAGCTACGTAAGATGAGTAATAGTGCTACTCATATGTTTAAAATTGGTTAGACGTAATTGGGCTATCAAAACGGTTTTGGGCCCAAGGCATTAGATGGAATCTAACATACAATGATATAGATGTCATTATTCCATAAAATCTAAGAGTTACATGAGATGTAATTGGTAAAGAAGTTACCTACCTAAATAACTTAATTTTAGACGTTATGCCAAAGATGAGTTTAGAATTAAGTCAAATATAGATATTAGTTCACTAAAATATTTCTTTTGAGGGTTATGTTTTAGTGGGAGTTTTATAAATTTTAACCTCATTATTAATAAAGTGTTACTTTGCATGTTTTGTAGATCATAAATGGCTGCTAATAACAATTCCACATTATCGTTGCGATCAATCCTTGAGAAGGAAAAATTAAAAGAATGTGGGACTAATTTTGTTGATTGGTTTTGAAACTTGAGAATTGTTCTCAAGCAAGAAAAGAAGTCCTACGTACTTGATGACCCTGTCCCTGAACCCCCTCCTACTGATGCTTCTGTTTCTGTTAAGAATAAGTATAAAAATCATGTGGAAGATTCCAATGACATAGGATGTCTTATGTTGGCGACTATGTGTCCAGGACTTCATAAAGACCTGGAACACCTAGAGGCTTATGGGATGAGTGTGCATCTCAAACAAGCATTCCAACAACAGGCCAAACAGGATAGGTTTGACACCGCTGTTGCACTTTTTGACTGTAAGATGTCTGAAGGTGAATCTGTTAGCGCTCATGTTTTAAAGATGAAAGGCTATATAGATCACCTTGCAAGACTTGTATATCCCCTGAGTTTGGAACTCGCCACGGATTTGATCCTACACTCTTTGCCTAGTAGTTTTTCTCAGTTCGTTATGATCTACAATATGAATAATACGGAAAAGTCCATTCCTGAGCTACATGGTATGCTCAAAACTGCTAAGGAGAATATCAAAAAGCCTACCCAAGTATTGAGTGTCAATATCAAGCCTATGAAAAAGAAAGCTAAAGGCAAGGGTAAGCCCAAAGTTACGAAGGGTACAAAAGGGTCCAAGAGTCAAACTAAACCGAAACCTGGTCCCAAGGAAAACGTTCCTAAGGAAGTAACTTGTTTCCATTGCAACAAGCCTGGCATTGGAAAAGAAATTGTGATGTTTATTTGGACGAGTTGAAGAAGCTGAAGGGTAGTGCGACTACATCTTCAGGTATTTATGTTATAGAAATTGATTTATCTACTTCTTCTTCCTGGGTATTAGATACTGGATGTGGATCCCATATTTGTACAAATATGCAGAGGCTCAAAAGGAGTAGGATGCTGAAGAAAGGCGAAGTGGACCTACGTGTTGGCAATAGAGCAAGAGTTGCTGCTATAGTTGTAGGGACCTATGAGATTGTCTTGCCCAATGGGCTTTTGTTAGCTTTGAACAATTGCTTTTATGTTTCTACTATGAGTAGGAATCTTATTTCAGTATCTGTTTTGGATGATGAAGGTTATTCGTTTCTAATTAAAAATAAGAAGTGTTCTATTTTTGATAAAAATGACTGGCTTTATTGTATTGCAAGTAGTTATAATAGAATTTATGTCCTTAACCTTGATGATTCCAATGATGGTAATATTTATAACATATTTTCAAAGAGAACTAAGCCAAATGAATTAAACCCTACATATTTGTGGCATTGTCGCCTTAGCCATATAAATGAGAAGCGCGTATCTAAACTCCATCAAGATGGATTATTACATTCATTTGATTTTGAATCATTGGAAAATTGCGAGTCTTGTTTGCTTGGAAAGATGACAAAGGCCCCTTTTACTAGACATAGTGAAAGGGCTAATGACTTATTGGGCTTGGTACATACAGATGTATGCGGCCCAATCAGCATTAGTGCCAGAGGAGGATTTCTGTATTTCATAACTTTTACTGATGATTTCAGTAGGTACGTCTATGTCTACCTAATGAAACATAAGCATGAGTCTTTTGAAATGTTTAGGACTTTTCAAAATGAAGTACAAAATCCACTTGGTAAGACAATTAAAACGCTTCGATCAGATCGAGGTGGTGAATATTTGAGCCAAGAATTTGACCAACATCTAAGAAATTGTGGAATCATTTCACAGTTGACTCCTCCAGGAACTCCACAATGGAATGGTGTTTCTGAAAAGAGAAATCGAACTTTATTAGATATGGTTCGATCTATGTTGGGTCAAGTAGATCTTCCTTTATCTTTTTGGGGTTATGCCTTGGAGACAACTGCATTCATTTTGAACCGTGTACCATCTAAAGCGGTTGAAAAGACACCATATGAGATATGGACTGGTAAGAGACACAGTTTGTCTTTTCTTAAGATTTAGGGTTGTGAAGCTTATGTGAAAAGATTAGTGTCAGATAAGCTAGCTCCAAAGTCTATCAAATGTATTTTTGTGGGGTACCCTAAGGAAACTAAAGGG